>CAWUFW010003217.1:0-600000 GCA_963921515.1 Calotriton arnoldi
GCCAAACAACTGTCAGGACAACACTCCCAGCCATCCTGTCAGCACAGCCAGCCCACCCCACAGGGAAGCAGAGTCAAAAGGAAGGAAGCATGGGCATGCTGGGAAGGGGGTGGAGGCAATAGCATGATGGGAGTGGTAGTCACAGATATTGCTCAGCCTCACAACTGGCCCATCAACACCACCCTGAACCATGCTCACTCACAGGGAGTGGAGAAGGACTCACAAGATGGCTGACACTGGCTACTGCTGCGGGGAGCACAAGGCCCTGCTGGCAACTGTGCACCAACAAACAGCAGGACACCACTGACTGACATCCTGAGAGACAACTTCCACTCCCTGCAATGCAAGCACGTTCCATGGTGGGATATCTGGCTGGCTGGGTGGGAAGGAGGACTTGCAGCACTGACCATAGTCACAAGCACCTCCCCTCACACCCCCTCAACACAAACTCCACAGAACCCACCTGGTAGAATGCAATGCCTCCCATCCTAACTCAAGATCCCACAAAGAACCACCACCCTGGGTTATGTTGTGTGAAGCACAGGGACACTCTTGGGACTTTTAGCCAAACAACTGCCAGGACAACACTCCCAGCCATCCTGTCAGCACAGCCAGCCCACCCCACAGGGAAGCAGAGTCAAAAGGAAGGAAGCATGGGCATGCTGGGAAGGGGGTGGAGGCAATAGCATGATGGGAGTCGTAGTCACAGCTCTACATCCCCCACCACATGGCCCAGCAAGCTCACACTCACGCATGCACATCCCACAGAGAGTGGAAAGGCCCATCAAAGATGTCTGACACTGTTGCTGTGTCGTGGGGAGCACAAGGGCATGCTGGGAACTGCACACCAACCAACAGCAGGACACCACTGTCAGCCATCTTGCCATTGCTCTCACACCCACACACACTGAACTCCCCACAAAAGCAAGTAAGTATGGGAATGCTGGGAAGTGGGGTGGAGGCAATAGCATGATGGGAGTCGTAGTCACAGCTCAACATCCCCCACCACATGGCCCAGCAAGCTCACACTCACGCATGCACATCCCACAGAGAGTGGAAAGGCCCATCAAAGATGTCTGACACTGTTGCTGTGTCGTGGGGAGCACAAGGGCATGCTGGGTACTGCACACAACAGCAGGACACCACTGTCAGCCATCTTGCCATTGCTCTCACACCCACACACACTGAACTCCCCACAAAAGCAAGTAAGTATGGGAATGCTGGGAAGTGGGGTGGAGGCAATAGCATGATGGGAGTCGTAGTCACAGACATAGCTCACCCCCACAACTGTCCCATCAACACCACCCTGAACCATGCTCACATCACAGGGAGTGGAGAAGGACTCACAAGATGGCTGACACTGGCTACTGCTGCGGGAAGCACAAGGCCCTGCTGCCAACTGTGCACCAACAAACAGCAGGACACCACTGACTGACATCCTGAGAGACAACTTCCACTCCCTGCAATGCAAGCACGTTCCATGGTGGGATATCTGACTGGCTGGGTGGGAAGGAGGGCCGGCTGTCAACCAAATACAACCAATGCAGACCATGTTCACACCCCAACAAATACATAGAAATGCCCAAATAATGCAGGACAATGTGCCACACAAAAACAACCCCTGACTGTGACGACTTAGGACAATGCAATGTACAGGCCCGCACCCAGAGGCACAGTCACAACTGTCAGGTGTGTCAACCATTGATGCCTGCAGAAACATAACATACATTGTGTGTGTCCCCCAAAAACAGGTGATGATGGGGAGACAGCAGCAGACGCTGAGGAGTCCCAGTCCCAGGCTCAAGAGGATGCGGAGCTCACTGGTGTCGTACAGCCTCTGCCCTCCTCGGACGAAGAAGACCAACCTGGCACATCCGGTGCAAGTCTACATGCAGCACCAGCAGGACCACCAGCTGCAGCACCAGCAGGACCACCAGCTGCACCCCCTGCACCCACCCCTCCAACGACTGTCACCACAAATACCATCCCTGCCGACATGGACAGAACAGGAGCAACACCAGCACAGGGACCCTGGACCAACCTGGGGCCATGGACACCACCACCACCACCAACACCCAAGGTGGACCAGGGTCATCTGTGCGTGCCACTGCACGCACTGCACATGTCAGCAGGGGTGGTGGGAGGGTGGGAGACAGAGGTCGCTGCTTGCAGAGGTTGCTGGTGTGCATGATGACCCACAACTGGTACGCATAGCTGATGCGTACCAGTCCAGCACCGGAGACCTCAGCCAGGGAGTGGGGCTCCTCAGAGACATGAAACAGCAGCAGGCTGCCCATCATGCCCGCTTGGACTCTCACATGTCCCACGTGGAGTCAAACATGTCCCGCATGGACTCACACATGTCCCGCGTGGAGTCCAAGTGGGATGCACTGCATGAGATGATGGCGGTGCACAGGGACATTTTACAATGCCTCCGCCAGATGAACAGCAACCAGTCCACACCTCCCTGTGTGCCAACAACATCTGGTGCTGAACAAACTGCAACTGCCACAGGGAGGGAGGATGACTCTGGCGGAGAGTCCCCTGCACCGCAGCAGCCTGTACTTGAGGGCCCCCAGGAAGAGGGGTCGTCCGAGGAGGGGCAAGTGAGAGGCCGATGGCCAAGCGCAACTCCCAGGAAGCCTGAACCTGTTCTGGATGTTCACCTTTGTGCACAGACTGTTCACCCTGTTGACGGCAACACTACTCCCACACATTGCATGGGGAGTACAAGTTGGACCAATGTCTCAGACAACTGTGGCCCCGATACTGGGGATTTTGTCTACCAGGACTTTCAATTCACCTAGGAACTTCTGATTGCAAGATTTATGTACAGCACTACCCATCCTATGCACTATTCACACAAATGTATCACAATAAACACACTAATACACCATACTTGCCTCTGTTGTGATTCCAACGTGGGTGCTGTTATGGGGATGATGAACTGCAAAATTACACTGTGTATGCAAACTGCAACAGCAAGTACAACACAGGCATGTGAGTAAAGGCAACGTGACACATATGAGGGAGACACACCACCAGGGCTACACAACACATACACACCTAGGCCATCTGACTCATTGCCTACACTGATGTTGCCAGGGAAGACGGTGCAATGCACAGACACCACACCCATTCCCAGTTGTAGTCAAGTAGCCCACAGGTGCAGTAAGCAAATGGCAGTCAAATGTGTGACCACAGACAACGCACATCACAAAGTGAAGCACAGGTTTATTACACAGTTGCAACATGTCGTAACCACTACAGATGCAAGGTAATCCCACCTGGCAGCGGGCACACAGTCAACAACTGTAGACGGAAGGAAGTCCATGGGTGTGGCGCACATCACCTGTAGGGACACAACAGCTACCACCCTGGAAGTGCAAACACGTCGTCGGTGGACACAGTTGACCAAACGAATCTGAAAGTACCCTGTGAAGGACAGAAATGACACACAGTCAAAAGCAATGGAGAACAGGACAGAACAGCAAAACTCATGCACAATACATGTTACAAGATACCCACCCAGAACCAAGTTAGCATGTCAACACTGTTGGGGAGTACAGCCCACCTGTAAGCACACATCGCAACACACATCCAGTCAAGTAGCCCATGGACACACTCCAACAGCACCAGAGCACCACCTACACATATCATGCCAACTCACATCATTGACATGACACCTCAGGATACTCACATTCAGCTAAAGAAGTTTGTGATGAGCTGTGTGCGGACATCACCCTCATCATCATCATCATCATCGTCACTGGCATCGTGGTCCAGGCCAGGATCCTCCACAGGTGGCGGATGTTGGTCATTGTCATCCTGGATGAGAGGCAACTCCTTCCGCACTGCCAGGTTGTGGAGCATGCAGCAGACGATGATAATCTTGCACACTTTCGCAGGGGCATATGGGAGGGACCCTCCGGTCTTGTCCAGGCAGCGGAAGCGGCTCTTCAGGAGACCAAATGTCTGCTCAATCACTCTCCTGGTCCGACCATGTGCCTCATTGTAGCGCATCTGGGCTGGTGTCACAGGGTTCCTGAGGGGTGTCAGCAACCATGGCATGTTGGGGTATCCCGAGTCACCTACGGACAGACAAGTGCACATTAGCTGACTTGGAAAAGTGGGCGGAATACTACAGATCAGATCACACACAATGGCACAAAGTCAGTACACACCGACAAGCCAGGCACGCTGGTTCTGCATCTGTGCCATCATCCTGGGGATGCGACTACTCCTCATCACAAAGGCATCGTGTGCTGAACCAGGGAAACGGGCACACACGTGTGTGATGGTCATATCTGCAAGACACACCACCAGTGCATTGACCGAGTGGTAGTGCTTGCGGTTCCTGTAGGCCTGCTCCTGGGCCTGTGGTGGTACCAAAGCCACATGTGTCCCATCAATGGAGCCAATGACATGCGGCATCCTCCCCAGGGCATAGAAGTCACTCTTCACGTCAGTGAGTCGTCGCAGTCTAGGGAAATAGATGTACCGGTTCAGGAATAGCAACATCGCTGCCAAAACATCGCGGAGCACACGGCTCAACATGGTCTGTGACATCCCACCAGCAGTCGCCACAGTATGTTGGAAGGTACCGGTGGCAAAGAAGTGTAGGGCTGCCATCACCTTCACCTTGGGGGTCAGCACTGTAGGATACGGCCGGCCAGGCTGCAAATGTGGGGCCAACTGCACTGCCAAATCCTCAATCAGCTGCCTGGTGAAGCGGTACCGTCGGATGCTGTCCCGTTCCACCATCGTTGCCAGGTCTGGGAATGGTCGATGGACAGCAGGAGCCCTGCAGTGCAGAGGAGAAGTAAGCAAGATTGTCAGTCAGCCCACATATGCGGCATTGAACACACTCAATATCCCAACATACATCATCATGAGGCACAACTACATGAAGTGTGCAGTTCCGTAAGGACATGTATGGTACATACATGGCCAACATCTGTCATCACGGTCCAACAAGTGGCATCAATTAGTTCCAGGTTGGCCCATTGGATATCATGAGGCCGTGTCACAGTTCCCATCTCCTGCTGCTGTGTCGCAATCACCCCCCACAGTGACATGTGAGGACAGATGTGCCCCAGGCATCACAGCTCAACGACAGGTACATTCCCAGGGACCCTGTATTGCCACATGGACACTGGCATTACATGGAGTATCATGTATACACCACAGCAAAACAACTATGACCCCCACAGGTAGTGGTCCCACTTGCCACTGCAGGACAGACATGGACGTCTGTGACACACACACGCACAACATCAAAGTCCATGCACACACAACGTGGATGTGGAGACTGTCTCCCATTGTGCACATGAAATCAGAGACATTGTAAACACTACATGCACACAGACTGTGGAGGACCATCACTATTGTGCCACTGGGACACCCTGGCTCAAACATACCGTCCCACATGGGACTCACGGGGTATGTGACATGACATACACATACACCACCGTGAAATGTGACCATGGCACATGCACAGATATGAACAGATGCACATCACAGTGGTCATGTACACGTAACACCCAGGATCCTGTCCCCATGAACATGTGCACAGCCTGGGGGTTGCTGCCCCCAGGTGACACCCACAGGACAACATGTACACCAACATACACACAATAGGAAATGCAGCCTTACATGCCTTATCATACAGTTTGGACAGGCTGTCGTGTTGTAGGTGTGCCCCTCACTCCCTGGGAGCTATCTGTGGCTGGCATATGTCCATCTGAGACAGGCATGGTGACATATGCCAGTCACTTGTACAGGGATGCGTTGAACAGCAATGGACCGATCGGTGCCCCGGCCGGCCCATTGCATTCAATGTGTGCAGGTACGCGTTGTGCCCCTGTACGCGTTGTACCGCAATGGACCGATCGGTGCCCCGGCCGGCCCATTGCATTCAATGTGTGCGGGTGCAGCGTTATGCCCCTGTATGCGTTGTACTACAATGGACCGATCGGTGCCCCCGGCCAGCCCATTGCATTCAATGTGTGCGGGTACGCGTTGTGCCCCTGAACTCGTTGTACTGCAATGGACCGATCGGTGCCCCGGCCGGCCCATTGCATTCAATGTGTGCGGGTACGCGTTGTGCCCCTGTACGCGTTGTACCGCAATGGACCGATCGGTGCCCCGGCCGGCCCATTGCATTCAATGTGTGCGGGTACAGCGTTGTGCCCCTGTACACGTTGTACTGCAATGGACCGATCGGTGCCCCGGCCGGCCCATTGCATTCAATGTGTGCGGGTGCGCGTTGTGCCCCTGTACGCGTTGTACTGCAATGGACCGATCGGTGCCCCGGCCGGCCCATTGCATTCAATGTGTGTGGTGCGCGTTGTGCCCCTGTACGCGTTGTACCACAATGGACCGATCGGTTCCCCGGCCGGCCCATTGCATTCAATGTGTGCAGGTGCGCGTTGTGCCCCTGTACGCGTTGTACCGCAATGGACCGATCGGTGCCCCGGCCGGCCCATTGCATTCAATGTGTCGCGAGTGCAGCGTTGTGCCCCTGTACGCGTTGTACCGCAATGGACCGATCGGTGCCCCGGCCGGCCCATTGCATTCAATGTGTGCGGATACGCGTTGTGCCCCTGTACAGCGTTGTACCGCAATGGACCGATCGGTGCCCCGGCCGGCCCATTGCATTCAATGTGTCGCGGATACGCGTTGTGCCCCTGTACGCGTTGTACCGCAATGGACCGATCGGTGCCCCGGCCGGCCCATTGCATTCAATGTGTGCGGGTACGCGTTGTGCCCCTGTACGCGTTGTACCGCAATGGACCGATCGGTGCGCACCCATTGACAATGGCCTTGCCTGGCAACGGACGCGTTTCGAATTTCGAGCGAGTCGGTTGCTGGAAATTCAGTTGGTCACCCACAACAATGTTGCAAAATCATGTATGTCATGAAGTTGAAGATTTGAAGGATGCCGTGGGCGTGTATTGGTGCTGCTATTCCATGGATTGGCCAGATTCAGAAGATGCAAACGACTTGGACCTATCACTTTGGACACAAGGGACAGTATCTGCCTCTCCAGCACATATATATTACTGGCTGTTCCCCTGAGAGCTCACTTGCCTGCACTACATGCTCCAGGACGACATCTGCCACTGCACTGCTGCTGTCTCTGCCCCTCTGGACCCTGCAATGGCACGTACTGTGGAGAGAGCCCCAGCCTTCAGCCTTGAGGAGAACCAGGCCCTGCTGGACAGCCTACTTCCACAGTACAGCAAGCTGTATGGGACACCAGGGGAGCAAGTGAGTGTTCTGTGCACTGCCTTTCTGAATGTGCATTTTGTCTGACTAGCAAGGCTGAAAGTCTGCACGCCACTGGCTAGCAGGCTCACTGAGTAGTTGTCACCCCCATAGTGTGTAGTGACATGCACTGGACAGGTATGGTGCAGTGACAGTGCATTTGAACAAGGTTTTACTTCCCATGCAATGATACCATGTAGTGACGTCTGGCAAAGTGTCCATGGGCAGCGTTGCACTGCCTGTGTACATCATGTGCCCCTATGAATGAGACATGTATATACAACTGTGTCATGCACGGATATGTTGCATGTGTAGTAATGGCCTTTTCACTTTGTCATCCTGACAGGTTAATGCCCATCGGAAGCAGGAGATCTGGAAGGACATCGTCCGGGCTGTCCGGTCAGTGGGGGTCTACAAGCGCCGGATCCGCAACTGCCAGAAGAGGTGGCAGGACCTTCGGGGCTGGACCCGGAGGATTGCACGGGTCCAGCTGAAGCTGTCGCCTCCTCGCAGGAGGGGCGGAACACGGACCCTGACCCCCCACATGCTCCAGATCCTGGCGGTGGTGTTTCCAGACCTGGATGGGCAGCTGAAGGCCAGACAGCAGCAAGGAGGGGTGAGTCAAAGACTGCACTGTGAACTCTGTATTACATGCTTTGTGCCCTCCTCTGGCCTGGTTCAACTGCCACAGTGCAGCAGTCATGTTGTCCAGGAGCCATGTCCCTCTATTGTGCACTGCCCACTCCTCATCTGATACCCAGGTGTGGCCCTTACATTCAGGGAATTGTGTCACTTGGGACTGTGTCCTTGCAGTTTGCTTCACTAAAGGTGGGGGACAGCATCTGTTTCCCTAACTCTGTTGTGGGCATCATGGGTGGGTCCATTGTTCACACAACGCCTGTGTTCGGACATGTAATCTGCGTGTTGCTTTGATATGCGGTCCACTTGATGAGCTGAGCCACCACATGTGCCTGGGGTATGTGGCACACGCCCATGCAGCGGGTGGGAACAATGTTTGGGCCCCAGGAGTGTGCAGATTACGTGTGTCACACATACATAGCCAGCTATCCACTGTCCAGGGCTCATCCCTCATTCATGTGGGGCAGGACAGTCATGCCTACTCCAGGCCATGCAATGCACTCTGTACTCCCACTCCCGTGTATCAGCTGACACATTGTGCACAGTGATTTGACCCCTCAGGTGTCTGCCTCTGTGTCAGTGTGCTGTGGATTAGTTGCCAGGACTGCTGGGGTGTTTCTTGGTAGGGGCTCAGCATGCCACTGGAGATGTGGCCATAGGAGACGACACTTGTGTGTCACATAGGTGTTTGATCAGCTGCCCGTGCAGACTGGGGTATGCGAATGTGAAGTTCAGGCAGCTGTTCCCCATTCACAGCAGATTGTGAGGGGCTCAGGTTCAGAGGGTAGTGTCACAGGTCTCCCATATGTCCAATCGGTATGACCTGGACAGATGAGGGTTAAGATGATGTGTTGTGTGGGGGATGTACATGTGCACTTGTGCAGCTCCAGGACTTGCATTCCCCATGACCTACTATTGTGACACAGTGCATAGTGTTGTTGTCTGGCTGCCAAGTCATACATCACTGAGACAGTGATGTATGACTTAGCAGTCATGCCTCCGCCATGGCATGTGTCTACTTATTGGTGATCCTGCAGGGGAGTGACATGTGCTACATGCACACCATTGTGGCGATGGCTATCAGGACATGGGTGCATCATGGTGTCTGTCGCTGGTATGCATCACATGCATTTCCTATTTGACTCTGGGCGTCCCTTTCATCCGGAAACCTGTACTGACTCAGTGGCAAGAGTTGTGATGTGTGCATGTCCACATGCTACACCGTGTCCTCTGCACTGTCCAACTACTGTGTAGTTGGTGCATGTGTCCACACTGGGGTGTTGCTATCCAACAGACACCAGACAGATGGGTGCAAGGCCATGTGGGATGTGATTGCCATGGTTGGCATCAGACTGACAATTGGCTTCTCCTGTTCAGTTAGGGCACTTTTAGCAATGTACAACTAATGATGCCAGGGCTTGCTCTGTAATGTGCTGTGCTCACAGTGGTGTGTGCGTTTGGTGCAGGTGACTGATGTCTGTCTGTTTCCCCATTGTTTGCAGATACATCCACGGCCACGGAAGGGGACAGCTCCACGGACCAGGAGGAGCCGGAGAGCCAGACTGGGTCAGCAGCCGAGGAGTGGTCGGAGGGACCCAGTGGCACGGAGGGCGAGGGGAGCCACACCGAGGAGTTCTCAGCACCATCCACCTCAGCTGAGGACCAGAGCAACTCGGAGGATGACTCCCTTATGGAGGCGGGTGTCAGCAGCCACCACACCCCAGCTAGTGTTGCTGTCCCCGCCACCACCAGCACCACCACCGCCCTCCCATCGGCTCCCATTCCCCAGGTCCGTGGAGGCTCCCATGTTCGGGAGCGTGTCTCCTTTGGGCCAGGCACCGCACCCCCTGCCCCTGTGTCCCCTGCTGCCCTGAGTGAGGAGTCTGTGTACCTCCTTCGCCAGCTCCATGTAGGGCAGACAGCCATGCTGAGTGTCCTCCATGCGCACACCGCTCTGTTGACTCAGCTGGTGTCGTTCATGGAGGGCATCTCATCGGGCATGTCTGACCTACAGAGGGGCAATATGGACTCCTCCCTGATGGCAGCAGTGTCCCTCCTCAGACAGTCCCTCACCCCTCCTGCCTCTGCTCCATCCACACTCCCCAGCACCTTACCCGTCCCAAGCACACACACACCGGCACAGGCACACACCAGCACACACACATCCAGCACACAGACACACACGCCACAAACAAAACGCACACGCACACACAGTCAGGGGACTGAAACCAGACTCACAGGGGATGGGGCCCTGGAACACACACACGCATCCACGAGCACTGCGCAGTCCTCAGTTGCCTCTCCCTCCAAAACACCCTCCCTTGCCTCACCTACAACCCCAAAGACCCAGCGCCTCTTCCTCAGGGACCTCGGCCTCTTCCCCTCCGATCCAGCTGATACAGCATTCAGGGGGAAGAGAAAGCCCACCCACACGGAGCAGAGTGCCACTCGCCCCCGGACACCCTCCCCCAGGCACAGACAGACTGAGGCCCCCACCCGCAAGTCCCCCGGAGTCGTAAGAGCAAGACCCCGCCGCCGCCCTGCAGCTCAGGCACCAGGTCTCCTTCCTCCATCCCTCAGGCCCCCACTCCACAGGTGCCCCCACCACACCCCTGCCCCAGGTTCCCCCACCCACAGATATACCATCCCCAAGAGGATCCGGCCTTCTCCCCCTGCCACTTGCTCTCCCGGCACCACACCCCCGCTGCGCTTGTCTGTGCCACTGATGTGGTGAGGGTGTCCTCCCCCTCTGTCCAGCCCACCTTGCCTGTTCCCCATTCTCCTCCCCTGGTGGTAGGCACTGCAGTGGAGTCCACTTCCACCCTGTCTGACTTGGGCACTGCAGTGGCGGACCTGTCCACTCCATCTGCAGGGTCCACTGCAGTCGTGCCGGCACCCACAACATCTGAGTCATGCCCCCAGTTGTGCCGGCACACACCATGTCAGACACCTCCACTGCAGTTGTCAGTGGCTCTCCAGCACCCACCACCCCTTCCCTGCTTCCTCCTGGTGAGCCCTGATCCTGTCCCTGCGGTGCCTGGCCTGCCCCCCGGTTGCCCCTCCTAGTGGATTGTCCCTGGTTTTGTGCAGGCATGCGTAGGGTGACATCTGCCACTGTCACCAAGTTTGGACTTTGACAATGGACTGGCCATTGGCCTTTGTGTTTTTTCTGGACTTTGTTTTCATTCCACACATATGCTGAATAAAGCAACTTTCTGTTCTCTAGTGCTTATGCTTCTGATGTACATGTTGTTGATGATGCTAACCATGCCCTTGCTGCAGTGATGGTGATATTTGGTCTCATGATAATGAAGTGTTACTGTGCAGGAACCCATGTGGTCCAGGGGGAATGTGTCCTATCCTGTGGTGTATCCATGTCATCCATAGCAGCATCTGAGGGTGTCATGTGTTCAGTATTTGGCAATGGGATTTCCTACTTAGATTAGCTATTTCACATCTGTGGCTTCCACCCCTGCACATCTGTTGTGCCTGCCATTGTTCAATTCGTCTACTTCCCTGACCGTGTGGCCATCTCCACTGGACATGCAGGTTTGGGCATCAATGGGGAAGGACTCATCCGTGTAGTCAGTGCAACATTGCCATACAAGTGTGTTGGATCTGTGCTGATGATTCCGTTGGCACTTCCATGACCAGGCTGATGTGACGGGAGCCCTCATTTGGTGCTAATTGTTGATTGTGTGACCAAGTGCTCAGCTGACATGATGGGGCCCTACTGAGGCAACATATGGCACAGCTTTCCTCACACAGGAGTGGAGTCCCCTCATGGCAGTGTGTACTCCTGTGACATTGCCTGCGCCCAAGGTGTGTGTTGTATGTGCATGTCTGTGTGTTCACTTCCGTTTAGCTGTGCATGCTGTGATCCCTAGTGTTGTACCTGTTTGTGATGCTTGCTGAGTTGACCTATGTTCACCCAAAGTCTTCTCCCTGGGTTCTCTGTGATGTGGGTGCATGGCACATTACTGGTCATCAGGGTGTCACCCATAGGTGTGTTTGCTGTCAGGGCTGAGTTTGTGTGCAGACGCAGATGGGTCACAGTCAGGTTTCCCCTTGGCACTTGTTGTTTGCCCCTGTCATGTGATTTCCAGTTTGTGTTATCTTTCAGTGATTGTGACACGTTGTGTGTGTGACTGCTGGCACTCCTCAGGGTCCGGGCTGCAATGTTGGTTGTTGTCTATGTGTGTTCTTTGTGGGTGACCTTGGCTTCTTCATTGGTGTGTGACTGTGGCTGGGATCCCATTGGTTGGTGTGGTATTGCCGTCATGTCCATGTACAGCGTAGTGTGCAGTGTGTCAGACATTCAGGAGTCTTGTTGAGTGGCCATGTGTGATGTGTTTCTGCACCTTGGTTGCCACCCACCACCCTGGAATAGCCATGGGTGCATGTTCAATGTCACCAGTGCATGTGTGCTTCACTGCTGCACATTGTTGGAGGTCGAGGGGTGTGGTGTTGAGTGTGTGCAGATGAGAGTTGTTGCCCGGCTAGGCCCCTGCCTCCATGTTGGCCTTGGCTTACTGGCCATGCTGATTGATTTGTGCTTGTGTAGGTGTGATGGTAGTTTGTTGCTCAGGACAGATGACTGTGGTTCACAGTGTGAACGACATTTAGCTTTGTCATCACAGTGGGATTGTAATGCAGCCCAGGGTCACCACATTGTGGGGGCCCTGGGGGTGGTGCTGTGGTGTGTCTGTGTCTTGCTGTGTCAGTTGCTGTTCCTACGTGCCTGTGTGACATGTGTGATTTGTGCTCCCTCTCATCTGACAATGCCTGCTTGCCCACATAGGGGATTTGGATCCATGAGTTACCTTTGTGTGGCACTGTATGCACATCTGTATGATTGGTATTCAGGTCTCCTCATGTGTTGTGTGGTTGCCTGGGGACACTGGCACCCTCCCCTCACCTGTTGTGTATGATGTGCAGTGTGGGTCTGCCTGTTTGTGTTTGTGCATCTGCACCACTGCATTGGCATATCTTGGGTGTGCCATTGGCTGTATGTAGTTTGGTGGGTTTCCCTGCTGTCCCTGGGACTCCTAGGTCATCGGTCAGCACAATGTTCATGGTTTGTGTGTCCCATTGCTGCCATGGTATGGTATCTGTTCACCTCACATCTGCAGTCTCCACAGGGTATCTGCATTTGTGTGCCCATTGGTGCAAATATGTGGGTCTGCATTCTGATGGTCACTTCTGTCATTGTGTCATTGATGAATGTTGACAGTGTCAGCCCCCATGGGTGTTGTTTGTCTGCACATGGCCAAAGGTATGTCTTATTTGCACTGCAGTATTTAGCTCACCCAATTTATGTTGCAATGGGACACATACACTACTTTGCCACTGATGTGTTTTTTGTTCTGTGACCAGGAATCATCCATGCAGTTTGGCAGTTGCAGCTCTTTCTTTGTCAACACTTACCTTTTGGTCACTGTGATGATGGGGGTTTGGACCCCATTGCCACAATGTTCAAAAGGTGCTTCAGCTATGGACCCCACACTTACATTTTGGTCACTGTGATGATGGGGGTTTGGACCCCATTGCCACACTGTTCAAAATGTGCTTCAGCTATGGACCCCACACTTACATTTTGGTCACTGTGATGATGGGGGTTTGGACCCCATTGCCACACTGTTCAAAATGTGCTTCAGCTATGGACCCCACACTTACCTTTTGGTCACTGTGATGATGGGGGTTTGGACCCCATTGCCACAATGTTCAAAATGTGCTTCAGCTATGGACCCCACACTTACATTTTGGTCACTGTGATGATGGGGGTTTAGACCCCATTGCCACAATGTTCTGAATGTGCTTCAGCCATGGACCCCACACTTACATTTTGGTCACTGTGATGATGGGGGTTTGGACCCCATTGCCACAATGGTCATGGCCTGCTTGCATTGTGGGGCCACACACATATATGTGTGGCACATGTGCTAGGGGGTCACATTGTATGTTCAAAGTCATGTTCGGTGTTGAAGGCATTTGACACAGTCTACACACGCTTGTCATGGTGTTGGGGGGATGTCTTTTTCTTGCATTCCCTAGGTTGTGGTGTGCTGGTTGTGTCATGCATTGTCCATCCTATGAGTGGGGGTGGTAGTGGTGGTAGGCATCCAGCCCCCTGGGTGAGGGTGGTAGTAGTGGTAGGCATCCAGCCCCCTGGGTGAGGTTGGTAGTAGTGGTAGGCATCCAGCCCCCTGGGTGAGGGTGGTAGTAGTGGTAGGCATCCAGCCCCCCTGGGTGAGGGTGGTAGTGGTGGTAGGCATCCAGCCCCCCCCTGGTTGAGGGTGGTAGTAGTGTAGGCATCCAGCCCCCCCTGGCTAAGGGTGGTGGTAGGCATCCAGCCCCCCTGGCTAAGGGTGGTAGTGGTGGTAGGCATCCAGCCCCCCTGGCTAAGGGTGGTAGTAGTGGTAGGCATCCAGCCCCCCTGGGTGAGGGTGGTAGTAGTGGTAGGAATCAGGCCCCCTGGGTGAGGGTGGTAGTAGTGGTAGGCATCCAGCCCCCCTGGCTAAGGGTGGTAGTAGTGGTAGGCATCCAGCCCCCTGGCTAAGGGTGGTAGTAGTGGTAGGCATCCAGCCCCCCTGGGTGAGGGTGGTAGTAGTGGTAGGCATCCAGCCCCCCTGGTTGAGGGTGGTAGTAGGGGTAGGCATCCAGCCCCCTGGCTAAGGGTGGTAGTAGTGGTAGGCATCCAGCCCCCCTGGGTGAGGGTGGTAGTAGTGGTAGGCATCCAGCCCCCTGGTTGAGGGTGGTAGTAGTGGTAGGCATCCAGCTCCCCTGGCTAAGGGTGGTAGTAGTGGTAGGCATCCAGCCCCCTGGGTGAGGGTGGTAGTAGTGGTAGGCATCCAGCCCCCCTGGGTGAGGGTGGTAGTAGTGGTAGGCATCCAGCCCCCTGGCTAAGGGTGGTAGTAGTGGTAGGCATCCAGCCCCCCTGGCTAAGGGTGGTAGTAGTGGTAGGCATCCAGCCCCCCTGGGTGAGGGTGGTAGTAGTGGTAGGCATCCAGCCCCCCTGGTTGAGGGTGGTAGTAGTGGTAGGCATCCAGCCCCCTTGGGTGAGGGTGGTAGTGGTGGTAGGCATCCAGCCCCCCCTGGTTGAGGGTGGTAGTAGTGTAGGCATCCAGCCCCCCCTGGCTAAGGGTGGTGGTAGGCATCCAGCCCCCCTGGCTAAGGGTGGTAGTGGTGGTAGGCATCCAGCCCCTGGCTAAGGGTGGTAGTAGTGGTAGGCATCCAGCCCCCCTGGCTAAGGGTGGTAGTAGTGGTAGACATCCAGCCCCCCTGGTTGAGGGTGGTAGTAGTGGTAGGCATCCAGCCCCCCTGGGTGAGGGTGGTAGTGGTGGTAGGGATCCAGCCCCCCTGGTTGAGGGTGGTAGTAGTGTAGGCATCCAGCCCCCTGGCTAAGGGTGGTGGTAGGCATCCAGCCCCCCTGGCTAAGGGTGGTAGTGGTGGTAGGCATCCAGCCCCCTGGCTAAGGGTGGTAGTAGTGGTAGGCATCCAGCCCCCCTGGGTGAGGGTGGTAGTAGTGGTAGGCATCCAGCCCCCTGGGTGAGGTGGTAGTAGTGGTAGGCATCCAGCCCCCTGGCTAAGGGTGGTAGTAGTGGTAGGCATCCAGCCCCCCTGGCTAAGGGTGGTAGTAGTGGTAGGCATCCAGCCCCCCTGGGTGAGGGTGGTAGTAGTGGTAGGCATCCAGCCCCCCTGGTTGAGGGTGGTAGTAGTGGTAGGCATCCAGCCCCCCCTGGGTGAGGGTGGTAGTGGTGTTAGGCATCCAGCCCCCCCTGGTTGAGGGTGGTAGTAGTGTAGGCATCCAGCCCCCCCTGGCTAAGGGTGGTGGTAGGCATCCAGCCCCCCCTGGCTAAGGGTGGTAGTGGTGGTAGGCATCCAGCCCCCCCTGGCTAAGGGTGGTAGTAGTGGTAGGCATCCAGCCCCCCCTGGTTGAGGGTGGTAGTAGTGGTAGGCATCCAGCCCCCCCTGGGTGAGGGTGGTAGTGGTGGTAGGCATCCAGCCCCCCTGGTTGAGGGTGGTAGTAGTGTAGGGCATCCAGCCCCCTGGCTAAGGGTGGTGGTAGGCATCCAGCCCCCTGGCTAAGGGTGGTAGTGGTGGTAGGCATCCAGCCCCCCTGGCTAAGGGTAGTAGTAGTGGTAGGCATCCAGCACCCCCTGGGTGAGGGTGGTAGTAGTGGTAGGCATCCAGCCCCCCCTGGGTGAGGGTGGTAGTAGTGGTAGGCATCCAGCCCCCCCTGGCTAAGGGTGGTAGTAGTGGTAGGCATCCAGCCCCCCCTGGCTAAGGGTGGTAGGCATCCAGCCCCCCCTGGCTAAGGGTAGTAGTAGTGGTAGGCATCCAGCACCCCCTGGGTGAGGGTGGTAGTAGTGGTAGAGCATCCAGCCCCCTGGGTGAGGGTGGTAGTAGTGGTAGGCATCCAGCCCCCCTGGCTAAGGGTGGTAGTAGTGGTAGGCATCCAGCCCCCCTGGCTAAGGGTGGTAGTAGTGGTAGGCATCCAGCCCCCCGGCTAAGGGTGGTAGTAGTGGTAGGCATCCAGCCCCCCTGGGTGAGGGTGGTAGTAGTGGTAGGCATACAGCCCCTGGTTGAGGGTGGTAGTAGTGGTAGGCATCCAGCCCCCCTGGCTAAGGGTGGTAGTAGTGGTAGGCATCCAGCCCCCTGGGTGAGGGTGGTAGTAGTGGTAGGCATCCAGCCCCCCTGGTTGAGGGTGGTAGTAGTGGTAGGCATCCAGCCCCCCTGGCTAAGGGTGGTGGTAGGCATCCAGCCCCCTGGCTAAGGGTGGTAGTAGTGGTAGGCATCCAGCTCCCCCTGGGTGAGGGTGGTAGTAGTGGTAGGCATCCAGCCCCCTGGCTAAGGGTGGTGGTAGGCATCCAGCCCCCTGGCTAAGGGTGGTAGTAGTGGTAGGCATCCAGCCCCCCTGGGTGAGGGTGGTAGTTGTGGTAGGCATCCAGCCCCCCCTGGGTAGGGGTGGTGGTGCGCATTCAGGCCCCTGTGTGCATATGTGGCATTGGTGATGGGCATCCCGCCCCTATGGTGCTGCTGTTGCTGGTGTAAGTATATTCTGCATCCCTCTGTGTGTGTGAGATGTGTCGTGTACGTGTTGTATGTGTTTTGTGGTTGGTGTCTGACTTATCTTCTGCGCCGTACGCATCCGTGCCTGTTCCGGTAGTAAATGTAGAATATTGGTATGATCGGGACGAAGGGATTCATGGTTGGTTCGTGTCGTTCGTCCTTCTCGTTGCTTCGCGTCGTCCTCGTCGCTTCGCGTCGTCCTCGTCGCTGGCGTGTTCGTCTCGTAGCCGTGTATTGTGTTGTGGCGCGAATCGGAGCTTATGTGCGCCTCTCCCGGATGCTTTGACGTGCCGTGCGTAGCGACGGGTTCGGCGCGTACGGGAAGCGCATCGTACTTGGTCGGCCGGCCGGAGCTTCATTTTCCCTTCCGTGCGACTCGATTCTGCGTTTCCGGATTCGCCTCGGTCGGAGTACAGGACCTGGATTGGGTGAGTACGGCTCGGCCGGATTCTGTGCTGTTGTGCACATCGTACTTACTCGTTCGGTGTGCTGTACGGATCGGTCGGGAAACAGGCATTCGCATGGCTTTTTTCCCGACCGAATGGTATTGGGTGCGCCTCCGACCGAGATCGGAATCGGCCCCTAAATGTGTATCTTGGGGAACTCACTGTATGTGGTGGAGGTGTCTGCATCTAAGTCTTGTGCCATTTGGAGGTAACTGATGCAGGTGATGCTGGCACACTACAGAGGACAGGGCTGCTTTGTGTCATGACATCCTTCTCTTCTTCCTCATTACCACCTGATTCTTCTATCAGTGTGCACTCAGCTGCTTCCCCTCTCACATCAACAGCACTAGCTATCTTTTTAAGGTGCTCCTCCCACAGGTTAGTGTGATGTTTTCTCAGATGGTATCATGTAGTTCCTATAAATCTATATAGGATGTTCCACGTTTAGACAAAATAAACTGTGGGATTGGTGTCCAGACTGATTCCAGACACCACCACCGGGTATGTTCGCCTGTATACCAGCTAGCTCACAGTGCCATTGTAAACTCCTCTTATCAAGGAGAGAATAGTTCCTGGCAACAATCGAACATGACACTCCTGTCCCTTCAGGGATCGTGGAAACAGTATAGTACTTTTCGCTCAGTCACTCATGCTCACCTTGACTCAGAGAGATACACAGACTAAACGGTGGGGACATTTTCAATAAGCATTTATTGAAACAGCGTCATTCTAGTGTAAAATAGGTGTGCTGAAACAACCATAAGACAGAAACATAAATAAATGATTATAGGCACCAATAGAGTAAATAGTTGGTAGATTTCTACCATAGTGCTAAAATAATGAATATATGCAGGTATATAAGTGCATGACAATAACAATGCGTATTCCTACGATGCAACCCTAACTAGATGTACCTAAGTGTACGTAGCATGTATGTAGGTGTAGAGCCAAGAATTACCCTAGGATAAAACCAACCCCATTATCTGGTGTGAGAGAATGAAGGACCCGTCTTGGTCTCAAGATGGACACCTCGCAAGGAATGTCAGACCACTGCGTGCTAGAGTGTCTGGGAGCAGGAACCTCAGCGTCTTGTGTCAGTGTGTCAGCATGGAAGTCTTTCTCCTCTGCCTGCTCCAGCAAAGATATGGTGTTTATATACCCAAAGGGTGCGCTCAGGCATTCTATCTTGCTGTGTCATGTTGGCCGAGGATGACGAAGGGGATGACCCTTATATATAGTTGTTCAGCAGAAGATGGTAATCCTGCTGTGATTCTGAGAATCCTCATGCATAATAAATGAGGCTAGTTTTCTGGGAAAACCACATGACATTTATGCAGCACCTAACTAGGTAAAAGGTCAATACCAAAAAAACGTTATGTAGTAGAATGGCAGGGAAAATGTAGGTGAAAGGTTAGGCCTATATTAGGGTACATTACAAATCATAACAACACTTGGCCTCCAGTCCCCTATTGCGAATCTGGCTTACAGAGAAGAACAGTCGGATGGCAAATGCTAATCGTAAAGATGGTTCAAACTGGGGAGGAGAACTTTTTTAGTGTGTCACTGACAATGACCGAAGATCTGAAGGTAGGTGGATGTGTCCTGTGCCTCTCTGTAGGGCGTAGTCTGACTGTGGTAGTGGTGGATGCAGGTCTCAAATATAGAAGGCGGCAGTTCTGGTGGTAGAACCACATCCCTCTGAGCAGGTTGAACAGGAGGGGTCATCTTGGTGACCTACTAGCTGACCTCCATACTGACAATTATTTGCTCTGTGTCATCATTGTCACTTTCCAAAATTCTAAGGCGTTCAGGAACATACTTTTTCCCTTGTCTCTCAGCGTGGGTCTCAGACTAGCTAGGATACAATCCATGTCTAGATCATCAGAAGGGGGGCTTACAGAAGATGATGGAGTACCATTTACTTTTCTTACTTTAGATTGGGAAGCCAATGATTGAAGAACAACATCTAGCTTAGCAGGAAGCTCAATTTCCTATTCAGCTCCTACTTCAGAAAGAACTGTTGCTGGCTGCTGTTCCTGTTGTCACTTTCCTGCCATAATTGGGCACTAGTTTGCAGCTGAGACAAATCCAGGTTCAGACTCACTGCTGTTCGCCATGACTGTAGTGGCTGCATCACTGAGAGACATAGGCCTGGGTTTAGCCTTAGGTTGGGATGGTTCTGTTGATGATGTGAGAGTGCTGCTTCTAGCCTTTTGCTGCCCTTAGGAGGGTGCATCAGGTACACCACATTTCCTGAAAAAGGTGGAGGGTGGCACGCCATTGGTGACAACATCCTTCTTCTTCTCATCCTCACTGGCTCCATCTTGGCAGAAACACCCTTCTTTGGTGCCATCTTCAAGTTCTTTCTTAGCTCTGGCAGTTGCCACTTAGCTGCACAAGTAGATTGAGAGGAGGACAATGCTGGTGTGTGTCACTGTCGGCCTTCCGTCTGGCTTTATTGTGCGTGATGATATCGCTTCTTGGCCTAAAAGCAAACAAGCAAGAAAACAATTCTGTGAAATGTGCCATTTGCATTGTGCAGTTTGAATCTATAGACAATATAACAATATTAACAATAGTGTATTCATTTCAAACCATAATAACATAATTTTTCAATTACTTACAGAGTGAAGGATTTACTTTGTGTGCATATGGGATGCAGGGGCTGCATGGGAAAAATGCAATAATCCTTAATAAAATATTGCTGGTTGTGCCTATGGCCTATGGTGGGTGGCAGGTGCATAGGGAAATTGGAATAATTCTTAAAACAATTATTGCTGGTGTGCTCCTATGAACTATGGCAGGCGGTGGGTGCATGGGGAAAATGGAATAATCCTTTAAAAAATATTGCTGGTGTGAGCCTATGACAGGCAGGGGGTTCCGGTAAAAAATCAAATAAATGAAAAAAGTTGCTGTAGATGTTTCCCTAGGGACTATGCAAAATCTTATGGGATGTAAGGACACAGAGGGAGAAATGGAAACATTGCATTTAAAAACTCCAAACATTCATACTACAATCATCCTCAAGTACATTAAACTCACACCAGGGAAAAAAGAAAAAGCGATGAACAAACAAGAAGGTAAATGTCTCTTCTATCAATGCCACTAGAAAATGGCTTTGAAAAGTGGAAGAAAAGGATCACGCTGGCTACACAAAAGGCTCGCATGGTACATGGCCACCAAGGGTGAAGGCATGAACAGCAAAGAACACATATGGCTAAAGCTAAAGCCACACATATGATGGATGGAATGCAGAGCAAATAGAACATTCACCCCCAGTCAAAAGATCTGGGTTAAATCCATCATTCTTTTGCTCATCATGCCATCCCAGTTTAGACCCAGCCATATGCAAATCAGTCTTGACCCTGGGCCTCAATGGAACAGTCCAGCCCGAACTGCCAAGCCAGGTCCTCCCTGAACTGGACACAAGCATCCTGGGACCAGTTTTGGGGCATCACCCCTCATCAGCCAAGCTATCTTGGCCACTTGGCAGCACAGAAAGGGGTCATGGTAAACGAAGAAGAGAAGACTACCATTAATTCAGCAATGCTAAAAAAGAAAATTGTTTGTCAACTCTAAAAATTCACCAACCACAAACATCTCAAGGCATCAAAAATTACCCCACCAATATACTTTAACACTTTGCAAAAAAAATAAAATCCAAAAAAACCATCTTGCATGTAATCCAAGGTCATCTCTAAATCAATTGATGTTTTAAAAAACCAACTCCCCACAAACAGTTGTTTAATATCTACCCAACACCCAGTAATAATAGTGGGCTGGCCGGTGGCGTGGGCACACTAGGCCCCACAGTAAAATGAGCAAAATAATAGTGCAAAATTCCTGAACAACACACAAGAAAATGGAGAAAAATTACTTTAAAAGTTTTAAAACCAGGCCCCAGCCCTCCTAAACCTGCGCAAACTTTTTCCCCCTTAGAAAAAGTCAAAAAGGTGAATGCAAAATAGTCCTCTACTGCAACTTCACGCCACCCACAATCAAATTTAAAAATTGAGGAACAAAAAGGTAAACAGACACTGGTGCATTCTTCCATCAAACAACAACCTCATCCAAAAGTTCTATAACTTATGGAATTCCTAAAAACAAAATCCTTAAAAAAACAATGATATGCAGGAGGGATTGCAGACAAAGAGGACAGTAATGCTTTGCCCTCAAAATCCAAATGAAAAGTGACCAAGAGTTGGACAAAGCACTGGGAGGAGCATGCTGGACAGGAAGAGGAAGTTGGAGCCTCTGTAGCACTTCCTTCTTGCTAAAAAACAATTTAAATAAAAAATGTGTTTCACTCTGAAAAACAACCTAAACTATCTGTTTTCGAAGAATAGTTGCTCGGAAATCCAATTTCAAGATGACTTTTCTGCTTCCCGAATCGAAAATCTACTCACTCACTTATCCCCACAATGTTCAACATCTATATCATCCTTTGATATCATTGGTGCATCCTCTGTCGCACTTGATATCATGTCCCACGTAAATGATACAGTGATAATCATCTCCATCTCAGAGAATCCCAGCAACACTCAAACACATTTTAGCTCCTGCATGTCTCCAGTAGCCATATTGGATGAAAGAAAACTGATTTATGTTAAACTGACTAAATAGAGGTTTTAATTTTTAGCATTTCACCTATTTCATGATCACTCCAGTGGTGGTTCTTAGAAGTTGGCCATCCCCATGCACTGGTTTAGTCTGCAAAAAAACCATTGCCTTTCCAAACAGATTAATCAGGTTTTTGCCACATGCTTTTCCTTTCTTAAAGTGTTGAGGAAACTTCTTGCCTTGCCTCCAGGTTCATCATATAAGACCGTTGCTCAAGCATTCATTATTTCTAGACTGAACTATGATAAACTCTTATATTTGGGTTGTTCAGATTACTTAATTAGCTGAGTCCAGATAGTGCAAAATATGGCAGCCAAATTGATTTTGAATCTGCCTCCCACTATGCTGGTTACTTCAAAGTTCAAAGACGTGCACCGGCTCCCAATAAAAAAAAACAATCCATTTTCAAATATCTGTGTCTTGTTTATAGATCCATCAACAAAAAGGGCCATATCTACCTACAGTCCAAAGTCATTCTTATAACTCTGTGCATACCCTATGCTCAATTATCTCTGTGTCTTTTGCACCAAGCACAGTTAACTTGGTGGCTGCTCTCTCTCATTCCTAGCGGCACAACATTGGAATTATCTACCTGTTTTAATTTCCACTGTACTTGACCCATTAACTGTCATAGAAAAGCTTTTCAGGTAGCCCTGACATCTAAGCTGTCTGCTAGTCCCCCAGTGCCTGCTCTCCCGATAGAGGATTTGTTGTACTATGGAAAAGAGAAAAAATATCTTAGTCACAGTTTAAAGGGGCTGCTAATCCATCAAGTGAGTCAAAAGATGAACACCATATATCAGGGCCAAATAGACATTTGGTATTAGTCTGAATCCCAAAGACCCAACTTTTTAATCTTCTCAGAGATGAGGCCAGCTTTGAATGCTGACGTTGCTGCCCCAATTCTGAAAGAGTGTGTGAAGTAGTGATTGCCTCGTTGCCTGAAGATTTCAGACAGGTCCCCATTATCTGGGTAAACTGATACCTGGTAAGTGGTTTCCCATCTGCATGGTACACCAAATAACCCAGTCCTGGTGACTGCACTTGTCATGATTAAGACCACTGTACAAAAGACAGGGTCCCCCAAGGGCCTCAAAGAAATAGGTCTATCATTCCCCCTTTATCCTACTTTTAGATCTCTAGACCCTTAGCTCTAAGCCACCCTTTGTTACAGCTAAGTCATCCATACAGAGAGCTTGCATGGTGGTGTCTACTTTAGACTTGGCAGCTAACTCCCTGCATTTAAAACTCAAAAGAAGTGTAATACAAAGGCTGCTGAAAACAGAGCTGATTCATAGGTTGAATGGATGGCTCTTTGTACTCAGTTTAGCATGTCCCTGTAAACATGCATTTAATGGGGCTCTATTGTCAACTCTTTATTTTCCAACTTCACCCTGCCCTTTAGTGCCGCTGTGAACGGGGAAAACAATGGCTCGTCCAGGTGACCTTGCAGTTTGTGCATTGGGCCACCGAAGCTAGGTGTCTTGCAGGTCCCGTAGTCTCAAGAGCTGCAGGTCCACTACAGTACGTGCAACAGATCTGGTGGAAAGGATGTTATTGTGAGGTTCACTTGAGGCCATGTTGCACAGAACTGCTGTCACTGGAAATGAGACAGTGCTTCAGTAGCATTATCCTTGCCAACTTCCGTATGCCGAGCCCTGCACTCCATGTTCCCAAGCAAGTAAGTCCTCATCAGCCCTGTCAACTAACTTAGTACTACCAAGAAGGTTTCAGATTATAAAGTAATAATCTTTCTATCCCCTTTGCATGCTGAGGCCTGGTGAGAACTGTAACCCTTTAAGCAGCGAATGACAAATGTACACATTTTTCCCCAGGTGTAGAAACCTGCATTGAAAATGATATGTTTTTTCTATGAGGACTTTCAGTCCCCTCCTGTCCACCGTGCCCCCAAAAGGACAGCTTGAATCTTTGGTTTTTGGAATGGTTTAGAAGATCCCTGTTTAGTGTTGCTGTTCAACTCAGGGAATACTTCTGTGGGGTTGGGTTTGAGTTTACCCATATACTCCATCCACAACCAGACCTCCTTCTGGTCCAACCCGAAGTCTGGGCACATGACAGTTTTTTTGAAGAACATCCCATCAAAGAGAAAACAATCCATACCCCTGTTTTTAACAGCCTCATTGTGTATCATCCTGGTGAATTGACAAAGGGCTGGCCCTTGCTCTGGATATCTTTCCAGTATTATGGCTGGCAGGATGAAAAAGGCCTCAAGACAGTTTTCTATGGTCTTTTCAAACCAGTTATGCTATGTACCCTTCCTAAACTGTTCTCCCCCCATGTGCCTGGTATCTGAGTCATCTTTGCCATGCATTAGAAGTGTAAATATTTCAATACAGACATGTCCAAATCCCTTTTTGCTACTAAAGGTATTTACCATGCTAAGGAGCAGTGAGCTGATACTAACAGGGTGATGGTTATCTGTGCTTGGGCTTGGGGGGGGGGGCGTTTTTACCCCCTGCTCTGGAGTTTATGAAAAGGGTGGGCTGTATCGTAGTGTACCAATGGCCAACTGTGTGCCACAAGTGTCTTTTATGGAAACTGAAACAGCTGGGGTGATAGAAACTAAGGGGCCTATTACCATTGCGGGTGGATCGCCACAGCCGGGCCGGCGGTGGCTTCCGCCGGGCCGGCGGTGGCGATCCGCCCGCCAAATGTCCCTGGTTCTCCCCCTGCCATATTAGTATGGCGGGGGCACTGCGGCGGACGGGAAGACCATCCGCCGCTTTTCCGCCAGTCGAATTGTCGACCGGGCGGAAAAGGGACACAATATGGTGGCGGTGTCTGCAAGACACCGCCATTCATATTATGATGTGAGCGGAAAGTGTCCTTTCCATGGCGGCGATGCCGCCATGGAAAGGCATGTGGTCATCGATGTTGGGGGCCCGTTGCGGGCCCCCAGGGTGTTGGAGGGTGCACATGGGGGATAGCTATGGTACCCCCCCATCATTGCAATGCACTACGTGGCAGGCACCACATGGTGCCTGCCATGTTGTGCATGGCATTGCTGTGCACAATCCTTTTACATTGCGGGCGGGGCTGCAGCCAGCAGACCCACCCGCAATGTAAAAGGCCCAGGATGCGCCCGCCAGTGTGGCGGGCGCATCATAATTTGCATTGCGGGACCGCCGCAACATCGGCGGTCGGTCCCGTGCTCCGTTGCGGTGGCAGGTGGATTTTGTCCACCCGCCATCGTAATGGACCCGTAGGTCCTGATTTTCAGGGTGTGAAGTGCCATAGACAAGCTTGAAGAAATGCATGGCTTGATGTGTTTGGAGTGAAATATGGTAATCGTTCTTGGCCTTGTGGTTCCTCCTAGCCCATGTGCTTTTAAGGATATTTTTGCATTTGGGTGGTGCCTGGTGCCAGAGCAGAGAATTCCCTTCTACATCCTTAGAGTCTGTCACTTCCTTCTCATAAGCCCTCATTAGTTCCATGACCCAGCTCAGGCACTTTGCCTGTGCCATCTCCTTAAATGAAGGCCATGCTTCTGCTTAGATCTGCCAGTTTGTGAGTCATCCACTGATGTTACCTGTGTGAAGAAGAGGGTTTACACTAACTGATCATGATCCTGTCCTAGACTGGGAGCTCTTCAGCAAGAACCATTACCAACACCTACTAACCGTGAGATGAACTGAGAATAGGTTATCTAAAATGGAGGTAAGAATGACGGAAGATGGGCAAAATATAACTCGGGATGAATACAATAATTATAGTTAGCATCCCTTAGTTAGTGTCCCGTGTTTAACATTACCTTCCCTTCAAGATTGCCTTTATCCCCACGAGCAACGCAACCTATGACAAGGCTCTGGTACCAGCCCTTTAAGACATTATAAAGCAAAGATTCCCCATGGATAACGGACAATCCTGTACAATGTTCAGCAACTTTGGGTGTGCTTGTAACATTGAAGTGATCATGTTGTCCTATGAGTAACATGGATGGAAAGACAGTGAACATCGATCAAACACATGAAACAAATCTATGTGTTGATCATTGACAGAATGGAACAAATTATGCCCACAGTCAGGACTCATTGCATGAAGCCAGCCCCATATGGGATGAAACCTACTCAATTACTTTTGATGGAAATCTGAATTGAGTGGGGGAAAAATGAGTTTCTCTCGACTGTATGTTGGCTGTGATGTTTCGCTTCTGGATACCCCAACCCAAAACCCAAGTGGTTGATGAGGTCTGTAGGAGTGAGAGATAAAAGTGAATTGATACACCCAGCTACTTCCAACATGACTGCCCAACGCCAGTCTCCCCTTTACTATACAGTTGCACCAGAAAACATCTCTTAAATTGACATGAACCTCCATCACAGCGATTCCTGCCAATGTATTGAAAGTGTGCGGTACAGCTCCATCAGCTTGACTGTGCTGAACAGCATACTTTCAATTTCTTTTTGAAAATAGAAAAAACAATGACCCCCTCACCAGGGCAGGTTTCTCCCATGGCATGGGGGTCATTGAAATATTTTTCTTTCACTTACTGCCAAGTTTTGGATGGTGGCAAGGAAAATTAAAAATGTGTCATTTGTTCACTCACTCCATATAGGATGGAAGGACAAATGGCAAAACCTCCAGCAGCCCTTCGGAGATGTATGTCAGTGGCAGAGTTGCAGTAGTCTCCGTCGCTAACATACTGAAGATTTGCCCAACTCTAAATGTTCTGAGCCAACTTTCACTACGCCAGAAAGGGTATTCCGTTGTAAAGGACTAACCTTTCTGCTGCACTCTAAATGAGGCCCATCATTTGTTAATGTCCTGTGATTTTCCAATCTGAGAGACTCTTGATTTTGTCTCAAGACTGTCTGTGCTTGGCAGCACTTTATGCTGGCCATTGCTCACTAATAATACCCAGCTTTTAACAGATGTTAGAGGGAGGGTGAGAAATGGTCATATACTTTCTTATTACAGCACCTGCTTTGAAAAATTAAAAGGATGGGGAGTTCTGATTTCTTGGTCAAAAATTTAATTATTTTTCAGTGTTTTGAAAATTCTTCCATAGAAAATGTCCCTCGCTCCAATGCAAATGAAAGGCAAATGCAATTTTCACTACAATCTCTGTCTCAAAATACCCCTTTTGTATGTAAATAATTGTTGGCATACATGTGCAATAAAAACTTAAGTGAGGTACATGAGATGCGCTCTTCCTTTCTCCAATACTTTCCTGAATATTTAAACTCCATACAGGGGCTGGAAAGAACTAGACCCTAGACCCTGGGTTTCAATTTTGTACCAAATCGATACGTTTGTCAAAAGCTTGTTAAGAAAGGTAGGTCAGTCGTTTATGGTGCAATAAGTTTCTTGTGCACTGATTAAAAGGTTCACTTGCTAAACCAGCACATTTCCTTGCCGCATGGCAGAGGTTGTTTTCGGCAGAAGATCATGGCCCCTCTACTAAATGTTAAGCACCCAATGTAAATCTCCAAAGCATATAGAATGATTGATATCCAGTTCTAGAATTGATTATAGCTTCACTTAATTTATACTACCCAGATTTGTTTTCTTTGAATGGTGACACCTTTGCCATTGTTGAGCCTCCTGCCCCCTCCCTCCATCGTACCTGTTTCCAGCAACCTAATCTGACATCACTTTTTAATAATTGCTAAAACGCAAGGATATGAAGTTTCGTAATGGTCATTATAAAAAATTCAGGGTCACCTCATGGGTCTGGTGATTCATAACCTTAGTAAACAGACTTCAGAATTTTAAGTGCTGCCAGTATGCCTAATTTGTGACAATTCAAAGTTTATCTGTTTCCCTTTTAGTGAGGAGTTCATAACTGATACATCGGGATCCCATGTCATGAATAGGCCATGCGGAACTCCGCAAAGTGATAAAACAAATCTGCTGCACTACGTGTAGCTCCGCAAGCAGCAGAGTGTGTTTGGTCACACGTTCACATTGATTTTCAGCACAGGGTTTTTGTCCTGCGCGAAGTGCATCATGCGCAGCGAAGAGGGCGCTGCTTCCTTTCTGCCGCTTGAGTAGATTTTCTACTCGAGTGGCAGTTTTCTCACCATGAACTGAATGTTTCTCAACGCGAGCGGTCGTGACCATTCGTGACCGCCCGCATTGAAAAATCCGACCACCTGCGCTGAGAAATCTCACCAGCAGGTGGATGTTCCTCGCTTGCCAACTTTATGCTGGCAAGCGCGAGCGAGGAAAAAACATCAGCAGAGTGCAGAAAACTCCGCGAACAGAGCCCAGGCCCAATCATGAATAATTTCTGACTCTAGAAAGGCAAAACTCCTTCAAATCAGGGTGTAAAGTCATAAACCCTCATTACTTATTCATCACATTTCCTGCAATTCCCTGTCTCTGTGCTCTCAACAGAGCTGGGGCTCTGATGTGTGGCTCTGCTAAAATGTATACACATCTCCATCACCTGCCCTAAAAGCTGCTTAAAGTATTTCCTTTAATGATATATTGTGGTTCATGGTAGGGAAGTTGGGTTTGCCAAATACTGATAGCATTGGGCTATTTATTGCATAGGGTGAGGCACAAATGGCAAATATACTGAAATCAAATTTACACAGAATATCATTTGTGTCCTATATAGTTTTATCAGAAAAACTTTCAGTCTGTGTAAATGTAGTGGTCATTTCAATGGAAAATGTGTTGTCTGTTAATGACAGTGGCTACCAACCATGCTTTAGTAATATATTTGTGACACTGTGCTCCTAAATGCAATACCATCTACATACTACACCATTACCAATCTCCTGTTGAGTGAGCATGGCCCATTCCTGACACTTGTTCTTTTTCTGATGCTTGGATTTTTCAGAATGCCTATGGGATCACCCCCTACTAGAGCCACAGGGCTCTTCTAGCACTGAAAGCTTGCTGTTAGCTCTGTCAGATTCCCTCAGCTGGAGGAGTCAGACTCCGAGCAGCAGAATCTACTGAGGCACCGGTGGGGCACTGTGAAGGCCTCAATGTGCGCTTATTGAACGGCCGAGCAATGTGTATGCTCACTTTTGTAAATGCAGAGTATGTCATTTGGCCCTGGCTGCCTGAAGCCAGCAAAGGTCAAAGAAGACATTATGCCCATGCTGCATGGCTTCTGAAGACAAGACAGTCACAGTAATCACTGCGTTCAACCTGAGTGAGCAGGGCAAACAATGATAGTTAGTAAAAGGACATAGACTTAGGATAGAGTGCTGGAATTGGGAAAATGAATGTTATATTTTATGCTACAAAAATGCACAGGTAACTTTAAAACAACTTCTTGGTGGCGCTAGTGCACATTTCTTCCTTATTACAACCAGAAGTAGGAATATTTATCCTTCTGAGACACGTGGAAACAGGCAAGAATCCCAGAAAACAAGATGTTGCTATCCAGAGTGATATACTGAAAGAAGGGGAACTAGAATAACTGTTATATAATGTAATGTAGTAGAAATGAGCACGCCAACAAATTAACAAGAAGAGCCGAGCCAAGGGTCTGTCTTGGCTCTAAGTACCCTGGCACAAGATGAGCTGGCAGGGAAAACAAGCAACATATATTATATCAAAATATTATAAAGTGTCTTCAAAATTCAAAAAGGTACATTTATTTGACAAGTGTTTCACCTTATTGCACCAGATTATATCACTGCATTGAGAAGCATCTTCAAAAAGTGATATGTTTTAAACATGAATTTAGGGATATTCATGCCCCACCTCCCATTCTGACAACAATACCATTAGTGAACTAAGAGGCAAGTTAGTTGTCATGTGCACCCTTTATGTGGGCTATATTCTTATTTTGCATGGTGCAACACTATGGTTCATTAGGTTAAACACAAGAGAGATTTTTGTGTAGCATACATCCTCACATATTTCAAGGTTTTCTCACATGCTGTAATGAACAAAACAGGAGGCACGATAAAATAAAATAATTGCCTGTGATCATACAATTTGATCAAGTGGCCAGGTCATGGCTGACCCCAGGTTTTCTGGTTTCACACTGTGTAATTCAGTCACAGGATTGGATACCTTTCTTGCTGCTGTTCTACATCAAAGTTTAATGGTTTGTCTTTCATCGTTGGTGCTTGACAGCTCAGCTAGTTTTGAGCTTGAAGGCTCAAGAGGACATCGAGCTGAAACAGAATCCAGCATCTGGCTTGAGACTTCAGTGGCTCACCCACCTGTATAATTTCTTCTGGGTATTCTGTGCCTGAAAGAAGCTTGGGTGCTTCTGCTGGTGTGATACTAGTTTTGTATGTGAGGATATCTTAGCTTGCACTTCTAATGCCCATCTCGAACCTATGCTGTGTGTGAGGAGAACTTACACTGCTGGCAAATGCTGTACATTGTGTGTGTGTGTGTTTACAGACAGTCTTGGACTGCTGCTGCAGATGCTGTCCATGGTCTGTGCATGTGAGGTAAGCTTGCCCTGTTTCTGCCCAATAGGTATGTTTTCTATGGGTGTGAGGGAAGCGTGTACTCCTCTCAGGCACTGTACCTGTTTTGTATGTAGAAATCTTACAATGCATGTTTATACTCATACATCCCGGGGCTGTTCCTTACACTTGCACCAAATCTGAAAACCTGCTTGTTTGTTATATCTATGAAAGGCTTTAATGGTGCTGGACAGTGCCACACTTGTTCCTTGTCTTCGAAAGAAGCTTGCAGTGACCCTTCAATACCACACTTGTTCGTTGTCTTTGAAGGAAGCTTGAACTGGCTGGCCCTTTGGTACCACACATTTTCCATGTTTTTGAGGCAAGCTTGCACTGGTCCTGAGAACCACACTATTTCCATTTCTCTGAAGGAATCTTGCACTGGCCCTGCAGAACCACATTTGTTCCATGTCTTTGAAGGAAACTTGCACGGACTGGCCCTGCATTAGCATACTTGTTCAAGTCCTTTCAAGGCAGCTTGCACTGGCTAGCACTGCAGTACCACACTTGTTCCATGTCTTTAAAAGGAAACTTGCACTGGTCCTGCAGTATCACACTTCTTTCATGTGTTTTCAGGATAAATACTGTGATGCTCTTGACTAGTGCTCCTGCTCCTTGCGCTCAATCTATTTCTGTGTGCTTTTGGTCTGACTAAAAAACTGTTTAAGCTGTCTCCCCAGCTTCATATTTTCACAAACATAATACATAATCTTGCTTAGAGAAAATGGGCTTTTGGTAAGCCCACTTCGATTATTCATCAGACAGAGTGCAGCACTTCAGAACAGCATATATAGAAATTGGGCAGTGGATCAGCCCTCTTCAACCACTGGCTTTGTTGCCAATGTATGGCTTTGCCTAGTGGACACCTGGTGGCCTTTAGAAAGTCAGGCAGACTGAGTAATAGTATTTTTTCTTTTATTCTGCTTCCAGCGGAGTTCAACCTCCAGAGATTTTTCTTTTAGTTCAACCACCAGTAGCTCATACAAATACAGACTAGTGCTTATTGAGTAATAAGGCTACCAGCAGCTGCGCTGCTATTGCTACTGGACTACAACTTTCTTATGCAGAGCACCAACCATCACTGCTGCAAGCGTCAAAACCATGCCACCATCTTGAAACGATATTCTGCATACCTTACAAACATTTTTTACTGTTCCAAGATGGCAGACGTGTGAGAAGCTTTACTTTTTAATCTTTTATTGAAGCACATGCCCTCCGCATTTAGCTGGCATTTTTTTTGCTTTTGTTAAATTATTTTAGCATTATGCTTGTACTACAAATAAAATGACCACCTTGCTTTTGAGAAGGCAAATGGGACTTATATTGATGCCCTTCGCCGCAAAGTCCACAAAGATTAGACTGACATAGTCTGCAGTGCTGGTCCAAGTGTGGCTAATGGGAGATTACTTCAGTGGACATTCAGGCTTCAGTGTAGCTTACTTCAACAGCTCTGAATTGTACTAGTGGCCCGAGGCACCAGAAATGTGTGCATCCAATGCCACCATCTATCCAAACTTTGTTTCTTCTTATTGAGCGGTGTACCTGTGTGTGAGAAGTGTACTTGTGTGAGTGCAGGATAGCCCCATGTTTAGCGAAAGCATTGTGAGGGGTGTGCCTGTGAGAATGCAGGATTAAAATTCCCTTTTAGAAGTGCAGGGTGAGTGGTCTAAGGTTGAAGGTTGTGCCTGTGTGAGTGCAGCATGAGGGTTGTCCCTATGTGATGGTAGCAGTGTGAATGTGGGGTCCCTGCATGTTATATCTTTGTGTGCATTCACTTTGCAAGAACCAAACCTATTGGCTTTGTTAATGCTTTCTAGCGATGTGGCTTTGACTTACAGAAATACAGTGATGAGAGTGCAAATGCATTAGTGTGTGTATGAGAATGGTAGTGAGTTTTGATATGGCAGATGCAGACTCTGTCGAAGGAGGTTGAGGAGTGTTGGGGGCAGCGACAGGCTGAGATGTCACCCTAGTACTGGGGTCCCATTAGTTTGCTTGCACTATGGGCCATGGAAATCTAGCTATATCACTGGTCGTCTCAAAATGACATTTTACCTAGGGTGCCAACTTTCCACATTTATCCCTTTCTTCACACTTGCGTCATGCTTTCAAGGCGGTTGTATGACGTTACATCGCATTCCATTGTAACTCATGTCTTTACCACGGATGCGTTACAACGTGAATGCCATTACAACGCAAACCTTCACCATGCATATTTTTTAAATGAACATGCCTTTACCACATATGCCTTTACAACTAAATTTGTTGTAAAAGCACGTATGATAAAAGCATATGTGTGGTAAAGGTTTCCCTGTCCCCTACCTTTAACTCTAATCCTGGTCCCTGGCACATCCCATCCTTAGCCCCCAGCCCTTCTAAGAAAATACCCTTCCCTTGCACTATACCCTAAAACCCTACCCCAACGCGACCCCCCCTGGTCCACAGTACTTTCCCTACTCTAAACCCTAAAACACTACCCCTGCACGACCCCGAAAGCTCCTAGTCCTTTCCCTACCCTATACCCTAAAACACTACCCCTGCACTACCCCCCATGGCCCCCAGCCCTTTCCCTACCCTAAATTCTAAAACACTACCTCTGCATGACCCCCCGTCCCCACCCCTTTCCCTCCTATAAACCCTAAAATACTTACCATGCGCGATCCCCTGACCCCCAGTCCTTTCTCTAGCTTAAAACACTACCCCTGCGCAACCTCTCCCGCCCCCCAGCACCTTAAATAGTAGCCCCCTGCCCCAGGCCCAATCCCCCTTACCTCTCTCCTCATGGTTTGTGCAGGCAGCTCCTCAGCAGGGGGCGGTGCAGTCATTGTGAGAAAGCTGAAGAGTCTCTCCGTTTCCTCTAATGACATGGATTGCATATCAACACGGCTGTTTCCACGCATATATTTTTTACTACACATATGCCTTTACCATACCTACCTTTACACCGAAATTCGTTGTAATGTCATGATTAGTAGAAGCATATGTGTAATGAAATAATGCATAGTAAATAAAGTCTATACATTGTAATGACGCGTGCGTTGTAACGCTTGCATTGTAATGGCATGCGTGGAAACAGCCGCGTTGTAATGGCTGTTTCCCTTTCAAGGCATCTACTTCAAGCGAAAAGCAATCAGTTAAAGTAAAAGCTTCAGTTCGCAGAAATTTACTTCCAATTACCATCTTCTTCCGATCAGTAATGATTAGTTGCTGGTGTTGCTTTTTATGTGATCACTTGCTTCCGAAGACCTCCCAGTGTCATTGTGAATGCGAGAGAAATGATTAGAGGCTGGCGTCACTGCTTTATCACTTTCTGAGCCTCAGCAATTCCCCCCTGCCTTCTCACTCGTCTGAAGGGACTGAATTATTATTGCTACTTTCGCCCCAGCTCTCTCATGCTATAGCATGGCGTGATTGATTGGACAGCTGAATGGGACTCGTTCATCCTGTTGAATTTTGCCTTGATATAATATATAGTTCAAATTGGCTCTGCTGCTGGTATATAAACGTATTTATGACAGGGTGTCTGCCCAAGTAATTGAGATGATTGTTTTTTTAATTTTTTTTCAAATTACCGTAGTAAAATCTTTGACTGGTCGTCACTTTTACGACAGTTATTACACAGTGCCCAGTACAGCTAGCAATGTTTGTAATTCAGTATGAGTATCCATTTATAACAGCATATTTTCCATCAAGGTACCCTGAAAGACAAACTAAACCACTGTACTAGAACAAAGACGACACTTGCTGTCCTATCCCCAGATGGCTGATACCTGGTCGGTGTTTAACAAGCATGACCAGCATTTTAATGTCCCGACCGGTACAAAACTAGGAAAATCATTATAGCCAGTATTTATTCCCCTTATTAGTACATGCTTAAAACAACAAATACAAGAAGGAAGTACTTACATGTGTTTTCTTGAGCTGCCGTAATGACCCATGTCTGACATGTAAAGTAAACAAAGGCAGAAAAGTAATTTAAAAGGGAATACGGACAGTTTTATAAGTAGAGTTACGTTATGTCCATTCGCAAAGTGCACTAATCACCCATGAGGGTTTCCAGGCGCTTGTGCAGATGTGTAGTCATTGGTCCCAGCAGAGTTATTTGAAGACCCAGGTCTTCAGCTTCTTGTGGAACTCCAGAAGTCAGGAGGAGGCTCTGATGTGTTGTGGGCGGTCGTTCCACGTTTTGGGCGCGATGTAGGAGAACAAGTGACCTCCTGCTCTGCCTTTGTGAATGCAGGGATGTGTGCAAGAGAGAGTGAGGCCAGGTGTTGGCACTATGGTGAAAGTATATGCGGCTTTTCAGGTATGCTGGCCAGTGTTGTGCAAGGCTTTGTATGTGTGTGTTAGCAGTTTGAATTGTCAGCGCTTGTGAATGTAGTGCCAGTGGAGCTCTCTGAAGTGAAGAGCCATTGTAATTTTCATCTCTGGCCCTTTGCATAACCTTAAAACATGAACAAATGGCTGTTATATTCCTCCAGGAGAGGTGCCAACTCTAGTAACAAGAGGTGGAAATGCTGCATCCTAAATTATCTATACTAGCCAGTAGCTCAATCCAAGTTACATGAGGTACCTAGAGATTCACTACTGTATCAAAAATGAAGGCATGAATCAAAATTCTTCTGTAAATATTACATTTATATGTCCACTCCCTGTTATCCATGCTCATGCATCAGATGCATTATATTCGTTGCAGTTGGGCTAACTGATAGTCACATTTTACACTTGTAGGCCAATGCAAATGCAGAAGCAAAATTGTCCAATCACTATTGCAAAATTGATCATTCACAAGTGCAAACCATTTGCTCCTTTTTGTTGAGGGTTATCCACAGTAGGTGAAGCTGAGTTCAAACAATGCCAAATGTTCTGGGTAAACACTATGGGGCCGATTACAATGTCGGTCGGAAAAACCATCGGACCAACACGGCTGTGGGGAAAATCTGAACAACTAACCTGTGATGTCTCCGACCACCGTATTATGATGTATACCAGGCAAATCTCCGACCGCGTCAGTCGAAGACAACTCTGTTACCGTAATGCATCGTTTGTACCGCCGACCTGATTGCGATGTATTCAACGTGGTTGCCGTTCCATGGCGGTTTGTGTGCCACATGGCAAGTGTAAAGCTGAGAAAGTCACGCCAAATAACACAACACCAACCATAGTCTGCGCTCACAAAATGACACAGTTGCTGTCAATTGAAAGAGTAGACACACCTCCCAATCCACATAGAAAAAACAACCCTTACCAGACCATGATCCTTTTCTATCACAATCCTACAGTTGGACAGAGACCATTGCCATTCCCCCTTACACTGCAGCCAGCTGTTCACAAGCTCACGCACTGCAATACCAACACTTACTGCACATATCACCATCTTTTTTTTCTTACTTCTCCTGTGCACGCCTTCTATTTCACACTCACATTCACACTCACACTCACACAATCACAAACACAATGTCTAAGAAGAAGCAGCCATGTTTCACAGATGATGAGTTGACAGTGCTTGAGGATGAAATTCTCAGAGTAGAGCCACAGTTATCCAGGAACTTAGTCCAACAGACTTCCATCAGCCAGAAAAACAAGATGTGGGACAGGATTGTCAGCAAGGTGATTGCAGTAGCCCCCACCCTGCGCACAATGGATGACATCAGAAAGAGGTATTACGACGTCAGGAGGAGGGTCAAGTGTTTGGCAAGCAAAAACTACCTAGCCGCACCACAGACTGGTGGTGGCCCTCCCGTGCCACCTATGCACTTTACTGCCTAGGAGGAGAAGGTGCATGCCATCATTCTGCTGGAGAGCTTGTTTGGAATCCCGGAAGGACTGGAGTCTGATAAGTAAGAACTAAACATTTGTCACAAGTTGTCAATGACACCTCAGCAGACATCACTGTAATAGTCCAAGTTATCTAAATATTTATTGAACTAAACAAAGTATTCAAAGAATATGTGATGTGTTACTAATGCTGTTAATCTGGATACCTGCAATGAAGGTCACGAGTCACAAAACATTGAGAATAACAAATGTCTAGCTGTATTCTGGAAGTGTATACCCTGCAAGTCAGCATGGCTGCAACTGCACAATCAATACACTTCCCAAATCATGGTTCATAACTTCAGTAAGTATTTACCATGTATGCAATGCTAACCACTACATCAAGTAATATGAGCTCACAAATGAATAGGACTACACCTATCATAAGCCACTCACACCCCACCTAAGAACATCAGGGGGAGACTATAGTAGCAAGATGGCTGACACAGGTGCCTGGTGTTTGGAGTGCAGGCCCTGATGGGAGTTGTGGTCAATTCAAACACCAGGGACCTGTGTCAGCCATCTTGCCACTACACTTCCCCTCACTGTCAAGAAACCAGACACCCATGTGGGCTAGGTGGGAGAAGAAGTGTTTGCAATGACAAGGTGGGCTAGGTGGGAGGAGGGCTCACTGCACTGACCACAAATCCCAGCAGCCCTCATAACCCTAGCTCGCACAAAAAGATTCTCTGTAAAGTACCTCTAAACACATTCACATGACATCTAACTATGAATTGTAACTTATAAATACCTGAGCTGTGTATACACAATGCTATGCACTTACACATTTGAACAATAAGGCGATGTAACCAAAACTCAGTTGAAAACAATGAGCACATCACTCACACCATGACTAAATTTTGATGTGAATTACACAGAATGTGAGGGTTTAGACTGTCACACCAATGTGCCTGGTGGTACATAGACTGTGCACAGTACACAGGAATAACAACAACTACAATTTGGAATCAAAGATCATGTACGTCATACCCATTCTTCAGTTGTGGAGCTCACTATTCCACCAGTGTAATCTACAAATTGACAGGTAGAAGTCAATGTCAGTGTACATGATAAAAAAAAACAGAGTACAAGACCATGTTAGCATATAGTTGGAGCAGAACCCCAATACACATCTTGTAAAAGTAGCATTTGTCATGCCAAATCTAGGATAACAAAATGGGTAAAGGTGGTAATTCATCCATCTTGAACTGTTTGTTGATCCAGTCATGTACGTAATGTGTACCAGTTGAGGTGCAATTGAAAATCACATAATTGACTGTGTCATTTCTGTACCCACAGGCTGATCTGGGATTACCACCATGGCCAATGATGACAATAGTCAGGCCCAGACTCCAACCCGGAATGAGATCACCAACGGTAAAGTCTCTCCTGTACCCTCGGACGAGGAGGAGAAACAAGGGCCATCAGGTTTGAGATGACAGATGGCACCAGCATGCCCAGCAAGGTCCAAAGCGACAACAACTGCCTCAGCTAGCAACAACCAGCTGATCCCTACCCTGACAGACACATCCTCAACCACAGGCAACACCAGAAACTCCGCAACACTGAATACTCCGGAGTTGACAGACACCAGCGCAGCCAATGAAGAAGGAGGTTCATGTTTGACTGTGCCGGCACAAACTGTGTTGGCACAAACCGTGCTTGCCTGTGGGGTTAGGGGTGGTGGGAGGGGACGCGTTGATACACATCTGCAATAAGCTGGTGCCACAGATGCCCACCCAAACCTCTCCTGGGTACTAGCTGCCTATGAAGGATACCAGGGAGCAATGGCTCAGGTTGATCAACACCTCAGGAACATTGAGCAACTGCAGGCCTCCCAAGACCAAATACTGGAGCATCATAACCAACAAATGGATGAGGTCATAGGGGTGCTGAGGGAGATCAGTTTCACCCTCCACCAGGCATATGCTCATCAAAGTACCCCTCCCTGTGTGCCTACTCCATCTGTGCCCTCAACATCTGCACAAGCCACAGGTAGGGATGTTGAGACAGGCAGAGTTTCCCCAGTACACCAGGAGCCTGCAGTTGCTGTGTCCCCCACCTCAAACATGAGGTGGGTTGTCGGAGGAAAGATAAAGGAGGGTCAGATGGCAGTGCTCAACCTCCAGGTAGTAAAAAAAGGTGTGCATGATTTTCCCCGTTGTGCACTGAGTTTTCAATTTGCTGACTGTCCATACAAACTGTTCCACACCTGATGGAAAGACAATGTTAGACTTTGGACTACAATAACTGTGTCTATTATCTGTTGGATTTAATCTTCAAACACTGTCAACTTCAATCATCTTCCTTTATACTCACACACCCCTATTGTGTCTCATCACCTACTCTCCATGTTTGTAAAATTTAACACTGTTCACATCAATACTGGCTCATGTTGTGGCTCAAACATCTATCTTAATTGGTGATTGTCATGTGATCACTATGATGACAGTGTGAAGAACCTAGTTCAACAAGTATATGTAAGTTGCCACTTATGTGTCACAAAGTCAATCCAACTTAGCACCACAAGATAGAAATACACAATTAGTGTATCCTACAAACTGTAGTCCACGGTACATGTTCAGAGATAGTTAATTGTATACCCAAGCATCACAAGTTGACATCCCACTCAACAATCTATGTGAATAGACAATTTGAGCATGTTCAAGAAACAAATACACTTGTTAGGAGGGCCTACATCACACAAAACACACTTCAATGCGTAACACTTTTTTTATTTTACTGATACAACCTGGTACCAGATCACAAACAACATAAATACCAGACACAATCAGTAGCCCAAATAAATTAAAATAAACATGACTGATCAGTTTGAATAGAGTCTGTGCCAGCCAAATCTCCCATAAATCCATGTCCAGGTTGGTCTCAGACACAGCATCAGATGCCTGGTGATGCCACAACTCAGAAAGTCCCCTTAGTGGTCGACATGGCAAAGTTAACTGAAACAACAATAAATGAACATAGGTTAGTACTCATTAATCATGTCTCACAAGATCAAAGGAAAATGAAACTCCAGCCCGAACAATGTCATTGTTAACACTAGTTAGGCTTGACTTACACACTGTGCATGTAACTATTATCATATTCAAAACCAGTCTTTCACAAACCTTAACCCACTTATCAGATACTCTGATGTGTACATACACATAGTCCACACAGCTACAAAACAACAAGCAATGTTGATTTGTAACAACATCTGATTGCTTACTTACTTTCATGGGAAAAATGTTGTGGATAAGTTGTCGCAAGTCCGCTTCAGCTTTATCACCACTGTTCTCATTGCCCAGGCTTGAATCCTCATTCGGTGGCACCTGCTGGTCTCCTTCCTCCTCAATTAGAGGGATGTTTTTACGAATTTCTAGGTGTGTAGCATGCAGCAGGTTACGACGATCTGGTACACCTTTCCTGAGGCATATTGGAGGGCTCCGCTGGTCTTATCAAGACAGCGGATTCTTGCCTTCAGAAGGCCAAATGTCCATACCACTATCCGCCATTTCTGTCCATGGGCCTCATTAAAGGGGACTTTGTCCTGGGGTGACTGGATTGCACAACGGTGTAAGTAACCATGGCTGGTTGGGGTATCCAGAGTCACCAACATGGAAGATAGTAATGAGTGTTATGGTCAACCGACATATTCATATCTGACATACAAACCCACACTCAACAACATTCTTATGAAACATTACTTACCAACAAGCCAGGCCATCTCAGGTAGCAGTTGACTCATCAAACGGGGTATGACACTGTTACGTAGGATATATGAATCATGTGCAAACCCCCAAAATCTGGCACATACATGTGAAATACACATATCAGGCAAACACACCACCCAGACATTGATGGAGTGGCAGCACTTCCTGTTGCGATAAACCTGCTGTTTGGCCCGTGGTCGAACCAAAGCAACATGAGTGCCATCATTTGCTCCAATGGAATGGGGGATTCACCCAAAGCATAAAATCTTCTTTGATGGTGGCCAATACTCTTGGTGTTGGGAACTTTATACACCTGTCAATGCCTGCACCACATCCCGAAGAACATTTCTAAACATGGGCTGTGACATTCCATCAGAGGTTGCCACTGTGTATTGGGATGATCCTGTAGCAAAGAAATGTAGTGCTGCCATCACCTTGGTCTTGAGGGTCAGTGCTCTTGGATAGGTGCGAATGCTCTGCAATGAAGGTGTCAACTGCTGGCACAATTCTTGGATGGTTGCCTCACGTCTCTTTTTTCCATTGTATGGAGGTCTGGAAATGGCCTGTACATGGGAGGCTATCTTCTGTCTCCTCCCCGATACCTATGTGTAGAGTTTGCACACAGCTGGTGACAGATCACAGTGTCCCAATCAAAATGTACTTAGACAAACAGCAAAGAAGGGCAACTAACCACACATAACACTCCATGTCAGTGAAAAACACATTTCACAGAACCTTATTTATTTTAAACATATCACAGAGTACATGTCATTGCTAAATGTGGATAAGATGTTTGTGGACACAGCAATGATAGTGCTGTAGTGTCTTTGCACTTGTGGCAGTTGTTTCTCCTGCAACATCAAGCAGTACATAGTCCACAACTCACATGACAAGAACACTTAACTTAGATTTACTGAATTACTAATCTCGTTTATCTGACAACACAAGAGGTTCATGTTATGCATACCATCCTGGACACCACATACACCTAGCGTATCACTGTACAATTTATGCCGACAAATGTTACATGGTGGAGACAGTCATGTTGTCATGTCTGTATTCCACATACACTAACATATACAAACCATTGCCAATGTACAAGTTCTTTAAGATGCTGATGTACACTGAAGTATAGAACACAAAGATGTCTTACGATATTAATTTGATGTGCAAATCATCTGTAGGCTGTTTTATGGTAGAGTGTAGTTTGCATCTTGAGATGTATTATTCTAAACATCAAACACCCCCCCCCCATTTCCACCTACACAGAACACAGATACCACACCGGCTTGCAGTGGATTCTAAAACAGGGACTTGGTGTATCTTGACCTGTGCATGCAACTGGCACGAATATTGGCTGAGAAAAACTGAAGATACAAAACAGTTGTTGGTTTTTACTGTTGTAATTAGCCTCCCAATAAGTGTGTAATGTACCTCTCAAAGTTAGTTCATCATGGTAGTGTGGGAGGTAGAGTTAGATGCTCCTTTCACATGCAATATAGTGCATCCAGGCATGGTGTATCACAAACACAAAACATTGCCTAAAATATTTGCACCAACCGATCCATTTTTCAAAGGCCGTGGTAGGTGGTTCGGCACCGATCCGGACACAACCATGGGCTGTAATTTATTATGGCAACAGTTGCGGCTCGCTCATTGGGTCCGCCTCCAGTGTACACCAATGCAGTACACTTCCATTTCTTATGTTTCAAAACTACTCGTGGACCACAGAGTTTTGAACCACGTGGTAGGCAGAGTGTCATGCAGCTATTAAAGCCATTGGATGACTTTGGAAAGTGTGACTGACGAGGACCTATCCCTGTGACCACACGCACAGAATACTGCCTATGCGGTCTAGATATAAGTCCTGTGGTTTGCAATACAGATCACTTGCCTTCAGAAACTGCACTCTTACAGATCTCCCATTCTATCTGCTGCTGTTCATATCCTCTGGGAGCTGCAATGTCTCGCTGTACAGTGATCAGGGCCCCTGCCTTCACACCGGAGGAACTAAAGATATGGTCCTGACACTATACAGGCAGCTATATGGCACACCAGAGGAGCTGGTGAAAAACAATTTGACAGCATTGGTAGTGTGACTGTCTGCTAACAAAGCACATAGGGCAGATTTCTACAATGAGAAACACATCAAAACCATTTGCCAATCTTAGAAAATAGTGTAGGTGAATGTTCTGGACAAGTTGACTGCTCTTTATGTGTCTGTGCTGTTCTGGACTTAATATCACTGTACCCATGGGAATAAGTCATCATTGCCAACAGGTGCAGTGTGGAGAACTTTTAGTTTGCTCATGCCAGCTGTTCATGACCTATGTGCTTAAGTAGCTGGATATGTACCTAAAGCCTGTTTACTAAGGGCATGTTACCATGTCATCCTTACAGGTCAACACCCGTCAGAATGTCTTGCTGTGGAAGACCATCGCCCAGAAGGTGTGGTCTGTGGGGGTCATATGCCAGTGCAGTGCCCGACTCAGGAATCGGTGACAGGACTTTAGAGGTCGGGCAAAGAAGATCACCAGAGTCCAGTTGGGTCTGTCACCTCCAGGCAGGATGGCCGTGAGCCGCACCCCGACCCCCCTAATGTTACGTGTCCTGGCTGTGACCTACCCAGACCTAGATTAGCAGTTGAGAGCCAGACAGCAGCAAGAAGGGGGTGAGTATGTGCCTTGTTGTACTTCATATAACACCGTGCATGTGCATTTATGGTAGCCAGTGTTTTAAGCTTTAGGTTTGGAGACACCCAAAACCCCTGAATGTTGCAAACATTTGCGAGAGCAACAATAGGAGTAGATGCATGGTTATCTCCCTTTCATCTGGGACATGTGAGGTTAAAATAGTGTGGGTATTGGCAGTAGTGCCATTCCATTGGATAATGGACACATGACAACACAATGTGCAAGGAGGTACCCTTCACGTATTTTGTTAATGCGCAACATCGGCCAGTCCAAATACCAATGTTTGTCCTGTTCTCTGTATTGACACAACAACAGTATGAAGTAAATTGAGGCCAGAAAACTTGAGTCTGACATACCATGCAATACTTCCAGCTAGCAGTTAATGTGTAATTGTAGGCCTTGGTGAGTGGTGATTTCTCAGTCTGCAAACTGTAGCAAACAGCACTCATACTAGGTGTTCTCCAATGTATCAGCTGGCAAAGTTAGAACTTTGTGTACTCATGTCACATTTCATACTGGCCCCTGCCATGGTAGAGTGTCAGGCTACATCCCATATGATCGAAGGCTGAGTCCATGTTTCTGACTATGTGTAGGTAACAACATATGTCTGTGCGTGGCTAACAAAGTAGGTATTTGCAGGTAATAGGGGGGTAAGTACATGGATGAGGAAGATACACATTCCCAAAGCTAAGCATTGGTTTCAAATGTGGCAAATCTTCATTTAATGCTGTGTAACCCATATTTTAGAAGGATACATGTGATATCCAAGAAATGTGCCATGACCCTCATTTGAGAAGAACAGATATATAGAGGTGAAAGACAATGGGATCTAAGCTACACATTGTGTGGATGATGCTGTTAATGAGGGAGGGATATGCTGACTTGGCGTTGTCAGATGTGGAGATCTGCAGTATTCACACAATAGTGAGAAGTGCTGCCAAAAGGAATCAAGTAAGATGTTTTTGACTACTATTTAGGACAAACAATGATTCTTCCAGGACTGGTAGCATAGTGATCCACATGAACCTTAATTAAGATGGACTCATTATAAATGGCAGTGTGCTAAGATGTGTTTCCATTACACACTGTTATAAGGTTTTCAGCAAAATTAAAAGATGTAATTGCATCACATAGCTTTCCCATAGCTATACCTCTATTACAGATGTGTCCACTATATGAGATACATATGTGACATATTCAGACAACTACATCTGCTAATGGACAGATGAACAACTGTGATGTGACACGTGTGATATGGCCCATTCCATGACTCATACATCTTCATTTACACTTATCAAGATATGTTAACTGTAGCACTTGACCAGGCTAGATTTAGGGTAGCAAACTGTATGCTATGTCTAAAGTCTGCAGTATAAGTCCATTTCATAGTAGGAGGTCCAATCACACTTGGATTACATGAATTAAGTATGGTATGAGACAAGGGCATCAGGAGTGAGAGACGAAACATCAATTGTTACATAGATATGGTTAAGACAGTGAGAATTATGAAAATGTTTTTGCATCAGACTATGTTCCAGACACCATTACCTGCAAGTGGGCACAGGTCTTGTTGCTCGATATCATATGCAATTGGCTGTACATTCTTAAAGTTTGTCCTACAATTTCAAATGATGTTGTTGGGTAATCTGAGGAAGAGTTGTATTGCAACCGATGTAGCAATTACATATCAACACCTCAACTAATTTTTGTTTACCTCTTTTTTACAGCATCAGACCAGGGCAGTGAAGGAGCCAGTGCCACAGTGGTTCTCATGCTGACATGGAGTAAGAGGGAACCAGTGGCACAGAGGGTGACGGGACCGCCACTGAGGAGCTGATGAACATAATAGCAATGTCGTTGTCATCCAACTCCAGCGAATAATCCCAGGTGGTGGAGGATTCCCCGGGTCCTGTGTCCACTCCATCTGAGTCCACCCCCATCATCTCCACCCTCCAAGCTGCTCCCCAGCCGCTTGTCTCTGACCGTTCCCCAAAAATGGGAGGTAACTCATTCGTGTCAGGCACCTCAACCCCTGCCTCTGTCTCCCCTGCTGCCTTGAGTGTGGAGGCCATTGACGTTCTGAGGCAGAACCCTGTGGGGCAGTCAGCAGTGCTGAATGTCCCCCAGGTACATACCAATCAACTTACACAGATGGTATCTTTCCTGGAGGGCATTCACTCTGACATGTCTTCCCTAAAGATATCGAATCAAGCTCCAGCCTCCACACGCATGGCAGCCTTACCCCAAATTCAGCTTTCCCACCCCCTCCTGCCTCTTCCCCATCCACAGTCCCTCTTCACAAACCTGACCCAAGCACACGCACACCTAAGCAGGCACTCACATCAACATCCACACGCAGCACACAAACACACAGACGTAAGGGCAAACACACACACACACAATAAGCAGACAGATGTCACACTCACTTCCACTTCCACTGACATGCACACAGACACAACACCCACTGCACCACATGGCTCACAAACATAGAAACAGGCAGACAGCATAGCATCACACAGACATGACAGACACCACACCAGCAGACATAGACATGACACAGACTTTACAATCCTCTTTCTCCACAGCCCTACCTTGGCTTCTTTCTGTACCCACTCTGCCCAAAAACTCCACCTCATTGCCCTTGACCTCTTCCTTGCCCAAACTGACCAACCCCCTCCCAAGCTTAAGAAGAAGACCCTGCCACCCATGCCATACCCTTCCACGTCAACAACCAAACAAACTCCACCAGGCCCCTACTGAGACTCAAACAACATCAGTAAAATCACAGAAATGAAAAGGTCCACCTCCTGGCAAAGCCCCACCCCTCCCCCTCCTAAGCCCAGAAGATCCTCTTCCCCATCCTACACCGATATATCTACTGTTAAAAAAACAAAAGCTAAAAAAGTGCCCCCCTGTCCCTTCACCACCCTTCAGGGGTACAAGATACCCCAGCCCTCAACCTCTGTCCTGCCCTCCCACTGATGTAGCTTATCCACCAAACCTGTACCCCGCCCTCCCAAGGACCCAAACACCCCAGCCTATTTTAATATTTTGGTGCCTGGCATGCCCCTAGATGTCCCTCCCTGGGGAGAGATCCCTTTGCAGGAATACTGGAGGCAAGTCTGTATGGGAAAACATTTTCAGGCCCACAATCCTGAGACATTTGGACTGGCCATTGGCCTTTGATGTATGCATTGATTTTTGCATGCTGAATAAAGCATGTTCTTTTCTGCTTTTGAAATTCCTGGGTCTAAAAATACCATTTGCTGGTAAGTGTCATTCATGTGTAATTTGTGATGTGTGTGTACAGTGATGTTAGTGTGCAAGGATAGCACATGGTACATGGAGTATGATCAGTCTATTGGGATGTTGTGTACATTTGTGTGGCTACAATGTCTGGGAGTCACTTTACACATGATGTTTGTGTAGGAGTGTGTGCTAAAGGGCCAGACCTTACATTGGAATGTGTATTTTCACAAAATCAATGCATATTTAGAAGTCCATTGTGCAAGTGTGTCAAAGAACAACACTCTGTGAGATGCATGCTGCATATGTATTTTATGTGCTCAAAGGCAACATTCAGATTAATACACTTGGAAGCGTATTCACTCTGCATACAGAATAGGTACTTTAGCCATACATATACACAGAGCAATGTGTAAATTTCAATATGTGACTCAATAGATGTGGACCAATGGCTATGCCTTCAATAGGTCTTATTCAGTACTTTCAATGACAACATTGGCTGCCACTTTGTGCCAATATCCTTTAGACTCAGTTGTCACTGATTTTCAATGTCCTGTATATATGGGGATAGTGAGGTGGGTACAGATCAAACAGTGTCCTGGCCCTGTTTTCTGCCAGCACTCCCCTTAAAATGTAGGTCCGTTTTAGGCAAGGTGCCTATGCACTGTGCCCTCCTGTGCAGAAACAATTGGATGTTTGTCATGACTTTCACATTAGTTGGCTATATCATGTGGATTGTGTGTGTGGGTCCAAGACATGGCTCATTAAGTTACACTGTGCTTCTGTCCTTACTAATACACTATTGTTGTATGTGTTTGTTGCATGAGGACCTAGCGTAGGGTACAGGAATGGGTGTGACAGGTTTGGAAATCTTGTTTTTATATGGTGTGATTGTTGTATTTTACACTACATTGCGCAGCGATGGACCTCAACCTCTGGCCTTAACCCACAGTTAGGGTAGGTGAGTCTGTGCATTTACATAATCCTTAATATTTAAGTGGGCCACATCATGCTGAGGTAGAGTGTCTATATATTCTGTGTTGGGGCACACATGGCCCCGCATTTGGACGTCCATCCAGAAAATCTGAAGCACTAGACTTGAGCATGGTAACCTACCTGATAGGGGGTGTATTGTGCTATCAGAGGGTCATGTCAGTTGTTATGTGTGGGTCAAGGTTGTCAAGGAGTGTAAGTGTGACAAGTGATGTGGAGTGTGTATCTGTCCAGATAGGATGTGTCACGTGCAAACAGTGGCACAGACACAAGGGTTAGTACTTGGGGGTTGTGGTAGAGTGGATCAGCCTAGTGATTTTTGGCTTGTAACTGCTTGATCTTATTTGTCACAACATGATCTTGATTAGCTTAGTTTAGCAAGGGATTTGGAGTGGAGAATCATAGGGATGTGTATCATGAGTAAGTAGACATCTTTTCAGCCAATTGAGAAACAAGATTGTGCTTTTCACATATTACTACACATTAGAAATGATGTTACTTCAGGCATATCATGACATCTAGATTGGAGAATGCACACCATACATTGTACCTGAGATGCATGAAAGGTTGTCTTTGGAAGAGGCTGTCATTGACAATTCACTTTGGTGATACACATGTGACTTTCTTCCCTAGGGATTTGTAGGTGTCTCAATGCTGACAGTAGTAGATTGTGCTTGTGTACCATGTATGTCAGCTACTTGTACTGGGGCAGTGGAAGGTGTTGCATCTGCTAGGGGTGCTTTCTGCATTTTCACAATTTGACTGCACTCCATGTATTTGGGATGGTATTTTTATGAGCATACACTTGACATAATGTTAATGGTAGGCAATACAAAGTCATTATACTTTTGAAAGTTGATTGACATTTGTCTGTGCTTGCTCCTCCAACGCCCCTTCAAGCCCCCTCATGTGATAAAGCTGAAGGGATGCCTTTTCAGCGTGACACTGCACTGCTACACCCTCCTTCATGGGGCAGTTTAGGAGAGCAGTTGGAACCTCAGTCTTTGGTCCCAGCAGTGGTATTGAGGTTATTGGGTTCATGGAGGATGTTGTGTGCCAGTCAGGGCTGGCATGTTCAAAACTACGGGGCCCCACACAAGAGCAATGCCTTTGTGGAGGCGTCAGTGCTACATGCTACAGGTGGTCAGCCCCCTACCTGTGGTCTTGCATACATGGTGCAGCAATGTGAGGCCCAAAGGAACCCCCCCTCTCCTGGGCCCCTTAGCAGTGGGCAGAAAGGGCAAAATGTTTGCCCCAAACACCCTGTCAGCTGCCAACTGTAATGAAATTGTTTTATTCGCCCTTCATTTTCTGCCAGACTTGCTTTGTTGGCACCCCTCCCTCTACCTAATCGTTGCACCTGCATGATGACAGAGATTAGCCAAGGCACTTGAAGGTGCTATAGCTGTGAACTCCCCCTGCCTGAATGAAAAGCAGGGTATCCTATGGACCACCCCTCAAATGGAAGAATGACCTACATTGTGTCCTCATGTGACAATGGACAGTATGAAGGGACAGGGAGAAGAGCATGGAATGGTATGAGTGTTGATTTTTGGCAAACTATTCTCTTGTATTGTTTTTTTTGTACAAGCAGAAATTATGCAGAATGACATGAACCACAGCTCAAGCTGAGCCTAAGAAATCAGTGTATTTGTTCAGTGTGAGGGAAAATCAACATCAGTTCTGCAGAGGTTTCTTTCATTAGCATTTGCAGCCCTACCCCAGTCAATGTGCCTAGGTCATTGACACCACAGTGCACAATCATGAGGTGAGGAGCTTGGGAATCCACAATGGGTTCAACCAAAGCAAGCAACTGATGAAACTTTAACCCTCTCTGGCCAAAGTAAGTAATTTGCAAATTTGGCAAACCCAAATCTCTGTTAATACCTCTCTTTTTTGCAGCCTCTTTTGCCCAATAGATATAGCTGTGGCCCACAATATATACTCTAAGCATTTTGAAGTGAAGGAGCAATAGCAGTCAGGAGAAGGCTGGAGCTGAATAAGGTAGTTTTCCAAATGAAAAGCAGTTAAAATGTTTTAAAAAAAAATATATATTTCATTGGATGCTGTCAGCATGAAAGTGAATAAAATTAGGTAGTGTGTTAGATGCTTTAGCAAGAAGTCTTATTATTGACTGTTGTTTAAGAAAAAGATTGAATACAGACATTGATTTTCTTTTGAATCTGTGGAGTAATGCACAAGTGCTGTATCTTATTTGGAAGTAGCATGCTCCTTCTACAATGTGTTATGAACTTGTGACCTAATTGTTGCACTGGGTAGCTAGGTGCACAGAGCTAAGAGTGTATTAGCAGAAGGGTGTTAAAAAGACAGAATTTTTTTTTAAAAGTTGAGCAGTGATGAAACAATTTAAGTAATGGCAAGATTTAATTTCCAACTCAGGACTCTCTAATAAACTGTTGTGTAGTTTTTAAATTTGAAAAAAATGGAGCTAGATACAGGTTTGGACTCCGTTTTTTTCTGCGCGTTCTCTGCGATTATTGCGAATACATCACAAACACACATAGAGGGGAATCTCTTTTTGAAAGAGAGGGAAAGGGTTAACAGATACAGAGGAAATAGTGTGGTCTAAAATGAAAGACATGATTTAATTTGCTGCCTTTCTCATGATCACAGAGTGCAAAGTTGAAGAGGTTGCCATTTCATGGTTGCTTTGTATGATAGTGGTGTACCATTCTTGTGCTTAGTTGTTAGAAAACCTAAAACTGTCAAAACTACCCACACAGAGCTAAAACAACAATATAGTCTACAAACTGAATTCACTGGTATGTATATAACTTTTTAATTCTTTATAAGAATTACATTAGAAATGAAGATGCGTATGGGAGTTTGATAAAAAAGAGTATCAGAGTGATATGAAAAGATATATCACAGGAGTAGCGTAGTCACAAATAAAAGGTGAGAACATGTTGTCCGCCTATATATGAATTAGAAAGAAGTAATACTTGTTAGGTATGTATTGGGAAGTGCTTGTCAATGTGGTTTGCAACTTATATGACTGCTTTGCATATGCTTTGATGGTGAGATATGGTTCTTGTGGTTGCACATAGCTATATATAGGGTGGGACTTTTGAGTTTACTTAAAGACGCAGAGAGGCATATATATTTTGAAAGATGGCTTGAAGGTGTACACCTATTAAGAAATTGCATATATGTTTACATGGTGATCTATGTTCAGTAAGGCTGATGAAAATGTCATGTATATGATGAGGATGGTGTTTTTTCTTTAAACATGGTTTGTTTAAAATTGAGAAGGATTAGTAGTGAAGAATGCCTTGAGAGCTCTTGTGCTAGCTTTATTTGGTATGTAACTTTTGTTTGGAAAATGCTGAATATATGTTTTAGAGTGCTCCCAGCGCCTTGAGACCCTTAAGGGTGATTAGTTCACGTTTTACAAATACCGGATACACACATACATATCTAATCATTCATGCAATCATCCAAACACCCAGATAGTAGTGATATACTAATGTAAACATGCAGGCAGTAACTATGTAGATATGGAATGACCCATGGAGTTATGATATACTCAGGGAATCATCTAGGCAGTGCCTGTATCCTCAAAGAATCACCTAAGTACTATGTATGCACCAATTCAATCATCCATGGATTATTCATGTATTCAACCACAAATACATGTTTTTACAAGTTTTACTGAACAATATGTAGTGTTTTAGAACCATCTGGTGAATTATATATGGAAGCTGTGACATACTCTTGGATGTAGTTGCAAGAATTAGTGAGGTATATGCTTAGATAGACATTAACGTGCAGATTGTTATATGCACCGTTTCCCAAAATTGAAATCTGATACATTTAAGTAGAACAGTACTGACATAGTAAATAGAGCACTAACACAGAGGTAGAGAGGCATCCAATAGCTAATCATTGTGTTTATCTTTATAGTGTTGAGGCACTATATGTACTTGCACACTTGGGGCTGAATTTAAAAGAAAGTAATGCAGTGCAGAGCTGCAAGCTATTTGGCTGCATCATGCTGCATTACTTTCAAAGCACTGTGATGCATCATATTTACAACAATATGATGGATTCCCCTGTGCTGGTGCAAAACTGGCTATCATGCACCAACGGAGGCTCCCTTCCACCATGGTGCAAGGGTGCCTGTGTAGTTGGGATGATTGTTTTTGCAGGAAGGGACACCTTTCTGTACAAAAACAATCTCAAGAGGTATTTTCCTCTTAGTATCCATGCTGTTGAATGCAGCACGCATAGAAACAGGAAAGAATGAGGAGAAAGAAAAGTATTTCTCTTTATTGCATCTCCCTACACCTCCCCTGGGGAGCACCACCCAGAGCAACACCCATGCTTCTTTCATGGGAAGTGCTGCTTGAAAAGCACTTGTATTTATAAGGCCATGAAAAGCTATGCAGAGTGGCTTTATGTGGCTTTGTAAATATAGAGCACCATTTCTAGGTTCCTCTGTAGATTTAAAACTGCAACATAACATGAAAACTGTTTTTGTATTATGTGTAAGCTAGTAGTAGAATAGTTGGTAGATTGGCTAGGGTAAAAATTAAAATATACTTGTTTTTTTTACAGAACATTATCTACATAACTACACACAGTTACAATGCCTACAAAAGCTGGGACGAAAAAGCAACAGAAGCAACTACAGTATGTTTGCAGAAATAATTTATAAAAGGGGCAAAATGCTGAAAAAGTGGTGAATGAAAAAAGAGCTACTGGTAAGAGGACAAAGGCATTTCTTAAAAGTATATGAACACATTTTCAAAACTTACAAATAAAGAAAATGAAATTATGACTATGAGAAAAAATAAGAGTGGACAAACTGCATTGCAAGAATAGAAAAGATTCTAAAAGACATGGACGCACCTTAACCAGGAGACAGAAGCAGTTTAAGGAAATCAGAGCCAAAATGTTTCGTAGCAAAGTGGTTATTAATCTACAGAGAACTATGAAGAAGTATAGAAGAAGGAGAGAGGCACTGAAACAGACAGAGCGAGTTGAGAGAGTAGTTGACAAGGCCTTTGCTTTGAAGAGGAAGCTTTTCATTTTGATTCTAGATAGAATGAAGACTTGACAAAAATAGTGTTGTGCATGAAGAGACAAGACCAGAAGAAAAGATTAATGAATAGAAGTAACTTCTGTACAGGTTTTAGTGGAGAATGGATGCATTTTTCTAGTACAGAGCCTTTCTTTAACGAAGAAAGCTATCTCCAGGATAACAGATTAGTTCATGCTATTGATGAAAGCGAACGATGTAATGAAATGAAGAATGGCAGTCCTATAGTAAAAGAGGTGATGGTACCTAGAAATGTAAAAGAAGTTATTGCAGAAGAGGTACAAGGGAGGCATAGTCAGGCCACTGTATACAAATGGAATTGCAGTAGTGTTTGTAGTATTAGACAGCAATCCATTGATATATTAAGGAAATTCCTACGTATATTTCCAAGGTGTAGTTTAAAACACAAAATAAGTACTTTACAAGGTTTGAATCCTTGCGAGCTGAGAAAGCATACAAATTTTCAGGGACACTCACCAGCTTGTTTATTAAAGAAAGTGTGCCAAAGCACCTTTCATCATTTTAGGATGTTAGCTGTACACCACTCAACAATACAACTTTGTATATGTTGTTGATGCACTCACTACAAGAATCAAACGCGGACTGTTGACTTATATTTAAAAAGTGAAATAGAAAATAATGATAACTGGCAAAAGTTTGCACTGTACTTATTTGTGGAAGAAAGATTTCACTTGTCCACACAATACATTATATGTAAGTACTGCTACAATAAATTTGAGGATAATAAAATGCCTGCCAGAGCTGTGCATAACAAATAAGAACTGGTTCCCATTCCAGAGCCACTTCAAGATTTAAATATGTATAACTCCATTCTTATCCAAACTATACATCCATTTCAGGCTATAGTACATATGGAGCCAAAGTTACGCAAGTTACCCCCAACAGAGCTGCAAAAAGGTCTAAAAGGTGGAGTAGTGTATTTGTCATTAGATGTCAAGAAAGAAATTGAAACGGTAGGGGTAAATAGAGATTTAGAGGAAGGACTAGAATGGTGTGCCTACCGAGAACAAGAAGACATGGCAGGAGTTAATGGATGTTACCATAGTTAAAAAAACAACTTTATATCTGGTACAAAACAATGTTTACTATAGAAATGTGGAAAGCCTGCATTTCCATCGACTGGTCAGATTGAGAAGGTGGATCAGTCCAGGACAGAATAAATTGATGAACATTATAGCATCTACCCTTTATATTCTAAAGACGTTATTGGTGATACCATTAAGCTGTTTCAAATGAAGGAAGCAGAAGTAGCTCCATTAAGTGTGTGGGGGAAAAGTTTAGAAGTTTGGTGTTTCCCACATCTTTTTTATACTGGAGTAGGTGGCAGGTATGATGAGCGGCCTGTGCAAATACCTGCAGCTGAATATAGATGTAATAGACTTTATTTAGAAGGTCCTAGATTTCGTCAGTGTATTCCATATATATTTCACCTATTATTTGAGAGTGACTTGTCTGGCCTCTCATACGCTGTGAATCATATTCTAAAAACAGGAGTTAATTTGCATAATACATCAGCAAGAGAACTATTGGAAAAAGTTCAAGGAAAAGATGAGCACTTGGAATAGAATTTAACAAACCTAATGGCATGTCACAGTGGGACTAATGAATATTGGTATTGGCGTCATGGTGAGCTCAAGTGCATGTGAGGAACCTTGGAACACCTACTTGGTTCCTGACGCTGAGTTGTGCTGAATATGCTTGGGATGATCTGCTAGGATTCTTGCAGAAGGCAAATTCGAATATAAAAGACATTAATCTGAAGACGCCAGGAGAACTGTGCTCACTAGACCCTGCAAATGTTTTCAGATATTTTAATCACAGATTTCAAGCAATGATGGCTTTCATCTTGAACAAAACGAAACCTCCTCTTGGTGAAGTGATTGATTTATTTTGGCGTAAAGAGTACCAAGCCAGAGGTGCTCCCCATATTCACATGCTGTTGTGGGTAAAAGATGCCCTAAAGTTTGGAATTGACAGTGATGAGTCTGGGTTGTCTTTTATTGAGCAGAATGTAACTTGCGCCATCCCAAAGGAGAGTAGTGACAACATTTTAAGACAACAAGTTCTACGATTCCAAAATCATAGATGCGAAAAATACTGTCAGCGGAAATACGACCTGTCATCTCACAAGGAAGAGTAAACAGCTTTTTGTCTGCAGTCAGGTCTCCATGTACATTAATGACTACAACCCTGGTATTTCTGAAGATGTGGAATGCAAACATGAATGTGCAGTTTGTTGCAGACAATTCAATTGCTGTTGCTCGGTATGTTACATCTTATATAACAAAGTCAGAGAAAACTGAAATGAAAAAGATATGGGAAGAGTTTTCAGCAGAAAAGGGTCTTACGAAGAAATTGTACAGTTTTAGTTTGAAAATGCCTTCTCACAGAGAGATACGCTCCTATGAATGTGTAGACCGGTTAAGCTCAGCTAGTTTGTTTTCTAAATTTAGAGGAGTTCCATGGGTGAGTTTAGGGCTTGCTAATACTGGTAACAGAGTACTGGAGTCTTTTCCTTAAATCCAATAACTTGCAGAATTTGAGCACACAGTTCAGATATTCTGAAGAGTAACATGCTGGATGCGTATTATCCAAGAAGAAGTCATCATCTGGAAAGGATGTGTCTTTATGAAATACTTCGACATTATACTTTCAGAAGTAATGTCAATGAAAACATAGATGAAGGTACATTTGATGTGGCTGGATGTGAAGGATGTGAAGGATGTTTGATGAGAAATAACAAACGAAATTCAATCAACCATCGAAAGGTAAGTTGCCAAACTGCAGACAAAAGAGAGTGTTTCTATTTAGCCTTGTCACAGTTGTTTAAGCCATGGTGAACTGAAAGTGAGCTTTTTGGAGAATTTGACTGTTATGAAGACACTTTCAACGCTGTGAAAGACAGCATTGAGTGCTCTGTGTTTCCAGTGCATCTTCAAATGTTGAGAGATGAGATTGAACAAGAAGAAACAATTGCTGCTGAGATAGCAAGAGAGAGTTCTCAGAGCAGTCAAAGTTCAGCACCTGGAAGTCAAGATCCTCTTGGACAGCCAATCATTGCAAATGAAGCTGCAATAGCTATGAATGAGGTGGGGAATGCAATTCATCAAGTAAAACAAGAAGCTGTGAATCTACAATTACTAATACAGCAATTGAATGCAGATCATAACGACATTTTTGAAGAGGTAAAAGGTAAAGTAGAACATGGGTTTCTGCATGAGAGTAAAAAGTGTGCACGTTCTACATATAAATCAGTTCTATTGTACATGAGTGGTCAAGCTGGAACTGGAAAAAGCTTCTTGATTAAAGTACTGACACGTTACCTACAGTAGACAACAGAGTCAAATTTGTTGTGTGTAGTCACTGCACCAACAGGCTTAGCTGCTCATAATGTTAAAGGAGTTACCATTCATCGATTGTTAATACTGCCTGTTGAACATGACAACATATTACAATACAACAAATTATCTGGTGATGATTGTCATGAAGTGGGAAGGGTAATAAAGAAATTAAAGCTACAAATTATTGATGAAGTTAGTATTGTGTCTAATCTAATGCTAGCTTTTATACATTTAAGAATGCAGCAAATATTAAAAAATAACTACAATGAATGTACTTTTTGGAGGAAAACACTTAATAGTGTTTAGAGACCTGCTACAACTAGGCCTGGGCAGTGAACTCTGCTCCGTTTGCAGAGTTTTCTGCGCTCCGTGGAGCTCGCAAAGTGCAGAAAACTCCGCTCCGCGTAGTGCGGCAGAGTTTTTTCCCCACTCGCAAACAGTAAGTTTGCAAGTGCGAACTGCCGCTCAGGTAGAATTTCTACCCGAGCGGCAGGAAGACCAGCGCAAATGGCAGTTCACACTGCACTCCGCCACTTGCAGAACTCTGCAGAGTTTTTTTGTTACTTCGTGGAGTTCCACGTAGTGAAACTCCGTGAACTACACCCAGGCCTGGCTACAACTAACTCCCGTAAAAGGACAACCTGTATTCAAGAAACTACTACATATTGAAACAAGGAATTCTTTAGAAAGTATTGGAAATGTAAACATTTGGGAACACTTTCAGTACAAAGATTTTATCCAAAATATGCTCAAAACATCAGATATGGATTCTGCAGATATTCTACAGGATATAGGAGTGGGAGTCCTCACTAAAGAGGGACAGACAGTATTACAAACCCGTCTCATCAAAAATTTGTTTCCAAGTAATGTTTCAGCTGCTGAAGTAATGTACAGTTTTGTTAAAGAAGAGAAGTCTATTGTTTGTTTGATACCAACTCTTGATGAGTGTAGTAAATTCAGTGAACAATTATTGCAACTGGAAAAAGAAGAGATCGTAGAAATTAGAGCAAATGATAAAATGGAACATCAAGGAGTTACAGTGCTGCTAACAGAAAAACTACAATCAAAATTGGATAGTTTAGAAAAGACTGGGTCGAAAACTGCAGGATTAGAAAAACAGTTACGTATCTGTAAAAATTGTTGTGTAATCTTACTTCGTAATTTAAATGTTGAAGAAGGGCCAGTGAATGGTACAATGGGTAAAGTTATGAAATTTGTTAACTATCCAAACAGAAATGATGTGGAATACTTAGCCATAAAATTTGATGATATTGCTGAAGTTAAGCAGATTGGTAGATGTGTTGTACGTTTCCTACTTGTAAAAGACTTGTATGTCCAGCAAAAACAGTTCCCAGTGTCATTAGCGTATGCAGTAACTATTCATAAATTGTAAGGTTTAAGTGAAGATACAGGTCTTGTTAATATTGGTAGTAGTGTATTCAGAGAAGGAATGCCATATGTTGCTTTGTTGCAAAGTAGAAAATTGCCGGTTTATTTTTAATAGATTTTGATGAGAAGAAAGTGCTGATGTGAGCTGTGTAATGGAGTATAATCGATTAAGAGCTCAATATGCACCTCATTTAGAACAGTATCCTGTGGTCCAAAAAGCAATACTGTGTCCAAAGCGGAAAATATCTAAACAGTCTATCACAGTTGAACAGAAAGATGAACAAAAAGAAAATCAACAAGGAGGAAAGGAAAGAAAACTAGAGCATAATGATGAAATACAAGGCTATCACTTTGATAATAAATCTGGAGTGTACTGTTATGCAGATGTAGTGTTAAATGGACTATATAATTTGCCTCATTTTACAAATTCTATGAAAGAAAAAGTAGATAAATGAATGTCTTCACAACTGTGTAGTTTACTTGAAGAATTAAGAAGTGATAGAAGTATTATACATTCTGCCTCTGGAATAAGAAAACTCACCAATGACTGTACTGGATCAGTTGTGTTCTCTCAAAAATCTTCAGCAGGATGCTCAAGAATTTCTAATGGTAATGCTAGGGCTATTAGAAGAAGAAGATGTGAATATGAACAAATTGTTTGGTTTAACTTATTAATGTACCCATAACTGTGAAGATTGTGAATTTACCTCTAGCACTGAAATCAATTCAGAACGATTCCTGTACATGACATTTCCAGAATGTGAAGCTGTGCCAATTGAATATTTAACTACAGACGCCCATGAAAATATGGCCAGTCCAAACTGCAGATCAGAACTTAAGTCAACGTTGTTTCTACAGAGGTATGGAAAATATATAGTCATCCTACAATGATGCAGAGTGGATGGTACTAAGTTAGGAACTGAAATTACAAAATTTAAAGTTGCACAAATTTCCATCTCAAAAAGAACTTTCACAACTATAGCAATCTTATTTCATGAAGGTGTTAATGTAACCTGTGGACACTGCACAATATATTTAAGTTGTCAAACAGGATGGACAGAGTGCAATGACATCCAAGTGACATTCAAATCAAGACTACCCAAAAAAAAAGTTACCAAACTCACATCTGCTAATTCTAGACCCGAAGTTCTAACAAGAATCTAAGATAAGAAAATGTGGTATTGTGTTAATATATATATATGGATAATGTGTTTCTGAGACATTATTCGGCCTATTGGGGTATTGTCTACAGCAAGCTGTTAGAAATGAAGGACACTTTTCAACTGCGGGAAAGGAATTTATAAATATTTGAGGACTACATTGTGTTACTACAAATAAAAAGTAAAAAGAGGTACTATAACACCAGTAGCCTTAAGTTGCATGTGAAAAGTCTCCCCTTTTCTTTCTGTTACAGCAACTTCTATGTAGTAATATAGGTTATGTTTTTCATACATGGACTAAGAACATTTTAGACATCATTTGGCCTAAGAGGGATGATGTTTACAAAAGGTTATTCAAAAATGATTGTTGGACATTTTGTACCAGATATAAGAATATAACAAACAGTTTTAACAAATAGTTGCTTTCATTAAGGTAGCAAGCTATCAGCAAGCCAGTAATAAAAAACTTGTAGTGAGTGCTGTGATCAGTATGACATAGCTGTAATGATCTACTGTACACATTGTTTTTTGTTTTTTTACTATCCATTAATTGTTTTTTCCCACTGTTTCATGATGACTCTTCATACAGAGCAATGTTAAAAGTGAACAAGTATGAAAAAAAGGAAAAAACAATAAAACATTTGTCTATGTTGAATTAAAGTTTTGCTTAAAAAATATTGTATGTTATTTGGTTGCCTAATGTTTGAAATGAAATTCTAATAAATGTTTTTCTTTTTTACTTTTTTTACAGTGGTTGGAGGTCGAGATATATTATGTGTGTCAAATCACTAATCTAGTAGTGGATTCATTGAGTTACTACTCATGCACTCATCTCATCTCCCAGGCACAACAGTTGCACTAGTGCAATCATTCAACCACTACCTAAGCAATCATCCAATCACTCAGGTACTGCACTTGAATTCATCTAATCTACCAGCCACTACTCAGGCACTCATCCAATCACCCATGTGCTACCCATGCACTATGCAAACACCCAGACACTATTTATGCACTCATCAATTCACTGAGGCACTGCCCATGAACTCATCCACTCGCCCAGGCACTACTCATGGACTCATACAATCACCCACACAGTACCCATGCACTCATGCAATCACCCAGGCACTATCCATGCACTCACATAATAATGCAGACAGTATTCATGCATTCACCCAATCACCCAGACCCTATCTGTGTCCTCATACAATCACTGAGCCACTACCCTTGCACTCATCCCATGACCCAGGGTCTACCCTTGCACTCAACCAATCACCCAGGCATTACTCTTGCACTCATCTAGTCACCTATGTGCTCCTCACGCACTCATATAATTAACCAGTCACTACCCATGCAGTAATCCAATTACCCAAGCAGTACCCATGCACTCATCCATTCACTCAGACACTATCTATGCACTCACACAATCACCAACGCACTATCAATGCACTCATCTAATCATCCAGACACTGTCCTTACACTCATCCATTCACTGAGGCACTTACCCATGCTCTCATGCAATCGACCAGTCACTACTCATGCACTCATCGAATCACCAAGGCACTAACCATGCACTCATCCTTTCACTCACACACTACACATGCACACATCAATTTACTCAGACACTACCCATGCACTCATCCATTCACTCAGGACCTCAGTTGCACTAATGGATTCCTACAGGCACTACACTTCTACTCATCTGTTCACCCAGGTACTACCCATGCACTTATCCATTCAGCCAGACACTACCCATACACTCATCCAATCACTCAGGCACTACCCATGCACTCATCCATTTACCCAGGCACTACCCATGAACTGATTCATTCACCCAGGCATTATCCATGCACTCATCCATTCACTTAGGCACTACCCTTGCACTCATCCATTCATTGAGGCACTACCCATGCACTCCTTCATTCACCCATGCACTACCCTTCTACTCATCCATTCACTCTGCACTCCTGCATTCACTGAGGCACTACGCTTGCACTCATCCATTCACTCAGTCACTAACCATGCACTCATCCATTCACTCAGGCACTACCCATGCACTCATCCATTTACCCAGGCACTACCCATGCACTTATTCAATCACCCAGGCACTATCCATGTACTCTCACAATCATGCAGGCACTATGCATTCATTTACGCAATCACCCAGACACTATCTATGCACTCGCCCAATCACCCAGGCATTATCCATGCACTAATACAATTACCAAGGTACTACCTTGCACTCATCCAATCACTCAGGCGTTACCCTTCCACTCATTCATTTACTCAGGTACTACTGTTGCACTGATTCATTCACTCGCACACTATCCATGCACTCATCTATTCACCCCGGTACTAACCATGGACATATCGAATCACCCAGGCACTACCCTTCTACTCCTCCATTCACCCAGGCACTACCTGTGCACTCATCTATTCACCCATCCACTATTCACGCATTCATCCAATCACCCATGCACTATCCATACACTCATTCATTCACCCAGACATTATCCATGCACTCATCCATGTACCCTGGCACTACCCTTGCACTCATCCATTCACTCAGGCAGTACACATGTGCTCATCCATTCACTCAGCCACTACCCATGCACTCATCCATTCACTGACGTACTACCCATGCACTCATCCAATCACCCAGCCACTATGCATGCACTCATCTAATCACACAGATACTATGCATTCATTCACACAATCAGCCAGGCACTATCCATGCACTCACCTATTCACCAAGGCACTAACATTGCACTCATGCAATTACCCAGGCACTACCTTGCACTCATCCAATCACTCAGGTGTTGCTCTTCCACTCATTCATTTACTCAGGCAGTACTCTTGCACTTATTCATTCACTCATGCATTTCCCAAGCACTCATCTATTCACCCATGTACTAACCATACACATGTCCAATCACCCAGGCACTACCTTTGCACTCATCCATTCACTCTGGCACAATGCATGCGTTCATCCATTCACTCGGGCACTATCCAAACACTCATCTAATGACCCAGACACTACACTTGCACTTATTCATTTACTCATGCACTCATGTATTCACCCAGGCACCAACCATGCACATATCGAATCACTCAGCCAGTACCAATGCATTCATCCATTCACTCAGGTACTACCCTTGCACTCATATGTTCACTCAGGTACTATGCATGCGCTTATCCATTCACCCAGTCACTACTCATGCACTCATCCAATCACCCAGGCACTGCCCTTGCACTCATTCATTCACTCATGCACTCATCCATTCATGCAGTCAGTACTCATGCACCCATCTATTCACCCAGGCACTATCCATGAACTCTTTCATTCACCCAGCCATTATCCATGCACTCATTTATTCACTCAGGCACTACTGTTCCACTCTTTCATTCACTCAGGCTTGACATATACACTCATCCATTCAGCCACACACCACCCATGCATACATGCAATCACCCAATTACTATGTTTGCACTCATCGAATAACTCAGGCACTACTTATGTACTCATAGATTTACTCAGGCACCACTGCTTCACTCATTGTAACATGCATGCACCAGTTGTACACTCATTCAATTATCCATACACCAGTCATACACTCATTCCAACATATATACATACTTTATCTTTTTTTAACTGTAAAAGGCGTTTTTTAAGGCTTTTGTAAAGTTTTAAATTTTTTTGCTATTTTTTATAATAACAAAAATGGCAACTGTGACAGCAGAAATTGAAAAAATGTGCACTGAAAAATGTGCAACACATACAAAAGAGGAAAAGAAATTGCGTGTATGCTATTTTGCAGCATTGTGAATAGCTGTAAGAGACTGCTCACCAGCACTTTTGACAACAGTACAGTCCATGCAGTACATGCCATTCTTGACATCTCTGGAGCCATGTATGTTGCAGTACTCACAAGGGAGTTTTTGACCAGGAAATGTTGCTGCTGCCACTCAAGTAGATGGTCGTCCAGCATCCCTCTGCTTGATCGCCAGTTGGAGAGGTTTTTTATCATGGGTTTTTAGATGGTATAACATGGACGCTGTTCCACATGGATATTTCCTGTTGGTTCCTCTAGAGTGGGTCTTCTTGCAGATTGTGCATTGCACAGCTTCAACAGCTGTTCGTGATTCACCCGATGGGATTGTAAAAACATCCCATTCCACACTGGGTCTCTTTTGTGGAGGTTCCTCTTCTTCCACATCTTCAATGTCTGCCTGATCCACATCCTGGTCCAGCTGTGGTTCCTGCTGACCCCCATCTCCTTGCTGTGTTGCAATTTCTGATATAAAAACAGACCAAAAAATGTGCACAGCAAAATGAACCCAACTGCTCAGAATGAAGTTCTATGAAAAAAGCTTCAAGAAGGAGCAGTGGGTTTGTACTTCCTATTGATTTTGTTGAAAAGAAAATTATCCAATGATATTTTTTGCTTTCCCGGTCATGTGATATACGCTGTGAACGACATGTTCGCGGTTACCGCGGTGAGGCGGAAATGCAAAATATAAGCTTAAAGTAGTTTTGTTTAAAAATGGAAAGAAAAGCAGAACTTTCAATATCATAATAGTGAACAGCTATAATAAACTTGTTCACAATACCTCTACATTTATGTATAAGATTACCAACGTCATTGTGACTTCCGCTGTCCTTGCGAAAACGGGAAAAAGTGTTTGGAGGCGATTATTCTGGAAACTCACTAGAAAAATATGAGTTTGAAAAGTACACTAAGGCTCTACTATTAAATATACTGTAGAATATGTCTATATATATTATACTTTGTATAAACCACACGCTCTTCGCAACTACTGAAGCCATCGCAATGATTTTGGTAGTCGCTATTATTTTTTTGTTGTTGAAAATTTGGCTTTCTTCTAAATTGATCACAGAAAGAAAAACTAAAGGAATATTGTACAAAATAATTACAGTTAAACTTTATTTAGAAAATGTCTTTAAGTGTATTTTTCCCTAGGTGAAATACATTTACTGCTGAAAGAATCTCCACTGTAAATGCAACAATGTTGTTAATGCATTTTCTGATAAAGACATATGAAATTAAAAATGAGTGGTGTATTATATAAATATAATACAAAATAGCCAATTATAGAAAGAAAGTACGAAAATCTTACAGGTTCACCTACAATGAAATGGACATTACAATTAAGAAATAGAATTTGAAAAAAACGTAGAAATTGAAAAAACCAAAGGATACAGGAACGTTATGGTTAACAATTAGCATTCAAAAAACCTTCAAATTTACTGAATAAAACAAACGTTACAGGGACGTTATAGTTAGGCTCAAGTTTCACTTGTACAAAACCAGAGAAATTCAGCAGTTATAGTTAGCTGAGCTAACTATAACTCGCACCCCTGCAATGTTCTGCTTATGACCTCACATATTACATTACTCATGACATGGTCAGTGGCATCACTGATAACATCACTGATGACATCTCAAATTACATCACTGATGACATCATCCACAACATTACTAATGCACCTACTCACACCCCCATAGAACCTTTCATTTACCCACTCCCACACAACCATTCACAAACCCATTCATGGACCCATAACAGTGCTTACACCCCCACTCCCTGATTCATAGATCTATACACAAATCCACTCACTCACCCATACATCCACTCATACACCCACTCATTCAATAATACAGCCACTGACATGTCAACTCACATACACATACAGCCGTTCACGCACTGAGTCAGTCACCCATAGAGCTACTAACACTCCTACTCACTCACCCATAGAGTCAATCACACAGCCACTTACTCACCCACAGAGTTACACACACGTATCCACTTACTTACTCATACAGATACTAACACACACTCACTCACATATACAGTCACTGACGCAAGCACACACTCACCCAACAGCCACTCACATTCACTTACTCACCCATACAGTCACTCATTTACCCCATCACTCACGTATGCTGTCTTTCACATGCCAAGTTACTCACCAATATACCACTGACAAATCACTCACCCACGTTGCAGGGATTGTGCCCAAAAAGAGAACTATGCGCAGGATTATGGGACCTTGGTGTATAGGGACTGAGTCATCTACCACCTTAGTACCCATAAGCCCAGGACCGACTAGCTATATTGTATCACTTGCTCTCCTACTCACTCACAGAGAAACAAGTGATTAGACACCCCAGAACACAACACTCCCAGATCTCTCAGGAATCGCGGTAACAAGGCACACCCTTTCGCTCCCACTCTTGTACTTGTCCACAATAAGATCTGACAGAGACACGAAACAGTTTAAAATATTTATTTTAGCTAATGTGCCCTAACATGCAGTATACGTGCCACGAAAAGCAGGAAAATGCATAGTACTAATATAGTCAGCATAGCAGCTAGCCCATAAATCATGAAGAGTAATGTCATCATGGAAAGAAAATAGAGCCTAACCTCCCTCCCCTTGTTAAGAAGCAGTAGTATTATATATTAGAAGATCTCTGGGCTTTGTCAGCAGACCCCATACCTTAGCCTATAGATGATAGATCTACATCGTAGGGGCTGTCTCGCTCTTCTCCCTGGAAAGGTCCCTCTCCAAGTGTGTGCTATCTATTCATGTATTGTAATAAAGCCAAAGGACGTTTGTCCAAACGACAGCTGCATCGGTATGTTTTGTCTAAGCGCTAAGGCCTGACAAGAACAAAATAACTAGGGGCATTGGTGTTCGACCTTGCACATAATGTTCAGTCAAAATCCCAGGAACATACAGAGAGTAAACACAGTGATGAGTTCTCATGTGACAACAGCCATAGAAATTATTGCAAAAATAAAGACTTGCGTGCGTGCGCAAAGCAGCAGGCAGGCTGCAACGTGCTCATGCTAACTTAGTGAAGACGACAATGTCCCTATGGGCCACGTGACACCCTCCCCTTGGCCAAGTCATTAGCACTATGCTAAGACAAAAATCAGAGGTAAGCAGAGGCAAAGCGTCTAAGTGGTATCCCAAATAGGGAAATGTGTGAAAAAAGAAAGAAAAAATTGCAAATTGCTTAAAAAGAAACCAACAATTGCCAATTGGGTACCCGAAAAACACATCCATTCATAGTGAATCGTCAGATTCAAAAATATTACGGGAAAAGCGGAATGCCATAAACTCCAGTATGTTGCCAGAACCCTCCATAGTGAAAAGGTATGCCATCCAATTGAGCAAATCGAACGAACACTCATACTCCTCATATCTAGAGGCCGTTAGGAGCATGCCAGGGCAACCTGCGTTAGCTTCGATGAAACCCGATCCAATAGGCACTGTGCCCGAGTACAGGTACTCAAGTCTGCCGTTGGTCCAAGTAGAGAATCGCACACCAAGCGCCTACCCATGGATCATTCTGGTCATTGGCCTTTAATGGACCAAGTAACAGTTTGTAATCCAGGGCTGCGTGGGTTGCATTGGAGAGGCAGACATCCAAGGCCCATTGAAAAGGGCACCGGAGACAGGGGAACACAGGTTGCACGCAGGTGAAGTAAGCATAATGAAAAGTCAGCCAATAGTCAATGTCAAGAGCTTGCAATGGAATTGCACCAAAAAGTTGGCGCATCCGTTCACTATACAGCTGCAACTGGACCGGGTCTGGCAGCTCCACAGATTGAGCAGCCATTGGGGAGAAGCAATAGAAGTACAAGTATGCCGCAAATTAGCAGGAGCACCAGGGGAAATCTTCCGGAAGCGCTGAAAAAAATAGAATGGATAAATGCGGGGATGACTCCAAAAATAGTATGAAAGGAGGAGACAAGGCCGGAACCCACAAGTTTAAAAAAGTGGGCTAGGCCCTCAGTATCGGACGCATTAAATATTTGGTGAATTAATTCTCCTGAATGGAGTGCGAGGTTTGTGTTCAGCAGTGAGTGAATCTCACTTGCGGTTCTCGCCACCTGCAATTCGAAGGTCTCACGAGCTAATGTGAGAGCCACTTCTTGTTGAAACAATAGCGCTTTGAATCTTATTGAAATCTGTTTTTAAAGTTGGAATGGAAGGCCAAAGCAAACTATTTACAATCCTATGCGGGGGTGGAAATAGGACATTGCTGCAACATGTAACACGTTGGGAAACTGGTACTATATATGGGATGCCTGACTGTAAGCCGCAGCAGTCGTGGTTATTTAGAATAAGATAACTGCCGTTAGAAAGCAAAGTTAGCACGGGAATAATAGCTGGGACAGGGGTACCTTTCAATAAACAAGCCAGATTAGGGGCAGAAACATTGCAAGCTCCATGAAGTTTAACTTGTTTACAGACTATGGAATATCCTACTGCTGAATTTCAATCCTCCACTGTAAGAAAAACGTCCTTATCTTCTCGTTGACATCTAATGGTGAAAGGCAAAGACCATAGTTCATGAATATAGCTACTGCCGAGGGGCTCAAATCTACCAACCAGATAATGTTTCATGCAGGCCATAAACTGAAAGAGTGAGATTGGCAGTGAAATAACCCCATGTATTAGCCATACAGCTGAATCAGTGTCTGCTATAGAAAATGGTTACTGTTCTAATTGTTCAATATGTAACAATGTGTATGTTACATCTTTCATTGACATTAATTTCTGTTTATCAGTCAAATTAAATGGCAAAAACAGTGCAGAAGCATTGAGGTAATCCCATGGCACTTTTCCACTTTTGAGTGTTTGCAAGGTCCAAGCAAATTGCATTACAGAACGTAACTGATTTTGACCATGATACAAAACAGACACTTCTTTTTGAACAATGTCAATGACTGATGATACAATATTATCCAAAGTATATATACGGGAAGACAGTGTATTAATGCTGTTATCGACTACTGCAAGACCTTTTTCTAAATTAGCTTGGTCAATTTGGCACAGGCGCACCTCAGCTTCCTTTTGCGAAAGCTTCCAAAATTCATTATATGCTGCATAAACAAATTGTTTTGCTTGAGGGGACTTTGGACCTAAAAGAAAATCAGCCAGATCAATGTCACCAGACAAGAGAGAAAGGTGTTGTTTCACAGATGACCGTGTGGAATGTTCCAACCATTGCTGACACAATTTACCCACTGAATATGTGGTAACTGTATGGGAATGTGGGAAACATGGATCAGGTCTACTTTGTGTAAACCCGTTTGTACGAATCAGAAAACGCAATTGACATGCATTTAAGTTCGTTGACCACAGTAACCATCCCAAGGGGTCAATAGTGGAGAAGTTAAGTGTGCCATTCTGAAATATGACAGTTAAATCCTCAATTGTGTAGTTGGTATGTGTTTGCCATGTTTCATAAGGAGCCAATAATGGAATGGAGGGAACATTTAGATTTTTGGCCGTGACCAAACCAAAAAAAGTAGTCTGTTGTACCGTCTCATTTAAAAATATGAGCTGAGACGGTATCAAACATGCACGATGCAATGACTCAGTGCCACGCACTTGCCAAGTTTTGGTACCCCAGATGGATTTTAAATCAACCGTGTCCTTCCAGTACTCATAACCTTTCACAGGCAGATTATCAATGAAGGACAATGAGTAAACTAATTTAGTGTGGGTCAGCATAAATTTGGTGTGGGAGGGTATCTTTAGTTTATAAAAATAGGACTGAGGGTCAGAAAGATTGTAACCAGTAAAATACATAAATTTACTCTGGTGGGTCTTTGAACTCCCCTGTAACGGTGTTGGGCAATGATCCCATTGTGTAAAATTAAAAGATGATCTCTGAGCATTGGTCTTGTGTAAAAAATGATGGCCATAATGTTGATAACAGAACAAATCAATGTAATTTGCCGAATTCAAATACAAATCCTCAGTGTCAAAAGCAGTATAATATTTTGAATCTGAAAAAAATGAATGAACATCGTGAACATCCCAGTCATCAGAGTGTATTCCAGGCAAAACCACGTCTCCTAAAGAAACGCGAAAAACGTATGGAATGTTCAAAGTTTCGGTCGGTCCATGGATATCATATGGTACTTTATTCTAAACAATGCCATCAACAACTGGGAATGCTGAAATATTAACTAGGGCTTGATCTCATTTCATTTTATGAGATGATGTGTGGGGGGCCAGAACACCATCAGCCAAGTTCACAGCAGAGCGTTCAGGTAAGTAATGGACATTAATTAGCGGGAAAAACAGTCACAAATCCAATCCACATGAATTGGAACACCACCGTCAGCACCATCCAGACATATGTCCAGGGCGGGATTAGGTAAGTCTTTTTGAACCAGGAGATGAAAAGACCAGTACGCGTAGGGGGCTCTGCCACAGATGCGGACAGCGATGATGTATAGGAAGAAAAGCTACTATGGTCTATGTAGTAGCCACTGGACCCCAGCTGAAACAACGGGGGTTGTTCTGCATTTGAAGGTGAATGAACTGTACTTTCTGTAATGTCTAGTATAACATCAACTGGAGGAAAAGAATACTCATTATCTGCTGTTGTCGATGTAGTAGGTAAAACAGGTAACAAATCAATAGAAGACTCCATCTCCCCCTCCATTTGTTGGGGAAACGTTGAGGAAACGGAAGCCATTTGGATTCAGTGAAAGTTCTCGGCATGGAATGCTTGGAGGCACACTATTCAGTATCGGCCATATGGTGTAGCTTGGCATGTTCGATGGAAATGTATCGATTCTCCTTACGACCAGGTAGTGGAGGCAGAATCACTGTACAGGTGCCTTTTAAGCAAAGGTCTCTGACTGGTGCACGTTAGATGGGCCACATTCTTTTTTGTTCTTCACTTTCTCTTGGACCAGATCTCCAACTTTAGGAAGCCAGCCAGAACCCGGAATCAGCACCGCTGCATCCGAGGAAGAAGGCAGCTGGGCTTTCGCTTGTGAATCACAAGCTTTTTGTAGATCCTGTAACATAGCACAATGGTTATCTATGTAAAACGTTGCGGCAGCTGCCGCAACGTCTAAATCATCAAGGTCTGGCGCAAACATTTTTATGCCAAAGAGCATTTTGTATGGGGTCCGCCCACCCAGAGATCTTCTTGGGAGATTATTAAATGCATGTTGGACTCCATAGAGATGAGTCAGCCAACTCCTGCCAGTGCCTAATACCCTATCTGTTAAAGATAGCTTTAAGTCACGGTTCATCCACTCCACAACAGAGTTGCCCTCAGGCCGATATGGAGACGAGAATTGTACCTGCCCCCCCAAGACTTCATCGCATCTCAGTAAGCCTTAGAGGCAAAAGCCAAAGGAATCTAGTGCACAAATCCACTGCAACCAAATATACTTAAAAGCATTATCAGAGGTTAAAGGACCGCGGTGATCAAGATAAATACAACCAAACGGTTAATTGGAAATGTACAGTTGAGTGTGGGGTGGACGTTCAACAGTGGAAGGCTTAATCTGTTGACAAATGTCACAGGAAAGAACATATTTACGTGCCTGTTGGTACAAACCACACCAGCAAAAACGTTGTTGTTGTAAGAGAGAAATAGTCGCTGTCACTCCAGCATGTGCAGAAGCAAAGCCTTCTTGCGCGGCTATGGTCAGAGAAAGTCAGCGGTCCTCGTTGGGAATCAGCCGATCCCCAACGGATGGAATTGTTGCAAATGGAACATGATCAGAAGACAGGTGATATGTGTAATGGTAAGGGAAACTTTGGGGAAACTCCGTCCCCTCCTTCAGTGCAGCTATAGCCACCAAAATATCATCATCAATTTTAGTCATAGACCTAGTGACTGCTGCTACTGAACATGTGGCTACGGCAGATTTGGCTGCCTCATCAGCCATAGAATTGCCAAAAGCATGTACTCCCACATGCTGATGGCCCAAAGTATGGATAACATGTGTGAGTGGCAAACGTTCCTTAAGAGCGGCCACTCGGACCCAAAGCGTTTTATGCTTAATTGCGCTACCCTCAGAATCACGAAAATCATTTTGTGTCCAGAAGAACAAATTGCTATTAAAGGATTGTACACAGTAAAATGAATCACACACAATAAGTGTAGGAACTTCTGGATCAGCAAACTCCAGCACCAAAACCAAAGCACGTACCTCCGCCAATTGAGCCGTGCAATCTCCAAGAGATTGTGTGTGCACCAAAGAGGATTTGAAATCCCCATCAACAATCGAACCTGCCACAATTGCGCAGGCTGCAGATAAGCATGTTTAGAACCAACGGCGGGCTGCGCAGACCCATCAGTGTAAATAATGCATTTGTACTGATCATGAGGGAGTAATGATAAAGGAGGACGATGAACATGTTCATATTGTAAAAACTCCTGTGTTTGCAAAGAAGGGTCAAAGATAAAGTTGACATCAGCCGACGTCAAAGAACTAGCCCATTGTATCCAACATGGATGTAAAGCTTTAGAATTCGGAACACTCGCCTTTGTAACAGCTTCTAAAGCAGGCACTGGCAAAACCATGAAAATGAGTATTCCCTAAGCCAGAGAGGGTCCCTCTAAAATCTGCATCTGGACAGCTGTCAAAATCTTTTCTGTAGAAGAGAAACGCATCTCAACTGGAGTATACAAATGTGATTTATAAGCAATGGGGACAGGGTCCCCTTCATTGAATGTCAAGTATGTAAAACCTAACGTGCCTGGTACAATCCTTATAACCAAATTTGCAGAATTGTCTTGTGTTAACAAGAAGTTGGTCGCAAGTAGATCTGACTGCAGTGACCGAAGAATTGCGGTATGTTCCGGAAGCCAACTGGAAGATAAAAAAGAAGGTTGTATTAATAATTAAAGAGGTTTGATACGCTGGGCATAATCAGGAATGTATGTCCTCCCAAAAGTAAAAAAAAAACAGCAAAGATTGAAATGTCTTAAGTGTAGATGGAGGTTGCACTTGAGCGCATTTCTCCAGAAAGTGGGGGGCCAACCCCCTACCATCATTATTGAGTTTGTAGCCAAGAAAAAGTACCACCAAGAAGGTGATGTGAGACTTAGCAAAATTGAATTTGTAACCAAAGTTTGCAAAATGTGCAATAATGCGGTCCACACGCAAGAGATGCGGCTGTAGTTCATCATCCTTCAAGTATATGTCATTGACGTACGAGAAGGCATCGGGTCAATTTCATGCAAAAGGGAGACTATGCATGCCGCAAACACAGCTGGGCTATTCTTATATCCCATAGGCAATCTCGCATATTGGCGCTGATGGCCCAACGCACTGAATGCGGTAAAATCGCGGCTTTCAGGAGCTAAAGTGTGACTGAAAATTTCATTGGAAATATCCTATGTGGTTTTGTACTTTTTTTGAACAATGTTATTCACCAACGCAGAGCTTTGTATGTTCTGAACTGCAAAGGTACGAACATGACTGTTCAAATGCCTGTAGTGTAAAACTATACAATATGAACCATCCGGTTTCAATATCAGAAAATGAGAATTATTCATTGACGAAACACAGGGTTCAATAACACCCTGATATTCCAACTGGGTAAGAATTTCACCAACGGATGCTTTAGCATTACTCTTGATTGGATATTGTGGTTGGGGCTGAGGTTTAGAATGCAAAGGAATCACATGAACTGGGGAACCCTCGTCCCAACCTGCCTGATTGCGATATGACGCCGGGGCCAATGATAAAGCCCACTCCGAGGCATAAGCCATTTTATCGTCATCAGGAACATATTGCAAAAAACTAGGTAGTATAACATCTTCCCCTCTAGAGGAAGCTAGGACAAAAGGGGGAGGCCAATCAACCTCCGCCAACAATATGTCATAAGAGGAAGTGAGGTTTTCCCAAAACACTGCTTTTACTGGGAGTTTAATATCTCCTTCAATTTGGAGGATTATGTCATAAAGCTCATCAGGAGGGGCAACTCTAGTATCAGCTGCCTCTACTGTAATAAAAGTGTCAGTTGCATTCGCCTCCAGATGCTGATGGAGTGTCTGCAGCACTATGGTAACCTCTGCTGCGCTGTCGAGGGGGGTTACCGCCCAACTCCTGTTGACGAGCAGGGTTCTCTCCGTCTGAGGCATACTTTGCAGTCAAAGAGGCAACTTTTTTCTTCTGAAATGGGGCACGATATTGAGGTGGTTCCTCTGCTGGACTTTTACATCAAACTGACGCTGCGGGTCACGTGTTGCTGGCGCAGACTCGCCTTGTGCACGATCCTGACGTCCTCTCCCGCCAAACTGTTGATCCGATGATTCCTGAAAGGAATGAGGAGAACGAGGATCAGGAACCTGGAACCTCTCAGGTGTCTTAATTTTAGAGCGGTAATGCAAATCGTATCTATGCTCAGAAGCATCAGTTGGAGGAGAACCTGCACGTGAACTGGGCTTCTGCTGTTGCTGCAGCTGATTCTTGTTCCAAGCCTTTTTAGGAAAGACTGGACAATCCTTCTTGTCAGGAAGGGCTTTAGTCTGTGGCTGAGCAAATGGCCGAATCCCCAAGCTATTGCATCCCAAAGATGTATACACATCCGCAATGATAATCGGCAACTGTTGCTGCCAATCCACTTCTGCCACCGCCGCCATGCGTTGACGTACTTGCAAGCAAACCGCTTCACCTTTAATATTAGCCAGAATCATATTGGAGACAAGAGGGAACATTCCCACTAACTTCATCCCGAAATCCAGTGCTGGACCAGCCCTGTGTTCATCCTGTACCTTCTTTTGAACGCTTGGTAAAACGCTCATGGAGGGGGTACCAAAGCACAGTGTATACACTGAAGCACACACCGTCCTCCAGGTGGTGCAGTCAGCTAAAGCGGGAATCAGATCACTCGGTAAACTCATTGCAAGGATCCTGTGTTTTTCTACAGGAGTGGTGTGTGGGAAAACAGCTTCAAGTTGCTCAAATTTCTGTGCCAGCCAAAATGGCAAGTCATCCCTATTTTGAGGACGTTTGCCCATCACTGAGTTAATCGTGACAGGACTAATGACAAGACCACCGCCATGTCCTGGTGGAGGAGGAATAGCTCCAGTCAGAGCCACTTGAAGTGCACAGGACATAAACTGTATGACACTTCTGTGTATGTGAATCAATGATGTATGTAGCTGACGTAGCTCTGTGAGTGTAAGATTGAGATAATTCGGATGTGTTGTAAAGCCTGCTAACACAGGCCAAGCAGCCCCATGGATAGATAAGGGGCCCATTCGAACAGCAGTAACAGGGTGAGGGGGGCACCATTAAACCAAATGGTATCTCCCAGGCTGTCAACGAAACTTCAAGTAATGCATAAGGACGATAAGCTGCCAGAACAGCAACCCTTGTATATTCATGAAACAAATTATCATTCCCATCCACTGTAGGGAATGTAACCCAATAATAAAAGACTTCGAAGCAAAAAGCAGGGTCCGCTTCGACAACAAAAATAATGTTAGCCCCTGCATTTGGGACTCTGTGTTGAGTCGAGAAAGCAGTAACCACCGCTTGGTTATGCACTGCAATAGCGACTGGTTGTGCCATATTAGAAATAGAATAAAGAAACAAAGAAAATGGTAGCTCAAAACATGGTAAAGAAGAACCTTTTAAATTTCAAGCTTTAAAAACCTATAAATATACAAATATAGGAGGCTAAGCCCCCCCACCACGGATGTCTCCGGAAACTGGTGAGAGAGTATTGTGGACAAGCACGAGCGCTACTCAGGGGTCTTGTGAATAAGTACCAGACCACACGTTGGGCGCCATGTTGCAGGGATTCTGCCCAAAAACAGAACAGTGCACAGGATACTAGGACCTTCGTGTATAGGGACTGAGTCATCCTACCACCTTAGTACCGATAAGCCCAGGACCGACTAGCTATAGTGTGTCACTTGCTCTCCTACTCACTCACAGAGAAACAAGTGATTAGACACCCCAGAACACAGCATTCCCAGATCTCTCAGGAATCACAGTAACAAGACACACCCTTTCGCTCACACTCTTGTACTTGTCCACAATAAGATCTGACAGAGACATGAAACAGTTTAAAATATTTATTTTAACTAACGTGCCCTAACATGCAGTATACGTGCCACCACAAGCAGGAAAATGCATAGTACTAACATAGTGAGCATAGCAGCTAGTCCATAAACCATGAAGGGAGATGTCATCATGGAAAGACAACAGAGCCTAACCTCCCTCCCCTTGCTAAGAAGCAGTATTATTATATTTTAGAAGATCTCTGGGCTTTGTCAGCAGACCCCATACCTTAGCCTATGGATGATAGATCTACATGATATGTGCTGTCTCTCTCGTCTCCCTGGAAAGGTCCCTCTCCAGGTGTATGCTACCTATACATGCATTCTAATAAAACCAAAGTACGTTTGTCCAAACAACATCTTTATCGGGATGTTTTGTCTAAGGGCTAAGGCCTGGCCAGAACAAAAAAACAAGGGGCATTGTTGTTCGACTTTGCACATAATGTTCAGTCAAAATCCCAGGAACATGCAGAGACTGAACACAGCGATGAGTTCTCATGTGAAAACAGCCATAGAAATTATTGCAAAAATAAAGACGTGTTTTAACGTGCGCAAAGCAGCAGGCAGACTGCAACAGGCTTATGCTAACTTAGTGAAGACGATAATGTCCCTATGGGCCACGTGACACCCACACTGCCATACACACACTCACTCACCCATACAGCACCTCACACACACTCACTAACTCATACAGCCACTGAATCACCCATTTACTCTTCTATACAGACAGTCACACACCCCCTCATCCACCCACACAGACAGTCAGACACCCAATCAATCACCCATACAGCCACTCACGTACCCACTAACATACCCATACAGCCAGTTAGACATCACCTGCCAGACTGATACAAACATTTACACAACCAGTCACGCACCCATACATTCACAGAGACAAGTAATCACTCACCTATACAGTCAGTCAAGCACCCACTGTATTATACATACAGACACTCATACACCCACTGTTTCATCAATACACCGTAGTGTATATATATTTAACACTCATAAACGTTTTAGAAACACTCACTATCACCGGATGATGTCATCTGTGATGTCGGCAGTGATGTCATTTGAGATGTCACTGACCGTGATCAAGGATATTGGCTATCCAAAACGTGTTGGGCATGAAAGAGTATAGCTGATGTAATTGCCGGTTTTTGCCACAAGACTGAATGCAGGTTGCTGGGGAGTGCGGCTTCATTTGGGAAAAAAATGGAAAACATATATATATATGGCGGTGGTGCAGGGCGTTCACTGAATCAATAAACATCAATTTGCACCATATTTGGGTCTGCGTTTGCCAGTTTTTTGGATACGGGAGTGTTGCCAGGCGGAGTAATCGGCATATATATATATATATATATATATATATATTCACTGAAAAAAATAAAGGTTACAAGGACGTTATAGTTAGCAAACAGAATTAAAAGACCTTAGAAATTCACTAAAAAAAACAAAGGTTACATGGACGTTAATAGTTAGGGTCAGATTTTACTCATACAAAACCAGAGAAATTCAGCCATCAGTGATGTCATCACTGATGACATCTAAAATGACATCACTGATGACATCAGTGATGATATCCTCCACAGCATCTCTGACGCACCCACTCACACCTCTATAGACTCTTTTATACACCCACTGCCACTCCCACACAACTGTTCATAAACCCATTTACAGAGCCATACCAGTACTTACACACCAATTTACAGATTCACAGAACTAAACACACATTCACTCGCTCACCCATACACCCACTCACTATTATAGTATAGGGGTATGAGTGGGTGTGTCAGTGATTCTATGGATGATGTCATCCCTGATGTCATCAGTGATGTTATTTGAGATGTGATCAGTGTGTGGCCCCCTCCCCTTGACGCTTTTGGGCCCGAGGAACCCATCCCCTGGGGCCTGACCCATTTTTTACATTTAAATAAAATAAAATGAAGGGGGGCTGCACGGCCCCCCTCCTGAGGCTGGTTTCTGCCCCGGGGACACCATCCCCTGGGGCTAGGCCTTTATTTATTTATAATATAAAAAAGGAAGGGGGGCACACCGCCCCCCTCCCCAGGCTGATTTTGGCCCCGGCGACCCAATCCCCGGGGCATGGCCAGTGGGTGGGGGACCGCAGGGGAGCCTGAAGCCCACACGGTCCCAGCCGGCTCCCGCCTCCTCCGGGAACTGGCATTGCTTTTTACCCCCAGGGAGCTGCTGACATGCAGCTCCCCAGGTGTAAAAAGAAAAGTGTGCTCCGCTTTGAACAAGCGAGAGCAAAATGCTCTCGCTTGTTCAAATCAGAGCACACTTGTTTGCTATGGGATGGTGGGATTAGTGCTCCCGCCATCCCATAGCAAACTGCTATATCCCAGGAGTGGGCAACCCAGGACATTGCTTGAGCTGACCTGGGGAGGTGGCGGTCCCCAGGGCCATGCAGGGCTCCAGGAGGGGGCCGCACGGCCCCCCTCCCATCTTAAAAATAGCCCCGGGGAGTTTGTCATCCCCGGTGCAGCAGGGGGCGCATGGCCCCTTCGCATTTAAGTATAGCAGCAGGGGAGGTGGCGGTCCCAGGGCCGCATGGGGGGGCTAGAGCCCCCATGCATCCTATTTAAATATAGCCCTGGGGAGGTGGTGGTTCCTGGGGCTCCGGGGGGGCATGTGGCCCCCAGATTTCAGTGATTCAGCCCCAGGGACGTGGCAGTCCTCAGGCTGCAGGGGGCCCACACAGGGGTTCCCCATCATTATTATTTATTGGGCTTGGTCCCAGTCTACCTGGGGGCTTAAATAAATGAAGCACAGCAAATCGCTTATCGTTTTTCTTTTCATTTTTAGCAGGATTTGCGGATCCAGCGAGACTCCCACCAATTTGCTTTTTTTTTTAAATCCTTTTTTGGCCCTGGGGGTCCCTGTAGGACACTCTGAACAGGCCTAGTGGGACAGGGTGTTTCTACCCTGCCCCTTTTCTTTTTTGTTAATTTTTCCTTGTGACTTGGTTCAACCGATCACAAGATGGTTGCCAACACTTCCTGGTTTGAAGTGTTGGCAGCCAATCAGATCTCAGGCACGAGATCCGGAGGGTTCTTAGATCCACCGTGGCCACAGTTGTATATTTGAGAAATCTTTAAATTTCCCAGGAATTACTGAATGGATTTACACCATTTAAGAAAAAGATTGCTTTCTGAACCAAAAGGTACCTTTCTTGCAAATTTGGTGTAATTCCGTTCAGCAGTTCGGGCTGTAGCCATGTCAAACGTTTCCTATGGAAATTAACATGGAGAAAAAGTGTTTTGGGACCCCCTTTGTCTCAGCACCCACTTGACCAATCACACCAACATTTTCAATACAGCAGCTGACGTGACTGACCCATTAGTTTTGAAAAATCGTCAAGCGGCAACAAAGTTATTGGCAAAACAAAAAACACTTTTCCTATGAAAAATATGGTCCTAACTATAACAACCTACTGGGGACTGGTCCTAACTATAACCACCTACTGGCGGCCGCCAGTAGGTAGTTGTAGTTAGAACCTAGTTTCCATAGGAAAAGCATTTTTTGTTTTGCCAATAACTTTGTAGTCACTTGACAAATTTCCACAAAAGTTTCCCAAAATGTCCCCTTTTGTGTTCAGCTACTGTGTCGAAAGTTTTGGGGTGATCCGTCAAGCAGGGGCAGAGAACAAATGGGGTCCCAAAACACGTTTTCCCCACAGTAGGTTTATGGGGATTTTTAATTTTTTTGAACACGACTACAGCCTGATCTGCTGAACAGAATTGCACAAAATTTGCCAGAAAGCTAGTTGTTGGTCCAGAAAGCATGCTTTTGTGATTTTTTTGTGAATCTGTTCAGTACTTTTTGACATATCTAAATTAAAAAAATATAGATATCTGGGGACACGAGTCCTTGCAGTAGACTTGCGCATCCTACTAAAATTTGTTTGGCTAGCAACACTTCAACCAGGAAGAGTTGGAAGCTATCTTGGGAATGGGCTTAAAGCCGAGTCCCAAAAAAAAGTAAAAAACAAAGAAAAGCGGAGAGGGTAGGAATACTCTGTCCCCCCCAAATATAGTGGGGGAGTTCCTCAGGGACCCAGAGACTCTCTGGTGGATACACAAATCCGCAGCAGAATTTAAAAAAAGGTGCACAGGCTCCAGTGCATCATTTTTCTAAAGCCCCCGGGTGGGCCAAATCCCGGGAGCATGAGTGTAATGAAGGAGAGGGGCTCATGTGGCCCCCGTTCTAGACTTTTCTTAAGCCTGGGGACTGCCACCTTCCTGGGGCACTGAACACTATGAATGCGGGAGGGCTGCTTGGCTTCCCGCTGCCCCGTGGACCACCACCTCCTTAGGCACATATATTTTTTCTTTTTTTAAGAACATGGGGGGCCCTATGGCCTCCCTCACAGCCCGAGGATGGCCACCTCCCCGGGCAGTAATAATATGTGGGAGAGCAGAGCAGCTCCCCCACTGTCCCCATGGACCATCATCTCCCCACTGCCCTGTAGTATATATGCGGAGGGCCCACTTGCCCCCCGCTGTCTTGGGAACCGCCACCTCCCCGGGGCACATAAATATTTTATTATTTAGAATGTGGGGGAGGCCCTATGGTCGCCCCATAGCCCATGGGGCCGCCACCTCCTATGGGCTAAAATAAGATAATTGTGGGCCAGCCACTATTCTCCCCCCCGCCCCAGGGACCGCCACTTCTCTGGGGCACAAACATAATACTTAAGAGAGTGCGTTGCAGACCCCTGGCCCCAGGGACCACCACCTTCCCGGGGCTAAATATTTCAACAGTGTGTGCCCTGGATGGGACCACACTACAAAAAATAAAGGGGCAGGCCCCAGGGGATGGGGTCCCCAGTGCCCAAAATGTTCCAGTGGAGGGGAGCCACGGAACCCCATCCTAAAAAATAGAAAAATAAAAAGTTTAAAAAAGCCGGCAACTTGCCAGAGGCCCCACTCTGCATACTCGCCTCCAGGCTTGTTGCTGGTTGGGGGGCCAACAAGGCCTCCTGTTACCTCCAGTAATCCACACACAGTGGTATTGCTGAGGGGTGATTGGAGGCCATGCCCCCTTTCTCCAACACTTTGAAACCTCTGGTGGAGGGATGAGGTCCACTTGCCTTCTGACGGCCTCAGGACTAAAGTAGACTTCTTCCCCCAAGCAGCAGTGTGCAAGAGGTGCGTTTGCAGAGTGGTGGAGAACGGGGCTTGGCCTCTGACAACCACTCAAAAATCCAGCTGAGTGTGTCTTACTGGAGGTAACAGTAGGGCTAGTTGGCCCCCAAAGACACTCAAGAGCCAAGGAGACGTCACCCCCCAACTAGTAATATGCCAGGAGGCACGTATGCAGAGTGGTGGAGAAAGGGGGTGTGGTCACTGAAAACCTCTCAGCAATCCCACTGTGTGGGACTTGCTGGAGGTAACAGGATGGTTAGTTGCCCCCCAACGATGTCCTTGGGGGCCAACTACCCCTTCTGTTACCTCCAGTAAGTCCCACACAGCGGGATTGCAACAGGTCTTTGGAGGTCATGCGCCCTTTCTCCACCACTCTGCAAACAAGTCTCCTGGCACAATAATGGTTGAGGGATGAAGTCCACTTTACCAGTACTTAGACAGCCATAGATCAACACACATATCCACTCACTCACCCATACAGCCACTCATACACCGACTCACTCATTAATACAGCCACTGACATATCCACTTCTTGCTGGTTTAAAGATATACCTGCAAGGGGGCGTGGCTTGATGCCCGTGGAGGATGGCAGCGCCTGGCTGAGTCTCCTCGGGACGTCACGGTCAAACCATACTCGGGAGACTTTTTTAATGTCTACGGTGAGGCGCTTTGAATATTGGAAGATGTGCTGATGCGGCGGACACCTTCGGTGTCCCAATTGTCTATGTGTCTGGCTCTGTCTGTGAGCTACGCAAACGGCGGCCACCATCTTAGGTGCGACGCCTTCTTTTCCTCAGGACGAGTGAAAGAAGTAACCCTGGGCGAAGTGCTACGCTACGCTCGCGTAGTTTGCGAAGTTTGCGCTACTTCGCACAATGCGAATTGCACGTAGCACAGTGCAAACACGCGTAGCGTAGCGTAGCGTAGCGCCGCGGTCATTTTTTGCTTGCTCGCGGTCCTCAACGTCAAGTTGGCGACCGCGAGCAAGCAAAATGACATCCCGACGAGACTTTTTCCTCGTTCGCGATCAGCAACATCAAGTTGCCGATCGCGAGCGTGGAAAATAAACCTCCCGGCGAGATTCTCAACGCGGGGAGGTCAGGTTTCTCATTGCGAGTGGTCGCGTATGCTCGCGACCGCTCGCGATGAGAAACTACCAGTCCGCGTTGAGAAAGCTGCCGCTCGAGTAAAAATCTACTCGAGCGGCAGTAAAAGACAGCTCGCACTGTGCAAGTTGCCGTTTTCAATGATTGCACAGTGCGGACAAGCATCCGGCACTGTGCAATCATTGCGAACAGTGCACTACGCAGTTCGCGTAGTGCTACGCGAAGATCGCGTAGTGCGAACTGCACTTTGCGTAGCTTCGCGAAGCACTACTTCGCGAACTACGCCCAGCCTTAGAAAGAAGTAATTCAGCATCGTTATCTTCTGCCTCACTCAAGCTACGGCATTCTTTGTGGACAATGTGCATTTAAGTAAGCCTGGGCGGAGTTCGAGTAGTCGCGCTATGCTGAGTTCCGCGAAGTGGTAAAAAAACTCCACGAGCTATGCAGAATTCCGTGAGCACGGGGACTTGCTTGTTCCGCCCGTTCGCGATGCGTTTTTCCTGTTCAGGAATGTGTCTTGCATGTTTGGGACGCTGTTTGCGTGCTCGGGGGGAAATATCTTGCGAACTCGCCCATGCGGTTGCCAATGGGCGCGGCCATCTTGTTTTTCACTTGTCCCGCCCGTTCACGAAGCGTCATTCCTGTTCGCGAACGCGGATGTCCGATGGCGCGTCGAAATTACGTGTTTGCGATCGCACACTCTCGCGGGATCGCGTGGCCGGGTACCAAAATCTCGTGGGGCACGCGAACGGATAGGAAAACTCGTCGGCGACAGCAAGGATCCCAGTAAGTCGCTACTGCATGTGCGAAAACGCATTTTGAAAGCACGAACAAGGGAAAAACTCCGCTACGCCGCGGATCACGGAGTTTTCGGTAACTCCGCGTTCTACGAGGAACGCGGAGATGCCAAAAATCCACAAACTCCGCGAGCGGAGCAGATTTTACCGCCCAGGGTTACATTTAAGTAGGAGACAGCTGTTTTTGTTTATCTCACTCTGAAACTTTGTGACCCACTTCCAGTGCCAACAACAACCAGGGGAGTTCCGTCATGCACCATTTTAGCTGTGTTGGCTGCTCAGTCTCTGTTACAAATACAATGTGAAAATATGTAAGAGGCTTCTTGTCGTTTCTCTCTCCTTCTGACAAGGTCAACTGCAAGGTCTTTTTCTGGTGATAATTTGGCTTTCTTTTCTACACCAATGGGAAGAGTTATGCACATTTTATTGTATGTTTTGGAGCGACCCTGTGCAACAAAGCCTTATTCCTCATGTTTCTGAGAGACTTTTTTTCTTCAATTCCTCTATGGAACAGTACATTCATAATATTTTAAGAGGTTATTGGCAACAAGTTTTATGGACACTAAATGCAGTTTTTTGATTCCTCAGTATACTATTTGGGAGAGAGACTGTTTCTGTTTTTATATTTTCCTAACTGCTTTGATCCCTCAGAGCTGTGGTTCAATACTCCTCGTCGCAAGATTGAGTTTACCTTGCAAGACTGCAATACTGTAGTTTCTCTTTTTGATCATCAGAGTATATCGCGCTCAATATACGTTTCTTTTCCCTTTTAAGGGGAAATTAAGTAACCTCAAGCTCTCTTCCAAACGCAATACTTTTTCAGACCCTGACTCTAACCACAACGACATGGAGGACACCACCCTTCACAAACCTGAATCTTTATTAAGTACCACTTCAAAACTACATCCACCGGCTAAAACGCCTGTGAACTCCACCAAAAAAAAAAAAAAAGACCCTCCGTCTCCAGTGCTCTCTTCCTCAGTTTCTATGGACCTGATTCTTGAGGAAATACGTGCATTAAATCCTTTCATGGAGGAAACCACCAAGACTATGCAATTTCTGGATAACAAATGGTCTTCTTTGGAATCACCTGCTCTCATTATAGAACAATCTACGGAATCCCTGCAATCTACATGCACTCGTATTTCCTCTTTAGAGTCAGAAGTAACTCTTCTCAAGAAACACACTGAGGATTTGGAAAGTCGAAATCGCAGAAATAATCTCCGTATTTACGGTCTTCCTGAAAATATGGAGGGTCCTAACCCGACAGTTTATTTTCAATCTTTTTTACCTAAGCTTCTGGACATGTCTACCTCGGCCCCACTTAACATACAACGGGCTCACAGGCTTGGTCCCAGAGTTTCAACAAAACCTCGTGGTGCCATCCTGTTTTTCCTGCAATATACTGATCTTTTACAATTATGGAAAATCACACAGGTAAAATTTGTTATGTCGGCGGTCAAATCCAAAAACAAATTTCTTGGGAGGGCCATTGTTTGTTCTTCTCACAGGATGTAGCTAAAGCCACTGCAGATTACCGGAAACAATTTCTTGACTTCCGTCCTCAATTAAGAGCCATTAATGCCAGATACGGCCTAATCCATCTTTGTCTTTTTAAGGTCACTTACAAAGAAAAGACAACTACTTACGAGGATCCAGCAGCTTTGAAAAAGTTTCTTCAACAAGTTGGAGCAGTTGTCATGGACACTACGAAACCAACTTGATTATTATTTTGTTATTTTTTGTCTACTCCTTCTTTATGTATAATTCTCTGACTGATGTTCTATTTTAGTTTAATATATATGTTGTTCTATCTCATATTATATTGCCTCTCTTACTTTAATTACAGGTGTATCTCTCCCTTGCTGTCATTCATATGGTCTCCTCAATATGTTGATGTCATCACCCAGTCTGAAGCTGCCCTGTCATCCGGTGGAGCTCGGATGTTGTTGTCGTCATTGCCTGGTGTCGCCTACCCCATTCGTTTTTTTGTGTTTTGTAGGTATGTTTTTCAGTCGTCATTTGTATGACTTGTACTGTCTTTCTGTTTCTTGTTGTATTTCCCCTTTCTTAACGTTTCCTTATAAAGTTCCTTTTTACCTTCTTCTTCTTCCTATTATTTATATCGGTCTTCCCTTCCTCTTCATATCAAACAAAAGTTCTATTTCTATCTTTTTACCTTTTCATATTTGCTTTATCCTAATATTAATTGTACCACTGTAAGCTTATTGACTGTTCATGTTACTATCTTCATGATACATTCTGAGTTACTACTTGGAATATTAAAGGGTTAGGTAACCCTATTAAAAGACAACGGGTACTTTCTTACTTAGCTAAATTGAAGACTGATATTGCATTACTTCAGGAATCACATCTTACTGAATCTGAGGCTTCTAAGTTGAAAAAATGCTGGGTAGGTAATGTCTTCACATCACCGACCTTAGGTAAGAAAAATGGAGCCCTTTATAAAAATATACATGTCTCAGTTGTTCACCAGGAATCTGACTCTGAAGGACGTTGGGTTATTGTCAAACTCCTTATTGATAAAATTCCCTCAGGTATTTTTAATGTTTATGGTCCAGTCTCTGTTGATAAGGTATTTTGGACAAAACTTTCTGACAAGTTACTTTTATATGATGATGACTATATTATATTTGGTGGTGACTGCAATCAAATTCATTACCCCATATTAGATAGACCCTCAACTTTTAAGTTTGTTCACACTAAAATGCACTGACAATTCACTTCTACAATACGCTGTAAATCACTAGTCGATATTTGGAGACTCTGCCACCCAGACCTTTGGAAATACAGTTTTTACTCAGCCCCGCACCACTCACAATCCTGTATTGATTACCTCTTTTTGAGTAAATCCCTAGCTCAACATGCTCTTCAGTCTGAAATAGGGTCTATTTTAATTTCCGATCACGCCCCAGTCTATTTTGATCTTGACCTGACACCATTCACTCCACATACAGGTAGATGGCGCTTTAACAATTCCCTACTCTTGGATCCTAAATTCTCTATCCAATTCAATTCCTTCACTTCTGAATTCTTTGCTATAAACTCAACACCACACTCCTCTCCTGTAATGATTTGGGACTCTTTTAAATCAGCCGCTAGAGGTTTTATAATACATTTTGTTTCGCAGAAGAAAAAGTCTTTTGATATTCAAGCTACTCAACTACTTAATATAATTAAACAGCTAGAATAAACGTATTATCTCTCTAACAATGAGTCTTCCTAGAAAAATCTTATTGATGCTAAACTCACTTTTAACAGATTATCTACGGAAGCCACTTCTTCCTATTTACTGAAAAGTAGCACTCGCTATTATGGAAGTCAAAATAAGATAGGAAAATTATTGGCTAATTATTTAAAAATAAGGAGAGACAGAACTAGAATAGAATCTTTACAGAGTAAGGCTGGAGTTCCTCTTTTTAAAGACTGATATTCTAAATGAGTTTGTTTCTTTCTATAAAAATCTATATACTCCAGAAACACAACCAGTTCAATCAGATTTGTCCTCTTATTTTCAATCCATTACCTCTCCTCCCTCCCGTCACATTGACTTTGATTCGCTGACAACCGATATTTCCCTAGAGGAAATTACCCATGCAGCATCAGTACTACGACCAGGGAAAGCCCCTGGACCTGATGGGTTTACAATTGAATTCCATAATCACTTTGCTAATCTCCTCCTTCCTATTCTTCTACTTTTATTTAATTCTTTTATTGCCGATGATGCATCTCAAGGTACTTTCCAAGAAAACATGATATGTTTAATTTTAAAGGATAATAAAGAGATCCTTCCCTATGTAAAAATTATTGCCCCATTTCCTTAGTCAACACTGAATACAAGATTTTTGCTAACATTCTGGTGTTAAGCATTGATCCTATCCTACCTGACCTTATAGGTCCTGAGCAATCCGGTTTTGTTAAGGGAAGACTAGCCTCTGACAAATCTCGAGTCTTTTTTAATATCCTTGGCAAGGCTTCCTCTTTAAATTATCCTATTGCAGCTGTTGCTTTGAATGCAGAAAAAGCTTTTGACAGGATTGGATGGGATTTTATGTTTCATGCTTTAAAATGGGTAGGTTTTCCACCTAAATTGATTGCTTTAATCTCTTTATTATATTCAGGTCCCAGGGCCTCAATTTCTATTAATGGTAGAGTTTCGGATTACTTTTCTCTTCTTAGAGGAGTGCGACAAGGGGTCCTTTATCACCTTTATTGTTTGTCATAGCATTGGAACCCTTTCTAACTAAAATGAGACAGGATGATCGTATCTCTGGTTTCCAATTTTGTCCTCATCAGGTTAAAATGTCTGTATACGCTGATGATATCCTTTTATATTGTTCTAATCCAGGAACTTCTCTCCCTCCTTTCCTTCAACAAGTTGATACATTTTCTCAGTTATCAGGTTATCGGCTTAATACTGATAAATTTGAAGTCTTACCTCTGAGTGTTCTATGTTACAAACAATTTTTTAATAGCCCTGGCTTTTCCTGGCAACCCTCAAAACTAAAATACTTGGGCCTGTGGTTCTCTCCGACTATTCCTGAGACTTTAACATAAAATTTTGATCGCATTATCAAAACTTTAAATGACACTATTACACATTGGCACCCTCTTTTCCTCTCTTGGTGGGGGCGAATGGATTTGATTAAAATGATGCTCACCCCTCTGATCTTATATATTATTTCCATGATTTCTGTTCATATCCCTGGATATTATTTTAAGAAAATTGACTCACTTTTAACAAAATTTCTTTGGAAAGATAAACCTCCTCGAATAGCTTTGTCCTCCCTAAAAAAGACAAACCTAATGGAGGCCTTAAGTTTCCTGACTTCAAAACTTATCATTCTGATATTTCCCTATAACAGACTACCAGATTAATCTCTTCTGAGCTTCCTTTACTCCCTTGTGGTTCTTTATAGAGAAATTTTTCATCACCCCCTTTGATTTTCAGGATATCCTTACTTTCACTAATAATACTTCTTTATTCTCCCATTATATCTCATGCTCGTAAGCTTTTAGCTCCTCTTTTACCTTCTTCATACCCTTCTGTCATTTCTCTTCATCAGCAGCCCATTTGGCATAATAAATCATTACGAATTAAGAATCGTACCATATATTGGAGATCTTGGAAATCTAAGGGCTTACTTTGGATATCTCAACTCTTGTCTAATAATCAACCCTTATCATTTAGTGAACTCCAAATAAAGTTTTCATTGCCCGCTACCTTCCGATCCCAATATGACCTTCTACTTCCCTCCTTCAATCAATATCTTCTTACACTACCAAATACTTCCAATCCCCCTACAACATACGCTACATGTTTCCCTATCTTAGATACTCCCCCTTCCGCTTCTACTATATATAAGAATTTACTACTACCCTCTGATAGACTCAAGTCGAAGACTGAGTTGGCCTGGGAAAAAGACTTAATACAATGCTGGCCGACTGCTACTTGGGATAAATTATGGCTTAAGTGTCATACGACCTCACAGGCTTCAAATACCACACCGGCCCTTTTTTTGTTTATCAGCGCCTGTTACTTTCTCCTGCGATACTAGCATCTTTCTCACCAAATACATCTTCCACTTGTTGGTCATGTTCCTGTTCCACTGCCGATTTAAAACACATGTTATTTGAATGCCCTAATATCCACCAGTTTTGGCAGGTAGTTTGGCTCAAATAATTTTTTTTTTTTTTTTAAAGTTAATGTATCCTTTTCTTTACTCAATATTTTCTTAGGCTCCTTGTCACCTCGTTGGCCTCAATTACCATCGAATTTTAAGCTGTTAGATTTACTGTTAGCTGTTGCTTTTCACTTAATAACCTTAAATTGGAAGCAAGCAGATAAAGTTACTTTTAGATGTTGGTGGAACGCTATATGTTTTCATCATAGACTAGACACCAATTATGTTTCCCCTATTTCCTTAGCGATTAAAAGAGATGTTTTATGGTTACCACTAACAACATATTTATCTTTGTCTGCTTCTTCTGCTGTTAAAGTTATTACTGTATCAGATGATGTATGGAAGCCACCGTAATTTCATCTTGTTGTCTTTTATTTACCATATTAGAAGTTGTTTTATGCTTATATATTTATATCACGTTATTTAATTTTTCATATTATTATGCTTACAGTGTTTACTCTTTTATCTCTTTTACTCTCAGGTTTTTAAAGTAATGATATATTGTTCCCTCCCCCCCTAACCTCTCTTTCCCTCCCTCCACCCCCTTCTATAGTCCATTATTGAATTTATTATTCTCTGACAAAAGCATGTTAGCCATAACCGTTACATATCTTTGTTTTTCTTATGATCTCGGTGTTAAATAGGATTTATTATATTTATTATATTGCTGTTCCTTTTTCTTGTTTGTTCTTGATAATCTCAAATTTTAAAAAAGATATACCTGCATATGTTTAAAGTGGTTGTGCATAAAACTGTATTTGTAAATAGGTAAATAAGTTATGTTCTGTTTATTTGTAGTGAGTGCAATGCACAGTGTTCCTTAATTGCAATGAGATAGTGTGCAGTTTTGGTTTTTTGTCCCATGTACATACTTTTAGGCAGTGCTGCTGGGTAACTGTATGTCGCAAATATTACACTGCACATATTTAGCTGTAACCTTTTCTCTGAAAGTATTCTAAAATGCTTGCAGACATCACTTTTTTTCGTGCTTGCTGGTCTAAATATATACCTGCATGTGTTTATAGTGGCTGTGCACAAAACTGTATTTGTAAATAGGTGAATACGTTGTATTATGTTTATTTGTTTATTTGTCGTGAGTTCGATGCACAGTGTTCCTTAATTGCAATGAGATAGTGTGCAGTTTTTTTCTACAATCTTTATGATTGTTTTTTCCCCACTGTTCAATGATGACTGCTTAAAAAGTACATTGTTAACAGTGTAGGAATAAAGAAGCTGAGAACAATAAAAAAAAAGGGAAAAAGAAATGCTTATTTATATTAATACATGCCTTTACAGTATGAGAAATGTCTAGCTATCACTTAGAATTATGTATTTATGCATTGTTGAAATTGTAAGTTACTTTTGTAATTCAATTAATTGTAAAACTAATAATTATTTCATTTTTTTCATTTTATACAGATCAATGGCACCATCTATAGAAGTAATGTACTTAACTAATTAGTTCTTTCAGTGTTGTTCCATCACTTTAGATTTTGAGGATGCACACCCAAGCACAGATAGCTACAGTTACTAAGACACATAGACACACATCAGTACAGCAACTTACACACCCAGCCACACACAGATAGAGGTACTTACCCACAGAGGCTCACACTTATACAGCCGCTGACACACCTAGATAACATCAGTACAGTCACTGACACACCCAACTACACAACGATACAGGCACTGACACATCCAGCAAAACACTAATGCATCCAATAACACACCTAGGCACACACTGACACACCCAGGGACTTACCAATGCAAACATCCACACACCCAGGCATACAGCAATGCAGACAGTGACACAGCCACCCAAACCCTAATGCATCCAATAGCACACCCACGCATACATTGAAGCACACACTTAGACACCCAGAAACTTACCAATGCTGACACTGATGCACCCAGTCATACAGCAATGCAAACTCTGGCACATCCAGCCAAACACTAATGCATCCAATAACACACCCAGACACACACATTGAGACACCCAGAGACTTACCAATGCAGACACTGACACACCCAGACATACAGCAATGTAGACACTGACACACCCATCCAAACACTAACACATCCAATATGACACCTAGGCACACATTGACACACCCAGGGGCATACCAATACACACACTGACACACCCAGGCCTGCAGCAGTACAGACACACCCAGCCAAACTGTAATGCATCCAATAAAACACACAGGTACACACTGATGCATATACTGTTATGTTATGTTATGTTATGTTATGTTATGTTATATTATGTTATGTTAAGTGCCTGAACACCCTGTTGGGTGATTAGCTGTGCTTTATAAATCCTGATTGATGTTATGTTATGTTATGATATGTTATGTTATGTTATGTTAGGGGAATTTATAAAGTGCATGGCAACCTGAAGGTATCCCAGTGCTGTTGGGTAACACAGACTGTAACCGCAGGCTCATTAGGGGTTAGTTCATGAACAGGAAGGTTTTGCGCTGTTTCCTAAAGGACAATTTGTTATCAATTTCCCACAAAGAGAGTTTTACCACATTAAATCTAAAGGATCTTCCTCCCTTTCTGAGCCTCTTCACAAGTGGGGCTACAGCTCATAGGGTGTGACCTTATCTAAGAGACGTGCCAGGTTTATAGAGAGTGATCAGCTTTCTGGAGATGGAGGGACTAGGATCTCAAAAAGCTTTGTATGTGATACACAGCGCCTTGAAATTGATCCTCTGCATGACAGGGAGTCAATGTAGGTCGGCCAGGGCCTGACATGCTGAGTGGTGTCTAGGGATGTTTAACAGGGTCTTTGCTGACGCATTTTCCACCACCTGATGTTTACCAATCATGGCTTTAGGGGCTTCAAAGTAAAGGGACTTTCCATAATCCAGGTGAGACAGAATAAAAACGCGGACTACTAAACTCCTGGAGAAAGGAGGAATCAGGTGCAGAATTTTCTGCAGCATTCTAAGGATTCCATAGCAGCAGACTGTGAGTTTAGTTGCCTGAGTCTCCATGGAGAGGGTTGAGTCACACCTTATCCCCGAACTCTTGAGAGCCATTTTATGGGCAGGGGGCAGACCTAGACAGTCAGGCCAACCTAGGGGTAGATGAGGATTTGCATTGTTCCCTAATATCATCAGCTCAGTTTTGTTTTCATTTAGACAAGATTTGTCCATCCACCTGGCTAACCTCTCAAGGCAGGACCCAAGGGAGGGAGCGGTAGATTTGCCATTCGGGGTAAGGGAGAGCACCAACTTGGTGCCATCTGCATGAGAACACCAATGAGATCCTAAAGGCAGTACAATATTGGCCTACGGTCGAATATATAGGTTAAACAATGTGGGGCTCAAAGAAGTACCCTGTGGAACCCCACATCTCGGAGGAAAAATGTCTGAGGAACATCCTTTGTCAAATATCTGTCAGCCAGAATAGAGCTGACCCATTTAAGGGCCAGACCTGATGCTCCTGCATTCTGAACTCTCTTAATTAGGATCCTGTGGTCCGCTTTGTCGAAGGCAGCACTTAGGTCCAAGAGGATGATGGCTACCGTACCTCATAGATCCAGTTTCCTTTTTACCTCTTTCACAACTCCCAAAAGCGTAGTTTCAGTGCTATGCTTGGGACAGAACACAATCTAGGTGGGATGCGGGATGGTATTGGCTTCTATGAAGTCCAAGAGATGTGAGTTAACATAGTTTTCCATCACTTTACTCAGTCCTGTGAGAAGCAAGATTTGTCGGACGTTCTCCAGACAACTTCAGTAAAGGTTAGTTTTTTTTTTAATATAGCTGTGACCATTGTGTGTTTCAACACTACTGGTACAATGCCCTTCTCAAGGGAGATGTTTGCCATGTCTGTCAAGACTTGAAAAAGGGTGTTAGCAGCTTTAAGCAGAATGTGGGGTGGAGCAGGGTCAAGAGGGGAGCCTGATTTGACTTTGGTAAAGAGCTGAACAAAATTCTCATGGGAGATACATTGGAATTCTGTGAATCTAGTTAAACATCCTTCTTCCCTATCTCTGAAAAGTTCCTGCTCTAGATCGCCTCCAGAGTCTTGAAATGTCAGCTAAATATCATCTTTTTTTTTTTTAAAAGAGAGCCAGATCATTGCATCTGGCATTTGAGGGGTCGGGAATAGGACAAGTGGAAGAAGGCCCTAATAGTGACTTATCAATTCTGAACATTTTGCGGGGGAGTTGGCTGCCCCCTCAAATTTGGTTTCATAATAGGGGGCCTGTGCAGAATGAATTTCAGAATGGTACTCCCTCACCGTCTCTTGAAATTTTGGACTGTATGTATTTTTTTCTCCATTTTCTTTGGGTGATTTTGCATTGTATATTTAGTGTCAACAGAAGGGGGGTGTACCAGTGGGTTGATTTATTTTTGGATTTCATGGTTTGGGTAGATATAGGGATATTCTGGTCCAAGGAGAGTCTGATCCATTGTGCAATCCTGGCGTGTGCCTCTTGGGGATCTTGACCCAGCTCCGCTATGGCTGAGCTAAGGGTCGAGGTCCATTCAATCTCATTCAGCTTAGACCAGCTGCGATACATCCAGATCAAATGTTTAGGGGAAGGGGCATGGCAAGGCTTTGTCAAGGTGAAATGGACCAAAGTATGGTCTGACCATAGGTACAGAATCCTGTACTTTTAAGCAGGGGTGGCTCGTAAAGATAAGCTCAGGTAAATGGCCCGTTTCATGGGTAGGGCCGTGTACCATCTGAATAAACTGAATAGCAGCTAGGTCATGTAAAAACACTGAAGCTTGAGTAGAAGTGGGATCCTCTAAGTGCATATTAAGGTCACCTAACAATGAAAAATAGGGTTAATTTACCACTAGTCTGGCAATCAAGTCAGGGGCCATCTGGATAAATCGACCCAAGGGCACCGGAGGCTGATAGTTGAGTGCACCAGAAAAGGTAAATGTGGGAGATAACAAGATAGCGAATGGGCAACTTTCAACAAACTAACAGCTATAGAGGTTTGACTGAGCACTTTAAAGAATCCTTGAGTATTATTGCCATCCATCGCCCTTTCTTTCCTCCCTATCTTGGTGGCAGATATAGTGGTTTGACGGTAAAGCCTGAGGAATATCGGCCTGTAAAAATTACGTCAAGCTTTTCTTCTTCCAAAAGTGTAAAAATGTCCTGTTTGTGATGGGGTAAGGACTACGTTTGATAACAGAAGGAATGTATGAGCAAAAGGTAGAGGTCAGTTCCCCATTGGCTGGGTGTAAGGAATTCAGGCAATGAGCAGGATTAAACCTGACATACCCAGGCTCACACTGATGCATATGCTAACACATCCAGGCACATACTGATGCATACACTAACACACCTAGGCACACACTCATGTATACGCTAACATACTCAAGCGCAATGCAGGGACTGACACACTCATCCAAATACGAAGGCATCCAATAAGACACCTAGGCATACAGTGATATACCCAGATATACACCAATATAGACACTCACACACTTAACCTAACTCTAATGCCCAGACACACACTGACTCATATTGTGACACACCCAGAGTAATATAAATGCATACACTGACACACCTGGACATGCATTAATGTAGACTCTGACACAGCCAGGCATACACCAAAGCAGGCACTGACACACCCAGCCAAACACTAATGCATCCAATGAAACATTCAAGCATATACTCATGCACACACTGACACCCCCAATCTCACACCGATATAGTCACTGGCACATTAAAACCACAGAGTTAGCTCTTTCTTTGAGTAGGTGGTGGTTCTTTTTTTTTAGCAAAAAGTGAACAGGGTAGTAAAAAGGGTAAGAATGGGGTAATGCAAAGAAGCAACCTGCTTCAGTCTGCAAAAAACATTATGTAGTCCCTGTATAAAAAAATGCACCCACAGAAGAAATTTTACAGTGACACGCATTTGGCATTTTGTGCAGTGAATAACCATGCCACTCAATTCTTCGTAGGCTGCAGGTATTGTAATGACTGCAGCTGATGGTGGTTTTTCCCAATGCTGCTGTAAAGGTCGACTGTCGTGCTGCACCTGAATTCTCTTGCGTTGATCTGGTTGTGAATACTTCTTGGCAGTGCATCTGGGTAACTACTTTCCGCAAATATTTCACTGTATGTATTTTGCTGTTACCTTCTTTTCCCCAGAAGGCTTCCACACATTATTATTTATTATTATACTCATTTGTAGGGCGCAACGAATCATCCCCAGGGGGATCTCTCGGCGCCTGAGAATAAAACACCCAATGAGCAGAATAATCTTAAAACAGCCAGGTCTTTAGCAATTTCTTGAATCGAGACAGGTCGGCGCAGGTACGGATCTCCTCAGGGAGACTGTTCCAGTGGCTGGGGGCAAGATGAGAAAAGGCCCGACAGCCCATCTTGACCTTCCTAATTCTCCGCGTGCAGAGCAGATTGCGATTACTAGATCTCAACTGACGCACGGGTCGATACAGTTCAAGTTTCTTGTTAAAATAGGCTGGGCCACTCCCCTGCAGAGACTTAAAAACCGTACATAACAGCTTGAAAATAGCTCGCTTCCTAATAGGAAGCCAGTGTAATTGACGTAGGAGCGGTAGAGAAGGGGTGCGGGCCGGTTTATTGAGGGCAAGGCGGGCTGCAGTGTTTTGCACCACCTGCAGTTTTGATAGTAGGTCTTCCCTTATTCCAACCAGCAAAGAGTTGCCATAATCCAGTCTACTAACCAAGAGCGACTGGATGAGGGTTTTTCTTGCTGAAAGAGGGATCCAGGGGAAGATCTTTCTAAGCATGCGCATTGTTCCGAAGCAGGTGCCTGACAACGTCTTAACCTGTTCTTCCATCGATAATTTATTATTGATTCTGATGCCTGGATTCTTAGCCCGACTTTTAGAGGAGGGGGCCTCTCCTAGTTCAGATGGCCGCCAATCTGGAGTCCACAATTCCTCAGCTTTACCAAACAGCAGAATCTCTGTTTTGATGGAATAAAGCTGAGGGAAGTTCTTTCTCATCCATCTCGCTATATTGGGCATACAATTTTTGAACTTTAGTTATGTTGCTGCTGCGTCATCCTCTATAGGGACTGTCACCTGCGTGTCGTCATCATACGATATGGTCTCAAACCCACAACTTCTGATAACTCCGGCCAAGGGGGCCACGTATACATTAAACAAGGTGGGGCTTAGGATAGATCCCAGTGGGACTCCCTTATCTACCAGAGTGGTTTGTGACACAAATGAATCCAGCTGGACACATTGTGTTCTGTCGGATAGATAGCTTTGAATCCATTTATAGGCCATGCCTCTGACACAAATCTCTTGCAGCCTATCCAGAAGGATACGATGAGAGATGGTGTCAAAGGCTGCCGACAAGTCGAGGAGGACTAACATCGCTGGGGTCCCGTTGTCCAATGACATCCGTATTGTGTCAGTGACCTCCAACAATGCGGCTCAGTGCTATAAGAGCAAAAACAACAGTTGATGGACAGAATGCAGAACAATGTCATACATTCACCCCAGTACAGAGATCTGGGCCTAAATCCATCGTTTTTTTGCTCACCATGCCATTCCAGTTTGAACCCAGCCATATGCAAATCAGTCTTGACCCTGTGCCTCATGGGAACAGTCCAGCCCGAACTGCCAAGCCAGGTCCTCCCTGGACTGGAAACAAGCATCCTAGGACCGGTTTCGGGGTTTCACCCCTCTTCAGCCAGGATAGCTTGATTCCAGTGGCGTAGTGAGCACGGGACCCACATCTGGGCATACCCTTCCCACTGTGACTGGGGGTGAATGTTTGCCAATGTGCAGCATTCCGTCCATCATCTTGTGGGTTTTTCAGTGCTATAAGAAGCACGGAAGCCGGACTGAGATGAGTCCAGTAGGTTGTTATACATCTCTTTCTTTTCTGTAAGTTGGTGTATCTTCCTCCTCAACCTCAGCAGGTTGTGGATGCTCATCTTGGATGGACAGTGTAGCTTCAGCCATTGCGTATAGGCAGAGCACCACTGGCTCTCAATCCTCCTTCTAGAGACTTCACTAAAGAAATAACTGTTTTGGATGTGGTTCTCTATGTGCAAGTTTGGGGTTTTAATATAACCAATCATAAGACAAGGTCTGGGTGTGCTTGTGAGTGAATTTACGAATCTGGTCCAATTTGCAGGTTCCCGTAATTTGCAAAATGGGTAACTTTGTTGGAAAACAGATACAAGTTGATTTATATATACTTGTAAATATGTTCACACTGATATGAATAATGACAATGGAGGTGTGTACATATTTACAGTAATCTATAACATGTTTAGCAAATCCGAGGATTCCGACCCACAGATTCATTCCGATCACGTGATCAGGATTAAAAACCATGGAGTAGTAGTCCACCTATGTTTATGGACCCGTAAAGGTACCGCTGTACCCAAATGATTATTTACATTAAAAAACGTAATAAACTTTACATCAACTATATATGTGATTTTTTTGTATCAGTATATTTATACAAAAAGAATATCTACAGTAAAAAGAAACTAAATTAAAAATCAAAATCAATTGTAATACACTTAGGGGCCAATTGCGATGTCGGTGGGACCAACTCCGACGTGCCGTCGGTCTCCGTCCCATCAATATCTATAACCACAGTCAGACCACCGCATTACGTTGCAGTCGGTCAGACTGCATTGCCTCAGGGACCAACCAAGAGCTTCCGACGGGCTCATGAAGCCCGTCGGGTGGGCGATTGGATCGCATTCCCCCACCATGGAGGCAGTGCCTTCCCAGGCACCACCATGGGGATTATAATCCATCTTTCCACCAGCCATTTCACCTTGGTTCTTCTGATGTGAAAGGGCTGGCGGAAAGGCTTTTTTGGGGCCTCTAGCAGGACCTTGTCCCCAGTGGCCCAATGCTATGTGCCCTGAGGAGGCACCTGTGGTGCCCCCTAAACATCCCTGCATCGTGTGGCAGGCACTGTATGGTCCCTGCCACAGGGTTGTTTGCAAACATGCCTTTTGGCATTGGGGCTTGTGCTACATCCCTTTTCCGGGCCACAGCACAAGCCTCAATGCAAAGAGACATGTTTCCGACTGCCTCCATGGCAGTTGGATCATATTTTGGTGGGCTGGACCACCGACTACCTGTCGGCTGATCCCGTTCCAGCAACAATCGCAGTCGGACACTCATCTGACCACCATATTAATCAGTCCCTTAGTATTAAAAATAAAGTCCTCAAATTAACTAAAAACAACTAAGCATTAGAGGGACATAATACTTTAGAAATGGAATTTGAAAATTCACTGAAAAAAACCAAAGGTTACAGGGACGTTATATTAAGGAAATAGAAATTTAAAAAACCTTAGAAATTTACTGAAAGAAAGAGGTTACAAGGACGTTATAGTTAGACTCAGATTTCACTCATACAAAACTATAGAAATTTAGCAGTTATAGTGACCTGAGCTAACTATAACTTAAGCCCCCGCAATGCACTGCTTATGCCTTCACATATTACATCACTCATGACATGCTCAGTGACATCACTGATGACATCATCCAGAAAAGCACTCACACTTCCATACAACCTCTCATATAGCCACTCGCACACCCACACAGCCATTCATGTATGCATTCACAGGCCCATACAACTACTCACAAACCCACTCACTCATCCATAGAGCCACTCAAACACCCACTCACTCTCCCATACTGCTACTCACACAGCCACTCACTCACCCACACAACAACGTATACACCCACTCGCTCACTTATACAGCTACTCACACAACTACTAACTCACCCATACCACCAGCCACACACCCACTCACTCACACATACAGCCACTTACACACTCCCTCACTCACTCATAGAGCCACTCACATACCCACTCATTATCCCATATAGCTACTCACACAGCCACTCACCCATTCATACAGCCACTCACATAGCCACTCATCCACAAATAAAGCCATTCACACATCCACTCACTCACTTACCACTATAGCCACTTACACAGCCAGTCACTCACTTACACACCCACTTACACACCCATACAGCCACTAAGACACATACTCACACAGACACACAGTCACACAGCTTGTGATTGTTAATTGTGTACCATGCTGAGAATGTCTTAGATTTCAAATTGCTGTGATGTAACATTGTTTGAAAAACAAGTGCAATATTTAGAGAATGGCAATTTGTTTATGTGTTAATGAACTTTTTGAAATTAGCAAACATTTGATGTTTATTTTTGTTAAGGGTGGGCAGAGTTCGCGTAGGAACGCCACATGGAACTCTCTGCAAAGTTGCAAAAAACTCTGCTGCGTAAATGGGGTTCCGCGAGTGGGCGGATTTCCTTGCCCCACCTATTCGCATGAAGTTTCTGCCATACAGCAACGCGGATTGCATGTTTGGGTGGAAATATTGTGTGAACTGCACCACACGTCCGCTCATAGGCACGGCCATCTTGATTCCTACTCTGTTTATGGTGCTGGAGCCTACTTTTCTATCCTTTTTCAATATCCTCAATCCTTGCTTTCTAAAACTTTTTTTCCGATCTTTTTTTATTTATTAACTTACCCTTTGTCTTTCTAAGTGTGTATTTTGTGTTTTGTTCTACTTTTATGTGTTTTTTGGGTAAGTTTTGTGCTTTAATTTTTCTCTTTACTTTTCTCTTATTTTTTTTTACTTCCTTCCTTCTTATTCCCATTTTTTCTTTTTCTACATTTTCTCTCCTCCGCCAACTAGCATAATGGCAGGTAAGGGTGCCCAAATAAAGGTGGAAACAAGGAGCCGCCTTCCTTGTGGAAGGTGGCGCCAGGAAGGGGTGCATCCCCTGGCCTTGTTTTTTGAGGGGGAGCTGGAAGCCCTGGATTTTTATGTCCAGCTCCACCTCCCCACCACTCTGGCAGGAGGCGGCAGGCCTGGGTCCAGGTGCGGGTTCTGGGAGTGCCAGCAGTGCTGTGTGAGGGTGCGCCAGGCAGTGTATTGCTGCTCTGGAGTCCAGCGCACCCATAAACAGCTGACGCACCAGTGGTCCGACATCCTGGACCGAGAGCATGACCTGCTGGATCTATTAGGGGTTGAGGTCACGGGGCTCCAAGAGTAGCTAATTATTAATATTATTATTACTTGTGTGTTCTATTTTATTGCTAATATTTTTTTCCCAAATAGCAAGCATGCTTCTCACATGCAGGTAAGTAACGTTTTCAAATATTATATTATTTGACCTTTATTCTGGACAGGTACTCGGTGCTACCTAATCGTTCTTTTTTGCGCTCGCTTGGGTAAGTAATGCAGAGACTCCTTTGTCCTGCAACTAAGGTAGTAGCAGTTACTTAGTATTAGCAATTTAGCGCAGCGTGTCCTCTTACTTCAGTTCTTAGAACCCTTTTTGTAGCTCGTACAGTGACAAGCAACCTACCAATTCGGTGTATGCATGCGTCCATTTATGCATTTATAGATAAAATGCAGATTTAGTGAATTGGCCCATCAAAGTGGGTTGAGAATGACTGCGAATGAGATTGGAACTTAGAACCAAACATAATTTGTTGCAATTTATTATTAATTCCAAAGTCTTTGGAATAGGCGGGCTAGGTAGGTTTAGGAAATGTGGATACTAGTCTACTACTAGTCACTCTGATTTAGGAGAGTTCGATGTTATTGTGGTTGCCTTTTCCTGCCCAACAATATTTTTGGAGAGATTAATTATTTTTCACCAATCTTTTTTGTCTTTTTGTCTTACATTAGCATCCGGGGCAAGAAGAGGTTGTCTGAGGTGGGTGAGGAAGCTGGAGGTGCCTCCCAGTCTGAAAAAAGTTCCTTGGCCAATGGCTTTGCTGGGTCCAGTAAGTCCTCCTGTTGTTAATAAAAATATATATTTCCCTAACATTTACCGCTCCTTATTTCGAATTATTTATTTCTAATCATTTCCTAATTTTTTCCCAAATCTTCTTTGATCTATCTATTTCTAAATTCTTGTTATCCTGTATTATCCTATTTACTTATTTTCTATATTCCTAGTGTCTGTATTTTACTTCAAACTGTCTCTGTACTAGTCTGTCTGTAGCTTCCTTTCTTCTGCTTTGTCAGTCAGCTTTCCCTCTCCCCTTATATATTTTGTGGACTGCCTAGTGGTGGTACTGTAAGACTCAGAGAACCCATTAGTCATGGTCACGTACTACTACTCGTTCTACTACTCTGCCGTGCAGATTGCATGACCAAGTAAGGTATTCTACGCATGTTTGTTGAGATAAGAAGGCTTTCTTTTACTTTCTCATGCTCAATCAGTAAAACAAGAGAGTGGCCATGGTCACGTTGGACACCCCAAAGTTGTGTCTTCTTCTTCTTCTTAGCTAGGCCTAGTATTATTAGCAGCAGTTGGTGGTGAACTGATTACTGTGCACCATGGCTGGAAGGAAGTATGGCCCCTTGAATTTGCCAACCAAGACCTTATGTCCAGTTGCCCACTCTTATTTCTTTTCAAAAACTCAGATTCATCAATAGCTCAAGCCACTCCAGTCCTTTACAGGTTGTCTTAAGAGGCTTTTTAAAAATTGGCACCAGCAAGATGTCCAACCTGTTATTTTTGATAGAAGACACTCTCTGTATCTGAATTGTAGTGGTATGTGTGGTGTATTATCAATTTTGCTATGAAAAAATAAATAGGGGGAGGCGTATCTGGAATCTAAAAAATGTGTCATGTTTGGATGGATGGATAGATAGATAGTATTCATAGGTGAAGACTGGATGGAGAGAATGTAAAACTTAAAAGATGAGTAGCTAAGCCAATGGTGAAGTTAAAAAATACTAGAAGAACAATGCAATGATGAATGAAAAAATCTCTGGGAAGAAGAGTAAACAAGTGACTAGGGTGCTCCTTTGTAGTGGCATTCTTCTCACCTTCTTTACTAGCCTGGAATGTTTTTTTTATGAATGTTCTTGATTCAAAGGGTTGAGGTGGTATTTCAGACTACTCCCTTGACTCATAGTAGTTTTCAAGTGCAACATATATTATGTATCCTTCCTAGTACCCACCCATCATCACTAATTGCCTCCCTTCGAGTCCCTACCCAAGGCATTTTGCCAGTGACAGCCATGGGTGACCTATCGGCTGCATGGTTACATCAGTGACACTGCAAGGTTGGCTCTGCAATGTGCGAATGCCTCAGGTAATGTGTAGGCCCCGTTACAAATGTCATGGCAATGTGAAAAATAAATACTTGTGTTTCCCTTTACTCCCAGTTCCCACTCATTCACTTCCTTGTACATAAGTAACTCCTTTCCTAACTTCCTTGTTCTATCCCAGCCTTCCATACAATTTGAAATGGGGAGAGGATGTAGCCTTATGGCTAGAGCGGTCAACCTCGAAGCTGGGGAACCAGGTTCAAATATCAGCAACAACGCTAAACATCCCGTGATTCTGGGCAAATCACTTAATCTCCCTGTGCCTAACAAAAGAAAATGAATGTGTCCATCTGTAATGAAACTGGTGCTCATGTAAAGCGCTCAGATACCCGAAGTCTCGGGTCTAGTTCGCGCTATATAAAACTCTAAAAAAAAATAAACATTATTTGAATGCACCACTTTTCTCTGACCAAGGAATAAAATGTATTATTGCTTCCATAATGGATTGAGTCAGTTAAAAGTTATCCCTTTCAACAATTGCTGAACAAAGTGACTCACTACTAGCAAAAGCTTAGGGACTTGATGATGATGATCAGTGAAACGTCTACCTATCCGGCCTAATCCCTTCAACTTACCCGCAATAGACTAAGTTAATAAATATTTTCCTTACTGCCAAGCAAATCTAATTTGTTGGAAAAAAGTAATGTCAAATGTGGTGATGGAGGGTGAAGCCAGGGAGTACAGTGGGACTAAGAGTGAGTGACTTTGCTTTTTGTGGATTGGATAGTCTGTGATGAACCTGCCGAATACAATATCCTGTTCCTTAATCCTTTCCCTGTACTGTAGTGCATTGTTTTTCTCATGGGCAGACCGGAGGATGTCTGTCTGTATAATTGTCTTCTTTATAATTATTAGTCCCTCATGTAATGTATATCATTCATAGTAACTATTCATCTGTCTTGTAGTCAGGGTGAAATTGAGGCACTGGCCATGATAGGAAAAGAGATAATTGTCTAGTACAGATGTCCCACCTGCAGACAGTAGCAAAGTAACACGACACGAGTATGTCTGTCTAGGGCGCCAGTCTAGCTGGCATGCTTACATTAATTTAGCTCAACAAGAGAGAGAATAATACTTGTATACTCTATGGACTGTTCCCATGGGGCTGGGTCCAAACTGGGGTGCTCACTGTGCCACTGGATTCAAGCTAGCCTGGCTGAAGAAGGGTGACATACCCTGAAACCGGTCCCAGGATGCTTGTTTCCGGTCCAGGGAGGACCTGGCCTGGCAGTTCGGTCTGGACTGTTCCCATGGGGCACAGGGTCAAGATTTATTTGCATATGCCTGGGTCCAAACTGGGGTGGCGTAGTAGACAAAAGAACGATGGATTTAACCCAGATCTTTTGACTGGGGGAGAATGTTTACATTGTCAGCATTCCCTCCAACATTTGTTTGCTGTAACACTTTTCGCCCTAATGGTCTGGACTGTTCCCATGGGGCACAGGGTCAAGATTTATTTGCATATGGCTGGGTCCAAACTGAGGTGGCGTAGTGGGCAAAAGAACGATGGATTTAACCCAGATCTTTTGACCGGGGGAGAATGTTTGCATTGTCAGCATTCCGTCCATCATTTGTTTGCTGTAACACTTTTTGCCCTAAGTGGGATGGGTATGCCCAGACGTGGGTCCCTTGCTCACTGTGCCACTGGATTCAAGCTAGCCTGGCAGAAGAAGGGTGACATACCCTGAAACCGGTCCCAGGATGCTTGTTTCCGGTCCAAGGAGGACCTGGCCTGGCAGTTCAGTCTGGACTGTTCCCATGGGGCACAGGGTCAAGACTGGTTTGCATATGGCTGGGTCCAAACTGGGGTGGCGTAGTAGGCAAAAGAACGATGGATTTAACCCAGATATTTGACTGGGGGAGAATGTTTGCATTGTCAGCATTCCGTCCATCATTTGTTTGCTGTAACACTTTTCGCCCTAAGTGGGATGGGTATGCCCAGACGTGGGTCCCTTGCTCACTGTGCCACTGGATTCAAGCTAGCCTTGCTGAAGAAGGGTGACATACCCTGAAACCGGTCCCAGGATGCTTGTTTCCGGTCCAGGGAGGACCTGGCCTGGCAGTTCGGTCTGGACTGTCCCATGGGGCACAGGGTCAAGACTGATTTGCATATGGCTGGGTCCAAACTGGGGTGGCGTAGTGGGCAAAAGAACGATGGATTTAACCCAGATCTTTTAACTGGGGGAGAATGTTTGCATTGTCAGCATTCCGTCCATCATTTGTTTGCTGTAACACTTTTTGCCCTAAGTGGGATGGGTATGCCCAGACGTGGGTCCCTTGCTCACTGTGCCACTGGATTCAAGCTAGTCTGGCTGAAGAAGGGTGACATACCCTGAAACCGGTCCCAGGATGCATGTTTCCGGTCCAGGGAGGACCTGGCCTGGCAGTTCGGTCTGGACTGTTCCCATGGGGCACAGGGTCAAGACTGATTTGCATATGTCTGGGTCCAAACTAGGGTGGCATAGTGGTGCAAAAGAACGATGGATTTAACCCAGATCTTTTGACTGGGGGATAATGTTTGCATTGTCGGCATTCCGTCCATCATTTGTTTGCTGTGAAACTCTAATCACATCCAAATCGAATGGCCCGAGGATACCAGCAAACGTCCTGCTACTGTGCCACTATATATTTGTATGTGTTTTGCTATGAGTACTGTTTATAATTTGTCTTTTCTTTCTTGATATAGCTACTCTTGCCAATCCGACACAACCTAAGAGGGAGGAGGTTGAAGACAGGACCCAACAGAGGACGCTTGAGGCCATCAAGGCCTAATATCAGTGGATGGTGGCTGAGGAAGAGGAGGATGAGGTGGCAGCAGCTGCAGCTGCAAATGCCCCAGGCCCCAGCCAGGCACTAGTGCCTCCGTTAGTCCATTGCCATGGTCCCAAGGTGGCCACCCGACCCCATTCCACCACTGCTACTCCCCACTATTTTCGAGCATTTCGGCACCTCATTCTGCAGAGGCTGGCGTACCTGGAAGCCAGGCAGGAGGAGCGTCTGGACACATTGGAGAGGCATGTTAGGAAGCTCCTAGCCCGCTGCTAGGCCTCTTTGCCCCTTTTTTTAATCTTTTTTTGGTGGGTGGGACTTGTTGGGGAGAGGGTAGGAATGTGGGAGTTGTGGACTTTTAAACATCTTTGGATATTGTTTGGGGTTAGGGAGGGGGTGGGCCAGTTGTGGGTTTACTAGTTTATTTATATTTGTTACGGAAATACATTTTTATAGTTGTACATTATGATTTAAATCTTTTTGGAGGGGTACTGTTTTACTTAGCACTGCTGCCTTTGCTGCAGCCAGTTTTTAAAACCTGCTGATAGTGTAACAACAACAAAATAGTTATGCGGTACCCTCCCTTGTCCTACTACTCTCTCCTCCTAGTCTCTGGGGTCTGCAACTATCCTAACCCCTAGGAACTCAGAGGGGGGGGTATGTGAATTTCCATTCTATAAAGAAGTATTATAGTTCAACAATGAATCACCAACATTTCTTCTCTTACCTGATTAGATGAAGTGATGGCTGGATGATTTCCCAAGGTACCATGGTGGTGGTAAAGGTAGCAGCATGGTAGCGCACTAGTCTAAAGTGAAAGCACCAGATTCAGAAGTGAGGTCCCATTCCCTCCCAGCCAAACTCAATCTGTAGGATAAGGAGTATTCATCACAGGGAACTAAACAAATTGAAATAAAAGCTGATTTAATGCCGTTATATATGAAACCGTTAATAAAAATGAGACAGTCACCAGAGACTAGACTACTAGTACGCAAGAAGACGAGAGACAATAGAGAAAATATGATAAGCAATGCTAAATCAAAATAATCAGAATGGTGAGCTAGTAAAAGTTACAAAATGAAGTTGACTTGAGCTACGAAATGGACAAGCATAACCTTTGACGCAATACAGTGCCTGAAGGATGCAGCTGGCAATCATGTTCTTCTGAAAAAATATAAAATACTGTGCATAGGTGTCTAATATAAATATAACATTGCCAGTGTGGGCTATACTTAAAGCTAAAGAAGATCCTCGCAAATGTAGTAACACCTCAAAAATCACACAACCGGGAGAAGAGGGTTAGGGATTCGATGAATGGATGGGAAGATGGATGTGAGGGAAAGGTTTGACAAGGACAAACACTACACAATGACAACATTCATCTTGGCAGTCGACCATCATAAATCTGTTATGGGAGGAAAGGGAAATGGAGGAATGTTGAGTAGTACAGGTAAACCAAATCAAATTGTCCGCCTGCCCCCCAGAGAGACCCAAGTTACATTATGTTTTGTGGTACCGAGCTTTGAAAAATAGCAAATATATAAAATTAACATATCTGTAGGATTCAAGTAAACATAAACAACATACTCAGTTCTAATGATTAAAGAGAAAAAATGATAATGTATCGCCAAATTGGGAGTTGCATCTGCATTCCTCTTGGACTGCCCATCAATCTTGGGTGCCTGGCAGATGTGGTTCTGTAAGGTAAGCGAAGCATGAGTATGTTCTATTGTTTTTCCAGTATGGTGCTTGGTAATAGGGCCTGTAGATTGAAAAGCAAAAATGTTATTGTAGTTTAAAGGAGAAAAAAGTTAAACTGCATAAGGAGTGAACCGAGTAGACTCAGAGGCACCATGGCTACATGTCTGTTTCCAGTTACCTGCAACAACAGGCCCCCCACCCAATCATCACTTAGCTTAAAATTTGTGCAAGATAGGACTGAGCACACACACACCCAGCAACATAGCATTTTCCCAATCAAGTAAAATCAATGCACCGCTGTCACTCACCACTCACACCACTAATCAGAATTGTGTAGGTCTGTTGTTTCCCTGTAGGCCACTTCAAAGTCATCACCAAATTGGATGGTTTCAGTTCTCAAAGTAGTCACGCCCATGCCCTGAGTCATCCCATCTTCTCTGATCCTCCCGATTCTAACTCCGGGTATGGTGTCCAACTCCGTACCAACTGTGTCTTGAGTCCGGACTCAAATGCAATAGATCGACCTGTAGTACAATTTTGTTGTTGTACAACAAGAAGAGAAACATTGAGTCATTTTTTGTGTAGACTAGATTTGTGTTTGCGTTATCTAAGTGACTGGTTGGATCTGACTCTTTGAGTAGTATAAAGCAAAAAACAATAAAACAAAGCAGTGTGGAGTGGACCCAGTGAAACAATCTCGCTATCTCTCAAAGGGGAAGGAAAAAGAATCACCTTCAGGGGAGAATTGATCAACCGTCGAAAGCCCACCAACATTGTAAATCATCACAAACAAATGTTAAGCGTAATAGTTAAAGATAAACAAACACCAAGTGTCACACTGCCTGCCACCACATGAATCATCTCTCAACACACATCACACATTCGCAACAAACAACAATCCTTCAGCATGCAATGCATGCCATTTACCTGTTCTTCTGGCATGCTCACTGTGATCAATTCGTGGTACATTGCAGAAGACAGATCCAGCTGTTCAAGAAGCAGAGATTGGCCAGTGTAAATCAAATAATGTCACATGTGGGGTAGTCCCTTTAGGGTAGGAAAGAATAGATAGTCACGGCCCAGGGTTAGAGGCAGGCATATATTTGTTTGTATTCTCCATCCAATGCCCTTGAGGGAAATGGGTGTGAGGGGGTCGGGGGTGTTGGGACTTCTTCACTGCACACAGTTGCAACTCCAATCCTGCAATAAAATATGTCTAACAGTAAGAAAGTGAGGTTGAATTAGTCAACCAGACACAAACAAATAAAAGTAAATAATAATGTTACCTTAACTATATTGTTTTTTTGGGGGGGCGTCAAAGAAAGAAAAAAAGCAGTTCAGCGATAGACTAGAGACTGAGAGAGAAAGTTCTATGGTTGTTGGCCCAGACCTAGTACTAGTCAGTGAAGAAGAGCTTGTCCACAAACTCTAGTTGTTCACCCAGATGTAGGTCATCTAACACACTACTTCCATGACCTGAGTCTCCCTCATCTTCTTCCTGTCGTACTTCAGGTATGGAGTAATCCGGTGGTATAAAGTGCTGATTAATTTTGATCATGGTTAATCTCTCCATGTTTTGGAGCGAGAGACTGGTCATTCTCACTGTGACAACGGCAGCAGTGGCACTGAAAACATGCTCAGCAGAGACAGAGGCTACTGGGCAAGCCATATAGTTTATTGCTATTGTTTTTTTCAGCTTTGGTAATATATGAAGTCACATAATGTGCAACAGTAGTAGAATTGTCAGCAACATATTGTATAACGATATTAGCCTTCCACTAATGCAGTATTGAAGGGTTGTAGTCATTTATCCGGTGTGAGGTGTGTCCTTTTTTTAAATTTTATGTGCTTTAGGGGACTTTCCTTTAACAACATGCCTAACAGAAGACACAAGATTGTGGACTCTTCCTTTACTTAAAATTAGTCTTGGGGACCCAAAATGACATTTAGTGTACTGTTCAGATTCATTTTTAAATTTTCATATGCAGTATTTTCTGCATTTGTGACTCTGAAAATTAATACCTTTTCAAACAGTTTTTCTTTCTTTCTTTATTTGGGATGTCGCAAGTATCATATTGCTCAATAAACTTAGGAACAGATTCATCTGAGTCATATCCACATTTGGGTGTATTTTGTATCCATAACAGCATATGAAAGGACGTGCACCTCTCGCTTGGTGAACTTTTTTCCAAAAGAACTCAACAACCTCTCCTAGGGGATTTTTCTTTTCAATTGTTAAAAGCGTAAGCATACTTTGTAATCTGTGTGTAAATATTCTGCAAACATTTGCTGAATGTAAAGAACATAATTTCCCAGTTGTCTGAAATGTAACATCTGTGAAATTATTGTTAGCTTCAATTAGGAAAGTGTATAAATCATCCCATAAGTATCCAGCACAACTTAAGGAAAGAAACCAAGTTGATGGTCCAAATTCCTCAACATACATCTTCATTCTCCATGTCTTCTGGACCAATATTCATTTGTACCTCACTGACATGCCATACTATTTATTATGTTATATCCCAGGTTTTTGTCATTGCTTTCCACCTTGTTAAGGAAACCTTTAGCTGTTAATTTTTATTAAATCCTGCTCCAGTGCGCAACAGCATAAGAGGTAACGGATAATTCACTTTCATATACTAAAGTAAAAATATGAGGTATGTTTTGCCTAAAATGTGGGTCCTCTGAATATAGTTTTGTGGAACTATATTCAAATGCAGAAATGTGAATAGGACAGTAATCATATTGCCCTCCTTTTCCAGTTGGAAATAAAATTGGTTAACATCTAGCCTCTAAAGATTTCTCCATGATACTAACTGGACTTCCTGTAGCCTCTTTCATTAGATACAATTCTATGGCATCACCCATTAATTCCTTAATACTCATATTTCTTCTGATTGCTCTTTAGTAATTTTCTCAAACTGACTAACGTTGGTTTCATATGTAAATACCAGGTCAGTGGTATATATGAAGTCATTAATGTTCACATTTTTGTAGTGACTGTTATTTTTTAATACATTTTAATTGGCATCTTGTATTTTAGAAATGCTTATTAATTCTTGACAATTTTTTTATAACTTTTGTTGGCACTCCATTAACTAATACAACTAAAGGTTCTTCTAATTTGTCCTCTACTCCCACAGTTTCAATGTTTTATTTTAAACTAATGGTGCACGGGCTAGTTCTTGTGGTTGAAATTTCACAGATTTAAGTTGCAATCTAATAATAGTATGACATGGATGTAAAGTTTAAAATAATATACTTTCATATAAATAAAAAAATTGGAATTCTGAAGGTATAGAGTGCATCTCCAAATTATTAAACTTGCATCTCAAGGCAATAAGGTATGGTTTAGTTTTCCAAAGCAATAATGACATACAATCTGATCAGCACAAACATCATATCTGTTTTGCTATAAAAACATGTTTTCTAATTGTACAGTTTACTTTTGTTGAGTGGAATGTCATTAAGTGGAGTGTGGTACTGTACAGTGGAGGATAGTGTTGTAAAGTGTTCAGTTGTACAGTATAGTGTCATTCAGTGGAGTAGAGTAGAATGAGGAACAGTGGAGTGGTGTAGACTGGAGTGGCATAGAGCGAATTGGCATAGAGTGAAGTGCCATAGAATGGTGTGTCGTATAGTGTAGCATCATACAGTGGAATAGGTTTTACTGAAATGCAGTACACTGTAGTGGTATGTAGTGGGGTGCAGTAGAGTGGAGGGGCATACAGTGGAATAGTGTAGAGTGTAGTGGCATAGAGTTGAGCTGCATAAAATGGAGTCGTATGCAGTGGAGTGGTGTAGAGTGGACTGGTGTAGAGTAGAGTGATATACAGTGTAGTGGTGTAAAGTTGAATAGCGTAGAGTGGACTGGAGTAGAGTGGAGTGGTGTACAGTGGAGTGGTGCAGAGCAGAATAGCATAGAGTACAGTGTCGCACAGTACAGTAGCATAATGTGGAGTGGCATACACTGGAGTAGCATACATAGGAGTAGCGATAAGTGGAACAATGTTGAGTTTAGTGGCGTTCAGTCTAGTGATTTAGAGTGGGGTACCGTATAGTGGAGTAGCACAGAGTACAGTGTCATACAGTGGAATAGTTTAGACTGTAGAAGCATAGAGTGTAGTGACATACAGTGGAGTGGTGTGTTTCGGAGTGGCATAGAATGTAGTGTTGTGCAGTTTGATAGCTTACACTAGATTGTGGTAGAGGGGAGTGGCGTGTACTGCAGTTGAGTACAGTGGAGGGCATAGAGTGCAATGGCATACATTGGAATAGTGTAGGTTGCAGTGTTGTACACTGAAGTGGCGCAGAGTAGAATGGTAAAGAGTAAAATAGCATTGAGTGTAGTGTCGTAGAGTTGAGTTGCGTACAGTGGAATAATGTACAGAGGAGTAACATATAGTGGAGGGGCAAACAGTGAAGTAGCTTAGACTGAAGTGTCATAGAACAGAGTGCCATACAGTATAATCTGGTAAAGTAGAGTATGTAGTGTGGAGTGGTGTAGAGTGGAGTGGAGTGGCGTATGGTGGATTAGTGGAGTGGCGGAAAGTGGAGTGGCACAGAGTGGAGTGTGTAAATAGAAAAAGACGTAGTGTGAAAGTGTGTGAACAGATGTAAATGTAATGCGTCAGGAATATATACATTATGATGTGCGTGTTTAAATTTTGTGTAGTAGAGTGGAGTGACATGTAGTGGAGTGGCGTAGAATGTAGTGTTGTTCAGGGTAATAGTATACACTGGATAATGGTAGAGGTGGCGTATACTGCAGTTGAGTATAGTGGAGTGGCGTAGAGTGTAATGGCGTACAGTGGAATAGTGTTTAGTGCAGTAGTGTACACTGAAATGGTGCAGGGTAGAATGGGATAGAGTAGAAAAGCATAGAGTGTAGTGTTGTAGCGTGGAGTTGCTAACAGTGTAATAGCATACAGTGGAGTAGCGTACAGTGGAGGGGAAAACAGTAAAGTAGCGTAGATGGAGTGCCATAGAAAAGAGTGGCATACAGTATGATAGCGTAGAGTAGAGTATGTAATGTTGGGCGGCAAAGAGTGGAGTGGCATACAGTGAATTAGCATGGAATGCAATGGTGTATAGTGGAGTTACGTAAAGAGGGTAGAGTGGAGTGGCATTAAGTGGAGTGGCATACAATGGAGTGGTGTAGAGTGGGGTGCATTAATTCAAACAGATGTAGTGTGAAGTGTGTAAACAGATGTAAATGTTATGTGGCAGTAATATACTTTATGAGAAGTAAAAGTTAATTTTTGGTAGTATGTTTAAATGGTGTAGGTAGTGATAAAGTTATGCGTTTAAAAAAACGTAGTTATATATTATGCCACAGTTTATTGTGGTAAGTTTGCGGTACACCCCGGTACATAGGGGGGATGAGAAGTCAGTATGTGATTGGCTAATGGCTGTGTTTACAGGAGGTAAAAGGCAGCTGTGTAGTTTTTAGTAGTTCTAAGTAGTTTTTGTCAAAGTTTTGCTGCATTCTGCAGTCTGCTTTTCGTTGAGTTCTAGGTTAGGCTCTTACATGTATTAGGGCTTTTTTTATTGTTGTTCACTACCTTCTACCACTTTAATTAGGTGGTGATAGGTAGAGAATTTTATTTATAATTTTCTATACATTTTTATAGTAGTCTCTGGAGAACTGCATATTTTTTTTCACGTAGTGCAGTAATTTCTAGCTATTAATGTGCCAATTCATTTACTTTTTTGAGCATATTTAAATATATTGAAAAGTGATTATAGACTTTAGTACACTATAGTGGTAAAAATAATTTTGTATTACAGTGTATGTTGAATTTTAAAAAAACTTTGGGTACCGTGGTACTTCTGAGGTAGTACTGCAGTACCCTGTTTATTTTTTTAATATATCAAAACATATAAATATCCTTTTCCCTACCTATTACCACTTTACCAAACCTAATACTTACCTAGGTCTGAAGTCGTAATGCGGAACACAGGCACACTGTAACTGAAAACAACATGGATGCCTTTAACTTTTGTAAAGGCATTCATGAAACAATCACTCAATGTTTTGTCAACGCTATGTACCACGGTACAGCTGTGAAATACAGCACAATTTTGGGGCAATACCACTGCAACAGATATAACTAAGCTAAAATGCCTAATAACTTTAAAACACTTAACTTACATACTTGTAATACACACAAGAATCATCCGCGCACCATAATACCTCCGTTCATTCGTTTGCGCGCAACGTGAAATACAAAAGTCTATGTAAAATGCATTGGAGTGCTAGTGTCTTTTGGGACAACCCTTTTTTCTTTCCAACCCTTCACCAAACACTGCAAAACTTTCCATCCTCCAACAATGTATCGGGTGTAACAGGTCTGCAAAGTTTCCTGGGGATACATTAAATGGGTGCAAAGTTATTAAGGGACAAAAATCTGAGAAATTCCAATCTCTGATAACCCTAACTATAACTACAGAGTGGCTATATTAATTGATATATACATAAATATTACCTTTACCGCCCACTGCTGTCACCGATCTATGGATGGTCAAAACCTCGCTATGCCAGCTTAGGATGGAAGTTACTTAGTTGTCTCTTCATTTTTGGCTGCTGCCAGCTTAGGAGCACTGTAGCACCTTGGCCTCCCGATAGTGATAAAATTAGGCGGAAAACTCATGGGTTACCTTTGGGTCCTGAGCTTCTTCATGCCCTACATGTTTAACTGCACCCAGCTTTACTAACATTTTGCATCTGGTTTGCATTACTTTTGTAAAGTAAACCTGACAGAAAATGTTATGGTGGGATTTACCATCCAATGCAAATCTCGATTTACATTAACTATTATCCAAAAGAAACGCAAAGTTGGTCAGTGCATTGCCTTACATTACCTTGTGTCAAGGGGGTGTTCCATGGGTAATGCATGAAGCTAATATGTAGAGTCATGCTATCAAGGTTAGAGAACTGGGCAAAGGAACAATTGATCCTAACCCCGGCGCAATAAGGTTTTCGGAAACGAATGGGGTCTGTAGAACAGTGTATCAATCTTGAGCTCCTAATGGGGAAATATACTAGGGATAAACCAGGAGCTCTTTATCTATGCTTTGCAGATCTGAGCAGTGCCTTCGACCTGGTAGATCATAATCTATTATGGGCAACTTTGATGTCATTAGGGGCACCTAGACCCATTGTGGGGTTTTTATCACGACTCTATGAGAAACTAACTAGCCAAGTGCGTTTTAACCCACTTGGGGAATGTATCCCGAAATTTAATTTGGGGCGTGGTATCCGACAGGGCTGCGTCTTGGCACCCCTGTTGTTCTCACTATTTATCAATAGAGTGGACAGTCATTTACAGTCAGTTCAGGCCGATACCCCTATGGCTGCTGGGCAACCAATACCAGTGCTGCTCTATGCAGATGATGCAGTACTGTTAGCTAGAACTCCGCTGGCCCTGCAGAAATTGATGAACGCCTTTGGGGAATATATGGCTTCTAAAAAAATTATCATAAATAAAACCAAAACGTTTACTATGATATGTAGCCATAGACGAAAATCCTACAGATCCCCCCTTCTATATTGATAATACCCGAATTGTTTCAGTTAATTCCTTTTGTTATTTGGGCATCTCTTTTGCAGGAAATGGTTCTTGGCAACAACATATGTTAAATACCAGAGCCAAAATGAGTAGGGTCTCCCAGGGGATTTTTATATTTGCTTCTAAACTGGGTAGTAGACCTATCCGAGAAATGGTTGCCATCTATAATGCCAAAGGTGTGACAACTGCAACGTATGGGGCAGGCCTCTGGGGATATGTAAATAGCCACCTATTACAAACGGAGGAAAATAAATTCCTAAAACGACTGTTATGTTTGCCACCCTGTGCACCCAATATGATAATACACAACGAGGTAGGACACCGGTTCCTTGAAGATCAATTATTGATGAAACCCCTCTTATTATGGACATCGATATGGACAAGGGAAGAGACTAGTTTCACTAGAAACATCATTCTCTGCTGCTTAACCATTGATAAGGCTTTAAATATACCTTGGTTATCACACATTGACTCCTGCCTAGGCAAATTATTTAATATGTCAATTTGGTCCGACCCTACCCGGTTTTTATCATTATCTAAGTACAGGATTAAAAGTATATTTATTTTAAACAGGCAAGATAAACGTGAGTCAGACAATGAGTTTAAATCATCAGTCGTATTTTATAAGTCACTGGATAAGGAGGAGGGAGATAACAATTACTTGGTCTCTGTAACCATCTCGCAGCACAGATTTGTTTTAACAAAGCTGAGATGTGGAATAGCTCATCACCTTGTTGCTTTTCCCTCCATGAGATCCCTCCTCCCCAAAACATATCCCTGTCCCTGCGTTGGACTGAGTAAACAGAGCACTCTGCACTTTTTATTATTTTGTAAGTTGTACCGGAACCCCAGGACATTGTATTTAAAACCTTTGTTATTAACCCAGAATATTAGATCTTATAAAGTGGCGATGAAGTATTTGGTGTCATTAAGCGATCCCTTCCTGTGTTACAATATATCACTTTTTATATTAAACGCAATGAAAATAAGGAAAGCTTATTATTGCGGATTATGAACCTATTATTTCTTTTGACTATACCATACCAGATGATGACTGACTATTTTTATTGTGTTTTTAGCAGTACTAAGATGATATGAATTTTATGATGTGATCTCCTTTTATTGTATATATTTTATATTGGTATGTTGTTTTTTATGGATGTGCTTTTATGGTTGTTTTGTCTTCAACCGAATAAAGATCATGAACTGAATGCATGGGGGTTCCAATGCAATCACTCATGGTTTTTTATGCAAATCACTATCTACAAAGAACCATAGACAAAACTTTGGGCATATATCCTGCACCTCCTTGAGGCAGGCGCAACGAGGAGAAATGTTTTCCTTTCTCCTCATTTTATGTACTTAGTGTGTGTGCTGCATTGTACAACACACATACATAGTGGGAAAAGCCTTAAAGCAGTACTTCCTAAACATTTGAGAATCATAGTCCAATTTTTAGAACGACAAACATTTGCGACCCAGCTAGCTTTAATAGACATAAAGCAGGCAATTTTTTAATGTAACTAAAGCATTTTTTGTTAGTGAATATATATATCCTTTGTGCGTCAACATGTAAAGTGATCCCATTAAAATATTTGTTTCCACAACATTTCAGAATTACAAATAAATTGTTCTTCAATTTTGCTTTCCTAAGTTCTGAATGTGTATGGTTCATTTATAGGTATTTACATTTTGTTATGTGTTACAAAAAATAACATCTTACAACCTTTCCTTTCACAATCCCTGTACCCCAGCAAGAGTCTCACATATTTCACTTAACGTTTCTTTATCTGACTGCAAAGTGAGGGGAGTTTGTAAACACCAATTCCAATATCAAAAAAATAAGCAGCAACTTGAGCAATTTGTCAGAAGACATAGCCTGACATTTGCTCCCTGTCTTTGAAGTGCAGCAAATGTGAAAAAGGAAAATACAGAACTTAAAGGCACCTTTATTATGGCTTGGACTTTTGCGTCCCAACAAAAATTGGCTTGCAATCCACCGTTTTTGGAAACACTGCTTTAAAGCATAGTTTTTTTTTTACTGGAAAGGACCCCTTTCTGTACAAAATAATTTTCTTTAGAGAACACAAACATCTACATTTGTGTACATTGGTGTATGCACCAGCACAGGGAGAGAAGAGAACAGTGCCACATCTTAGTAGATAAGGCATTGTACTGTTCTCTCCCTTTCACACAAAGCAGCACAGCTACATTAGTTACTGCACTGAGTTTCGTGACTTTTAAATAAATCTGCCCATTCATGTGGGAGCATCTATCCAGCACCCTGTAGCTGCACCGTGCTGACAAAAAGCATAAGGCATGGTGGCGGCTCAGCAGCAGAGTAACACAGGCCAAAGTCAGAAGCACCTGGCTTCTCTCACAGAGTGATGTCACTGGATCAATGTGAAAAAAGCCCTGCTGATTGGCACTCTTAATTATTCATAGAGCCAAACATTGTACAGTTATAATCACCCAAATGATTGTGATATTCATTCTGTTGACCTTGAAAGGATGAAAGACTGAGTCAGCCTTGCATTGCAAGGATTCAATATGTGACCTGAAGGTCAAACACAGGTCTCAGCAGCAAGGTCTCATCTTGCTGAGCTACAAAACCACTTGAGTATATTTTTAAATGTATAAATGATTTGGTGCTATTGCCTACATAGGAATGACAATGTTGTAAAAACTGCCTTGTGAGCAGTTTCACAAGTCAGCTCCTGCAACATACAACCAGTATGATAGTACCACTGCGAGCAAGTAATGATAGTGAATCCCTCTAACTTCTTTATTTTTTTAGTAGTTACCTGTCCAGCTGCTTCTCATGGCCACATGACAGGAAAAAACCACTCACCTCACTTTTTTTTTTTTTTTTTTTTAAATGTACCTTTAGCTGCTGGTTGCCTTCAGCGTCGCGTCACGTTCACTGCCTCTACTCTTCCTGCCTTGTCCCAGCAGCTCCTGGGAGAAACTCCCATCCAATCCCTGTGCTGCAGAGCAGCATGGGAATTGGCCTGAGTTGGCTAGTGAATTAATTCTTTATTTCTTGATTAACAAAAATCATTGCAAATAAAACATTAAAATCCTGATTAAAAAGACACAATTCCCTGTTTCTTCGAACAATGTACACCTGTACAAAAATAATGTTTCTATGGTTACAAGCCGTACTAGAACATTGATACCACATATAAACATCTTTTATCACGGTTTCACTGTAATCATAAAACTAATAACATATTATGGTTACATTCCCAGAAATATACAATAAAATCTAAAAACATGATGTAACATTGTGCAAATATGCTATAAAATGCCTAGGTGTGAGAGCTGTAAACATTATGAATCATTGTGCAAAAGAGCAATAAAATGTCTCTATACGCATTGAAGACTATTGTCTGAAATTACCTGAGGGCCAAAACATTGAACAATGTATGCCATTGTACAAATGAGCAATGCAAGTGCTTCAGTTTTTTCATATATTCTTCAGAACCTGATTACCATAGTAGCTAAAACAAGATCATTCAAGGTGTCAGCAACCTAAAAACAACAACTTTAATTTCTAATACATTAAAACGACCCTTAGGTTGCAGACACCAGCAATTTTTCAGCATCTGCTAAAAATTTTATCATTTGACATAACAATGGAATCAACTCGTCCGACAGACATAAACTAAGGGCCTGATGGGCTGATCTTACCCCAGCCTTAAGGAATAAAGGTTTTAAAAATGTGCAGCATATTTTAAGCAGTTTGAGATACGCACATACTATGTACAATAGGGTTTCACGTGGCCACCCACACAATCTACATTTAGTACTTGGCCATTGTTGGATCCAAGTCGGCGTGCCCTCCTTGCTTGTATTCATGCCCGGTCTTATTTTTAAGAATGTTTCTTTCATTTGAGCCAAGAAATAGGCATTCAGATAAGGCTGGATTTGCAGAGACTGGTGTGAATTAATCACAAGCCATGCATGGGTTTTTGCCACTAAGGCTGTCTTATCTGCATTAAATGAGTTGGTTCTAATTTTTTTTTAGGATTTGTTTTAGACTGGACATTGTTCATCCTGAGAGCCCTATTTGCAGATCAAAACTCTGGAGGCATGTTAAAATGCGGGATCGCCAGGTATCTGAGTAGACAGGACTAATTATTTCATGCCAGCAGGTGTTAGCTAAAGAATCAGGGTCAGATGAAAACAAAGAGTACATACATTTCAGAAATTACCCTTGCGACACCATGGACTGTCTTTGGAGGCCAAACTCCAATCTAATTTCTGCTTGGCCAGTTGACCTGGGGATCCCAAAGATTGATTTATAGGCCTTAATTACTAATAGTTTCAATAATTTCACATCTTTCCCCCTGGTAATAGTTAAGCCATATGTAATAGTTGGCTGTAATTTTGCTCCCATAACTTTAAGGAGATGGTTGTAAGATTGGCATCTCAATGATTTATGTAAGCATTTAACCTCTTCGGTGATCATGACGGAATGGTTCCGTCATGAGCACCAGTGCTCCTGTGCTCATGACGGAACCATTACATCATGAGTACAGGCGCACAAACTCCCTCTCCTGCATACTGCAGAGGGATTTCCTTTTTTTATGTTGGCCTCAGGAGGTGGAGAAGAGCTTCCCCAACCTCCCATGCCGCTTTTTTATTTTCAATGCAATGATGATTGCGTGCATGGCGGGCTGACCTCCTTGCATTGAAAATGAAACCGGCAGATGGGGCAGTAGCCCTTGATCTGACCCCCGGGGGGGTCAGAAAGCCCACTAGGCACCAGGGATTATTATTTTTTTAATACGTAGGGGGTGGTGGCTGCCCCGAATGGGCATGCCAATGCCCCCACCCCAAAAAATTTTGCCAGAGCCTTTCTTCCCCCCCAGGAGACAGATGGAGGCAATAGCCCCTGATCTGCCTCCCCCCCGGGGCACAGAGCCCACTAGGCACCAGTGATTACGCTGGCTTTTTTATACGTAGAGGTGGGGGATGCCCAAAATGGGCATACCAATGCCCCCACCCCCCCAATAAATGGCCACAGTCTTTCTGCCCCTCCCCCTTGGGGGATATAAGGTCAATAGCCCCCGATCTGCCCCCCCCCCCAGGGAAGCAAAAAGCCCACTAGGCACTAACTTTTTTTTGCAATGTGCCTCGCTGTGGATTTTGGGCACTAGCGCAGCCGGCACCTAGGGAAACCTAGCAAACCTATATATTTGTTAAAACTAGACACCAAAGGAAATCCAAGATGGGCTGACTTGTGTGCCTCTCACCAGGTTCTGTTAGCCAGAATCCCTTGCAAACTTCAAACTTATAAAAAAAAAAACATTTTCCTCACGTTTCTGTGATTGCTAGCTCTGGAATCTAAGGGGAGCAACAAACTTCCACCAAGCCAGCATTCTCCAAGTCTCCCAATAAAAATGGTACTTCACTTGTGTGGGTAGGCCTAGTGCCAAAAACGCAACGTGGACACATCACATTTTTCCAGTGAAAACTGACTCTTTCTTGGCAATGTGCCTAGCTGTGGATTTTGAACCCAAGCTCAGCCGGTACCTAAGGAATTATAGAAAACCTATACATTTTTGAACACTAGACACCCAGGGGAGTCCAAGATGTGATGACTTGTGTGGCTCTCACCAGGTTCTGTTGCCCAGAATCCCTTGCAAATCTCAAACTTTGTAAAAAAAAAAAAACATTTTCCTCACATTTCTGTGATGGAAAGTTCTGGAATCTGCGCCGACCACAAACTTCCACCCAACCAGCATTCCCCAAAGTCTCACAATTAAAATGGTACCTCACTAGTGTGGGTAGGCCTAGTACCCACAACAGGAAATGGCCCAAAACGCAACATAGACACATCACATTTTTGGAGTGAAAACTGACCCTTTTTTTCATTGGGCCTAGCTGTGGATTTTGGACCCTACCTCTGCCGGCACCTAAGGAAACCTAGCAAACCTATACATGTTTGGAAACTAGACACCCAGGGGAATCCAGGATGTGGTGACTTGTGTGGCTCTCACCAGGTTCTATTACCCAGAATCCCTTGCACACCTCAAACCTTGTAAAAAGAAACATATTGTCCTCACATTTCTGTGATGGAAAGTTCTGGAATCTGCATGGATACACAAACTTCCACACACCCAGCATTCCCCAAAGTCTCCTGATAAAAATGGTATCTCACTTGTGGGAGTAGGCCTAGTACCTGCGACAAGAAACAGCCCAAAACGCAACGTGGACAGATCAAATTTTTCCAGTGAAAACTGTCCCTTTTTTCCTAATTTGCCTAGCTGTGGATTTTGGACCCTAGCTCTGCCGGCACCTAAGGAAACTTAGCAAACCCTTACATTTTTGAAAACTAGACATCCAGGGAAATCAAGGATGGGGTGACTTTTGTGGCTCTCACCAGGTTCTGTTACCCAGAATCCCTTGAAAACCTCAAACTTTGGAAATAAAAACAAATTTCTGTGATGGAAAGTTCTGGAATCGAAGGGAGCAACAAACCTCCACCAACCCAGCATTCCCCCAAATTCTCCCGATAAAAATGTTGCCTCACTTGTGTGGGTAGACCTAGGGCCCGTGACAGGAAATGGCCCAAAATGTACTGTGGAGACTTCAAAATTATCGATTACAAAAAGACCTTGTTTTGCGAAGGAGTCACCTGCGTTTTTGATCTCGGGCTCGGCGGCCATCATGGGAAACCTACCAATCCCAGACATTTCTGAAAACTAGACACCCAGGGGAGTTCAGACCTGTGTGGCTTACGTGCATCCCCCATCGTTTTCCTACCCAGAATCCCTTCCAAACCTCAAATTTAGCTAAAGAAAATCACATTTTCCTTACATTTATATGTGGGAAAACCGCGTTGGCAAAAATGTCCTAAAACCCAGCGTTCCCCTTGGTCTCCCGCTAAAAATGATACCTGACTTGTGTGGGTGTTCAATGCAAAATAGCCTAATAATGTATTTTAAAACAAATATAGTTCTTAGAGATCGGGGTGCTATACCCACAATCCCTATGTTTTTGGCCCTTCCCAGTCACAGACCCTTGGCCCACCCACACAAATGAGGTATCATTTTACTCGGGAGACCAAGGGGAACGCTGGGTGGTATGGTGATTTCATCCAGAAATGTGAAACGACAGGCAAGTGCACAAAAACATATTGTGGAGACATCAAAATTACCTATCACAAAATGACCTGGTTTTGCAAGGGGGGCACCTGAGTTTTTGGCCCTGGGCTCGGCGGCCATCTCGGGAAACCTACCAAACTCACATGTCTCTGAAAACTAGACACCCTGGGTAGTCCAGGGAGGTATGGGCTGCATGGATCCCCCAACATGTTCCTACCCAGAATCCCCTGCAAACCTCAAATTTAGTTGAAAAAAACACTTTTTCCACACATTTGTGTATGGGATCACCGTGCCGGCACAAATGTCCTACCACACAGCATTCCCCTCAGTCTCCCGAGTAAAATGATACCTCACTTGTGTGGGTTGGGCAAGGGCCTGTGACTGGGAAGGGCCAAAAACATAGGGATTAAGGGTATAGCACAGCAAATTCTAAGTGTTACATTTAAAAAAAAATACATTTTTAGCCGATTCTGCATTGGACAACCGTCATCTAGCTTGACCTGGACCACAGTGTTGGTATAGAGAAGAATTGTAGCATCCAACAACTTTCGTGGAATGGCCCATCCTACCAGTTTTTTCCATAGTAGAGCTTGAGGAACTGAATCGAAGGCAGCTTTTAAATCTATAAAACAGATATATAGACTTTGCTTTTTTAAAACAGCCCATTCAGCTAGTAAAGTGAGGGCCAGCAAATTGGTAATGGTAGATTGACCCTTACGAAAACCTGTTTGGATAATTGGGATTATACCTTGCTGCGCTGCCCAGTTTTCCAAATCGATCAATAGACGGGGGGCAAAGACCTTAGCGCCTACATCATTTCGGGCAATTAGATGGTAGCTGGCATGGTTGTCAAGTGGGCCACTTTTGAAAATGGGCTGCACGATGTTACCTTGCCAAGACACGGGGGCAATATTCAATGCCAATACCTCATTAAACACTGGAGTCAACACTTTGGCCCACATGTCAATATTGGCACGGAATATGGCATTAGGAAGCCCGTTTGGGCCAGGAGCCCACTTTTGATCGAAGGCGGCGCAGAAGAGTGGCTGTTTCAGTAGTACTTATAAAATCCAAGGCATTCTCCGAATTAGGGCTGCTCACTTGCTCTATGTATGACTCACTAGATTTCAAAGTATTGTTTGTAGAATCCAGGACATTCGCTGGGTTAGAGCTGCTCACTTTCTCTATATTTGGCTTACTGATTTCCGCACAATTGTAGCACAAGTCTTGCCTATTCACATCTAAATCACACACACCATACATGTTGGTAATAAACCTTACCCATTCATCCTCCATAAATATTATTACTGTAAGCCCTATTGCCTCCCCTTTCGAAGTCGTCAATGATCTCCCAAAACGTTTTTACATTATTTAGTGTAGAGGCATGTAATAGTCTATGCCGTAGCCCTGTTTGATAACGTGATTTAGCCAACCACACTTCTCGTCTATATAACCTTCTTATTAACATCATTTTTTACTTAAGAGCATAATAAGATTGCCGGTAACTATGGGGAAAAGCTTTCTGTACAGCTTTATTGAGGGATCTTTTTAATTTATGTAACTTTAATGAATACCATTTATTAGGGGAACTTAGTGATGGATTCGTTTTTCTTCGATTTCGTGCTGGAAATTTTCCCACCAAGGATGAGGTAATACAAGTCCATTGATCTAGCGCTGAACCTATGCCCACCTGGGACTGATCACTGTCCTTTGTTAAGGCTTCGGCAAACTTCATTATTTTACCTGTTTATCCGAATACCATACCAACCTTTTCAAGTTATATGAAGAAGGAACCATTTTGAGATGCTCATTAGATTTAGGGTTACAGCTTATTGGCAGTTGTAGCATTAATATCTGAGTGTTATAGTCACTTTCGAGTCGAGGAGTCACCTTATATTCAACAATGTTTGAGCCCAGTTTATCTGAATAAATGTGTAATCGATTATTGAGCTATGCTTGGACAGTTTAAAAGATGGAACTGGCCTTGATTCGCACAAGGATTTTTCCTTTAACTAGATTAGCCCAAGCTGGTGCAGATTGTCACAGCACACATTTGCGATACCATTACTCATTCTATCTAAGGAGTTTAAAGCACCCAGATGTAAGTTACAGTCGCCAGAGATGATCAGACCAGCATCTGGATGCCGAATTGCTAATGAACTTATGATATCCCGTAAAATATAAAGCTGGGTCATCTTCTTTTTCCTCGCACTTAAATATACATTAAATATTACTATCATATAGCAGTTGTACTGTAATAGAACGCATTGTAGCCATTCCAACTGCAAATCAATTGCTTCTACTGTTAGATTTAATTCAGTGGCAATATAACATGAGACTTCCCCCTTATCTTGGCCTAATTTATTAGTGCGTATTACAGGGAGATTCAATTTGTTTTACCCAAGCAATGGAGTTACTTGTTCTCTCCATGTTTCTTGGAACATTAAAATGTCAAAGGTATTTAAAAAGTGTCAGGGCGGCCAGCAAATGGGCCAGCCCGTGAGCATTCCAAGAACATATTCTCAGTTGCATATCTTTTCTACTTGCAGCAAAATTCAGTCCTTATCTCCTAAAGGCACATTTGCAGGGGTTGCTGGAAGCCATGTCCAATCATCAAATGGCATTTTTGTTTGGTTAACAATCCACAGTTACGCACTACTTTTAATGTGTTGGTAATTAGCAAACCTGTATTGCAAAGTGATTTATTCAATGGGCCAGTCACACCTCTGAGTAATGGGATTGACTTTTTACCTTCAACCTTGTTTCTTTCTTTTTCCACTCTTAGGGCTAGTGCTTCTAAAATAAAAGGATATTTTGAAGGGGTACATTCCTTAACCTCAATGCCCTATTCCATAAAATAAAGGCTTGAATCTAGGATTTTATTTGAAATTTCATTGGTTGTCCAAGTTGCTATAGTGGACTGCTGAGATGAATTAAAATCTGTTTGTTTAAACTGTACGGAAAGGAGATCAGTTGATTTATGGAATGGTTGAGATAAGTTTTAGTATTGAGCTCCAATTCAGACTATCATGAATGCCCTTAGATTCATTTAAGGGGTGAAAAACTAATTTTGCGATATTAAAAGGTTTTTTTTCAAGCATTACCCTTGAAGGTATTGTTGGGCTTAGTTCTCTATCATTGACTAGATAGTTGGTTTGATGTTCTCCAGAAGATGATGATCTCTGGGTGACACTGGACCTATTCCCATCAGCAGACAAGCCCCATGCATGATCTGAATTGCGCGACCTTGCGACAAGGACATAGCCTCATTATTTATTATTGATTCAGTCTTTGTTTGTAAATGACAGTCTATTTCTCTATTAATGTTTCCATGACTCTGCTTCCTCTCTCGCTGATTCTGAGTCCCGCTGTCGTTTTGCTTAGAGGCAGTCCTATTGTTGATACTCACAATGTCAGTAACGGTTGCAGACTCTTTTTTACTGTCCCTTGGAAGGCTCTGTACCTGTCTCTTCGATTGGGAATTCAAATAATTTGACTGAGTGGAATCAAAGGGAGTTTCTGCACCCTTGCGGGAATGATCCTGCCTTTGTAATTTCTGAGTGGTGGATTTGAAGATAGAATAGCAGTCCCTGGGTTTGGCCGGTGAGTCTATAGTTTTCTAAGGTTTGTTCCGGACCTTCCGCAGCCTTTTCCTGGCCCTTTTTGTTAGCGGGGGATCCCCATTAATGCAATCACCTAAGGCTGTGGAATTGAAAACTTGACTTCTCTCTATATTATCATTTCCTAGTAAAATAGTTGCAGTGTTGAGGCCTAAACCTGCTTCTGGCCTCCTAACTTCTCCGACTAAAAGCCTAGTTATATGAACAGAAACATCTCGCTGAGCATGTTGGGGCTTTGTACTCACACTAATTACCCCTAATGCTAAACCAATATGGGGAGTTAAAGGTAAGTCTGAATTTGGTTGCACAGCTAGTTTCTTAACTTCTTCAATAAGAGACCCTACTATAGTCGGGAGTTCAGACACATTACCTAAAATATGTGAACACATACATTTGATTGGTTGATTATTAACATCAGACTGGACTCTTACCACCAGGTTGGTTAGGTTGGATAACTTTGAATCTATCCCTGCCACATATACTGGTAGGATATTTGAGCGGGCTAGAAAGATGTTCCTCTCAGGCCAGGGAGTCTGTGGGGTTCCTCCAGCCTGGCTGCTCAATGCAGCTGGGCTGGAAAAAAACGAAGTGCGCCTGTGTATTTTGGTCAGCCTGAGACAGCTGGCCAAACACACATGAGCACTTTCATGCCTCGGCCCACCCCTCCCTACAGCACTGGCTCAGAGCCGGCATATGAAAAATAAAACGATGCAAAAACATCGTTTTATTTTTCATTTGCTGGCTCTGAGCCAGGTCGTGGGGCAACGCTCCTCGGCCATTGTGGAGGAGCCGCCACTGTATCCCAGTCCTGTCTGCAAAGCTATCTGCAGGGGGTAATCAGCCCTTTGTGTGGGAAACAGGACACTGCCTATTCAGGTGTAAATGCCAGCTCCTCCTCCCTCTTCCGTCCCAGGAACAGCTATCAGAATGTACAAGAATGCAGATGAGTTCACTGTCACACCGACCCTTCCTGTGTTTGTGGCTGTCTTGAGAGAATGCACAATTTGTAGCTGTCACCCATCCCAGAAGTGCGTGGAGACAGTCTGTAAGGCTCACAGAGCAGTAAGAGCAGAGAAATGTCCACTTTCTAAAAGTGGAATTTCTAAACCAGTAATGTTAAATCCAACTTTTCCAGTAAAGAGGAGTTATCATTAACATTCCAAAGATATATATGAAACATGATGCAGCTACTCCTTTATAATCAGGAATTACAGCTTAAAAGTGTTTAAAGGAGTTCCCAGAGCTAACCTATGAGAGTAGTAAACCTCACAGTAGTGAAAAATGAATTTAGCTGTTTGTCCCTACCAGGACATGTAAAACATAAAAGTACATGCCCTATCTTTTAGTTACACAGTATCCTGCCCTTAGGACAACCTAGGGCCTACCTTAGGGGTGACTTATGTGTAGGCTGTCCGGTTTTAGGTTTAAACCTATTTTAACTGATAAAACCCCACTTGAAGGGAAATAGCCCTCACCAGTATAAACACATAAACACTGAAAAAAAACCTGCACAACTACAAACTAAATGGCATTCAACGAAAGGAAAAGGAGAGTAAAAGAGAGAGCGGAAGAGTCATTTTTATTTTTTCTTGAAGGGGCCAATACAATGTAACTTTGTTATATAAGGTAGCAGTAAGAAAGAAATTCTGCTTGAGTTTTGTTGTTTAGGTATGTCACTAAAATATTGTTCCTTCTTCCTTTTTTCAGTTTTGTGGTCTTTGGTCTAAAGATGCAGGAGTTAGAAGCATGTTTTAGATGTTGTTTATTTATTTTATAAACTGTAGAGAATCAGGAAATATCAAAATCATATTTGATTTTTTGGCTACGTTTGAGTCTTTCACTGACAGGAAAAATTTAGGTTTCATAAGAATCTTTCCCAACATTTACCCACTGAGAATGGGTAAAAACCCTTGATACATACGCCCCCTTTTCTAGTGAGTCAGTATTGATAGTAGGTGAATTGCCAAACACCCCAAACTTCAATGCAAGGTATAGTGACAGGGATATGTAAAAAGAGTGCAGTCACAAAGCATCTGGGATACTGGTGAAAACATGACTCCAGACTTTTGGAAAACATGGAACGCAGTGTCACTTGGAATGCTGGTGCAAAACGTTATTACCAAGTTCAACAAAGATTGGAGTGATTTTGTTTGTATTTGCAGTGATTCAGCTAAGTATATGAAAAATTTTTTTGATGACCTGTCAAAATCGATCCCTGAGCTGAAGTGCTACCCTGTAAGAGATCCTTGCCACTTGTTAGATGGCATGCTGAAAGCATCTTTACAATCTTCAGAGTTAATGAAGAATGCTATTTACTTTTTAGTCCATTCGGGTGCACTGTTTTGTTATGCACAGAAACTAAAACGCAAATATTTCTCATTTTGTGCTTTGTGTAACATCAAAGAAAGAGTCATCCAAACTGTGTCACTTAGCTGGTGGTTCTCAGTCCTAGAGGCCATGAATGCTATATTATCCATGTGGCAACCGTTTACAGAACTTTTGCTCAGTGATGATGCCAAAGGAAAGAAATGTGAGGATTTTTGGGCACATATTGATAGTGATTTGAAAAAAAAGTACACTCTACTGCATTCTTAGATTTTTACAGGAAAGCATGACTACTGTAGTGGTCATAATAAAAAAACTAGAGTCTGAAAACACCCTTGTCTACCAAGTGTTCAGCATAATTGGCGTAGATGTGAAACATCTACTTGAGGGTAAGCTGGGCGACACTTTTAGTGACTTTAGCACTGCAACATATTCCATGTTAGAATGCTTGCCACTTGGTAAGCTAAGAAATGTTGAGGAGCAATTCAGGAACTTTTATTTTACAATGTATGAGAAATAGCCCTTCACCAACCATTGCATTTGAAGTCAATGAAGCCTCACGGTGGTACTCTGCACAAGTTAGAGATCCCTTCCGTAAAGGGAAATTTTCTCCGGAGTTTCAAAAGTGCTGCCTCATTTTTGACTGCTTCAATAACTCTGAGGGCATATGCGCCCAGTTCAACGCATGTGTTGCAGAACATGTTGCGGAGAATCACAATCTTCAGGTGCACCAGTATTGTCAGTGGCCAGTGTTAGCAAATTGTATACTGGCTATTTTGGCGTTGCCTGTCTCAAGTGCCAATGTTGAGAGGGCCTTTTCACAGATAAAAGTTTACATGGGAAGGAAAGAGCAAGTTTGCATGGCCAAAGACTCACCGAAGAAGTATTGTATGGTGTACTACGATAAGTTTGATTTGAAAAAATGTATTTGGACTTCATTTACACTGTACGTACACTGTGTATATAATACCATGTACTATCAGTGCAGAAAGCAAGCCATAATAAAAGCAAAAAGTTCCATAAACATCGGAAAAACACTGCTTCTGTTGTTTTTAATGGCGCGAAAATGCGTAACCACTGATAACCACTGTTTTTTTAAGGTATTGAAATCACTTGAAAATACTGAAAAAACCCCACCAGAATTTACCAGAAATAGAAACTGAAGACAGAAAAGACTACTTATGTGTTATAAAAGGTGAGTTTAAGGCTTGGCAAGTGATTTCGAATACCAAGTCGAAGTGGCAGTAAACTGCATGCACAGGCCTTGCAATGGCAGGCCTAATACAGGTTTGAAAGGCTACTGGACTGGGTGATACAACCAGTGCGCCTGATCTACTAGTAGCATTTAGGTTACAGGCCCTGGTTATATGGTATACCACTTTACAAGGGGACCTATAGGTTAACTAAATATGCTAATCAGGTATATACCAATGTCACCATATTTAGGGGAGAAGCACATGCACTTTAGCACTGATTAGCGGTGGTAAAGTGCTCAGAGTCCTAAGGCCAACAAAAAGATACAGCAAAAAGTGGAGGTAAGCAGGCAAAATATTTGGGTGAAGACAACTTTAAAGATGACAGTTCTGACAGTATGTAATATGCAACTGCTGGAGTTGTATTGTTCTTTCACATTAGATGCATTATAAACTGAGCTTATGCTAACCTATATTGTGTTTACACTGTCCTCCATCTTGCACTGACTTCATAATATATCATGTGTTGCTGTTTCTTCTGTTCTAAATAAAGCATTGAAAGGATTCACACTGACAAACAGAGAATGTTCCCAGAGACTTTCCCTCACTGTACCTAATCAAGGACATTCCAAATGTTCCACGTTATTGCTATATCATTTATCAATTAAATTGCTTAAGTAATCTGTGAGAATGGCTAAAATCCAATGCTTTACTACCATGTGCAAGCTGTTGAATGTATTCTGTAGTAAAATGTTTCTTCTTGCTCTTTTTCTATCGGTGCATATCCTGAGAACCATGTACTTATTTAGAATCTTTGAATATCTTTGTTTGAAGTCCTATAAGAGGACATGGAGACTTCTGTATTCAGCAGCCCCTATCTTCATACCTCTAGAAGGCGAATCTATGCTGTATTTCACTTGGAACATACTGGGTACTTTTTACTTATGATTGGTGCATTTTACTGCTAAAGTTACTGATGGCTTGTTGCATGTAATTTGCATATTCATTCTTACATAAAACTTTGAATGACAAACCTTGTCTGTCATTCTTACAAGAATGTTTCAGCCTTTGCCAGTGAATTTTATCTAATCAGAAATAGTGATTGCTCCAGACAGGGAACACCAAAGTTTGTATCGGACTACTCCGTTGCTGGTCATAGCTGTTGGTGTGCTTTATGTGCTGGAATTTAGGATAGGGTTGTACGCTGACATATCTGGTAGCAGAAGTGATGGTTCTGATTGGAGCCAACGCATAATTGACAAATTCATTGACCATAGAACTGAGTACTGCAGGTGGTTTCCCCCCAAGTTTTACTTGGCCCAGTCCTAACCTGATCCTGGTCCTGGAAAAACAAGGTGACTGAAGAAGAAAGACATGAGTATCGATTGGGATACCATGATGCAAAAATGAAGTAGTTGCAGAGCAGTGCATGTCAGGAGTTATAGTAGGCGTATTGTGGCAGAATGCATGATATTCTTGGACTTTTGAAGAGAGGTACCTCAAGTTAGAGTGTTTAAACTATTGAACTTGCCTGCTAGGGGCCCGATTCACAAAGGTAAACTTAGACCAAAAGCCTTAGATTACAACTTTCGGTATTCACAAAGGTAAACTTAGACCAACGGTCTAAGTTTAAGACTTTCCGTATTCACAGAGGGCATTTATGGGTAGTATCTTTATGTTCGCACTTGGGCCAAAATCTCTGCAGTCGGGGAGGAATCTCCGCACTCGGGGCAGAATCTCTGCTCTCGGAGCAGAGGAAGTTTTTTTTTCATCCTGACACACCTTTGTCAGTGCCTACCATCCCACCAACCAGCTCCAGGTAAGACTCCTTAGGCCAACAGCCAATCCCAACTCTGCAGCAAACATAAAAGCAGAGCTGCCACAAACAAACCCTTTCTTACCTTCAAACATGTTACTGAATGTGTTTGTTGGTTTGCCTCTTGTCATGCGACAGGGTGATTTGAGGAGAAGGAGGAGTAGGAGAGCAGAGAGGATTTTTAGACAAAGGATAAACCTCTTTGGGATGTCCAGCCAAGATGTCCGGGCCAGATACCATTATCCCCCTGATGCCATCTTGGAGATGGTTTGTGAGTGGGAGAAGGATCTAGACTCTGTGACTAGCCACACCCATGCCATCCTAGCCTATGTCAAGAGCAGCTGTCCATTTTATTGCTACAGGGTCATTCCAGAGGGTCTCCGTTGACCTTATGGGCATCTCTCAGGCAAGCCAGTCCAGATGCTTGAATCAGGTAATGAGCTGCATCAATAGGAGAGCCCATCTCCACATACGAGTGCCCCATACACTGGACAGGAGGCAAAGGGTAGCTAGGGATTTCTACCTCTTTTCACGCTTCCCACATGTGCTAGGTGCAATTGATTGCACCCATGTGGCTCTTCACCCACCTCACCACAATGCACACATCTTCTGCAACAGACACCGCTAACATCCTATTAACATGCAGGGTGTCTGTGATGCCAGTGTTAGCTTTACTGATGTGCGTGAAGTGTTTCCAGGCAGTACCCATGACAGCTTCCTATTCCACAGGTCACCTCTTGCCCTGCGGATAGCAGAAGGAGAGTTTGGCAGCATGTGGCTTCCGGGTAAGTACCAAGCATCACACATGTCTGATATGTATGTTTGTTTTGTGATATACAAAACCATCATACAGCACTATTCCTCATGCCACATACATGCTCCCAAATGACACATCATGTACCATTCCATACATCCTGTATAGTACAGATGCAGGAGTGATATGTACAAATATTCTCTCATTTTCCTCTTCAGGTGATACTGTATATGCACTCTCCTCTTATCTCCTCACAACATACAGATGTCCAACGACTGTACCTCAGTGGAGGTACAGTAGGGCACACATACATACACGAGCCATCATAGAGTGCACTTTTGGTCTTCTGAAGTCCCCTGAAGTTGTGTGCAAGATTATAGTAGCCTGTTGCATCTTGCACAACATAGCATTAAATCATGGCTCACACATACCTCTGGACTAGGCCTGGGCAGAAGTGACCAAAAAACTCTGCAGCACTACGCGGAGTTCCGCATGAGGCGGATTGTGTTAGGTCGCACTGTTCATGCTGACTTTTAGCACTGGGTGTTATTCCAGTGCGGGCAGCACCATGCGCATCGCAAGAGGGCGCTGCTTCTTTCTGCTGCACAAGTAGATGTTCTACTCGAGCAGCAGCTTCCTCAATGCGAACTGAAGCTTTCTCAATGTGAGGGGTCACGACCATCCGCGACCACCCGCATTGAGAAATCTCGCTGGAAGGTGGAGTAGCATTGGATTTTCCTCGCTTGCGCTCAACAAGTTAACGTTGGTGAGAGACAAAAAAACTCCTCTCTGTGAGCAGAGTTTTTTGGAACCCCGCGGAGCACAGAGTGACGAAAGCTCTGAAAACTTCACGAACGGAGCGGAGTTCACCACCCAGGCCTTCTCTGGATCCTCAGCTAGGCTTGAATCGGGCCATTGTACAAAACAGAAGGCCGGGTATGCAGGTGCGTGAGCAGTTGGTTGACATTTTCTTCTCCTGAGCAACCTATTGTGTTATGGCCTTCATGTGGTTTGCAGTCTGTTGTCAATGATGATAGTTGGGCATTTGATATTTATCACTCCATAAATTCCACCCTGAGACTACTTTGTAAGCCATACATTATGTCTGTAAACAACAGACTTTGACAAGAGTCAAAAGATAGGCCATGCAATATGTTATGTGCACTTATCAGTGATTAGTGTGAACAATGTCTCTAAGGACTCCGTTGCCTCAGGAGATTAAATGTCATTGTATTTGTGAGACCTCCCTAGAAAGTTTGGCAATAGGGTCCTGATTCACAAAGGGCCTCTGCACTCGGGTGGAGGTGGCCCAGTTATTGGTGAGTGTCCGTACTCAAAAATCGCTTCATGAGATTATTCACTGCCGAGATCCTGTGCCAAGAGTGGATACTCCCCCACAACTGGGTGACCTCCTATGAGGGCAGAGGCTCTTTGTGAATCAGAACCCTTGAATGTGTGTGTGCTGCAGCTAATGTGGCAGTGTGCCCATATGGCTGTCATGTACACCATGGTTCAAGTGGACCTGTGTAATGATATGGATAGTCCTTGCTCATAGCTGTCATGTTTGGCAGCTCCATGTGTCATGTGCCACTCCAGGCATGTTGGTAATTTTTGTGGAAACTGGGACTTGTGTTCCTGTTTCACTGTGGAATGGAAAAGCCTACAAGTACCAGAATTCAATCTGATCATCTGACCTGGATCATCACATCATGAATGGACCTGGGGAACTTGGCAGGACAGTGTGATTAGAAATTGTCTCCCTCATGAATCAGACTAACACTTACTGTCCCCATTTACAATGGTTAGCTGTTTTGTATTGTGTGTAATGCAGAATGCATCACACATGCAGGTCTAATGTACCCCTATATCATTGTCTCATGTTAACTTAACAGGTACCTTGAGAGATATATCACATGGAGTGGCTGCCACTGTCTGAGCTGGTAATGTTGTACTAACACACACACCCTGCTCTAATGGCACATCAAGGCCCATCGCAGGGACAAAGACACACTACCCTCCAGCATGTAAGGAATTGACTCCAGATCTCGTTGTGTGCTGCAGCACTCATCTGTTCCCCTGGCCTCACATAATGTGGAGGGTATCTATCAAGCACACCCTAAGTTAGCACGGTCATATCAGTATCACAGAATCTATGGGTGCCTTGTCCTCAGCTCTCTTAGTCAAGTTGGGGAGGTGGGTGAAACAGTGCAGCAGGATGGCAGAGGATCTTGCTTAGAAGTGAGGATGACTCAGAATGACCATAAAATCACTGCCTGCACCTCCCTATATTGAAGTGGGTGGGCAGTATTGATCTCTACTAATGAAGGACTAACCCAGAAACACATGTATAGGCTTGATTTACAAGGGCCTCCAGACTCGGAATTCTTATTGTGGAGAATCTGCCCCATGTGCAAAGACTCGCCCGTGACAGTTGGGCCTCTGTCACGAGTGCGGAGGCCCGTTGTGAATCAGGCTGTGTGTGTCTAAGGATAAACAGCACTACCTGCCCCAACTTTGGGGAAACACTGCACTAAACTTTGATGTAAGTGCAAAATGTGGACCGCATGTATCATAATGCAAAGGGGCAAACTGTGCTGGGATGTGTTGTAGAGTGTACCCAAATCCATTTCCCTTCCTGGATTAAAGTTGCTGCCAATCCTTCCATTTCTCTCATTCTGGGGAAAAAAACATTGTTTTCCGGCCCCTTTTTCGAGTCTCTGCCCTGAGTGCGGAGAATCCGCTTCGGGTGCGGAAACTCCACAATCAGGATGGAGACTCTGAAAAGGGACTTGAAAATAATGTTTCAATACAGAAAATGACAAACAGGAAATCCAAGGTAGGAAGTTCATGACAGGACATTGCAGGCAGCCATTTTATGGTCATTCTGAGTCATCTCACCTCCAAATAGGATCTTCTGCCATCCTGCTGCTCTGTTAACCCAAATTACCCCCATCATGGCTGAGGGATTTGATGAGAAGGCACCCCCTTTCAGTGAGAGAGAATTGGATGTATTAGCTGAGGGGTTGCTTGATAAATACCTTCAGCTTTATGGCGGTCCAGAGGACCAGCTGAGCAAGGCAGTGTGCTCAAGACTCTGGTCCAACAGTTCTGTGCGCTAGAGTTCAGTGGGCATATTCGACTGACAGGCCCGATCATGACGCAAGCGTTGCGAGGACCTGAAACGCTGGACCAGAAAAAAGGCTGAGGAAATATTTTGCCAGTCCACCCAGTCCCACGTGCACAGGCCCCACCTTTTGCCACTGTACAGGAGGGTCCTGAGGGCAGCCTGGCTGACCTTCCATGCTCAGCTGGAGGAGTATGAACAGCAAAGACCTGGTAAGCAGATGAACTGCTTTATGTATGTGGTAGTATGATGCGAGTAGTGACAGAGCTGTACCATCTTGTGTCTTATGTCAACATTTATGTAATCTGAGTGATAGCTGCAGTAGGTATTGGGCCAATGCCTCATTGGAGCACAATGAATGCACTGACCAGAGTTAATTCTGGGACTTGTAGTGTTCTGAACACAACTGGGGAAATCATCTCCACATGTTGCATTTTGATGAATAAATGCACTGTTAACACCTTGACTGGTGAACTAAGGGCCTTACGACTGTTGTGTGCAATGAGGTAGGAATGGGCCAGACAATGTCCAGTGTGGGAACAAGAGGCCTTTGGGTTTTGGATGCTGTATCATGCATGCCTTCTGTGTGTGTTTTTTCAGGTAAAAACATATTATTATGAAGTAGAGGTGGACTTTGAGATACTTGTCTCACTCAAAATGATACCAACATTTCAAAGAGGGCCAAAATACACACCTCTTCACCACAGTGGCTTGTATGTCATTTGTGATGTGTAGGTAGCTGTACTAACTATGCACATGTACTAACCAGTTTACAGCAGCAACAAAGCTGTAATGACATGCTAAAAGTGGCACTTGCCATGTAGAGTGGCTGATGTTGTAAAAAGATATTCAAAAACGTACATTCATATCTTAGGAAAGGTCATATCCAAGGCCCTGCTTGAATATGTACACCCAAACAAGCATTTTCTGTTGTGTTACACAACAGATGACATTTGATAGTAAGCGTAAGACTGACTTTTGAAGATGACTATGTTGCAATGTCAGGAAACACTGCTTGCAATAATGCTGAAGGTGATGGGGGTCACTGATCTGTACACCTCCAACCACGGGGAAGGAAAGTGACTCTCCACTTGACACACAAGAACTTGACCCAGGTAAGGTGTCCCCATAGCAGGCCCTATCACCACCTGAACCTGCCACCAACCCCTCCCTACCTCTTCAGGCTCCCATTGCATGGGGGCCTCCAGCTACCCCCCCTTGCCATTTGTCCCCCTCCAAGTGGCTGTCTAGATGAACTGAGGGGCAGCTCTGCCCCAACACCCCACAAACCTCATGTGAGACCAAAACAGCTCCCTGTACTGTTACTTTGGTGGCTGCATCCCAGAAAGACATGGTGGCATCTGATGGGGAGCCAGGTATGTCCTCTTGGATCCTACTGCAGCTCTGTGATGAACTGGGTAGATTCTGAGAGGAACAGGCAAGAGCCATGGCCATCCTTAATGCCACATTGCTTCCCTGGGTGCAGCCATGTTGGCTGCCTTAGCCCAGCGTCCCTCCCAAACCACCCTCCATGCGTCTCCCTGTTTGTCTTCCCTCACTGTTTCTCCTCGTACCCCTCATACCCCTCATGTTTCCCAATCCCATGGGGTGTCTGCTCCTGCACCGGCCAACCAGGAGGAGGCCTCAGAGGTGGAGGATCTCCACATTGTGAAAAAGGAGGATGATGAGGATGACCACTGACTGGACAATATTTGGACTGTTAACATTTTGTTTTCTCCCTGTACATTGACTGGTTCCCCTGATGCTTCCTGATGTGTTTTTTGTATTTTGCCAAACCCCCTCCAAGTCCCGTGGCCAATTCTGTATGAAGACCATTATTTGATTTTCTTTCTTCCTTTCCAATGGACTGTTCTTTAATTGCATTTATGTTACCTAAATAAAAAAATATTTTTTTAACATCATCTCTGTTTTGTATAGTTCATGACATATTTTCTGGATTCAAGGTATGGAAGTAAACATGGGAGTAGGTTAGCTAAGTTGTCCACATGATACCTCGTTAAACAGATAGTCCTAAAAATCTACGTGTCTCACTCAAATACAATTATCATCACATCTATGGACTACCACCAGGGTTACCAATTGACCATCACCACATAATATGCAACTCAGTATTGATTTGTGAGGAATATATTTTTATTGACATACATTTTTGATGACATTTTCAGTGATACATGGGGATCTCGCTTGCGACTTCGCAATTGTGGTGGTGAGAATCGCTGTGGATAAGTGCGTTTACTGTGTTGGTGGTGTGGTGTGGGTGTGTGTTGTGCATCTGTCTGTACAAGTGGAGAAGGTACCTGGACAGGGGAAGATGGTGCCTGTACAGGTGGGGGAGGTCCCTGGACACGGTATGAGTGTGCCTGTACAGGTAGGGAGGTGCCTAGACAGAGAGTGTGGCTGTTTGTATGGCGGGTGCCTGGACAGGGATTGATGGTGGCTGACAGTTGGGGGTACCTGGACAGGGGGTGATGGTTGCTATAGAGGTGGGGGATGTGACTGGGCAGGAGGGGGATGTGATTGTGCAGTAGGGGACATGTTCAAGAGGGGTGGTGCTTGTAAAGTTTGGGGGTGCCTGAGCAGGTTGTGGTACAGGTGGCTGGGTGTGATGTGGTGCAGAAAGATGTGTTGGCTTCCCTTTATGCATAGACCATGAAAGCTTTGGAACAGTTTCAGCATGCTCTCCATCATCTTCATGGCCAAGGCATGGTGTCTTGCACTCTCTTCCCTATGGATGGATATGACGTAATGTATCTTCTTTGACATGTCTTGTCAAGATATATCCATCTCATACAAAACCTGGGTCCTTCTGCCCCTTATCTGTGGGATCTGGTGCATATTTTGTAGTGAGTCTGACATGTCAGGCAGAGTAGCCCCTTTGGAATGAGTGTTCGACCTCAAATCAGACTGCTGTTGGAAAACATTGTCTGCCCACTGGCCACCACGCCCATCTGCCAGCCCCCTCCGCATGGGACAGCCTTGGATATAACTGTCAGGTACACCAACGGGGGTGCCAGGTGGGAGGCTGTGGGCAGGCAATTTGTGCCTAGGGGATACCTGATCCTCACCAGGGATGATAGGCCCCTCAGATGGTGTAGAGAAGGCCTGGAACACACTATAATGTGAGGGGTGTGTAGGGGAACCAACACGTCTGACCTGGACGTAAGGGCTGTGAGGGGTTGATGGTTGTGTTAGGGTAGGTCAATGCTGTGGCTAGTTGGCTGACTGCTGGGAATGGGCAATCATCGTGTTGTAGTGGGAGGCACTATGCTGGCCCAAACAGGTGTGGGCTTAGATGTTTTGCCCAGTGGGCCAACAATGGTGGGCAGGAAATCAGACTCCTCATCCCCTGCAAGCAGCGCCAGATCTTCATCATCCTTCTCTACTTCCTCCTCCTCCTCCTCTACTTCCTCCTCCTTCTCTTGTGCATTACTGGCAGCTGACAAGGCTGCCTGGAAGAGGAGTGGGTTCTGTCCCAGGATTGCCCATCACCCACCACTGATGGATGGTCCTTCTTCCTGAAGGGACTCATCGTCCTCAGCATCTGAAAGACAGAGGTTGCAACAGGATAAGTGTTTGCCTTACAATATCATGTGGTGCAACACTAGTGTTGAGTCTACTTATCTTAGCATCAAAGGATGTTCCACGTGTAACCTGGTTTGTTTACACCTACACATGACAACTCACAGCGTAGCACTGAGGTGTGCAATGCAGATGTGCAATAAAAAGCAAACTCACCAGCTCCAACCACAGCTCTGTGTAGTATTGAGCTCCCCTGTGATGTCAGCTGCTGAACCTGGGTCCTCGAGAGTGTAGCAGAAGATGTCTGCCTCGATCCAGCAGCTTGATAAGAAAGTAACATGTTCTGCATGGATTATTTGTGAACATGCACACTTGACACACACATCACTGAATATTTTGGGAACTTTTTGCACACCAACTTAAGATGTTGTGCCGAAGTGGCTATATATGCTAATGTACTTACACCGGGATTTTGTTATTGTGTATGATTTGGGATTGAATTGTTAACAACACTATTTGGCATGCTTACGTTTACGGACTAATGGTACTGGGTTTGACTGATTCCGCCACGATGTCTCCCAAACCCATGGATGGTGTAATCTGGATCACTGAGGTAGTCCTGTCAGCAGCTGCAATGTGACATACATGTCCATAATTAAGTGCAAAGGAAGATGGTAATGATTTCACATGGTAGACACTAAGGGGTAACAGTTCCTATGACTATGACACCTTGAGGGGGTGGCGCTGCTGTCCCCCACAAGCTCTGTGAGAGGACACTTTGACGGAGATCTTTTTGGAGTAACGCCGCAGTTATAAATTACCTGTGTCCCTAGTTGTCGCCTCCACTTATATAGTATATATACCTTGTATACTATATATATATATCTTTTATTCTGGCCACTTGGACCCCTTACTAAAGGTACTACGGGGTACCATTGTGATTTTTTAAATTACACATTTTTTAGCCCACACACCTGCACTCACAACTGCGGCGTTACTCCAAAAAGATCTCCGTCAAAGTGCCCTCTCGCGGGGCCCGTGGGGGACAGCAGTGCCACGCCCACGAGGAGCAACGCCCGATGATGAAGCATGACACCTGCAAGGGTGTGTGAGGGCACTTCTCCTAATAGGAGTAATTCCCCCTCCCTGTCAGCCCGGTACCATTTCTAATCTCTTTCTCACACATATTCAGAGAGCTTCCTCTCTGTTACAGCTAGAGAAGTGACTAAATTCGGTCGACGCTCTCTAGTCATAGGAACTGTTACCCCTTAGTGTCTACCACATTAACTTTGGGAGCATGATAACTGGACCGCTCTTTTCCTCAAGCTCCCTGTCCCTCTTCTTTTTGTGATTAATGATTTCACATGTACATGTCATAGGTATAGAGCAGTGATATGCAATTTCTGGGTGGGGGGGCCGCATTTGGTCCTCCTGACCTCTACATGCGGCCCCCTGATCAAAAACAGCACTGGGCAGCTGTTAACTCAACACAGCACTGACATCAACCAGATATCACATTTACAGTCAAAAGTGTCATTGAAGGTTACTGTGTAGGAGAGTAGGATCTGCCTCTTATGTTGCCCCCACTTTTTTCCTAATGTTTACACTGGTTAATGGCTATAGTCCGGCTGGGACCCTGCCAATCAGGGCCCCAGCCTCTCTGTTCTCTCTAAACGATTTGGAGTGCACTCTAGGTGCACTAGTGATTGGATACTGTGGTACCTTATGAGTCCCTAGTATATGGTACCTTAGGTACCAAGGGCATAGGTACTTCACAGGCCTACCAGGGGCTGAAGCATGTATTATGCCACCCCTGGGAAGCAGACTAAATCTGACACCACAGGCCTGCTACTGCAGCCTGGGTGAGGTGGTGCTAGCACCCCTCACTGAGATATAGGTTCCCTATATCTCTCCTGCACACACATTTAAACCTATCAGTCACCCCTAAGGCAGGCCCTATCAATCCTGAGGGCAGGGTGCTTGGATTCTATGTGAGAGGGTGCCTCCGCCTGAGCAGGGCCCCTCTGCAGCTCTCAGAGTCCATTCTCTGGGGCTGTTTGTGGATGCGGTTAAACCATATACTCTTAAGTGCATTATATCCTCGCGGTAGAATGCTAACTTTGGAATGGCTGCATCAAAACATGTCGTGTTTGGTGTCAAACATCGTGGAATACTACCTCCCCCGCCAGTTCTGGCGGCGGGGGTAGCATTCCACCCTTCTAGAGGGATAGACATGTACCTACTGTGGAAACGCGGTAGAATCCTGCAGAGCCCTGGCATCACAAAATGGATGCCACCAGTCACAGACACTGGGCTGCCCTCCTGCTGATGACCAACACTCGCAGTGGAGGAAGCCCAACAATAGATATCCTGTCCCAAGGGGTGTGACCACCTCCCAGACAGGGTTTAGTGTATTGGGGCTGGGTGGGTGCACTCTTAGAGTGCTTTGAAGTCCTGCACTGGGGGAGCAGAAGGCTCCTCTGTGCATACCCCAGTTCAAACCGGCTCAGGGGCTACCTGCCCCTGCTCTGGTGCGAAACTGGACAAAGGGAAGTAGGTGTAACCACCCACTCCCCTGACCCTCCCATAGGTGGGGTCATAGAGCTAGTCCCTCCCTTTCTTTTAGTATAAGAGGGGGAACCTGTGCATTGCAAACTAGATACCCCTGGACGACGCTCTACAAGAAGAATCCCGGACCTTCGACGTTCCACTACCTTTGGAAGACTGAAGAATCTCCCTTGGAGTCAAGGAGTGACTCCCCTGCTTGGCAGGCACCAAAAACGACTACGACGGTCGCAAACTATGCTGCTCCTGCTGGAGCCCGAAGTCCCTGCAGCCCAGGAAGAGGATTTCCTGACTTCTCCAAGGCCATCGTGAGTCCCAAGCGAAGCTGAGGCAAGTGGACCCCACGAGCGACGAGGAACCGCAGACCCTGGGTACCATGCACTATTGTCAAGTGCAACCCCTTCACGACATTCTACGAACTTGTGCTTTGGACCACGTGTGGTCCCAGCCTCCAGCAGAGATCCCTCCCAAAATCAGAGGCCTACACCGTCCCGAGTGACCGTGGGCCCCTGTTGAGTGAATCCTCCTGAGGTGTCTTTGCGATCCCTTGCCAGCCGGCTTGTGGGTCCCCAGAAGACTTTCCAAAGAAACCAAAGGGCTCCCCTGGTTGCTCCAGGCCTGCCCTGACCTACCCTTGCTGGGTAAGTTCCTCAGACCTTGCTGGTCTGCACCATTGACTTTTCCGTTCCACCACGAGACTTGCTGCTACCAAGGCTTGTTGGCTCCAATCGGGTCGCCGACACTGCAGTCAGCTGCAGACTTCGTGGGACACACTGAATCCAGCTCCTGGCCATCCTCGACGCCTCCTGGACCTCGTGGTTGAAGAGTCAAGACACCAGTGAACGACCTGAATCTGTCGACGACGGTGGGCATTCATCTTCCTTGCCCCGGGCCACTGCCAAGTGCCCTTGAACACTGTCCCCTCTGCTTTCAGGTCTTCCTCCTTCCGAATCCAGGCTTGGATTCCACCGGACACTTCTTCTGTCGCCGCAAGCAGCAAGTCTTCACTGGCTCCCATTGAAAACGACGCCGCGACCCGACACCAAAGGACACCTAAGCACCCGGCTCCCCTGGGTGAGGTAACTTTAGCATTACGGTGATCCCGTGGGTGTGGGCCCTAGAACTACTTACCCTGTAAGTGCCTTGCTTGTGGCTACCCTAGAAGTGCCCTAAAACTCTTATTTTCTAAGTGCGACAATTGCGCTGACTCGTACAGGGTTCGCGTCTGTGTTAGACACATCGCGTCCATCTCCCTTGTAGCTCTATTTGTAACCGTGTCCTTCGACTCGTACTGAGTCCGATCGGTGGGTTCACCTCGAACACACAAGGGGCCTGTAACATTGAAATCTCCAGTGCGCTGACTCGTACAAGGTTCGCGTCTGTGTTAGACACAGCGCGTCCATCTCCCTTGCAACTCTATCTGTAACCGCGTCCTTCGACTCGTACAAGGACCGATCGGTGTGTTCGCCTCGAACACGCAAGGGACCTTTAACATTGAAATCTCAATCGCGTCTGTTCGCATAGACTCGTACAGGACTCGCACCGGTGCCAGGACACCGCGTCCGTCCCCTGTGGGTCTCCTACAACTACCTGGGGTGGTTCTTGGGGGTCCCTCGATTCTAACTGCTCTAGACCTAGGTCTAGCCAAACTAAGATTGTGATATTTGATTGTGCTAACTTATTTTGATAACATTTGATTTGTACATATGTTCCTGACTTCTAATCTCATAAAGAGATTAGTAGAGAGTTGTTTATTAATAAATACATATATATTTGATATATATACCTGTGTGGTGTCTTTTCATTTGGTGATTCAAGAGATTGTGTGGTAAAACAAGCTGCTTTACATTCCTCCAAGACTTAGCCTGAAGGCTGCTCTCCACAGCTACCACTAGGATAGCTTTCTATAAAGGTTGTCTTAAACCTACCAACCATAAGAGTCGAATTGTTCTGGTGCAAGGTGTCCACTTTAATTAGTGAACAGCATATACCAGGCCAACTTCTCACATTGGTGGCAGCGTGTGGGATTCCAGCTTGCTATTGTTTTACCAGAAAATCTCTATTTGAATTACTAACTGAAAACCACTATAGGTACTCAAGGTACATATAAAGTCAAGCTTAGTATCAATAAGTTCTACTGAACTTAGAGCTGTGTGAAAAGGGATAGCACACCCTGTCTACAGCTCAAGCTAGTATCAGTAGGCCACAAACTAGTGTAGGTAGTACAACACTGCACAACACTAGAATGTCCTCAAGGGATGGACCCAGTGGATCCACCCAGCTTCAGTATAAGGACATGACTTTCGTTGACTTGAAAGCCATGTGTGCTGAGAGGCACCTGAAGATAGGACAGAGTCCCTCCACACTACACTTGATAGATCTGCTAACAGCAGATGACCTTAGATTAGCTCTAGGAGCTAAGGGGTCTGGATCAGTGGGTGGGTCAGTTATAGTGTCTGGGTCAGATGATGAACATCAGGATGACCAGGACTCTGTGATTGTAGGGCCAGGCCCAAAGGGGTCTGAACCAGACAGAGGAATTCTCCCTAAGAGAACTGACATAGTGGAAGACAGGCACAGGTCCCTTTCCAGGGAATCTGAGCACTCCTTTCACTCTGGCAGAGAAACTGTCTACCAGAGGAACTCCTTCTTCCCAAGAAGAGAGACCTCCTCTGAAAGGATGTACAAACTGCTGCAGTATGAGGAAGCAAGATTTGCCCTCAAAACCAAGCAGTTGGCATTAGACAAAGAAGCCTTTGAGTTCCAGAAAGCTTCTAGAAGAGAGGGGTTAGAACCCCCTGGTGGCAGCAACAGTGTCCCTAGAGGTAGAGAAAATACTCCAGACCATAGGAACCTGAGCAAGGTTGTTCCTCCCTACCAGAGTGGGGATGATATCCACAAGTGGATAACTGCTATGGAAAGGGCCTGTAGAGTACAACAGGTCCCCCAGAAGCAGTGGGCAGCAATCTTGTGGCTCTCCTTTTCAGATAAAGGTAGAGACAAGCTCCTCACTGTTAGAGAAGAGGATGCTGATGACTATGAAGTCCTGAAGAGTGCACTGATAGATGGGTTTGGCTTAACCACTGAGCAGTACAGGTTGAAGTTCAGAGACACCCAGAAGGCACAGACTCAGGACTGGACTGACTTTGTAGATTGTGCAACCAAGGCTCTGGAGGGTTGGCTGGTTGGCAGTAGGGTTACTGATTTCAAGGGATTGTATAATCTAATGATGAGAGAACAGATCCTTAATAATTGCCAGAACCAGTTGTTGCATCAATACCTGGTAGACTCGGATCTGACCTCTCCCCAAGAATTGGGAAAGAAGGCAGACAAGTGGGTCAGAACCAGGGTGAGGCAGAAAACCCAGAACCAAGGGGGTGACACAAAGAAGCAGGATCAGAAGGGCTCTGAGAAAGGTGGGGATAAGGCAAAAGACCAGAAGTCTTCACAAGGGCCCCAAAAATCTGCATCTGGTGGGGAGTCACAATCCAACAAGGGAAAAGGCCAAAAGAAGCCCTGGTGCAAATTCTGTAAACAGAAAGGGCACTGGACTTCTGATTGTAACAAGTCCAAAGACCAAACCACCACCACTCCTGCCCCTAAGGCAACTGTTCCCCCTAGCTCAGCTACTGGTGGAGGTGGTACTCAGAATAAGGGTGTAGTAGGGTTGACCCTGGGTTCTGAAGTGGACTCTGACCTAGTCAGAGTACCCACTCAGGCAGTGCTGATTTGTGATGGAGACCTTGATATGTCCTTCCTAGTAAGCCCCAGTAACCTGGGCAAATACAAACAGCAGCCTGTAATAAATGGCAAACAGGCTTTGGCATTTAGGGACACAGGTGCTAGTGTCACCATGGTGGCAGAGGATCTTGTGGACCCTGGACAGATCATCCTGGGCGAAATGTACCAGGTGACCAATGCAAGCAATGTCAGGACCAACCATAGTCTGGCAGTTGTGAATTTCTCCTGGGGAGGGGTAACTGGCCTCAAGAAGGTTGTAGTCAGTGCAGACCTCCCTGTAGAATGTCTATTGGGCAATGATCTAGAGACTTCAGCCTGGTCTGAAGTAGAGTTATGGACTCACGCTGAGATGTTGGGCATCCCTGCAGAGGTATTTGCTGTGACCAGGTCACAAGCAAGAATGCATAACACTGAACCAGCTCTGGATCCTGGAACAATGGACCAGATGCTTCCCAAGAGGAGGAGCAGTAGGGTAAAGGCAGTGCCTTCCCCTCTGTCTCAGATCACAGATTCACCTCCAGAGGGAGGTGAAGCAGATCCTGAAGAAGGAACTGCCCCAGAGGGACTTGAGCCTGATCAGGTTGAGTTCTTGGGGGCAGGGGGCCCTTCTAGGGAAGATCTGAGTAAGGAGCAACAGTGCTGCCCCTCTCTTGAACCCCTCAGACAGCAGGCTGCTGCTGAGGCTGCTGGGAGTGCTAGTGGGTCCCATAAAGTTTATTGGGATGAGGGACTCCTATATTCTGAGGGTAGAGATCCAGCCCCTGGAGCCACCAGGAGGATGGTAATCCCTCAGAAGTTTAGGGGTTCCTCTTGACCCTAGCACATGATATCCCTTTGGCAGGTCACTTGGGCCAAAACAAGACCTGGGACAGGCTTGTTCCACATTTTCATTGGCCACATATGTCAGAGGACACAAAGGAGTTTTGTCGCTCCTGTGTCACATGCCAAGCCAGTGGCAAGGCAGGTGGCACAACAAAGGCCCCCTGATACCACTACCTGTGGTGGGGGTACCCTTTGAAAGGGTAGGGATTGACATTGTTGGTCCCCTTGACCCTCAAACTGCATCTGGGCACAGATTTATCCTGGTGGTAGTGGATCATGCCACCAGGTACCCAGAGGCAATTCCACTGAGGACCACCACAGCCCCTGTGGTGGCAAGAGCCCTCATTGGAGTCTTCTCCAGAGTGGGTTTCCCAAAGGAGGTCATTTCTGACAGAGGTACCAACTTCATGTCAGGATATTTGAAGGCAATGTGGAAGGAGTGTGGTGTAACTTATAAGTTCACCACCCCCTATCACCCACAATGCAATGGTTTAGTTGAACGCTTCAACAAAACCCTGAAGGGAATGATTAAAGGACTCCCAGAGAAGCTTAGGCGGAAATGGGACCTTCTTCTTCCCTGCCTGTTGTTTGCATACAGAGAGGTTCCACAGAAGGGGGTTGGTTACAGCCCATTTGAGCTTCTGTTTGGGCATCCTGTGAGAGGTCCATTGTGTTTGGTAAAAGAGGGCTGGGAGTTACCTCTCAAGCCCCCCAAACAAGATGTGATGGACTATGTACTTGGTCTCCGCTCCCGGATGGCTGAGTACATGAAAAAGGCAACCAAAAACCTGGAGGCCAGCCAAGAATTACAAAAAGCTTGGCATGACCAAAAGGCTGTACTGACTGTATACCAGCCAGGACAGAAAGTGTGGGTGTTGGAGCCTGTGGCCCCAGCAGCCCTCCAAGACAAGTGGAGTGGCCCCCATACCATAGTTGAACAGAAGGGAGAGGTCACCTATCTGGTGAATCTTGGAACTCCCAGGAGCCCCCTGAGGGTGCTCCATGTCAACAGATTAAAGCCATATGTTGACAGGGCTGACATGGGCTTGCTCATGGCAACTGATGAGGACCAGGAGGAGGAGAGTGACCCTCTCCCTGACCTGCTCTCTCAGAACCCTGATGATGGGTCAGTAGATGGTGTTGCTTTGGCAAGCAGCCTCACTGACCATCAGCAAACTGAGTGCAGACAAGTTCTGCAACAGTATAGACATATGTTTAGCCTGACCCCTAGTCAGACTACCTGGTGCACCCATGAGGTGGACACTGGAGACAGTCTGCCTGTCAAGAGTAAAATCTACAGGCAACCTGACCATGTCAGGGACTGTATCAGGACTGAAGTCCAGAAAATGTTGGAGCTAGGTGTAATTGAGCCTTCAGATAGCCCTTGGGCTAGCCCAGTAGTTCTGGTACCCAAGCCTCAAACCCAGGGTGGTAAGAAAGAAAAGAGGTTTTGTGTAGACTACAGAGGCCTCAATGCAGTCACTAGGACTGATGCCTATCCCATACCCAGGGCAGAGGAGCTGATTGATACTTTGGCCTCAGCCAAGTATCTAAGTACATTTGACCTAACAGCTGGCTACTGGCAGATCAGATTAGCTGATGATGCAAAAGCCAAAACAGCATTTTCGACCCCTAGTGGGCACTACCACTTTGTGGTGATGCCCTTTGGATTGAAAAATGCACCTGCCACTTTTCAGAGGTTGGTGAATAAAGTTCTGGCAGGGATGGAAACTTATTGCTCAGCTTATCGAGATGATATTGCTGTCTTTAGTTCCTCCTGGCAGGATCACCTGGTCCACCTCAGAAATGTTTTGGAGGCTCTGCAGAAAGCAGGCCTCACTATCAAGGCCACTAAGTGCCAGATAGGGCAGAGTCAGGTTGTGTACCTGGGCCACCTTGTAGGTGGAGGCCAGGTTCAGCCTTTACAGAGCAAAATCCAAACCATAATGGAATGGGTTGCTCCAACCACCCAGACACAGGTGAGAGCCTTCTTAGGCCTGACTGGGTACTATAGGAGGTTTGTCAAGGGATATGGATCTATAGTGACCCCCTTGAATGATCTGACCTCAAAGAAAATGCCAAAAAAGGTTCAGTGGACAGTTAGCTGTCAGAAGGCATTTGAAGACCTAAAGCAGGCCATGTGCACTGCCCCCATCTTACAGAGTCCAGACTACACCAAAAAGTTCATTGTCCAAACAGATGCTTCTGAGCTGGGTGTGGGAGCTGTACTGTCTCAACTGAATGATGAAGGTCAAGACCAGCCAGTAGCTTTTATTAGCAGAAGGCTGACCCCTAGAGAGAAACGTTGGTCAACTATAGAGAGGGAGGCCTTTGCTGTGGTGTGGGCCCTGAAGAAGCTGAGGCCGTACTTGTTTGGCACTCACTTCATAGTTCAGACTGACCACAAGCCCCTCCTATGGCTTAAACAAATGAAAGGAGAAAACCCAAAACTTTTGAGGTGGTCCATTTCCCTACAGGGGTTGGACTATACAGTGGAACATAGGCCTGGGACCCAACATGCCAATGCAGATGGACTCTCAAGGTATTTCCACTTTGAACACGAAGACTCAACTGGTCAAGGTTAGTTTAGTGTCCCTGCGTTTGGGGGGGGGTTGTGTAGGAGAGTAGGATCTGCCTCTTATGTTGCCCCCACTTTTTTTCTGATGTTTACACTGGTTTCTGGCTATAGTCTGGCTGGGACCCTGCCAATCAGGGCCCCAGCCTCTCTGTTCTCTCTAAACGATTTGGAGTGCACTCTAGGTGCACTAGTGATTGGATACTGTGGTACCTTATGAGTCCCTAGTATATGGTACCTTAGGTACCAAGGGCATAGGTACTTCACAGGCCTACCAGGGGCTGAAGCATGTATTATGCCACCCCTGAGAAGCAGACTAAATCTGACACCACAGGCCTGCTACTGCAGCCTGGGTGAGGTGGTGCTAGCACCCCTCACTGAGATATAGGTTCCCTATATCTCTCCTGCACACACATTTAAACCTATCAGTCACCCCTAAGGCAGGCCCTATCAATCCTGAGGGCAGGGTGCTTGGTTCCTATGTGAGAGGGTGCCTCCGCCTGAGCAGGGCCCCTCTGCAGCTCTCAGAGTCCATTCTCTGGGGCTGTTTGTGGATGCGGTTAAACCATATACTCTTAAGTGCATTATATCCTCGCGGTAGAATGCTAACTTTGGAATGGCTGCATCAAAACATGTCGTGTTTGGTGTCAAACATCTTGGAATACTACCCCCCCGCCAGTTCTGGCGGCGGGGGTAGCATTCCACCCTTCTAGAGGGATAGACATGTACCTACTGTGGAAACGCAGTAGAATCCTGCAGAGCCCTGGCATCACAAAATGGATGCCACCAGTCACATACACTGGGCTGCCCTCCTGCTGATGACCAACACTCGCAGTGGAGGAAGCCCAACAATAGATATCCTGTCCCAAGGGGGTGTGACCACCTCCCAGACAGGGTTTAGTGTATTGGGGCTGGGTGGGTGCACTCTTAGAGTGCTTTGAAGTCCTGCACTGGGGGAGCAGAAGGCTCCTCTGTGCATACCCCAGTTCAAACCGGCTCAGGGGCTACCTGCGCCTGCTCTGGCGCGAAACTGGACAAAGGGAAGTAGGTGTAACCACCCACTCCCTGACCCTCCCATAGGTGGGGTCATAGAGCTAGTCCCTCCCTTTCTTTTAGTATAAGAGGGAACCTGTGCATTGCAAACTAGATACCCCTGGACGACGCTCTACAAGAAGAATCCCGGACCTTCGATGTTCCACTACCTTTGGAAGACTGAAGAATCTCCCTTGGAGTCAAGGAGTGAATCCCCTGCTTGGCAGGCACCAAAAACGACAACGACGGTCGCAAACTACGCGGCTCCCGCCGGAGCCCAAAGACCCTGCAGCCCAGGAAGAGGAGTTCCTGACTTCTCCAAGGCCATTGTGAGTCCCCAGTGAAGCTGAGGCAAGTGGACCCCACGAGTGACGAGGAACCGCAGACCCTGGGTACCATGCACTATTGTCGAGTGCAACCCCTTCACGATGGTCTACGAACTTGTGCTTTGGACCACGTGTGGTCCCAGTCTCCAACAGAGATCCCTCCCAAAATCAGAGGCCTACACCATCCCGAGTGACCGTTGGCCCCTGTTGAGTGAATCCTCCTGAGGCGTCTTCGCAATCCCTTGCCAGCCGGCTGGTCGGTCCCCAGAAGACTGTCCAAAAAAACCAAAGGGCTCCCCTGGTTGCTCCAGGTCTGCCCTGACCTACCCTTGATGGGTAAGTTCCTCAGACCTTGCTGGTCTGCACCATTGACTTTTCTGTTCCACCATGAGACTTGCTGCTACGAAGGCTTGTTGGCCCCAATCGGGTCGCCGACACCGCAGTCAGCTGCAGACTTTGTGGGACACGCTGAATCCAGCTCCTGGCCATCCTCGACGCCTCCTGGACCTCGTGGTTGAAGAGTCAAGACACCAGTGAACGACCTGAATCTGTTGACGACGGTGGGCATTCATCTTCCTTGCCCCGGGCCACTGCCAAGTGCCCTTGAACACTGTCCCCTCTGTTTTCAGGTCTTCCTCCTTCCGAATCCAGGCTTGGATTCCACCGGACACTTCTTCTGTCGCCGCAAGCAGCAAGTCTTCACTGGCTCCCATTGAAAACGACGCCGTGACCCGACACCAAAGGACACCTATGCACCCGGCTCCCCTGGGTGAGGTAACTTTAGCATTACGGTGCTCCCGTGGGTGTGGGCCCTAGAACTACTTACCCTGTAAGTGCCTTGCTTGTGGCTACCCTAGAAGTGCCCTAAAACTCTTATTTTCTAAATGCGACAATTGCGCTGACTCGTACAGGGTTCGCGTCTGTGTTAGACACATCGCGTCCATCTCCTTTGTAGCTCTATTTGTAACCGTGTCCTTCGACTCGTACTGAGTCCGATCGGTGGGTTCACCTCGAACACATAAGGGGCCTGTAACATTGAAATCTCCAGTGCGCTGACTTGTACAAGGTTCGCGTCTGTGTTAGACACAGCGCGTCCATCTCCCTTGCAACTCTTTCTGTAACCGCGTCCTTCGACTCGTACAAGGACCGATCGGTGTGTTCGCCTCGAACACGCAAGGGACCTTTAACATTGAAATCTCAATCGCGTCTGTTCGCATAGACTCGTACAGGACTCGCACCGGTGCCAGGACACCGCGTCCGTCCCCTGTGGGTCTCCTACAACTACCTGGGGTGGTTCTTGGGGGTCCCTCGATTCTAACTGCTCTAGACCTAGGTCTAGCCAAACTAAGATTGTGATATTTGATTGTGCTAACTTATTTTGATAACATTTGATTTGTAAATATGTTCCTGACTTCTAATCTCATAAAGAGATTAGTAGAGAGTTGTTTATTAATAAATACATATATATTTGATATATATACCTGTGTGGTGTCTTTTCATTTGGTGATTCAAGAGATTGTGTGGTAAAACAAGCAGCTTTACATTCCTCCAAGACTTAGCCTGAAGGCTGCTCTCCACAGCTACCACTAGGATAGCTTTCTATAAAGGTTGTCTTAAACCTACCAACCTTAAGAGTCGAATTGTTCTGGTGCAAGGTGTCCACTTTAATTAGTGAACAGCATATACCAGGCCAACTTCTCACATACTGTTAGAGAAAAGAAGGAAGTAACTAGGGTGACCTGCACTGGCTACCTTTGATACACCTTCATTTTTAGTGGCATCATGTTTAATAAATATGAATGGTCCCTTCAAAAATCTAAAGGAGTGTTCCTCAACATGCTGACCTGTTTCACCTTCGCACATCAGATCATGTCAGTGCATTCAAGGGTTAAAATGTGATCTGTATAGTTATCAACCAACATTTGGGTAACAGTCAGTCTTCCTCCCCAGGACAACAATGCCCATTGTGGACTGGGAGGGCAAACATTTGTGGTGTGCACTCTTTCAGTGGCCTGTGTTCTTATCTTACATGAACAAGTTCATATTCTATGTTACCTGGCACTGGATAAGGTTTTGCACAACACACATCCTGAAGTCATGTATTTCAAGGTTTGCTTATATGTGATTATGGTGGAAGAGGAGGCAAAGTCAAAATCAACATTTGGCTAGGATCACACAATTTGGTCAAGTGGAGAAGATGGGATGATCCCTAATTTTCCTGCTTTCATGTTGTGCAGTTCAGCCACCAGATGTACATCCTTCACTTCCTCTACACCCACCTTACAAGCCCCAAGCCCCTCCCCAAACGCAACCCTGCTGGTATCAGCGCAACTCTCATCCACACCAATTACCATACATTTTGGGCCCTGTGGTTTTCTCAGAGATTATCTATGTCGTGGAATTCCAGCCTAGTTGTGGCTACTCCTCTTCATAAGAGACAATATTAGCAATTAGGTTAGTAGTGGACTCTCTTACCATACATTTTGAGTCTTCTTTTCATTATCTTACATGTCATGAAGTGGTATAGTATTATGAGCCATTTGTAAGCAGTTGGAAATGAGTGACAACAGTGATATTAGACACACGACATACTGCAGACATTTAATCCTCTTTTCCGGAGCAGGAGCATTATGTAAAGTCATAATTAGGTATACTTATGTGGGAGGGTCGGGAGGAAACAGAAGCGAGGAGGCCGTATTGGTGTAATAATGTGGTATTTATTGCAGCGGATTGTCTTAATTTCTACAAGCAAAGGTTTCTTCTAAATAATGCCTGAAGTTCCATAAACAAAACTGTTCTTTTTTTGGTGTGTCATAAGCTAAGTAGAAGTTTCTTCACTTCTTCTTCTTTTGGGTTTCTTCTAGGTGCCACGGCGTACTGGAGGGAGTCCTTAGAGGCTTGTTGTGGAAGTGGAACAACAAAGAAAAAGGAGCGGTAAGTATAATTGCTTAAAGCTTGGCGTAAGCTGCTGTCACCACAGTGAAGGAACTGGTTGAATTGAGCAGTGAAAAGGAATTAGTTTATGAAAGAAAATAAATAATTAAAAAAAACCTTTTATGATCTTTGAAAAATGGGTTTCAGGGGAGCTGTTGCCTGCCCGCCACCCGGTCTCCCTAACCCTTCCCTCTCCCGAGTCACATACCGCCTCCTGCCGCAACTCTCCAGAGTTGCGGCGGCTCCTGCGTGTCGTCTGGGGTCCACCACTCCTCGTACCACATGTCCGGAGTTCCCTTGCCTTCGGCGTCTCCTGCGGCGGCGTCTTCCTCGGCGATGTCTTCTCCGGTGACAACGCTTCTGTTCGTCTTCTCCGCTGCTCTGTTCCCGATGGCTACTTGTCCGGCAGTCTCTTCCTCCGCGCCCCTCGTCAGTCCTTTCTTTCCCTTTTCTCTCTCCCTTCTGGGCACTGATTGGGTTGTAGGTTGCACACGCCCACCTCTCGATTGGTCTGTGTGTTCCTCTGATGCAGTTCTGTCCCTCACAAAGGAACGAAAGTCCTTCCTCACTGTTTGGTTCACCTCCCAGCTCTTGCCGTCGACCTCTGGACCCAGGAAAGAATGAAACCACGGCAGAGGAAGGGGGGATAAGTTGAGGCTTTGTGTGGGAGTTTGGGGCGCTTCCTCACATTTTAACAGCTGCCCACATCCGCCCTGTGTGTGGTGCTTGACCATATGTCACACCCGTACTTGTAGCAGAGATCGCTGTGGCTGGAGTTTTTCTGGACATTGTCACAGGCCTTACAATGATATGTGTGTTTTCAGTTTCAGTAATATGGGTTGATGTACCCCATGACGTTACCTTCCAGCAGGAGCACGGACCTCTACTCCATTGTGTGAATGTACTCTGGCTGTATGTGGCAATAAAAGGGAAAAGTCAGCAAACGTAACCAAGGATTGTTGAATATATGCAACTTGTCAGCTACTTACCCAATGGCATCTTCATGCCAACAGCAATGATAATTGAATGAGGCACATTATCTTTTGACATTTACCAGTGTTAGATGAATACTCCAGCAGTGATGGCCCACTGTTTGCGACTGAGGAATTGGAAGTTACCATTTCTATCTCAAAGGATTCTGGGACTTGTAGTTTGGTGGGCCAAATGAGCCACCTGAGAATCAGACTCACTGTGCAATTTGCACATACTTGGGACTAAATCCCTAGTCACATTTGAAATGTATTACAGATATTTATCATTTAGTGTCATTGTTATAATCATCACAATTTACGTGGCACCACATTAAGGTCAATTGTCAAAGGCAGCCCATGCAGCAGCTGGGGCTGAATGGTGGAGAGGACATCCTTCTTGAGTGGGGTGAGACAGAGGCGGGGTCCAGTTTGTCCACTAACCCTGGGCACAAACTCCGCTCCGCTGGCGGAGTTTGCGGAATGTTGCATACAGTTCCTGCAAAACGTCGGACTCCGCAGCGGAGCGGAGTTCAGCCACGGACCCTCCCGCCTCCCACCCCCCGCAATAAATATTTTTTAAATAAAATTTACAATTAAAGTGAAATAAAAGTGCACTTACCTTACGGTGGTGTCCCGGGCTGCCCTCCCCCTCCTCGCCGTAATCCCGTAAGGTAGGTGCACTTTCATTTTACTTTTATTGTAAATTTTATTTAAAAAATATTTATTGCGGGGGGTGGGAGGCGCGGAGCAGAGCTCCAATGAGTTTCTGGCCAACTCCGTAGAGCTCCGCATAGAGCAACTCTGCCTGCTCTGCCCGGGGTTATTGTCCACCAGGAAGAGTTCTTGCCACCTCTATCTTGCTGTACTTCTCCTTCACCCACCTATACTCATCCTGCCACTTCTTGATGATGTCTGTGACTGTGCAGACAACCTACCCCATTGGAGTGACTGCAGTTGCCAAATGCTGCCATAGGGCTGCCTTCTGTGTGGCACTGCTGCTGTAGGGGTGTAGACCCAGAAGTCTTTTGTGGTGCCTTACTATGTACTGGATGATCATGGTGGTCTCCTCCTCTGTATAATTCTTCTTCATCCTCAGTGATAGCATGGTGGAGGCAAGGCACAGAGCATGAAGGCAATAAGTCTGTGTGGCCAAACGAGAGCCTTGAATGTTTTTCTGCTTTTATGTGGTTTGCAGTGCTGGGATTGCAGGTGATGTTGATAGTTTGCAGGTGTATGTAATTACACTTACTCTGGGCTGGGTGCAAAATGTCTGCCCAAGAGTGCAAGGCTGGGATTGGCGGTTGGGTCGAGTTTCCACTGGAGCTGGTTGGGGGATGACACAGGTGTGTCAGGTGAAAGCCAACTTCCTCCACCCCTATCTGTAAATGTATTGTGTGAATACCGAAAGTCATAACCTTAGACTTTTGGTATAAGGTTACCTTTGTGAATCAGGCCCTAGGTGATGTGTATTGTGAGGTGCTATCAGTTACACCAAGATAGAGACATCATTTTTTTGCACAAGTGTACTAATTGAGCTTGGTGGCAATTCGTTCCTCAGTGCGCTGGGAGTGGATGCACTGAGTATAGTGACTTTCGCAGGTCATCAAGGTGCCATGAAGGGATTGGATGTCAGACGCCATAGTTGCGGTGTGATAGGGTGACCGGTGACAGAGACGCGCTGGTATTGGCAGACGGATCATGAGCTTGTTGATGCGGAATAAGTGAGAAATTGAAGCAGGAAGTGACTGAGAGCTTGCTAAAATGTGCTATACCTTGTCAAAGAAGGAGAAGGACGTAAATAAGGAGGAGATGTTTCAACCCAGGCGTACTCCAGCTAGGGAAGTGCCAGCAAAGAAAGGGTTACACATGTGAATGTGGCTTAACCAAAGGCACAAAAATACGTCCAAAGATTGGTCATTTTGATTCCCATTGAGTGGGACTTTCTACATCACTCGAATAGAGAAATTGAGGAGAAGAATGTATGACTCTCAACCTCAGCCTGGCTCCACACAATTTGAAGCCTTAAATCTTTGGGCACAAATGGCTAGTGGAAAGAAAAGAAAGAAATTTGAATTGAAAATCCACAGTCGGTCTCATTTCTGAAGACGTGCGCAGGACGAAGAAAGGCAGAGAAAGTGGAGCGGGGAAGTCATTTAGACTGTAAGGGCCTATCCCCTGATAGAAAGTGAGGAAAAAGAGAAACCAAACAGGAAAATAGACATGGATAATAAGGAGGAAGATGTTTCGTAGATTAGCTCATTAGCACAAGACTACCCCCAGATAATGTGGCAGCTGATAAACCAAGAGCTACCGCCCCAGTAATGGCCAAGCCAGGAACAGTTGCGGAACCTACTACAGTGGTCTGAGTGTTACTGACTTATACAGAAACTGCTGTCTCATACTTTTCTCAGACCCCTGTGACCATAGTAGTAAGCACCCTTCCTTCATCAAGTACTGCAATTGTTTCCCTGGTCGAGGACCTTGTTGGTACCCTCCAGAGTCAACTTATCCCAAGTGTACCTGAGGACCCAGCACTGACGCTTTGAAAGATGGCATTCATACCCCTAAAAGGAGGACATTCAGGTAGTGGGGGGATGGGAAGTCCGACTAATAGTACAGACCTGTCAGTTAAGTCGCCAAGTAATTGGGCAAACTCCACAACCTTGCACAGCTAAAAACTGAATGTGAGGAAATTGTGAAGGGAAATGTGGGGATGGATTATCTAGGACATTATGGAGAGAATGAGCTGCTCTACTTGAGCAAGGAGGCAGCAATAGCAGCAAAAGAGGCGCATGCAAGGATGGAAAGGGTGGTGTATGAATGCAAAATTGATATAACACAGTGAAAGAAGTTACAGAAGAATGCTAGGATAGCAAGGGGAAAGAATGGTCTTAGGGCCAGATGTACGACAAACAATTTTGCGACTCACAATTTGCGAGTCACAAAATAGTATGTTCAACAGTGTCAGAGACACTGTTTGCGATTCCCAATGGGGTTGCAAATTGCGAGGCTCATGAATATTAATGAGCCTCTCGCAATTTGCGAGCCAATTGGGAATGACAGGCCCTCCCAGGGATGGTGGCCTGCTGGGCTCAGAAGACCACCATGTCTGGGACTGCTTTTAAATAAAGCAGCTTTTTTTTTTTTAAATGCAGCCCGTTTTCCTTAAAGGAAAACAGGATGCATTTTTAAAAAAATGAAACGTTTTTGTTTCATTTTTTAAGGGCAGATAGTGGTCCCTGGGACCACTGCCTGCCCATAAAACATATGTTGAGAGTCTGTCACAAAGGGGAAGGGGTCCCCTGGGGACCCCTTCCCATTTGCGACTCCATTACCACTCTCTTGAAGAGGGTGGTAATTTGCGAGTGTTTTGCGACCGCATTTGCGGTTGCAAAACATTGGTACATAGCTTTGCGGTCGCTATTAGGAAGGGAACGCCCCTTCCTAATAGCGAGTCGCAAAACCTATTTAGCGAGTCGGAAATTAAATTGCGACTCGCTAAATAGGCTTTGTACATGGCCCATGAGGTTTTTGCATGCACAACCGGGTCGCAAACCCGTTTACGCATGCAAAAACGGGTCGTACTTCTGGCCCTTAGAATGTTAAAACTTAGGGGATTGAGTACACATGTGAGGGAATTGATTGAAAACATTAGGGAATGGAGTGATACTGAAAAGTTTAGAGAGTTGTAGTCCGAGAAAGAGAAAGCCAATGTGAAGGAAAAGAAAGAGAGATCAAGGGAATGTGAGTAAGGAGCCATAGGAGGAAAGGTAAGGGAGTATACCCTGAGGGAAGTGCAGGTAGGAGCATACGTACCTACCACATGGCCACAATCACACCTTTTCCACTTTACCAACACCCTTCCAAAGCTCAGAGAAAATCATGATAATTGGTACACTCATTTGGAACAGATTGTGACAATTTCCAAAGTTTTTATGGGAAGACTTGGATGTGTTATTTGAAGTAGCAGTCACAAAATACCTGTGGGGAAGAGTGTAAGAGGGCAGTCAATTGGCCAACACAAGAACCGCCTTGGGTGGCAGGGACAAATGCCCTTTTGCCCATCGTCAAAAATAAATATGACAAAGTTATAAGGCATTTAAAGACAAATTGTGAAATCCTGGTCTGTGTTATCAGAGCCTCCAATGATTTATCTCAGAAAATCACTGAGCATCGTTCTCACATACTGAAAGAAAGAAAGTAAGAGGAGAAACTACTATTTATTTTTTTAAACTAAGAGAATATTGACCGCTTAGTCCAATCTCAGTGCATCTATCTTTTTCTATGACACGCTCTATTGCCTCTTATACACCTAAGGTGCCGGTGAAGGCAAATGACGTTTCTGACCCCTGAATATATACTTATCGCTACTTTCCTTTGACTGAGATCCCGGGGAACCCGTCCACACCTGACGACATAGAGGAAGAAAAAAGAAGATGAAAAGCAATCATTAGATCATACGCAAACGATACCGAACTCATCTTCTCACTCACAGATGATCTCACCACCATCAGAACTAACTTCCACAGTTGCGTGACAAACATCACCGACTGAATAAAGAACAACTGCCTGCAGCTGAACACAGGCAAGACAGAAGTACTTATCTTTGGCAACAGCAGGAACACATGGAATGACTCCTGGTGGTCATCAGACCCAGGACCCTCACCCACTCCTTCCAACCATGCCAGAAACTTCAGAATCATCATTGACAACAAGCTCACCATGAAATCACAGATCAACGTCATCTTCTCTGCCTGCTTCCCTACTCTATGCATGCTACGCAGGGTCTGCTAGTGGTTACCCCTACACACGAGCCACACCGTGAAACAAGCCCTCATCACCAGCCGACTGGACTACGGCAATGCCCTCTATGCAGGAATCGCCACACACCTTCTACAGAGAATCCAGTCCATACAGAATGCCACAGCCAGACTCATCCTTGGCCTGCCTCAATGAACCCACATCACACCGCACCTCAGGAAACTCCACTGGCTCCCCGTACAGAAGAGATGACCATTCAAGCTGTTGACCCAACCACACAAGGCTCTACACAACCAAAGACCCACCTACATTAACCACCGCCTGAACTTCTACCAACCATCTAGAAGACTAGGCTCTGACTACCTTTCACTTGCCCATACTCCCGCATCTACTGAAGCAGAAGTGGAGGAAGCTCCTTCTCCACATCACAGCAAAGACCTGGAACAACCTCCCCACTCACCTCTGGAACATCACCTCACTTTTGTTAGAGCATTCTTCCACGATGGTGCCATGTGCTGCATTATTGTTTTGGCAGTAGGTCTAGTGATGTTTTTCCTGGGGCCAGCAAGTGGAGCAATAACTGCACACAGTGCAGCAGACTTTTTTCATGGTCCGCTGATCTGTTCTCCCAAGCTGGTGGTCAGCGGTGCCTTTCTCGAGCCAGGGTGAGTCTGTTTATGTTAACATGGCTACCAGCTGCTATCCTGAAGCTATTGCTCAGGGTTAAGGTCTTGGGATTCAGGTGTTGTAGTTACCACTGTTACAAGAGTTTGTTCCTGTCTGTGCCCTCATGGTGCGTTTCACACTCATGATTTTAAAAAAAGAAACAAAACAGGTATGTGGCCTGTTGGTCAGAGCTGCTGACTTAGGACCTGGAAAAAAGAACGAGGTGTAAGTCCCTGTGTCTGCTCTGCATTATGTGATTTCTGGGCAGCTCCATAAGCTCCCTGTGCTTCAGGTACATGTGTCTGACCTCGTGTGGTGTGCTCAGGTGCTCATGAACAACGCTCTGAAACCCTTGGGCCGAGCTCCCTCAATAAAACACTGAAAGATATAAGCTTTAGAATACGCTATTACGAATTTTGGGTAGTGGTCTCTTTGCTAGGCGGGGACAAGGCAATGCTTTGGCAATCGGTCTGCTGGTTTAGCCATTCTATTGGGCTTATGGCAGGACTACATATGATCCTTTTTTTTCCGGGACCAAGTGTCATTGTAGCCTAGTGGTTAAGGTCTTAGGGGCACATGCATCAAGGTAGGCTTTTGCGATTCCATAATTGCGATAATTAAGGAATCGCAATTATGGAATCGCAAAAGCCTATGCATGTAGGAATCGCTAAAAAATAGCGATTCCTAAACATTCCTTATTTGCGACTCGCAAATTGCGAGTCGCAATTAAGGAATGGCCTCCCATTCATTCCAACGGGCCTACAGGCCCATAGGAATAAATAGCAATTGCATGCGCTATTTGCGAGTACCAAATAGGTTCTCGCAAATTGCGCATGCAATTTCAAGGGTGCAAGGGTGCCAAAAGGATACCCTGTTGCACCCCTGAAATTGTAATGTGCACCCATGTTGCGCACACACATGCCCCAAGGGCATGTGTGTGTGTAACATGTAACTTTGAAAAATGCACTTTAGTGCATTTTTCAAGATTTTGCAAATACCGACCATTTTTTTCCCGGTAATTTGCGACCCCTATTAGCAAAATTGCTATTTTAAATTGCTTCTACCATTGCATTTAAGAAATTGCAATTTGCGATTGCTTAAATGCAATCGCAATTAAAGTATTTGCAAATTTTGCGATTCCTTATTTAGCGATTTTTGCATTTGGGATGATGCATCCCAAATGCAAAAATACCGGTTGCAAAGGGGCAGATTCTGCGAATCTGCCCGTTTGTGACCGGTATTTCGTTTGATGCATGGGGCCCTTAGACTTTCAATGTGGACATGTTGCCTCTTCATCCCTATGACCGGTATATTACACAGAGCATCGTCAAAATGATTTAAGTTTTGGAGGGGCTGTTGAGTGTCTGTCTTCTTGTCGGCGGTTTGAGTCCTGGCAATGTAGATTCTGGGGTTGCTAGTGCCTTGTCTTCCAACCCTATGCTTTGTGGGCTTTAGTCTGGTTGGTGGTTGATCTGAATTCGGAATCTTTGCCTGAGTCTGTCTCTGTGAGGCATGTGGTACCTGGTGGGTAGTTAATTCCGGAAATGTTCTGGTGGACATTGTGCCTCATATCAGTGTCATTTTAGGCTTGGCAGCGCCTTGGTGTAGGGGGCTGTTGAGGCCCTTTTTAATGTATTTTCTATGCCTATGGAGCTGGCTTTGCCATTACACCCTATATTTTACGTGGCAATCATTGGATCCTGAGTAAAGCCTAAGAGTCGCCTGGTTCCCCACTTTCTTCAAAAGTCCTAGGCGTTGGAAGGCGGGGATACATTGTGACCCTGTTCTGTTGCTGTTGTTTGCATCTTGGCCCCTCTTATTGGTGGATCCTCTTTATTCCAGGTGACTGTCTGCCCTCGGATCCTGTGGATCACATGGTGGATGGTGGCCTGAAGACATATTTCAAGGCCTCTGGTTGGTGCTTGGGCGTCATCATATGGGGCTGTGATGGCTCAATCTTGATGTTGGATTTTTAGAGCTCAGGCTGAGGCCTTCACAGTGGGGTTGAGGGTGTTGGATGTCCAGGTCCAGGTAGGGCTACTGATCACTTTCTTGAGTGATAAGTCGGCGTCTGTACTTTGGCTTTGTCTGTTTCCTCCTTCTCTGCTTCATGGCCAGGCGTTAACACTGGTTGCGGGGCTGGATGGTATCCTTCCAGTTTAGGAGACTTTTTGGGTCCTTGCAGCACATTTTCTATGCCTTGGAATCGCTCGACTGCTGGGGGGACCAGGGATTCCCGTGTGTGAGCTCCCATTCCTCTTCTTTCTCTATGGTATTGCCCAGGAAGGGTTGCCAGCAGGTGTACCCACCTGAGTGGGGCCCTCAATTGGGTGCTCCTGCCTATGGATGTACTGTGGATATCTGACCAGTGGGTGGAACACTAACGGTTCCTGGTGCAGAGGGTGTCAGGGGTTTTCAGGCAGTGTTGTTTCTGTAGCTCCTAAATGACTGGGTGGCGTCCATTCTGTTCTAGAGGCTGTTCTTGCAGCAGCTCTTTCCCCTGAGGTCTCCTGGGGTCTGCCTGACTACAATCATGGATTGGATGCATGCCTTCATGTTCCTATTAATCATTGCCTTCAGAGATTCTGAGGTTCTCTGTGGGGGGAGCCATTCCAATTCCAGGTACTTACTTTTTGGCCTGGAATCAGCTCCACAGGATTTTGCCAAGGTATTGGCTCCCCTGTTGGCAGTTCTTCATCTGCGGGTGATTTACTTCTTTCCCTGTCTAGATGACTGCTGGTTCATTGGGCTTCTCTTCCCATGTATTGTTCGCATGTGCAGATATTGCTGGTTCTTTTGTCTTCTCATGGCTTCTGTGTATCTGCGTGGAAATCACAGCTGGTTCCCTCTCAGGATCGCGTTTTTGTTGGGGCTCCGTTCAAGAAGGTTCTGGGGTTTTTGTGCCGTTCATTGGGCTCAAGGATGCTGTAGATTCATATGTGTCTGCTGGATCTAGGGTTGGCTTCTGTACAGGCAGGCTCCCTTGGATGTGGTTGCCTTCTTCCCCGGGTGTTTACCACAGTTGGTTAGTTTTGGGGTTGGATGCCCTGTCGTGTCCAGGGCCATTGATCTGTTGTTTGCTTCCCTCCGTTTCCTTTATTCCAGAGGTTCCAGAGGTTTCTGGTTCAGGTGCTGGGGCCCAGGTTGGTCTGATGGCTTCGGCATGGTTCCCACCCTATATGGTTTCCGCTGTTGCTGGTGATGGTGAGAGGTCTGATTACCGTTTCTGATTTTCTGTGAATGGAGTTGGGCAGTCCAACTTTCTGCTTCGTTGCCTCAGGTGCTGGAATTTATCCAGGTTGGGTTTCAGTTGGGTCTTGGTCCTGCCACTCATAGGGTGTGGTGGGCATCAATTGTGGCTTTCTGGTCCTCCTGGGGGGATCAGGTGGGCGATCATGGTATGGTCTCCTGGATCTTTAAGGGGTTTTCCACTCTATGTCTAGTCCCTCCGGTGGTATGTTCCTCTTGGGATTTACAGCTGGTTTTGCGAGTTCTCCATTATCCCCGATTAAGCCTCTGTCGTTTGTGGAGTTACGGCTTCTGACCATGAAGGTGCTTTTTCTTGTTCCTAGTAAAGTCTGCTTGCCGGCTGGGGGATCTAGGCTTGTTGTCTTATCTGTCTCCTTTCTTTTATCTTTGGTCCTGCCCTGAAAGGGGTTACTCCTACTTAGACCTTGGGCAGGTGGATCTGGTTGGGTATTCCGCTTGCTTATGAGCAGTTTAGACTGTCATCCCGTCTGAGGTTCCAAGGGAGGTCTACTAGGGTTATGTCCACTTCTGTTGCGGGGATCCAGGGTGCTTCCTGGCAGGAGTTCTATCAGGTGGCCACTTGGGCTCTGCTCTCTACCTTTGGGTCCCATTAATGTGTGGTTCAGGGTCCAGTGATTCCTGACTAGTTGGGTTCCAAGGTTTTGGCTTCTTTGTTGTAAACGGTTTGTTGACTCTGGATTAAACTTTTGTTGCTTCTTCTGTACAGTTCTCCAGGTCCATTTTGTGGCTTTGGTACATCTCACTAGGTGATACATCATGGCAAGAGGAACGAGGAGATAATGCTGCGATTAATTACCGATAATAGCATTACTCTGAGTCCTTCTCTCTCCGTGATGAATCAGGCCCTCCCTCCCACCCTATTGACCAGTCCAACTGTGTGGTGTTTGGGCTTGGTACGGAACAAGAAGTAAGGGGGGAGGAGTTTGTATACATTGGGGAAGGATTGTGAGTGGAGGCACATGTGTCTCACTATGTGATTCTTCACAGCAAGAGAAGGAGTCAGAATAATGCTATTACAGTAAGTAATCGCAGCATGAATCATGTTGACCCTTCTTTGAATGCTTGAGGGGTAGAATGCGGGAGACATTGAATAACAATATCATTGGATGTGCATTAGAGATAGGAGCATAAGTTGATGCTCAGACTAAGAAATTGTTACGCATATTTATCATTTGATATCTAAAAATGAAGGCTTTTGCACTTTAATGCGCCAATATTATGCACCTGAATGGCAAGTAAAAGTGAACTGTATATGAGGATGAATGAATCAGAGAGCCAGTTGAAGTCTGAGATGACCTTGTCATATGCACAAAGAAAGGCCACATCTGAGGTCTTGGAACTATTTCTCATTATTCTTTATTGAGATGTTCAAAATTCACATTATATGAGGAAGCTTATGAAGCAGAATACATTCGCAAACAACAAATCTGTAACTGTGAAGCATATGAAATCACGAAGCATATATATAGAAAGCTGCTAGGGGAGCCTGTAAATGTAAGGGGTGAAATAGGTAATGTATTGCAATCAACATCAAGATTTAGCATGTGGGGGGTGGAGTCAAAGGATAATAAAATCAGTTATTTTTCTCTTCACAATGACTGAGGAAGCGAGATTCACATGGAAATGACCTGTACATGTCTTGTGTTCGCCAGTTTTTTAGGGGTACAGTTGGTTAGATGTCCTCAGGGGTTTGCAAATGTCCATCCCTATGAGGGAAAAGAGAAATGTAACAGATATTTTTACACTTCTCTCTGTGGGGCATACACATTTGTAAGGAGAAGCAACTGGAAGATAACATACCTGGCATAATAATCAGAGATTTTATGAGAGGCTTACACCAATCCATGTACCTTCCCAAATCTATATAGATACATAATTATTATATTAGTGTTCGCTTCCTACCGCCTAACCTGTTATTGAAAATATGGATCGGATTTGTCATGGTAAAGAAACAAATACTAGAAAAGGTGAACAAAACTAGTGAGAATATCATCAAACCACCAATCATTACGATTAGTTAGCAAAATCCTGTCCTGCAGTATTACTCAGATCTGCCGAGCTATGTACAATTTTCCCCCATACCTTGTACAGGCCCAATAACCGTGCCACTGGCTTATTGGAAAAATGTTTTTATTTGAATTTGCATGGCTTCCGATAGCACTGAATCGGTCATTCCCTTCCTCATGGGAGAAACAAGGGGGCATATTAGCAAGGGCACTATCGCCGCTTTAGCGGCACTTTTTGCCGCTAAAGCGGCGATATTTATATCGCCCTATCAGCAAACTGTCTCTAACAGCAGTTAGAGACAGTTTTCGGGCATTAGCGCCCGTTTTTTTACCGCTTTGCATGTCAGCGATATTTATCGCTAATGACATGCAAAGTGGGCGTTCCCGACGAACAAACCTGGGAAACACTCGCTAACAGGCCTATCGCCTATTAGCAAGGTGGCCATGGCCCCAGTTAGCGACGTGAAAAGTCGCGCTAACCAGGGTCATCGCCATTTATTTAACACCTGCAATTAGCAGGTGTTAGCCATACCTAACATGGGGGGGTGGATTATGCTGATACGACCACAGGGTCGTATCAGCAAGGTGTTCTCCCTTCTCCATGCAACATCGCTGGTTTTTCAGCGATGTTGGCCCATTTCCCCCGCTATCGCTGGAATATTCATCGCCATAGCGCTAATCGTTGCTAATACAGCGTTAGCGTGGCGATATATTCCAGCGATAGCCGGCGATAAAAAAAATCACGCTAAGCAGGGTTAGCGATGATTATCGCCTCTTCTTGCTAATATGCCCCAAGGTTACATAGGTTTGTGCTGGTAAACACAGTTGCCTAGCAGGGATGACGTTGCATCCTGTTGCTGTGTATGACTGCATGGACACCCATTGGTGGGTGAGCGCTCATGGTAATCGACTACTGGGCTGGTCCTCTTAGCTCGGTTCCAACCATCTATCATTAGGGAGTTTCCAAAGAAGCACAGATTGAAAGCATTAGTGAATCACGTAGCGATGTTACAAAGTGCTCTCTATGAAAGCACATTAGATCAATCCTACAATATAATTACTGCAGAAGATACACAACAAATAATCTTAGCACTACAGGCATATGCCCGAAAATACCATTAGGAAGGGCAGTTTGTGAGACACTATATCCTAACCAGTAAGTCACTAGACCCTAGTTTGTACATCATCAGATGTTGAATGAAGTAATAAATAATGTAATGATTAAGTCCCTCTCCCCAGTGGTGAAAATCTGAATGCATGGAGGGATCTTGCTCCATATCTATGTAGAATGAGCTTCCTGAATTACCAGTAAGTTCGCACAGGATAATCGTATGTGGTTCAGTATGGTTGGGCTCAAAGAGAGTGATTAGATAACTCGGCGCATAGCCATGAACTGGTGTATGTATGCAAGGCTCATAATTAAAAATTTGGATCTCTCTTTAATAGGTAGCCAATAAAGTGACTGTTCTAGGGGAGAGGAGTTGGCCTAACGGCTAGGGCTGTTGACCTCGAATCTGGGGACCTGGGTTCGAGTCTCGGCAATGACACTGAACATCCTGTGATTCTGGGCAAATCACTTTTTCTCCCCGTGCCTAACGAAAATGAATGTCTCCTCATGTAACGCAACTGGTGCTATGTAAAGCGCTATGATACCGGATACTTTCGGGTCACGTTCGCGCTATATAAAACTCAGGGGCATATTAGCAAGACTGGCGATAAAATTATCGCAGTTTTAGCGGCAGGAAACTGCCGCTAAAACGGCGATAATTGGCTTGCTAATAAGCGTTATAGAATTCCAATAGAAGCCCAGGTTAGATGTGCAGGACATCTAACCTGGGCTCTATTGAATTCCATAACGCATATTAGCAAGCCCATTATCGCCGTTTTAGCGGCAGTTTCCTGCCGCTAAAACGGCGATAATTTTATCGCCAGTCTTGCTAATATACCCCTCAATATAATAAATAAAAATCTAGGGGTGTGTGATGTGATCTTTGCACCTTAGGCTGAAAAAGTTCCCTGTTGCGTAATATTAAACTGAGATCAGTTTGTCTAGCAAAGCCCTAGGAAGGGCAGTAAGATTGCTTTTAATGTTAATGTAATTCAGGGGATGTAAAATCATGGGTAGGACCAGTGTGATCCTCTGGGGGAATTGGAGGAAATTAAGGAAGCCCTGAAAGAAGTGTACATTGTAAAAGGCATATTTTTGATGAGTGAGTTCACATAGGAAGTATCGGTGAGAAAACTGTTGAAACTAACTCTACCATTACAAACCTTCTGAAAATGCCTTTGATTTGGATAAAAGCTTCTAACTAGGATAAGAGAGAGGTTAAGAGTCAGTTAGTCGGTCAAGTAAGATATCTGACTTTGACCATTCAGTTAAATCCAATTTTAGTACATCCAATTTTGTACTGGCTTCACAGATTTTGGTACCTGTTTCTTTTTCCAGTGTGTCGGATGTTTGAGTATTGTCAACATACATGTGATAGTCTTTTGTCAGGCTTTTCTTATGACTAGTGAGTCTCCTCACCCCCAAGTTTTTGGACTGATATCGCTGGTTTTTTAACTCAGAGAACACTGAGGCCTGCTAAACAAACATCAATGCCGGTACCCTGACCCTAAAACGTGTTTGTTGAATTGGCTTATACTCAATTGGCATAGACTAGCTTACCTTTAAGTTCCTAGTATATGGGACCCAAGGAATCCAGGGCATGTAAAGTTAGAAGGTCGCCCGAGGCATTGCAACACTCGTTGTGTCACCCTGGTTGTGACAGAAGTAAAACAAGTCTCCCAGTCTGCCACTGCAGACTGAAAGAGCAGCTTTAAACTGCTAGCCTGACTTTGCCATTTAAAGCAAAGGCAAAGCCAAATCTCCCTCTGCAATATGTATGTCACCCATATGGCAGGCCTACGTATCCCTAAGGCAGAGTGCAGCATATTTCATAGGCAGAACATGCATTTTACATATTCTGGAAGCTGAAACATGAAACTGTTGGTTTTGCTGTGGAAAGTCATGGTCGACCACTGGTGAGTACAGGATTACATGCTGACCACTGTTGATGTTCCAAGGCATCAAACGACTCATTACATAAAAACCCAGACTTGATTTTCAAGATGAAATTAATGTAACATGTGGCAGTGTGCACTTTAAATCTCCCATGCCCTTAATGATTGCACAAGGAGCCTGTCCCTGAGACAGCTTGCTGCCCCCCTGGATAGACTTGCTAATGACTCCCAAGAAAAGAGACAATAGAAGTCGGCACTGGAGAAAGATGTTACTTCCCTCCTGCAGGAAGCCGCACAGGTGTTGGCCCAAAAGGCGAGCTTCATGGTAAGTCATCTTTGAAGGGCAAATGGGTAACACTTGGGAGAGGAGCTGCTTCATTGTCCAGGTAAACAGGCTGCCACTAGGGATGGGGAAGGGAAAACCAGTTGCCAAACTTGTTTTTCAAGTGTGTGCAGCCCCCTTGGCAGCCAAACCTCTGGGTTGGACTAGGGAGCTCTGGACACCAAAAGAGGGGTTCTGCCAGATGCCACACTTCACAGGAGGTTGTCATCAGGAGGAAGTGAACCTGGTAACCAATTGGCTACCAACCACATCCTACTCTGAGGGCATTTTCTGAGCATACATATGGCACCCCTGGCACCCACAACTCAGATCCCATCTCGAGTGGAAGAAGGACTGCCCTGCTGCACCATGGAGCAGGCAATGAGGGGCTGGACTGGTGTGGACTGCAACTGCTGAATCTGGTGGCAAGTAAAGGAGATGGACTGTGCCTGCTGTGTCCTGCTCACAGCAAATATAAAAGTGACTGAAACTGACTGAAAGCTGCTTCACCTACTGAAGTAACTGTTTACGATGACCTAATTAGTCCCCATGACTGGCTACCTGTTAGATTTGGCCGCCTAAAGTAATTCTAACTGACCGCAATACAAGTAGCCAAACTTCTTTGCTCAAAATGTTTCTAATGGTCAAATTTGTTACATTTGCCAATGCTTGTTCATGGTGGAGTAAAAAGTGCATTTATATTGTATACCTTGTAAAATCTATATCTACAAAACCCTCTGATGGATCTTTCTGGCTGTGGTATCTAAAATGCATTAAAATTCAATCTCTTTTTATAAATTAGTGTCAGATTTCTTGAGTGACTCGTATATTTCTTCTTCAAATTGTTTTGTTGTTTTTTTAAATGCTTTACATGTGTTCCTCTGTGAAAGCCTTGCTGATCAGAGCCACAGCTATTCAGGGCTGAGCTAGAGGGTTTAATAAATAAAACATAGAGGTCCTAAAGTGGTTGGCAAGTTATTCACATGGTGAGGTTGCACAATCACACCATATAATACATCTCATTTCCTTACAGCACTCATAAAACTCACTTCCACCAACCACATTTCCTTGTCAATTTAAGGCTTTTATTTAATCAATTTTTACTAACCATCTCTAACATTTTGCAACTTTTATTTTTACTTTTTCGCACTGTATGGCCTCATTGGGTTCTATTTTACCCATCCCTAAAGTGGAGCTATGATAGCCTTGATCTTGTCTCCTCTTTCCCATTCTCTGCATTACTGCTCTCCCACTAACCATTCTCTCCCTACATACAAAGCTGGAGTGATGATGTCACTAATTGCTGTTTGCATCTGATCAGAGTGAGATTTTAATTCACATAGCCTTCCTCATTAATCATTACTATTTCTTAAATTATTTGCAAAGTACTTGGCATTAAAGTAATGGTATCTGCAATGGGGACCTGAATCACCCTTTCTCTGGTCCTTGCACCACAATGTTGCATCACTGGCCAAAGAATTTACGTCTTCCGTGATAGACAGACTGCCATATTCCAAAAAATGTAGCTTTCTCTATATGGATATTCCCTAATGCTAATTTTACCTTACAGTTTGGTAGTTGTCAATTGGTGAGTTGGCTCACTGTAGGATTAGAAAACAATTAATAAAGGTCATCATTATGGAATGGTCTATTCTCTTTATGTATATATAATGTGGTCCAGACCGATTATGACAAGATCACTTCATTATATTGACTAATTTTGCAACATCTCCATATGCAGGCCAATTTGCTTTGGAATACCCACAGCCTTTGTTGCATGTGTAAAACATGTCATTATAAAGTCTCTAATTGTTTCAGAACTCAGCCTGATGTTATAGCTACCAGTCTTTCAGGATCACTTTAAGGAAGAGGTAATTGGGTCCAGGTGGAGTAGGGGAGTCCTGGAAGATTGACTGATGGAATTCCTACTAAAAATTAATGAATACAAAGATATGTCCTTGATTGTCCTGTTTAGCCTGTATAATTCTGACCTCTCTAAAATATTAGTTCAATACTGTATCCTGATTGCCTTGTAATGCAGGACTACTCCAGTGGACATCAAAATATAGAGAACTATAAGTTGATAAGGAAGATCAATCAGACATAAGGCAAAGGTAATAGTGTTTTTGAAGGGGAAAATTAAAGTTATTGGTCCGGTACTTAATTTGTAAAGAGATAAGTGCCAGGGCCATCATTAGGAGGCAACTGTAGCTTGCACCACCCATTGCCCCTGTCAGCGATGCCAACATAACTACTAACCATCACACTCCTACAAGTGTGGCAATTCAGACTATCTAACGCCCCCAAAGCTATAAGAATTGTTTGGGTGACAGGTATAAGACATTTTTAATGTATATTGAATTAATAAGCACTGTTGTTGGGCTTATCTCTAAATTAGATAAACAGCACAACCATTTGGCAGACTGTCATATATGCCGGTGTTGCCAATTAAGTGCCAGTGCCAAGCACCGGAAACCACTGGATCAAATTAATCATGACTTGGTCCTGGTAGTTCAGAGATTATGGTTCAGAGACTGTGCCTGAAACTGGGGGTTCCATTTAGTAATGTGAAAGATAAGGTTAAATCGATCAACTGGGCTTCAAAGAAAATCATTAGGAAGGAAGGGAAATTTCAGTTGCATGTTGGAAGTTTGCTTTAATTGAATTTGACAATATGGGTATTTGCTAATGCAAGTTTAAACCATTCCTTACACAAAGAATCTATAACTGAAGTTCACAATTTGGGTATATGGACAGACTGTATCAGCGAGCATCTAAAACAACAAATTGTCCAGAATTCTTTTTTTCCGGTGACAAGCACACCTATTCCTAGTCCACATTTGTGCCTGCATTATTGATGATAGGCACTTTATAATTTCTGCAATATAATTAGGCTATCCTGGTTTAGGTTTAAACCTATAGTAACAGATAAAACCCCACCAAAAGGGAAATAGCCCTCACCAGTGTAAACATATAAACACTGAAAAAACACTTGCACAACCACAAACTAAATTTTTCCACCTGAACAGGCCAATACCATGTAACTTTGTTATACAATGTAGCAACAAGAAAGACTGGGCTAAAATTATTCTGCTTGAGTTTTGTTGTTTATGTATGTCACTAAAATATTGTTTCTTCTTCCTTTTGCCTTTTTTAGTTTTGAGGTCTTTGGTGTAAAGATGCAGGGTTTAGAATCATGTTTTAGGTCTTATATAATTATTTTATAAACTATAGAGAATCAGGAAATATCAAAATCAGATTTGATATTTTGGCTGTATTTGATTATTTTACTGATAGGTAAAATGGCTGGTTTCATAAGACTCTTTCCCAGTATGTACCATCACATTTACCCACAGAGAATGGGTGAAACCCTTTGATACACCAGCTCCATTTTCTAGTGAGTCCATATGATGGTAGGTGAATTGCCAAACACCCCAGGCTTTAACCATTCAATGCATGGTGTATTGACAGGTATATACAGAGTGCTGTCAACAAGCATCTAGGATAGTGGTGAAACCATGACACCAGACTTTTGGAAAACATGGAACTCAGTATCTCTTGGGATGCTTCTCCAAAAAGTTCATACCAAGTTCAACAAAGATTGGAGTGATATTGTTTGTATGAACAGCGATTCAGCTACGTATATGGCAAAGTTGTGTGATGAACTGTCAAAAATCGATACCTGAGCTGAAGTGCCTCCCTGTATGAGATCCTTGTCACTTGCTAGATGGTATGCTGAAAGCATCTTTACATTCTTCAGAGTTAATGAAGAATGCAATTGACTTTGTAGTCAATTCAGGTCATCCCAACTATGTCATTTAGCCAGTGTTTCTCAGTTCTAAAGGCCGTGAATGCTATATTATCCATGTGGCGACAGTTTACAGAACTTTTCTTAGTGATGATGGCAAATGCAAGAAATGTGAGGATCTTCAGTCGCATATTGATAGTGATGTGAAAAAAGTGCACACTACTGCATTCTTAGATTTTTACTAAAAAATGACTACATGACTGCTGTATTGAACATAATCAAAAAGCTAGAGTCTGAAAACACCTTTGCGTGCCAAGTGTTCAGCGTTAATTGGTGTAGATGTGAAACATCTCCTTGAGAGTAGGCTGGGAGACACTTTAAGTGACTTTGGCACTGCAACATGTTCCATGTTAGAATGCTTCCCACTTGGTAAGAACAGAAACGTTGAAGAGCAATTCAGGAAATGTTAATTTACAATGCATGAGAAAAGGCTTGCAATGATGCATAGAAATGTCCCTTCACCAACCATGGCATTTGTAGTCAATGAATGCTCACTGTGGTACTCTGCACAATTTCTAGATCCCTTCTGTAAAGGGGAATTTTCTCCGGACTTTGAAAAGTACTGATTCATTTTTGACCGCCTCAATAACTCTGAGGGTATATGCATCCAGTTCAATGCATATGTTTCTGAACCTGTCCCAGAAAATCGCAATCTTCATGTGCACCCGTATTGGCATGGAAAGCTATGTCGGTGGCCAGAGTTAGCAAAGTGTGTACTAGCTGTTTTGGCATTGCCTGTCTTGAGTGCCAATGCTGAGATGGCCTTTTCACAGATAAGGGTTTTCATGGGAAGGAAAGAGGTAGCACGCACAACCAAAGAATCACAGAAACATTATTGTATGGTGTACTACAATAAGTCTGATTTGTAAAAATGTATTTGGGCCTTATATACACTATGCGTACATTGTCTATTTACCATGCACTATCAGTGAAGAAAGCAAGCTATAATAAAAGCAAAACGTTCCATAAATCCAGGAAAAACACAGTTTCTGTTGTTTTTAAAGGCGTGAAAATGTGCAACCGCTGATAACCTCTGTTTTTTAAGGTATTGAAAACACTGGATAAAAAATACAGGAATTTACATAAATTAGAAACTGAAAACAGGAAAGCCTAAATGTAATGTAGGAGGTAGCAACTCACCCATGCTATTTTCTGAATTGTGCAGCTAAATTTGTTTAACTAATGTACAAAATTAAAGCACCACTACCATTTTTGGCAGTGTCTGGTACCCCTCCCCTGTTTTGGGAGGAATGGAGGGAGGCATTCAAGCCACATTTAGAAGCCATTGATGGTTCCACTTTCACCTCAAAGAAAAAGCAAACTTTATTGGTCTATAACCTTGGGCCCGATTCACAGAACTAACTTAAAACAAAATCCTAAACTTACTACCATTTTGGTATTCACAGAAGGCACTTACTCATTTGGTATTCACAGAAGGCACTTACTCATCAATGAGTAAGTGCCTTCTGTGAATACCAAAATGAGTAAGTGCCTTCTGTGAATACCAAAATGAGTAAGTGCCTTCTGTGAATACCAAAATGAGTAAGTGCCTTCTGTGAATACCAAAATGGTAGTAAGTTTAGGATTTTGTCTTAAGTTAGTTCTGTGAATTGGGCCCCTTGAGCCTGAAGGCAGAAATGTGTTAAAAATTCTCCCTTAGAAGTATTGAATGTACATACACGTTCTGGGAATGGTGAAGCGGATGCTAATGAAGTGTTAGACAAGTACCTTTCTGTAATGAGCACTTGCGACAAGAGGTTTAACCCTAGCAGAACACACTTTTAGAATGGCACAAGTTCTTACAACAATCAGAACTTCCTGTTGCACCAATTGACGACTTTGTGGCAGCATTGCGAACACCTGCACCATCGTGTAATTCCAGCGAATGTAAAGACTAAATTATACATGATCAACTTATTGAAAAAACTAGCAATAAGAAAATCCAAAAGAAATTGTTATCTGCTGAGGACCCAGATTTTAAAAAAGCATTTACAATAGCCAGACGTATCGAACATTCTGAATATTGTGTAAAAGAGCTCAATGTAAATTCTAGCATGTGTGAAGTGAAGCTATTAGTTAAACAATTCAGCAAACCATGACAATCCGAGAAACCATGAGAGATAGAACATGTAGAAAAAGGGGCACCCCAGAGTTTCAGTGTGCGTGAAAAGTTTGTTTGAGGAAAGAGTAAACACGTTTGTTTTCTTTGTGGTAGCAAGACTCATTTGAGTAACTGTTGGAGTTGTCCTGCCGTAGGTGGGTCATGCTTCAAATGTGGCAAGATAGGTCATTATGCTCATGCATGTAAATTAGGAATTAATCAAAAGGGTCAAACCATGAATATAGTGGATGATGTGGAGACTGAGTCTGATAAGAATTTCATAGTAACATTATCAACACCTGAAGATGAGTAAGGTACATTTGTAGAAGTTGCTTTGCTAGGATCAATTAGGAAGAGAAAGCCACCTCATTGTGACATTTTGGTGAATGGTAGAAAGAGCAAAGTAATGGCCGATTCTGGTTACTCCCCTTACACTTTAGTGAGTATGAATGAATACAAAGGATTTGCAGATATTCAGCTTGAAGCATCCAAAAACAATCTTTGCCTCCGGGGAAAGAAGGGTGGAAGTTTTGGCTAAATTCAGGGCTAGTCTTGAATTCGAAGACATCTACACACAATGCACAATATATGTTACTGAAGAATAGTTAGAACCTTCTAGGGTGGGACAAGCAAGGGGAGCTAGATATTGTGCTTGGCAGCAATCACCCAGAGCAAGTAGTTTCTAGGAACATGCTGTTCAAGGAAAATGAGTCAACAAAGTGCCAAAATATATCTTTGGTAAATGATTATGGGTGGGTTATTCAGTATCCCAGTATGTTTACCAATGATTTGGAAAAGTTGAAGGGGTTTCAACATCGAATTGTTCTGAAGAAGAATTCTTGCCCTGTGGTGCACAAAGTATGTAAGGTGTCTCTGGCTTTGAAGAAGGATTTGAAAGAGGAGTTGGAGAAATTATGCATGTTAGATATAATCGAGCCAATTGAGGGACCTGAGTGGCTTTCCCCCATAGTTGTTTTACACAAAGTTGACAAGTCTGTGAGATTATGCGTGGACTTATATGACTTGGAAAAAACATTCTGGGTGGATCTGCAACCTCTCCCAAATATTAATGAAATGTTAACCACTCTAGAAGGGGCCAAAATATTTACATCCCTAGATATGCTGGCAGCCTACCATGAAATAGAGTTGTGCAAGGAATCGAGGCATCTAACATCTTTAATAACGCCCGAAGGATCTTACCTTTACGTGTGCATGCCATTTGGTTTAGCTTCTGCCTCAGCTGTATTTCAGAGGTTGATGGGAAATTTGTTTAAGAATATGCCTGGTGCTGGCCGCGAAGCGAAATGGCCGCGAGGAGGTGAAGCTCCTTGCCCTGAAGGCCCGAAACCACAGACAAAGCCGCCCAATCATCCGGTTCTCCACAGTAGCGGGCAGCAGCGGATGTGGGAAGTGCCCGGCGAGCCCCCACGCACTGTCCGATCGCCAGCGCTGCTGCTCCGGTCGAGCTCGGAGCCGCGACGGAAGTAGGCCTGCGATCCCCGAACTGAAGTTTGGAGGTGACCGTCTTGGGGCTCCGTGAGGGCGGCTGCGATTGCCTGGTCGAGGCGGCGCCCTGAAAGATCTCGCTTGTTTTTCTGCCCGCATTTAGCCCCTGAGTTGCGAACGCTTCAGCGGGCGCCGGTCCGCCGCCTCCCTCTTCACCGGCGGCTGCCGCGGGGCCCATGAGACGGCGGTAGCCCGTGGTGCAGCCCAACATCATCGGCAGGGCCTGCCTCCGACTGAGATATAGAATCCAGCAGACTGGACCTCTGAGATTCGGGTCTGGCTGCGTTTGCAGAGGTCTATGTGGTGCAGTGGAGGCAGTGGGCAGAAGTGGAGGTAGTCATTCCTCCGTTTTCCCTGCCTGTGAGTGGGTCGGTGAGCGACGGTGGCACACATTGCGCCGGCACTGCGGACGGGGTCGTGAACCCTCAATCACGCCCGGAGGCTGCATAGCTGGGACCTGTTGTCAGCTCGGCGTAGGTGGCTCCGGATCCCAGGCATTCTTACTCTCCTGAAGGCAAGACTTTCAATTTTTGTGGGCACCGGCAAAACACTGATCTGGGACTGACTGGGGAGCTGGGCCTTGCCCGTTGTGACTGTAGTGAAAATATCAAAAGTAGCGCCGGGCAGAAGCACCTCACCGGTGGTAAAGCATCATGTCAGGGCCCAGGGGACAAAGGCCCACACTACAGACAAAACTAGACAAATATGCCACCAACAAAATGACCGAAGCTGAGGTGGCAAGAAGCGGAGAAGTACACAAACTACCCACCCCAACCGGGGAAGCGCCAGCATTAACCGACGTCATGGCAGCCATAGCAGGGGTACGTACCTCGCTCGAACACAGAATGGATTCAATATCTATAGATATGGCGCTGATCCGTGCCGACTTGCAAAAGGCAAACGAAAAGGTGAAAACTATGGAGGGGGTGACCAAAGAACTGAGTGGTGAAACCCAAAAAATGGGCAAAGAAATAAAAGAGTTACAAATAGCGCAGGGCAGATTAGACACCCAATTAAATGATTACGAAGGACGCGCACGATGTAACAACATTCAAATTATTGGGGTTCCGGAACGATCGGAAGGCCCATCTATGGACCTGTTTGTTGAGGACCTTATTGTGAATCACCTGCGCCCCGAAAGGCTGTCAAAATTCTTCACGGTTGAAAGGGCACATAGGGTGCCGGGGGGAAGGCCCCAACCTGGGGCCCCTCCGAGACCAATTCTGGCACGGCTCCTCAACTTCAGAGACCGGGACAATATCTTGCACACAGCACGCAATAAACCTCCCGTAAAATTTGAAAATAGTGAACTTTCCTTTTTTCCGGACTTTACCCTTGCGATTCAACGCCAACGGCGCACCTTCCTGGACGTAAAGAAGTCACTAAGGGACAAAGGCATCCGCTACGCGATGTTATTCCCGGCTAAACTCAGAGTGGAGGCAGAGGGCAAGACTTGGTTCTTCGAAGCGCCAGAAGCGGCGCAGGAACGGTTGGAAGGTTGGAGACCAGCGAAACTGCACAACGCAAAATGAGGGACCGGACTTTTGGTGCAACTTTGAACAGTACTTGACCAAATTTAACTGTGCTGACCAAACTATCCCTAACTCACACTTTCTTCATTGGATGCCGGGGGTCTGGGGATGCATCACGGATCCAGCTAAGCAAATGTTTTATGATTTTTAATTGAAAAATGTCTTGTCTTTGATGCAGGCCATGCATAATAATGTGGAATTGTATAATAAAGCGGTGGAATGCTTGATGGGTAGGAGTCTGTAGCCCCTTTCCCCCATCTACCACTAGTTAACTTTTCAGTTTGGGCGACAGGCACTCTGCACTGTTGGGGTAATGGGCAGTTCGGAGCCCAGAGTGCGGGGACGCAGGGAGGGTAACAGGGTGGGGGGAGTTGGAAGGGTTGTTTTTCGAATGTTACTTTTTGTTTGTCGCAGCATTGTATACATTGAAGCTCAGCAGCAGTACTATTTTGACTATGACTATGATGTTGACCATGAGGAGGTCCCTCATCCGACTGGATTAGGAAAGAAGTGGTGTTTCCGAGGGGTGGTTGAGTACCCCCCTTTTAGTAACGGATGATATCAGGGAAATGGGTGTGGCAAGGGACGCAAGGTTCAAGTTATTATCCTGGAATGTAAATGGACTGTGTGATAAACTTAAAAGAGGGATTGTTTTGCAATTTCTTAAACAACATGATGTAGTGCTATTTCAAGAAACTCACCTCATAGGGAGCATTTGCAAGGCCCTGGCAAGAGGGGGCTATCGGCTGGTTGCGCATTCAGGGTTTACGACAGGTTCTAGGGGTGTAGGTATACTATTAAAACGCACTTTTCCTATGGCAATAGACAAGGTCCACACTGATCAGCTGGGAAGGTATGTTGCTGTATCGGGTAGATGGGAAGGGGAAACACTGACGCTGCTATCACTATGCTTAGCCCCGGGACCGCAGGAATCTACATTTCAGGATTTGGGAATGTTGCTACTAGACCAGCCCGAGGGTCGCCTATTAGTAGGTGGAGATCTAAATTCTGTTGTCTCTGGCAGGCTGGATCGGCACCCGCCGAGGGATGTGCCTCCCTCACAGTTGCGCCTCCCACGATTTTTGGAGGCGATGGGGTTGGTGGATCTCTGGCGAACATATCACCCCGCTGACATGCAGAATACCTTTTACTCTGGTGTCCACAAAGTTTGTCCCGACTGGACTACATCCTTGCCCCGGCAGCACAGGTTGGGTATGTTGCAGAAGTCAAACATCTAGCTAGAGGTATATCGGATCACGCCCCGGTATGGTTACAGATGGAGTTTGGGAGGGGGATTGCACCAGGATTGCCCCAATCAGCCCCTGGTACCTAAAAACCCTATGATTAAATCCAAGTTAGAACAAGATATTGTGCATTATTTCGATGAAAATGTGGGCACGGTCGACTCAGCGCAAGTCCTGTGGGAAGCCTTTACAACTGTAATAAGTAACCCTGGGCAAAGCACTACGCTATGCTCGCGTAGTTTGCGAAGTTTGCGCTACTTCGCACAACGCGAATTGCACATAGCACAGTGCAAACACGCGTAGCGTAGCGTAGTGCAGCGGTCTTTTTAGCTTGCTCGCGGTCCTCAACGTCAAGTTGGCGACCGCGAGCAAGCAAAATGATCATCCCGGCGAGACTTTTTCCTCGTTCGCGATCAGCAACATCAAGTTGCCGATCGCGAGCGTGGAAATAAACCTCCCGGCGAGATTCTCAACGCGGGAGGTCAGGTTTCTCATTGCGAGTGGTCGCGTATGCTCGCGACCGCTCGCGATGAGAAACTACCAGTCCGCGTTGAGAAGCTGCCGCTCGAGTAAAAATCTACTCGAGCGGCAGTAAAAGACAACTCGCACTGTGCAAGATGCCGTTTTCAATGATTGCACAGTGCGGACAAGCATCCGGCACTGTGCAATCATTGCGAACAGTGCACTACGCAGTTCGCGTAGTGCTACGCGTAGCTCGCGTAGTGCGAACTGCACTTTGCGTAGCTTCGCGTAGCGCTACTTCGCGAACTACGCCCAGGCTTAGTAATAAGGGGACAGGCGCTTTCACAAATTTCTGGGGTCAAAAAAGAAAAAACGGCCAGGCTTCTCCGGTTAGAGGAGGACATGCTAAAATTAGAAGAGGGTCTTTTGACAGCCACAGACCATGAGTCGGCGCACCGTCTCAACCTAGTACAAGAGGAGTACAGAGCTGAAGCGACAAGAGGCTGCAAAAACCATCCTCAGTCACAAACTAGGAAGCATCTACGAATTGGGGGATAAAACCGGGAAGTTACTGGCATGGCTAGATAGGAGGGAAGCGGCAAGCCGACTTGCTCTGGAACTCAAGACTGAGGCCGGATTAACACTCACTAACCCACAGGATATTATAGATGAGTTCGGCAAACATTATGCACAGATCTAATATCTAAGAAACCACTCTTGTCTGACCACTAGTTATTTGATAAATGGTCTAAAATAGACTCAAAAAGGCAGGCATGTCATGTCATAAACAGCTCAGACAATCTCATCATTAATAAAAATATCAAAAATATTTATTTTCTTTTTTCTGTATTCATCATACTAATTTTTGCATTTCACAAAGACAAATTTATAATCAATAATTTCAAATAAATCGAAATTATTGGTCCTGATGAAGGTGGCAATGATCCACCGAAACGTGCGCTGACCTACACTAAGGGAGCTCGATTTACTATAAAGCTACATTGGATAATAAGATTGATTTAGCACAACCACTGAAACGAACAGCAAAAGGATTTGATCAAGAGTTCCCGGGTTTAACACACATTGTTTTGTGTATGGATGTTTGGTATGGTTGTAAATTGTATGTTTGTGGTGTATGAATGATGGATGTTATTTCTTGGGGTTTGTACTAAATATATACATGCTTTAGATATTGTTTATTGTCTCATCCTTATGAGCATGGGTCAATCTATTTATGTTGATGCTGCCGTTATCACATAAGATTATTCTGTTGATTGTCTGTAAAAAATATGAATTCATGTTTTTTATTTGAAATTATTGATTATAAATTTGTCTTTGTGAAATGCAAAAAATATTTTTGATATTTTTATTAATAATGAGATTGTCTGAGCTGTTTATGACATGACATGCCTGCCTTTTTGAGTCTATTTTAGACCGTTTATCAAATAACTAGTGGTCAGACAAGAGTGGTTTCTTAGATATTTGTTTTTTCCCCCTTACTCTTGGACCTTCAAAGCATTCTTAGGGGGTACCTTCTTCCCATGTATATTATGCACAGATCTATTCAGCAAAGTCTGTGGAGAGGTGTGGTGCAGCGGCCAGGGCAGCTGACTTCAAAGCACAGGGCTCACGGTTCAATCCCTGGCTCCGTTGGCAGCTTAGCTCAGCACCTTGTTGTAGTGTAGCTCCTATTTCCCTAATAGGCTCTGCGCATTGGAATAATATATCCTATAGGTTTGACATAGGACTAAGGTCGGTATGTCCCTATCGAGTATATTAAACTCAATTACTTGTGCCAGCTAGCTCAGAGGCCACTAGAAACTTCTTGACGACAAGAAGGGAGTAGTTTCTGGCAGCCGCAAAACATGACCACTTTGTTTCTCTTTAGAATCAGAACGTGTCCCAGAGTCGTAGAAACAATAGATAACTATTTCACTCAGCTCAGTCGTGCATGCTTAGTTTTCCTCAAAGTTACACAGAAAGAACAGACGGGCGTTTCAATAAAAGATTTATTGAACAGTCTTGTTTCTGGTGTAAGTTAAATGTGCTGTTACGATCACAAGACAGTATGCGAGATAAATAATGTACAGAGTGAGCAGTAGAAATAAATAATACTGCGTTAGCATTATCTTTTTAGCATATATGCATTTACATAAAATGACACAGACTAAAAATGCGAGTACTCATACGATGCGTTTCTAACCTAGTTCTACAGCAATGTACCTAACCTGTCCTAGGTGTAGGGAGAAGTATGAAGTAGGTGAAGGATTCCTTACTATAGTATACTAAGAGTATGTTAAGCCTAGTATGCCTAGTATGCCAAGAGTCCCTCTAGGTTCTAGTCAGCTCCATACCTGAAGAATGAGAGAGGTAGGAATCTCTTGCCAGACTCGAACTCCAACACCCCGCAAGGGAAGTTAGATCACTGGAAGCTGGACTCTCTGCGTGCAGGAATGACAGCGTCTTCTCAGTGCGTCCGGCCGGGAAACGGGCTCCTCTGAAGTCGAGGTCTCCTCTGATTTACAGGGGCTTGGGAAGGTATATTTATACCTGAGATTACCTAAGAATGTTAGCATTGACGTGAGTCGGACAGCGGAAGACGTCAGGAATGAACCCCTAAGGAATAATGGTTCATGCATAATATATGAGTCCTTGAAGAAATCAATAGTCCTGGGCTAGGGAAAGTCCCGCTGCCTAAGGGTCTGTTTTTCATGAACTCGTTGTGACGTTAGGGTGGACGGATGTCGGAGACCATGCCTGTATTTGGAGTGCACGGTTTATGCCTAAATAAGGACTGGGATTTTATGCCTATATAAGGGCAGGGCGAATGTTGTGCCTATATAAGGACATGATTCTAGAATGCCCGATTATGGACACCCTAAGAAGAATACAACACCCACTCCTCTTTCGTGTGTTCGATAATACTAAAATGCTAAACATCTAAAATGCTAAACATTAAAATGGAGTACTGCATATCTAAAAATATTTCTTAAAAGCATTTAAAAACATATTTAAAAATGCAAAAGGTACTGTACATCATTAAGCAATGCTTATTCATTTCCAGGCATAAAGTATTAAATCAAATGCAATTGGAATGAAATATATAACAACTAATATTTACATATGACAAAAATGATCGATAAGTTGTTCAAATATCAAAATCAATTCATGTCATGAAAATTAATGAACTGATTCTAGACACACAAGATGACTAAGTGTCCGTGGAAGTACCGCAAAGTCCGTATTATAAGGCCTGTTCTACTTTAAGCAGATTGAAGTGCCATTTTCGTTCGAAAAATGGGATAAAAGTTCATATTTGGTAGAGTTCCAAGTTTTTGAAAAATGAAGGCCAAATTGTTACTGCATCTCTGGAACACTGTATGCTGAATCAGAGTCAGTTTGCGGGTCTGGTGTAAACATGAGATCATCTATTTCTATAGACAAAACATCATCCACTGTAGTCGGTGTCAGTTGGAACACCTCGTGAAGAAGATTAACTGCACAGAGATGTGAAGCATCGCTCTCAGCATAGGTCGCCGCAGCAATGTTCGCGTCCGTTGTTACCTGTGTGCCTGTAGATCTTTCTCGTACCTCAGCAGCAGCCGGAAGCGTCTGTGAGATCTCAATGAATGCTGACATCAGGATTGGTAGCCTCTGGGGACAACACAGAGCATGGGCCGTTATCGGGACCAGCAAAGTATCGACATCCTTTGGCGTGGCTGATGGATATGTTAGACAGGTGTCCAACACGCATTCTTCACCGCATAGCAGGCATCGTAGAACAGGTAAGATGCAATCTTGCCAGATTGGTCTGAATGACAGGAACCAAGTTGTATTAAGGTCCCGTAGACGAGTCATGCCCAATAGCTGTACTATTCGCTCACGGCACTTTCTTTCAAGGAGAGCTTTCTCCATTTCGCTCGGAGTGATGTCTGCGAATAGGCTGGCCATAGCGCAATAGCAGGAAGAGAAATAGTATTCCGGCAACAAGTGCTAAGAATTAATGGTATGCCACCAAACACCGAATGTGCAAAGTTCGGGATGATTCCAAGTATTGCCTGGAAAGGTGCTAACAGACCGGAGCAGATGCTCTTAAATACATGTATAACTGCCTGTTGTATCAGACATGTTAAAGATACGTGTTATCATTTCTACGAAATGTATAGGGCAGTTTGTGCGTATTAAAGTCTGTATCTCAGCCGAAGTCCTTGCTACTTGTAGATCATAGGTTTCTTTGGCCGAGGTCAAAGGCACTGTTTGCTGTAAAAGCATGGCTTTCATTCTGCTCAAAGTATCAAATCTTATAAAAGAGACGTTCAGCGAAGGCCATAGAGGCGACTCCTGACTGTGTCTATTGGGGAAACAATACTTGCATACAGCAAGTGACCCTGGAGTTGACCGTTACTAGATATGGGATGCCTGGCAACATTCCGCAGCAACTCTGATCATTCAACATGAGGTAACTCCCATTAGAAAGTTGTCCAAACGTTGGATTAATCACAGCAGCTGGTGTACCCTGCTGATGGCAAGACAAATTTGCCACAGAACCATTACAAGCCCCGTGTAAAGAAATGTCCTGACATATAAGTGAACCGGTCAGTGCATGTTTACAGTTAGTACCGCTCAAAAACACTTCACGATCCCCACTCCAACATCTATGTGTATACGGTAAATCCCAAGATGTCTTAATGTATTCCTTACCCAACCTTTCATATTTGCCTGCTTGCATTTGTCTGAGGCAATACTGAAACTGAAAAGTAGTCACAGGTAATGTTATTTTGCCATGAATAACCCATTCTGTAGCTGATTTTTCTGCCACTGTGAATGGTAATTTTTCCAGTTTTCCAATGCTCAGCACTATATACTTTGCTCCTCTTTGTGCCAGTTCGATCTGTTTATCAGTTAGATTGTATTCTGCAAACAGAGCCGACGTGTTGATGAAACGCCAAGGCACATAGCCCGCTCGCAAAGATTGCAGCGTCCAGCTCAATAACACTATAGAACGTAATTGAGATTGACCTTGTTGTAACATCGCCAAATCTTGTTCTAGAATGTCGATAGCAGAGGATACAATGCCATCCAATGAATATATTCTGGAGGACAAAGTTGTTAACCCATTGTCGACCACAGAGAGTGTTTTCTCTAAATTAATACGATCAAGTTCACGTATTCGTTCTGCGGCCTCCATCTGTGACACTTTCCATGCTTCGTTATAAGCAGCATAAATGCCGGCATATATGAAACGTTTTTGACGCGGTTTTCTTGGTCCAAGCAAGAATTCCCTAAGATCTGCGTCATCTGCAAGTAAGGATAAGTGTTGTTTCACATCCTGTAGTGTAGATCTATGCAGCCAATCGAGGCATAATTTTCCTACACTGTATGTTGTTACTACCCCCGGATGTTGTCTTTGGACATATCTTGGGTCTGGCCTATGAATAGTAAAGCCCTGAGTTTTATTCAGGAATCTTTCCTGACAGTTGTTTGTGTCTGTGGGCCAGATCAACCATTTCTTCCAATCAGGATTAGATCTGTTGAGTTGTAGTATATTGTCAACTGTCACCACTGCCTTTGTATCATTATCACTGGCAGGTGTTGGCACAGAAGGTGTTTTCATCTCTTTGATCTTGGCTAATCCAAGACAAGATGTTTGTTGGACAGTTTCATTCAAAAACAGTATTTGTTCAGGGATGATGCAGGCTCTAAATAAAGCTTCTATACCCTGTACTTGCCAATCTTTACTACCCCAGACAGTTTTTGTCTCTATTGTGTCCTTCCATAAGTCGAAACCCTGTGTAGACAGTTGGGCAATAAATGCTGCAGAGTAAATCTGTTTCGTATTAGTTAACATAATTTTCAGTCCTGTTTTGTTTACATTTTTATAGTAAAACGTTTCTGGGTCAGATGTATTGTAACCTGAAAAATATGGAAACTTACTAGCAAATGTTTTTGAACTACCTTGTGGTGGTGTAGGACAATGTTCCCATTGGTTAAACATAAACACATTCCTTGGATATGCAGATTTATGCAAATAATGATGACCATAGTGGTTATAACAATACATTTGTTCATAGTCTGATGAACCCTCTAAATATTCATTTTTAGAAAATGCAGCAGATTTTTCTAGATCAAACATTATGTCATTAACAGTCTCAAAGTCCCAATCATCTGAATAGGTACTAGACGTAATTAAATCACTTAGTGAAATTTTAAACAAATGTGGAATGTTCAATTGCTCATTCGGGCCGAAGATATCATAATCCGTTTTGTCCCACACTATACCATCCTGTATAGGAACGGCTGTGATGTTCACTGATGACAAGTCTCTTGCTTCACGATGGGAAGATTTATGTGGTTTCAAAAGTACGTTTACGTCTTTTCCTTCAGTGTTCACATGGATGTATCTGCCACTTATAAGCACGCTCACAGTTGTTACCAAAGCTAGCCAGAGCAGGAAAACAAAAAGTCCAGATGTAATCCAGAGTTCAATCCATGGAGAAACCAGATAAGTCTTTTTCAGAAAGTGAATAAAGTCTTGTACTTGCTGCTTGAGTTGGAATGATGCTGGCGTCGTTTCAGGTTCACTTGGATCTTCTGAGAACGTATCAAAGTCAATGAAATAGCCAGAAGCAGTTCTGTCAATTGTTGGAATTGCATCAGGATTTGTTGAAATCACAGGAGACAGTTCATCACGTGTCACGTTGGTGTAGACAGGTGTATTTGGACGAACTGTTACTTGGTTGTCAAGAGGGATGAGTTCCATAGCTTGGTTGCTTAGTCCTCCATCTGTTACAGCTGAATTCTCGATAGTTATCAGTCTTTCAGTCTGAACCTCTTGGATAGTAGCGAGAGGAGTGCGTCTGCTACTAGGTCGGAGTCCACGAGGCCTACTGTTCAGTATTGGCCACATACTGTGGTTTGATGAGGTCGATGGACACAAATCTTTTCTCCTTTCTTCCAGCAAGGGGCGGCAGAAGTACTGTTCTTGTTCCTTGAACTGCTAGAACAGGTACTGGTTGTCTGTAAGAAGGTCCAAATTCCTTCTTGTCCGCGATTTTTCTCTGACTAGATCCCCAACTTTTGGAATCCAGACAGGCCTTGCTGGGACCGCCGATGTTTCCCCAGTGGTGGTTGGCTGTAGGAATACGTTGCTTTGTTTCGTTCTTAGTTGATTTAGTTCCTGTAAAACAGCCAAACGATCTTTGATATCAAACGGTTTATTTTCCACCACTGTGCCTACGTGTTCAAGGTCTGGTACCCACATTCTTGTCCCAAATAGGACCTCATATGGAGTGACCCCCCCCTAGAGAACTTCTTGGCAGATTGTTCATTGCGCGCTGTACGCCATTGAGGTGTTTGACCCACCCATCACCCGAACCTAATACCCTAGCTGTTATAGACTGCTTTATGTCCCGGTTTTTCCTTTCCACAACCGAATTTCCCTCAGGATGGAATGGAGAGGAGTACCGCAATGCAACGCCCAGACTGGCCATGGCTTCTTTGTAAGCCCTAGAGCTAAACGCAGGACCCTGGTCAGAATGTAGCGTGCCTATTGCGTATGTGCCGATAAAGACTCGCAAATCTTTTATAACAGTTCGAGCGTCAGCCGAGCGCTGAGGCCATAACCATAGGAACCTAGAGCATGAATCCACTGCAACCATGATGTATTTATAATTACCGTCCCTTTGCAAGGGACCGCAGTGGTCCAGGTAAACACAAGCTAATGGTTTGTCTGAAATTAACAGGGGTGTCTGCGCAGGTCGTTTCACTGTTGAGACTTTCATCTGTTGGCAAATATCACATTCTAAAACATAGTTTTTAGTTTGTTTCCGAATGCCAGGCCACCAATATCTTTGCTTGAGTAAAGATACTGTCGCAGAAACGCCTGCATGGGCAGAAGCTATCCCTTCGTGTGCTGCTAGGATTAGTCCTAATCTGCGTTCCTTGTTTGGAATTACCCTATCCCCCACTCCAGGGATTCGAGCAAAAGGAACGTTGTTCGCATCAATTACATAAGAGTACTTGAGTGGAAACCTTTTTGGTAACGCTGCACTGCTGCCTTTGCTTGAAGCATTGACAGCCAACATTATCTCACCGTCTATTTTTGTTTTTGAACGAGTGATCGCAGCTACGGAAGCCGTCTGAACAGCCCCCTTTGCGGCTTCGTCAGCCAATGAATTCCCTGCAACGTGAACGCCATCACGTTGATGACTCAGTGTGTGAATCACGTGAGCCTTTGGTAGTTCGTTTTTCAACTGAACTACTTGTTCCCAAAGCAATTTATGCTTTATTGTGCCATCTTTCGCATCTTTGAAACCATTTTCAAGCCAGGTTCGTATATAGTCATTATACGACTGAACACAGTAAAAGGAATCGCACACTATCAGTGTGAGGAATTCTCGATCCGTACTCTCAAGTGCCAGTTTGAATGCTTGTAGTTCAGCTCGCTGAGCTGTACAATCTCCTAATGACTGAGTTTTTGTGACCATAGGTCTGAAGATGCCATTTTGCATGCGACCTTTAACGATAGCACACGCTGCACTGTAAGCTTGCTTACTCCCTGTTGCGGGTTGTGCGGATCCGTCAGTGTAAATTATGAATTCGTACTGATCGAGAGGCAGAATCTCAGTGGGCAGAGGACATTCTTGTTCATATTGCAGGAATGCTTGTGTTTTTAAATCTGGATCAAAAACATATTCAACATCTGTTGCAGCAAGAGAATTAACCCATTGTATCCATCTCGGATGTAATGCTTTAGCATTTGGAATGCTTGCTTTTGTGACCGCTTCTAAAGCTGGTACTGGGGTTACGACAATAATGCGTTTCCCTTGGGCTAAGGCTCTTTCTTTTGCTACAGCGGTTTGAACTGCTGTTAGAATTTTTTCAGTAGAACTGAAGCGCATTTCCGCTTGTGTGTACAAATGGGATTTGTATGCGATTGGTATTTTCTCACCCTCATTGAAGGTTAAGTAGGTGAATCCACATTGACCCGAAATTATTCGGATCACCAAATTTCTTTGACTTATGCGTGTTTGTAAGTGATTTGTTGCTAACATGTTAGCTTGGAGTGAACTCAAAATTTCTGTGTGTTCCTGTGTCCAGTTTTTGATTGAAAAATCAGGTTTGATTAATGCGTAGAGAGGTTTAACCCTTTCTGCGTAGTTTAAAATGTATGTTCTTCCAAAATTTAGGAAACCCAGGATGGATTGTAAGTTTTTAGCGTCTTTGGAGGTTGGAGCAGCGCACATTTCTCTAGAAAGTTAGCTGCCAAGCTCTTGCCTTCACTTGAAAGCTCATATCCCAAAAATAGGACATTGAGATGGGCAATTCGGGACTTTTTAAAGTTGAACTTGTAGCCCTCAGAGGCGAAACCCAGTATAATGGTGCTCACCCTGTTCAAGTATTTTTCCAGGTCATCGTCTGTCACATATATTTCATCGACATAGGACAATGCCTCATTGTCATAAATTTGTAGTAACTCCGTTACCCTCGCTGAGAATAAACCTGGGCTGTTCTTGAACCCTTGTGGGAGTCGACAAAAGTGACGCTGGGTCCCCATTATGGACAATGCTGTTAAGTACCTGCTTTCAGGTGCTATGTTTTGACAAAAGAAACCATTTGAGATGTCTAATGTTGTTTTGTATTTTTTACGCACAATGTTACTCATTAATGCTGTGCTATGTGCATTTTGCACTGCAAAAGTTTTAGAACAAGTGTTTAGGTGTCTGTAGTCCAAAACTAGACGATATGTGTTGTCTGGTTTGGAGACAGGAAACAAAGGATTGTTCATTGAGGAGGTGCATGTTTCAATCACCCCTTGGTATTCAAGTTGATCTAAGATCTCCCTGACCTGTTTTTTAGCTTCCTGCTTTATAGGATACTGCCGTTGTGCAGTTGGTTCATGTTTCAGATGTATTTTATGGTGAGGGGAGTCCTCGTCCCATCCCACATGATTTTTATACAATGCTGGGGCCTGGGCCACTGCCCATTTCCTGGCATATGTATATCTTAGATGCATTGGTATATGGTTGGAGAAGGCAGGCATAATAATGTCCTCGCCGTGTGGGCACTCCCTGACAAATTGTGGTGGCCAGTCCTTTTCTGCTAGAAGTATGTCATAGCCCTTTGATAGTCTTTCCCAAAAAAGTGCTTTCACCTGTCTAGGTTTGTCTCCCTCCATCCGGAGTGTTATGTCATATAACTTTTGTGGAGTACTAACCCTGGTGTCTACAGTCTCTACTGTAATATACTCATTCAAGTCCACTATCTCCAGAAGTTCCTTCAGGTTCTGGCGAGCTATTGTGACTTCTGCTGCACTGTCCAGCATTGTCTGAGCCCATTCTCCGTTCTTTAGTTGTGTTCTCAGTATTCTCGGCATGTCTTATCTTTAGACCTGCTACCTTCTTTTTGGAGAATTGAGGTTTTCCTTTAGGTTTTGGAGCTTGTTTGTCGTCTTTCGATTTCACGCGTTCTTCTCTATGTTCTGTTCGTCCTCTTCTTTCCGAAGTCTGTGATGAGACCTGAAAGGGACGAGAGGAACGTGTATCAGTATCTTGATACCTATCAGGTTTTCTCAAATTATCCCTATTCTTGAGGTTATACCTCCTTTCAGAGGGCTCCTTTTGAGGAGACCTACCTCGGGATTGAGGACGTTTCTCATTTGAATTTTGTTTATTAGTCTCCCACTTCTTTTTAGAAGATGTAGGAGTTTGTTTAATTGAGTCCTTCTCAGGACTTTCAGATAGTTTCGGTTTAACTGGTCTCCCACCCAAACTATCTCTGCCTAATTCTGCATAAGATTGTTCTATTATTCTGGGTAGCTCTGTTTGATGTTCTGTAACATCAAATTCCCTTAATTTTTGTCGGATCGCCACTGCTGCTGCCTCCCCTTTAATATTAGATAATATTATTGTTGATACCTGGTCGAAATTTTTCAGTAATTTCATACCTAAATTTAAAGCAGGCTCTGCCCCGTATTCGTTTTGAATTTGTTTTAGGACTTCAGGTATTACCGCAATTGACGGAATGCCGTGTGTTTTAGTATAGATGGCAGCAAAGACTGAGCCCCAAGTGGTGCAGTCTTCCAGTTGTGGTGTGATCCCCATCGGTAAACTGATGGTTAGGATTCTGTGTTTCTCATGCGGGCTAGTATTTGGAAATACTGCTTCGATTTGAGTAATTTTTTGAGCTATCCAAAATGGAATTTGCTCACGCTTAGTGGGCATTTTACCCATGACTGCGTATAGAGTCTGTGGTGTAATTTTTAGAGTGTTCCCCTGGTGAGGGGTTTGATTTGGAAGTGTTAATGGTGGTTGGACTGTGAAAGTCTGCATGACATATTGGACCAATTGTCTGTAGATTTTTATTAACTCTGGGAGTTGAATAAGTAGTTCCTCATCTGTCATTATATCAAGTTCAGGATGAGGTGTGTAGCTGGCTAGAATCGGCCATGTCGCTCCTGGTCTACCTAGTGGACCGAGCCTGGTAATGTTTCTGTGATGTTTTAGGGCGCCTTTAAACCAGAGCTGATGCTCTTGGTATGTTAATGGAATCTCAATATCCTCAAAAGGAATGTATTCCTCTGGCGGATCATCTTCTTTGTAGAAGTGAAACATGTGTGTTACTGGATTGGATTCAGGAAATATTACCCATGAATAGAATACCTCTGTCTGAAAGGATTCGTGTGCCTCTATCACGAAAACTGCTCTTCCTCCTCTCGGTGGTAGGCCAGGTTGTGTAAGTTTTAGAGAAATGGCTCTTCTTAAGTTTGGAGCGATGTCAATGACACCCTCCTCGGCTTCATTTAAACCTGTAATGTTAAAGCCTGCTGCTTGGGCTGGATCAGCCGCAGCTCCACCGTTTCCGGCGTCTTCAGTCATTTTGTTTTTTGAAAAATGTAGAACAAGTTTCAAGGAAACAAAGATAAGGTGCACAATATTTTGGGACACTGTATCCTTCAACGTTGAACAAACCAAACAGCTAATATATAGGGTACTGCCCTATGTAGCCGTGGTGGATACTTAACCCTGCCCACTCCAGACGTCTTTTGGAGTATATGGGTAGGGGTCTCTGAGAGAAAAGGAAGAAGCACGGCTGAGTTACTCAGTATCTAACTTTGAATTACTGCCTTACCAAACCGTTGGGCGCCATGTAGTGTAGCTCCTATTTCCCTAATAGGCTCTGCGCATTGGAATAATATATCCTATAGGTTTGACATAGGACTAAGGTCGGTATGTCCCTATCGAGTATATTAAACTTAATTACTTGTGCCAGCTAGCTCAGAGGCCACTAGAAACTTCTTGACGACAAGAAGGGAGTAGTTTCTGGCAGCCGCAAAACATGACCACTTTGTTTCTCTTTAGAATCAGAACGTGTCCCAGAGTCGTAGAAACAATAGATAACTATTTCACTCAGCTCAGTCGTGCATGCTTAGTTTTTCTCAAAGTTACACAGAAAGAACAGACGGGCGTTTCAATAAAAGATTTATTGAACAGTCTTGTTTCTGGTGTAAGTTAAATGTGCTGTTACGATCACAAGACAGTATGCGAGATAAATAATGTACAGAGTGAGCAGTAGAAATAAATAATACTGCGATAGCATTATCTTTTTAGCATATATGCATTTACATAAAATGACACAGACTACAAATGCGAGTACTCATACGATGCGTTTCTATCCTAGTTCTACCCCAATGTACCTAACCTGTCCTAGGTGTAGGGAGAAGTATGAAGTAGGTGAAGTATTCCTTACTATAGTATACTAAGAATATGTTAAGCCTAGTATGCCTAGTATGCCAAGAGTCCCTCTAGGTTCTAGTCAGCTCCATACCTGAAGAATGAGAGAGGTAGGAATCTCTTGCCAGACTCGAACTCCAACACCCCGCAAGGGAAGTTAGATCACTGGAAGCTGGACTCTCTGCGTGCAGGAATGACAGCGTCTTCTCAGTGCGTCCGGCCGGGAAACGGGCTCCTCTGAAGTCGAGGTCTCCTCTGATTTACAGGGATTTGGGAAGGTATATTTATACCTGAAAATGTTAGCATTGACGTGAGTCGGACAGCGGAAGACGTCAGGAATGAACCCCTAAGGAATAATGGTTCATGCATAATATATGAGTCCTTGAAGAAATCAATAGTCCTGGGTTAGGGAAAGTCCCGCTGCCTAAGGGTCTGTTTTTTCATGAACTCGTTGTGACGTTAGGGTGGACGGATGTCGGAGACCATGCCTGTATTTGGAGTGCATGGTTTATGCCTAAATAAGGACTGGGATTTTATGCCTATATAAGGGCAGTGCGAATTGTGCCTATATAAGGACATGATTCTAGAAAGCCCAATTATGGACACCCTAGGAAGTATACAACATTGTGACTCTGGGCAATAGCTCACTTAATTTCCACGACAGCGCCATAAGACCCATAAGGGTGAGTAGTTTGCGCTTTACAAATTCAAATTTAAATTTTTTTTTTTTAAGCCTGGTAGATTAGACTCAGAAGTCAAGGAACTGCTGGCTGAGATTCGTTCACCAGTGTTGGAAGGAGACAAGAGACAGGCATTGGAGGGAGACCTTGAATCTGACGAGATAGCACAGGCCATTCGGTCTCTCCAGACTGGGAAGGCGATGGGGCCTAACGGCCTCCCTATAGAACTTTATAAGTTGCGACCTGATATAGTGGCTCCTTACCTTAGAGCAATGTTTATGGAAAGTCGAGATGCGGGTCTTCTTCCATTGGACCAGAGACTTGCTACTTTGGTGGCTATCCATAAGGAGGGGAAACCCAGAAATAGCTGCACGTCATACCACCCCATATCGCTTCTAAATGCAGAGGCCAAAATACTAGCTAAGGTACTAGCCACCCGCTTGATTCGTGTTCTCCCCGATTTGGTTCATCCGGACCAATCAGGTTTTTTACCATCAAGGAATACAGCCCTGAATCTTAGAAGGTTGCATGGAGTTTTGGGGAGGGTTGAGACCATCATGGAAGTGGCGGTTGTGGTGTCACTTGACGCCACCATGGCGTTTGACACCATTGAATGGCCATACCTTTTCGCTGTTTTAGAAAGTTTTGGCTTTGGTCCCAAATTCATAAGTTGGGTCCGACTATTATATGCTGACCCACTAGCGCAGGTGGTAGTCAACAATAAAAAATCAGCCATATTCCATCTCCATAGGGGAACAAGGCAGGGATGCCCGCTGTCCCCGCTATTGTTTGCGCTCACTCTGGAGCCACTGGCTTGCTGGATCCGTGATGACCCTATAATACGAGGGCTGCGCTGGGCTGATGGCTGGGAAGACCGCATATCACTCTACGCGGACGACATTTTACTGTATCTGGCCTCTCCGTGTCGCTCCTTGAGCCGGGTTTTGAAAATTTTCACTAACTTCGGGACTTACTCGGGGTATAGGATCAACTGGGCAGAATCACTTATTTTTGTGCTCCAGGGCGGTCCTCCTACTTTGCCCCGCAAATATCGGCTCCGGATTGCCACGGGGGGTTCAAATATCTGGGAATCTTCATTGCCACGGATCCCAAACTTTTTTTATGAAGCAAATCTTCTGCCCCCACTGAGGCGTCTGGAGTGTGATGTGGAGCATTGGCAGTCTCTCCCACTTTCCCTCTTGGGAAGATCTGCCTTGTTCAAGATGGTGTCTTTGCCCTGTTTTTTGTATGTCCTCCAGAATTCACCTGCTTTAGTTCCGGCTACATATTTTAGACGGGTGGAGAGTGCACAGAGGAGGCTGCTCTGGGGTACTGGTCCGCCGCGTATTTCCTTTCCGAAGTTGGTGGGGGGTTGGTATGGCGGGGTCATAGGTTTGCCAAATATTAGGAAATATTATTGGGCGGCACAACTGGCAGCTATCAATCATTGCATCTACCGACCTCCAACTGATCTGGGCTATGCCATGGACAGATGGCTTCTTCCAGGGGGTAATTATACACAGGCACTGTATTCGAGACCTGCACAATTCCCTCTGACGGGCCCCACGAAACACTCGGTGCAAGTGTGGCACTCGGTTCAGAAAAATATGGGATGGGCTAAGACCATAACTCGAAGCACCCCATTGTGGGACTCTGAACAACTGGGAGATCTCTGGAAGACTAAAGGGTTCGACAAATGGGAATTGATAGGGATCTCGCGGGTGGCTGATCTTTGGCGGGGGGAGGTTTTATCCTTCACAGTCCTCCAACAAAAATACGAGCTTGCTGAATCGGAGAGATTTAGATACCTCCAGATACGACACGCGTTACAGGCAGTCATCCGAGGGGGTAGACCCCTCCGGAAGCCTCTCCTCTCGAAGACAGGCTTTTGGATGGATATATGCCTAAATAGGTAATTTCCGTGACGTACCTGAAATTAATTCACCACTCCCCTGACCCCCTCCCGCAGCTTCGATCTAAATGGGAGGGTGACCTGCAAGAACTCGATGAGGATGAATGGATGGAAGTGTTGGCGTCCCCAAGTGAGGGGGCAATCTCCTCAAGATTGAAACTAGTACAACTGAAAATACTTCATAGAATCTATGTATCTAGGCCCACATTAGTTAGGATGGGATTTGGCACTGACTCCAGCTGCAGACGGTTCTGCGGCCAAGAAGGGACATTTTACCACATACTGTGGGAGTGCCCATATATAAATCGATATTGGAGAGAGGTCCACACATGTATGGAGGAGGTCATGGGCCAGACAATCACTGTGGAGGCTAAACAAAGTCTCCTAAATATATGGGAGCCGATAGACTTGGGCAGTAAAGAAAGAATTTGGGTGACCCTGGGATTGTTGATAGCAAAGAGAAACGTAGCGAAAAAGTGGGGGGTATAAGCAACCCCGGATCTCAAAGAATGGAAGGGTGACATGGACTGGTGCATGTTCCGCGAAAAAACAGTCTATGTAGCACGAGGCTGCCCCAAGAAATGGTTACAAATATGGGGCAAATGGAACGAATACAGAGGTAGTATTTGTCAACCGCCTGCTATGCCGATACAACCCTCCTTAATAGAGTCGACACCCTAATAATTCTTGTTTGCTGGTAACATTGTAAAAGTATGTAAAATACTGTACGCTGAGTATTATTGATTTCGCATTGTTGCTCTGATTTACAGTAAGTCTGTAACTTTATTTCTGTTTCTTAATAAAAATAAATTTTTTAAAAAACATTGATATTCTATCAGTGAATCTGTAAATTAATCACATAGATCTAAGCTTGAATGCGGAACTCAAAAAGCTAAGGACGTGTAACACAGAGTTGCTGGTAAGCATTTGTAAAACAATAAACCCTGGTCTGACCTGTCAAAAAAAATAAAAAATATGCCTGGTGTTGCGTACTTTCGGGACAACATATTGGCGTCTGGCAAAAGTAAGGCTGAACTTGATATAAGCCTTAATGAGGTGATGCAGATAATCAGAAGGAATAGGCTTTCATTAAGGAGGGACAAATGCAAATGCAGGCAGTCAAGAGTAGACTATTTGGGACACCACATATTCGGTAAGGGAGCAGAGCCTAACATTGAGATCTTGAGAGTGATTTAAGATGTGCCCACACCTTAAGACAAGGACCAGTAAAGATCATTTTTGGGGCTCATTGAATATTTTTCCAAGTTTGTTGAAAATTTTGCTGCAAAAACTGTATGCCTACATATGCCATAGAAAAAAAGACTAGATTCATTTTGGATGAGAAGTGTGATAAGGTCTTTAAATCCATCAAGCAGGAAATCATTGCACCTGGCCCGTAAAGTATTTTGACATGGGTGATGTATGTATCATTTATTTTATTTTTTTATTTATTTTAAAAGTTTTATATAGCGCTGGCTAGACCCAGAGGTATCAGAGCGCTTTACAAGAGAAGATAATATAAAGCAAACATGGCATACAAGTAGATAAAAAGATAATGAAACAACGTATGAAATATACAAAACAAAATAAATATACAGGAGCAAGAGCTATACATTTCAAGTAACTAGGTATATGATGTTCGCGAAATGGTCAGATAATACTGGACAAAATGTAACATGGTGATTGGAGATCAGGTGCAGGTCACAGGTTAGGACCCCCAATAATAATTGGGCCAAATATGGCGTATACGTAGATAAAAGATAATGACAACAACATGTGAAGTATACAAATCAAATAGATAAACAAATCAAACAAATAGATAAAGGAATCAAATAGATAAACAGGGGCAGGAGCTATACATATCAAGTAATTTGGCCGATGATGTTCATGAAATGGACAAGTATTACTGGACTAATATAACATGGTGAAATTGGAGATCGAGTGCAGGTCACAGGTTAGGATCCCCAATAATAATTGAGGAGGTGGATTTTGAGGTCTTTTTGAAGCTGAGATAGGAGGGGTTGCAGCGCAGGTTTTTTGGGAGGGCATTCCAGATGATAGGGGCATTACCAGAGAAGGAGCGTGATTGTGTGGCTTTCTTTTATGCAGTGGTGGTATAAGGAGGAGGGAGTTGGTGCTTCTCAGGGGTCGTGTGGTACCCGCAATGAGGAGTTTCTTGGAGAGGTACTGCGGAGTGTTTTGGTGGAGGACTTTATGAGTGATGCAGGCAGTTTTGTAGGCAGATCTGCCTTCAATAGGGAGCCATTTAAGAGATTTGAGAGCCGGGGATATGTGATCGAAGTGTTTGCAGTCTGTAATGAGCCTGGCTGCAAGGTTGAGCACTGCTTTGATTCGAGCAAGGTGGACCTTGGGGATTCCGTTGAGGATGGCGTTACCATAATCAATACGTGAAAGAACCAGTGACTGAACTACAAGTTTAAAATCATCGGTGGGTATAAAGGGTTTGATTTTCTTAAGGTGACGGAGAGTGAAGAGGGCTCCTTTAGCAGAGTTTTTGATGTGGACGTTAAGGGTCAGGGTGTTGTCGATAGAAATACCAAGAGATTTGACGGAGTTGGACAGGGTGAGTGAGCAGTTGAGTGCATTGAGGTCAGAGATCCATGATTGAACGGGGAGAGGGTTGTTTTTAGGGGAGAAGAGAATGATTTTGGTTTTATTAGGGTTAAGTTTGAGATGATTGGAGTGGAACCAGGTTTGGATCTTGGTGAGGGTGTTGTTCAGGTGTAAGATGTCGGCATGAGTTTTAATCTTGTAATAGATTTGGGTGTCATCGGCGTAGAGGTGGTAGTTGATGCCTGCTTGTTTAAGAATGAGGGTGAGGGGTTCCATAAAGAGGTTAAAGAGGGAGGGAGAGAGAATAGATCCTTGGGAGACTCCAAGGGAGACAGGAGTGGGTTTAGAAAGACAGTTTTGAATTTTGATTTGCTGAGTTCGGTGTTGTAGGTAGGAGACGAACCATTTGTAGGCAGTATCATTGAGGCCGAAACGGGTCCTAAGCACATTAAGTAGGGCTGAATGGTTGACTGTATCGAACGCTGCGGAGAGATCAAGGAGGATAAGAAGGCAGGTTTCGCCATTATCAAGTGAGTGGTGGATGTCATCGACGACATTGAGCATTGCCGTTTCGGTGCTGCAGCCTTTCCTGAAGCCTGATTGAAAGGGATCAAGTAAGTTGAAGTTTTCGATGTGTTTGTCTAGTTGTAGTAGGACACATTTTTCAAGGACCTTTGAGAGAAGGGGAGGTTAGTGATGGGGTGGAGATTGTTTAGGTCATTGGGGTCAGCATTGGGGTTTTTGATTATGGGAGAGATTTGTCCAAGTTGAAGGGAGGTGGGGACACAGCCAGTGGAGAGAGAGGTGTTGATGATTGTGGTCCAGTATGGGGTGATGATGTGCTTAAGGGCAGGGACAAGGTTAGAGGGTAAGGGGTCTTTTGTGTGGGAGGACGGTTTAAGATTACCAATTATTTTAAGGACTTCTAGCTCAGTCACGGGGAGGAAGTTGAGCAAGGAGGCATTGTTCTTTAATTGTGAGTTAGGGTAGTTGAATTCCGGAGAGGTAGCAGGGTCAGCTGGTCGAGGAGATGTGGAGTAGGCATTTGAGGTGAGGACAGGTTTGCATTGGGAGTTGGAGGGGAGCTGAGTGGAACGGAAGGATTGATCAATTTTGTCTATTTTTTCCGAGAAGAAGTGGGAAATTTCTTCACATCTGGCTAAGGAGGCGATCAGATTTGGAGGTGCAGGGGAAGTTTGGTTACGAATGATTTTGAAGAGTTCCCTAGGTCTGTTTTTGGCACGATCAAGTTGTGTGCGGAAGAAGGATGCCTTTTCCTTGAAGATGTGTTTTTTGTACGTGGATCTAGCGTGTCTGAGGAGTGCAAGATGGGAGGGAGAGGGATGGTGTCTCCAGGTTCTTTCCGACAGTCTGAGTGACCGTCTTTCGTTGTTAAGCTCGGTATTAAACCAAGAGTTGGAGGGGGTGATTCTTTGGTTTTTGAGTTTCGGCGGGGCTAATTGGTCAAGAATACCAGTGACAGTATTGTTAAAGTGTTCAGTGAGCTCATTAGCATTTTGTGAGGGGGAATGAGAAGAAGTTGAGCTTGGAGTTTAGACTCAAGAACACCCGGGGGATATGTTTTAGATTTCTGGTCAGTTTCTTAGGTCTGTTAATTTTGGAGGTGGGGAGATTTGCATTGTTAGCAATGGTGAACAGTATAAGGTGATGGTCAGACCAGTCAATGGGGACGATATTGGTCACGGAGGCCAGATCTTCGTTGGAAAGAATGGCGTCAAGGATGGCTCCTTTGGTGTGTGTCGGGGACAGGCATAGTTGTTTGAGTTCATTGATCTCAAGTAGATTAGTGAGGAGGGAGATAGTGGGATCATCGGTATCGTTCCAATGGAGGTTAAGGTCACCCAGAAAGAGATTTTTTGAGTTGGATAATGAGGATTGTGTCAGGAGCTCGGATAAGTCTTCGATGAAGGGCTGGGGGGGCCCGGAGGGCGATAGATGTTGTGTAGACGAATTGGGTGGGAATTTTGGGTTGTCAGTTCAGCTTCTAGGTATTTGCAGGAGGAGTAGCCAGAATTATTGACAAGGGATAGCTGAAGTTCATTTTTAAAGATAATGGCTAGACCACCCCCAACTCTGTCAGGTCTATCTTTTCTAAGAATAGAGTATCCCGGGGGGGAGAGTAGGTCAAGTATGCTCGTTGAGTGGTCTTTGAGCCAGGTTTCTGTGAGGAATGCAATGTCAATGGATTCACTCAGGATAGTTTCCGAAATTTCCGTGGCATGTTGGACAGCGGAGCGACAGTTGACCAGCATACATGTAAGTGGTGTGGGGTTGCATATGGTGGGTGGGCAAGTGTGGATCGACGTGAGTTGGGGCGGTGGTCTGGGGGAAGTGGGGGAGGAGGGGATTCTATTAGTCCCTAAGATAACAGGGATGTGGGAGTAGGGGAGTGGAGAATTGGTGGTTGGTAAGCTAGGAAGGTAAGAGTTGCATAGGTCGGAGAGGTCGGACGGGGAGAGATGGTTCGAGGTGCGGTGAGGTCTATGTATACGGCAGCGGAGAGGAGTCGATCTCCAATGATTGTGTTTGGAGTTTTTGGGGGGATTTTTGGGGGGGATTTTTGGGCGGGGTTGGGTGGGTATTTTATGGTGGGGGAGGGTTCTGGAGCTGTGGAAGATAAAGTCTTTCCTGAATTGAGAGAGTTTAGTAATCAAATTAGATAGGTCAAGTTCGATGTTGTGTAGGCTCTGGGCAATTAATGTGAGGGGAGGTACCGAGGGGGGGTGGTCTGGGTTAGTTACGGAGGGTGGACTGATGTGTGAGGGGGGAGATAGGGAAGCGGGTGTGGAATCAGGCGTGACGGGGCTGTTAGGTGTGAGGGGTTCGGTAATCAAATTGGATAGGTCAAGTTCAGTGTTATGTAGGCTCGTGTCAATTGGGGTGGAAGGGGGTAATGAAAGGGCGTGGGCGGGGGGTAGGGAAAGATATGGGTTAGTTGCAGAGGGTGGGCTGATGTGTGAGGGGGGAGATAGGGAGGAGGGTGTGGAATGAGGGGTGACGGGGCTGTTAGGTGTGAGGGGTTCGGTAATCAAATTGGATAGGTCAAGTTCAGTGTTATGTAGGCTCGTGTCAATTGGGGTAGAAGGGGGTAATGAAGGGGCGTGGGCGGGGGTAGGGAAAGATATGGGTTAGTTGCAGAGGGTGGGCTGATGTGTGAGGGGGGAGATAGGGAGGAGGGTGTGGAATGAGGGGTGACGGGGCTGTTAGGTGTGAGGGGTTCAGTAATCAAATTGGATAGGTCAAGTTCAGTGTTATGTAGGCTCGTGTCAATTGGGGTGGAAGGGGGTAATGAAAGGGCGTGGGCGGGGGGTAGGGAAAGATATGGGTTAGTTGCAGAGGGTGGACTGATGTGTGAGGGGGGAGATAGGGTGGTGGGCGTGGAGAGAGGGGTGACGGGGCTGTTATATGGGAGGGCTTCAGTGATCAAATTAGATAGGTCGAGTTCACTGTTGTGTAGGTTCGGGGCAATTAGGGTAAGGGGAGGTACTGAGGGGGCGGGGGGAAGGGAATGATCTGGGGGTAGAGAGTGGTCTAGGTTAGTTGCGGAGTGTGGACTGAGGTGTGAGGGGGATATAGGGTAGTGGGTGTGGAGTAAGGGGTGTTGGTGCTGTAAGGTGTGAGGGGTTGGGCTAGGTTAGACATGAGGTTAAGAACTTGAGGAGATGTGGTCAGATAGGATAGAAGGGCAAAGAGTGAGTGGAGAGCAGATATATTAGGGTGGAGGGGTTGTGTATTTATCGGGGGTTGGGATAAAGGATTGGGAGGCGGAGTTAGGAGTGCCTGAAGGGGTAGGATAGGGGGGATGGGGAGGAGAAACGGGTGTACAGGATGGTTAGGAGGAGGGGGGTGAGGAGTTGTGTTAGGGTATTGAGGGGCAAGGACGGTGGAGTACGTGAGTAGTTGGGTAGGGGGGAGAGAGGTTGTGGGGTCAGGCAGAGGCGGGGTTATGGGATCACCACTGATGCAAGTAATAATGGCTTGGGAGCTGCCCTCATACGGGAAAGAAGCAATGGGGCAGAAGAAATTATTGAATTCACCTTGAAAACCTTATGGGGTGGCAAGTGCACTTATTCCAACATAGAAAAGACGCTTTAGCAATGTGGTGGGGCATCCAGTACTTTATAAATTTCAACTGGGGCAATGAGTTTCTCTTCAGAACCGATCATAAACCACTGGTAGATTTGTTCAAAACCAAGTATGATGGAAGGGCAACTCCTCGCAATGCCAAATGGCAATACCAGTTGAGGGACTTCTAATATAATTTGCAATATGTTCCTGTGGTGTGCAACTTTGTAGCTGACTGTTTATTCAGGTTGCCCTTGGATGAGCAATTTTACAAAGTTGATCAGGACACTGAGAATATGGAATTTATGTGAGCTGTAAATGTGGTGTTGAATAGTGCACTTTCAGAGGAGGAGTAGAAGAAAGCATATCTGGATGATGAGGTAGTTGTTAGACCTGACACGCTTTTGGTAGTGTTTCCCTAAACATTTTGCTTTTTTCTCATGGGTTTTGCTGATTCTCTTTTAGTGGCCTTAGGGCTCCGGTCACTTTCTCTCTGTAAATGCAGTGTGAAAGTGCACGCACCCTTTCTACACACATAAGAAAGTGGTGCTTACCTGATGCTTTAAAATATGGCTCAAGCCTGCCATTGCAGGCCTGTGGGTGTGCACTTGCACCTATGAGGTTTTTAAACATCTGTCAAGCCTGCCATTACAGGCCTGTGTATGTGGCATTGCACTTATGCTCAGGTTGGCCTTTCTAAACCCCTGGTGAATCCTGATGGGACCTTTCACTACTACTGTGGACCCCCTGAGGTAAGACTTAAGGGATGAAGCAAGTGGTAGGTAAAAGGAAGTGTGGGTACATATGTGTGTTTCCTGCTCAGGTAGTGAAGAATACCCATGTGTGTTTTCACTACCTATGAGGTTTGCTCTTCCCATTGGTTAACATGTGGGAATGGTTAACATTACTTCAAGCTGCAATAGTGGCTTGCAGTGGAGCAGCCTCATAATATTTCCTATCATTGGATTCACAAGGACAACCCCACTCCTCTGGTAAAGAGGGATTTGTCATTAATAGCTTAGAAATGGCACTTCTAGAAAGTAGGCATTTCTGTGCTCCAAAACTCTTTGGGGCATATTCACAGGGAGCTATCGCCGAATTAACGGCACTTTATCGCAGCCAAAGTCGTGATAAATATACCTCCCCATTCACAAGCTGGTGTTAACAGCCCACAGCACCAGTTTACCCGCGATAGCAGCCGCAAAAAACATCGCCACAGAGGACCCCAGCAAATATCGCTAATAAGATGCAGAGTAGGCGTTCCCGTGCCAAAAGTCGAGACAACATCACACCTCAACATTCACAACGACCAGCCACATCGGCGATAAGAACACAAAACAGGCGATAAGGCGCGTTAGCAATAGGAAATTTACACCTGCTCTGACCTGGTGTAAAGTCGGACGGCAGCCAGCACCACAAAAGGGAGCACAGCCCAGGGCCACATCCGAAGGGCAACAGATGCCATGGAGCCACTCATCATGCGGCCTGGACACCCAAGAGGGCCACAACACCCACGGCCACCACCCCAGGACCCCAACCCACACCCGGAACACCCCCCCCCCGGACCACCACAGACGCAGCGCAGACAAAGACAGCGGACCCCCAGGAAGTATACCAGCCGCACAGACCCAACATCTGACAATGTCACCGTCCACTACAGGCTGAAAGTGACAAACATCCTACGCATCCTGACCATCATCGCCTAACAGGCCTACGGCACCAACACAGCGGACAACCAACATCCCACCCCACACAAAGCAGCTGGCTTGGCTGCACCTGTTGGCCCCTGGGACCCCCAACCAACACCCGCCAGAGTCGGAGGAGTCTCACAGCCAGCCACATCCAAGTCCCCCACACCTTTCCTGGACATCACCATCACCCTGGTACCCCAGTCCTCATACGTACAACACAATGCGCAGGATCCGCTGGAGACCAAGCAAGGACCATACGCCCAAGCAGGATGCACGCACGTGTTGGGGGCAATACACAGCACACATGTACTACCTGTGCCCCCTGGTGACACAGCACACAATCACCGCAACAGGAAGCACACATCTCACATCAATGTGCAGGCAACAACAGAACACCGTGGAACCCCCAACAATGTCACCTTCAAATACACAGCCAGTGTGCATGATACCTTCATCCTCCGACAGTCCATCATCAACCAGCGTTCCAAGGATGGCAACAAGGGAAATGCACAGCCACTTGGCAATATCCAAATGAACACCCCACACACCTCAACTCCACAACCATGCAACTCACAACTCTGGCAATGTACACGTCACAAAATCACATACAACAGGAACAACAACATGCCCACCCACCAGACACAACAGAACAACTTACAATGTTCACATGGGCAAGCCCTGAACATGAGCCAGCAACGGCATGGCACCTCAGCCACATAATTGCCGAATGTGGGGAGAGGTGGCAACCAGGCATGTGTGAAGGATGCAGTAGAACCATGATTGGGAAAGTACACAATGCCAAGAGTGGCGGAGATGTGCTGGACACACAGCAGTATGCAGAACACACCCATATCCATGGCGACATACACCGCTGGTGTATGGAGTGTAGTGAACAGTGGACGCCACCATGTCACCCCAGTCAGTGGGGGACCTCGCAAAAATGTTGCCTGTTACGCCCCCCTAAGCGTCACCGGAGTGGGATGGCCCGGCGTACGCCACGCCAGCGTAGGGGTGTGAATAAAAAGCATGTAGACCTGGGCGTGCTCCTCTTCCGGAAAGACCCACGTCTCTGCCAGGGCGGCGCCTCCTACCCCACCACGAGGCCGACGCCGTCCTCGTGAGCGGAGTTGCCTGCGATGCTGTGCGCCTGCCAGACCCCAGCACGCTGGACCACGAACCCGTCAGGCCCGCCCCTGCGCAGCCAGGCCACACTGATCACCTGCCCACACCAGCGTGTGTCAAGGATGGCCCACCACGTGCCGGCGCAAGCTCCAAGCCCGAGGCCCGCGACCTTGGCAGCCACCTCAGACCATCACGGCCTCCACGACACAGGCCCGCTTTAGTCCTTTCTCGTTGATGTACTCTACTGCCGCCTTCGGCCTACTCTTCGGACCAGTAGGTCCCATATGTGAAACTGTGTCCTGAGTCATGAATGGCAGTGACCCCAAATCCGGACCAGCGGCCACAGAACCAGACCCCCCGATCAGTGAGGCATAGTTCCATATGGGGATCCTGCGGCACGTAGTGCCACTAACCCTGTTCAACGCCAGCCGGCGACACGTGGTGCCACTAACCCTGTTCAACGCCAGCCGGCTACACGTGGTGCCACTAAACCTGTTCAACGCCAGCCGGCTATACGTGGTGCCATTGAACCTGAACTACACAGGGGGGTGGGGCCATCCAACCTATGCCGGCGACACTAGGTGAATGGGCCGTGCTGACCGCTGCCTCAGGCCTACACCATGGTCAGGTAGGTCACACATTTGGAACTGAGTCTTGATTACACCATGGCAGTGAACATCATTTAAGGCAGAGACCAATTCACTATACTCCCTTCGATGTGGTGCCAACAAGTCTGTGCATGGCATCACAACCACAAGTGTCTGTGGGCCTACGCAGACCACTGCCCTCGGCCTACGCTGCGGTCCAGTGATTCACAGTCTTGATTTGGCAATGGTGGAGTTCATATCAGTGTACCGGCATCATCGCAGACTGCATCCCCTCACAGCACCTGTGTCACTAAGTCTGTTCCCCGACATTTAGGGACACTCACTGGTCGTACATTGGTGGCGTTTGAGTCTATGGACTAGGGGCTAGTTTTCATCCTCATGTAGCTGATACTGAATTGTTGGTGAGGACGAGGGTTGCGCTTTCCACTCCTCCATTTGGTGCTTCCAGATAACATCAGACCTTCCGCATCATGCCCTGGAGGACACCTTCCAGTGTCCCCCGCAACCCTCCGCAACATACACCTCGGACATTGATGGGGACCACGTTCAGGTCGCATGGCCCATCTGACTGCACCTCAAGTCACCGTCCTGTGGCTGGGTGCCTGTGCCGGCCCCATTGCATCCAGGGCCACTATCTCTGTGCTTGTCAGGTCTGGGACCCCTTCTTCTGAGACATTGAATGGCCTCTGAAGTGATGGTCTTGGGGTCATCAACGCCATGTGTCTGTGACCCTGCGCTGTACGCAGCCTCCGGCCTCAACTGCGGGCCACCAGGGCCCACACATAGCATCGAGTCCTGACCGGCCGGGACATCGCATCACCGCAGGAGACACACGCCACCACCGCAAGCACCACCTCCAACCGCCTTCTGCCAGAGTCGAAACTGTGGTCCTGACAGACCTACGGAGTTGCTCAGACCTGTTGTGGATGCCATCATCAGCCTGATACCCTGCTCAGCACTCCAGGTGCCAGTGACTCAGTACACAGCAAGCCATTGTCCGTTACTGATTGAGTTGTGTGCTGTGGAGAGGTTGCGCAGCAATGTCACCTCACACAGTGTGGGAGCCCTGGTACGTTGATGGGGGAGATGATGCAGGTCTGACACACCCCACTGCAGCTGCATCAGGAGTATATATCGTAGGGACACAATCCAAGACTTTTTCTTCACATAAGCGCGCTCATCCTAGTGCCCCAACCCCAGTGCACTGCAACTCACGGACACTTCTGTTTGCATGTTGGCTGTCCTCTGGACTTTCTCTGGCTCACTCCATGTTGCTCAGCTGTCGACTCTGTTATGCATGTGTTTTCTGTTTCCGTTGCACTGGTGTCCAATGTTCAATTTGTTGCCAGCACCAAGCATTCCGTGCAGACTGGCTTACACTCACCCCACACACATCCAGCACAGGCGTCACTGTACATGTGGCCCTGCCAATAAAGGGGCCGGGCGCACGTGCCCGTGGCCAGTTCAACATGATATATGCGTGTGTCCCTGTGGTCTTGTTGTATGCATGAGGGCCCTGGGCCCTAGGACATTACATTGTGCTGTGTACATCGGATGCAGACATGTCACCGCAAAGCATGTCAGGCAGCGGGTTGTAGCTTGGACATGTAGCTGTGTCGTCACCCACTCAATTCGTAAGGGGAGTGGCCAGGGCCGTCGTACGCAGAGCCAACATGGATGTGTGACTGCTATTTGCACGCCCCTGGGCGTGGTTCTGTACTGTGAATGTGCATCTGCATGTGTCTCTATGGCAGTGTGGGTCTCCTTTGTGGGGTGTGGGTGGTCCCTGAAGGGTGATAGACACCTACGTATGTGTTCTAGTTCGCATTCCAGGTGTTCGGCCCCCACCCAGGCCTGTTGGGCCACCTCCTTTTGGTGTTCTGACACCTGGCATTGGGGTGCCATGTGTGGGTGGGTGAAGTGTTGTGAGCCAGCTGTGCTTGCGTGTGCTTCCTGCTGTGTGGTCTGTTGCAGGCTCTGTGTTCTCCTCTGAGTAGCTCGGCTGCCCGGGTCCTGGAGGTGGGTTGTGTGGGATAACCATGGGCTGTTGTATGGCGTCGGTGTCGACGGTGTGGTGGTCCTCTCCGGCATCGCAGATGTGTTGTCTTCTGTGCTCTGCTGGAGGTGTTGTGTGCCCCTCTGCAATGTGCAGGGAAGATGCATGTTGACATTGTGTTGCAATGTATGTTGGCGCATTGTTCTGGTTTACATGCAGACTGTCTGGCAATGTACATTGTGACTGTTTGGGAGGTGCTGGATTCTTCTGCGGGACAGTGTACATTTGGACTACATGACGGATGTGAGGTCGTACGCGTACATTTCCATTTCACACTTTCCAGCTCTGTCAGGTGTAGTTGGCATGTTTCTGGGCATGTGCGGAGCCAGTTGTGTCCTCTGTTTTGCAGTGTCAGCTATGCGCATTGTACCACATTATCGTCGATGTGGGTGTGCTGTTCTTGCTATGTGTGTGTGCTGCAGTGTGCCAAGGGGATCTGGGACATGATCCTGGATAATTGTGGGTGTGCAGTGTGCTACGCCTCGTTGTGCATGTGTGCCATTGTGCCCATCTCCCCCGTCCCCCCAGTCCCTGTTCGTTACACTCCCTGTTGATGTTGTGTCAGGTCCTCTCGAGCTGTGTCCGTACTCCCTACTCCTTGCACCGTCTACACACTGATGACTGTGGCCTGGGTTTCCTCCAGCTCCTCCTGTGGCGCAGGACTGCCACCTCCTGTAGCCGTTGCTGCCTTCCTGTTGGCAGTGGGTTTGTACCTGGTTTAGGTTGTCACGTCCTGCCGGCGCCTCTTGGCCTCCTAGATTGGCCTCCTCGGCACTCTGACTGCATTCCAGGTGGTCTGCTTGTGGGTCAATTGCTGGTAGTGTTCTGTCACCTCTGTGACGCTGGTCTTGTTTTCCTGCGGTCTGCACCCCGTCTTCCTCTCCCTTTTCTCCTTGGCCTTCCCCAACCCAGTTGTTCCTTGCTGGTGGTCTGTGGGGGTTGTGGGGTTCGTGTTGACCTCTGCGCTGGTCAGGGTGCATCCATGTTGCTACGTGCTTTGGCTTGTTTCTGGTGTGTTGTTTCTGTGGTTTTTATGGTGCAATTTCCCGCCAGACGCGTGGGATTTGCAGGCCTGTGGCAGCTTTTCGCAGCGTTTTGTCCGCAATTGGCCTCAACGCATGATTTCTCTTGTTCGCGTTTCGCATTTTTCCGGCGTGGCATTGATTTTCACGCTGACATTTGACGCGTTATCTGGTGACTATCGCATTCTACCGCCTTGTTGTGAATTCCATGTTGACAGAGGGTTATTTTCCCGCGATAGGCTGCGATATTGAAAGTTGCGTTACGCTACTCTTGCAGTAGTTATTGCACGTTCTTGTGAATATACCCCTTGGTGTGCCTTTTAGTTTGACTCCAGTTCACACTGGAGGATGGGGGAGCACATCTATGCATTCCCCAGAGACAACTATAAACATTGGGCATGACACTGGAATGACAGACCTCTGCAATTTGAGGGCCTGGCTTGATAGATTGAAAGGAGAGGTTTTGACACTTGGCCTCTGGGGAGCCAGAGCATGACCCGCTAAAGATTAAGATCTGCATTTCACAGCCCCATGAGAGACAAGACTGAAATTTAAGAGAGACATTTGTGATTCAAAGGGAAACCCTCTGAACCACCTCCGAATTCAAAGACATGCTACAGTATAACTACTGGTGCCATACTTCGTCAATGTAAAGATACACTTGTGGGGACATGGGACCAGAGACCCAGGAATTGCGTGTTGCACACTCCCAGAGGAATCTGTTGTGCACAAGGAGGATTACTGCCATTGAAAGGGACTGTGCACTCTTCATGAATAGTGGCTGGCCTAGGCTGGCTACCTGCTGCTGTGTGGCACCCATACGTGTGCTCTCCAAGAACTTGTTGGCTTTCCCCCTGTTCTCTTGTGGATGTCTCAGGGACGTCAAAGACCTTCCGCAAGAGACCCACACCTTCTACTTGTGACACCTGGAGAGCGGTGCCCTCTTAAGTGCGCACATCATCTGCTGGATCCCAACTGGTAGGGCAGCATGAGCGTGGAACTAAGTATTGCACCCGGAGACCGGATTGCTTTGTGCAGAGTTCCAAAAGTACTATGCGCATCTAAGGAGAGTGGCCCTTGCATCGCAGGGCCTCAATACACATAAGTGGCTTGTTGGTGGTGAGCGGATTCACCGTTTGTGGGACCCCGCATGGCCCACTTCATTGATTGTGCTGCATCTCTCTTGTGCGCTGTGCCCACTGCATGCTCATTGCGTGCGGGGTCCAATTCACAGGTTGCGACCCTGGGAGGGGAGGGCATACCTGTAGTAGTGCCTCATTCTACCTTGTGCAGCACTGCTGAACTTGTACTGGTGTGTGTGACTGGAATTGTCTGGTGCGACCCATTTCAACGCGCATCAGGCGTTGTGCCTCGTTTCCAGGAAGATACAGAGTTTGAAACTCTTCATTGTGTGTGTGACTGGAATTGTCTGGTGCAACCCGCATCAATAAGCACCAGACGTTGTGCCTCATTTCTAGGGAGGTACAGAATATGAATCTCTTCATTGTGTGTGACTCGAATTGTCTGGTGTGACTCAGATCAACGCACACCCAACATTGTGCCTCATTTACAGGAGGTACTGAGTTTGCAGCTCTCCATTATGTATGATCGGAACTGTCTGGTGCAATTCATATTAACGTGCACCAGGCATTTGTGCCTCATTTCCAAGGAGGTGCAGAGCAGTGGATTCTTATTACGTGATGCCCGGATTGCCTGGGTGCTACTTTGATCGACTTGTTTCTGACAGGGTGGCTCCTCCTTCCGAGAGGCTCCCTGCTTCATTCCCCTTTTATCAATTGTTCCCTTTTGTGCCCTCAGTGCAGAGAACCAACTGCCCTCTCCTCACCCAGCCCGACGACTTTGTGTTGCCAGGTAGCATTGCCCAGACCAGCCCTGGGAGGTGAGAGCAATTGGCTGGGCTAAGGAACGCTTCTGAGAGCGATCAGAAGCGGGTCAAAAGACTGCATGACCCCCCCTGTGTGCTTCACAGAACTGGGCTGGTGCCGGAAGTCACAGTGTTGAATCCTATGATTGAACTACTATCATCCTCAGCCCGCTTCTGGTCCGCATACCGTGGGTAAACTTCCAGAGTAATGGCCAAACCTCCATTTGTCGACTGCCGCCTAATTAGCCCTGCTACCTACCCCCAACTTCTTCCTTGGGAACCTGACTAAGTGTGACTCCGGCTGTGATAAGCCTAGTATCAGGGGGAAGGTTTTCTTTATCTCCCACCCACAGGTGAATGGTGGAAGAGGGCTTGGGCCATGGGGTCTGCATCTATATTATCAACTGGCCTGCCCGATATCAGTTGCACCACATTACGGTTCTCTGATCGTGTGTGCGAGTGCGCTCAATATGGACCTGCCTGATATCTGTGGCACCGCGCATCGGTGATGAGTGAGTGTGTGTGAATGACTGCCTGTTATCAACTACTCCTTGCTGCAGTGTTGCTTTAGAGGTTGATTCCCTGCCAAAGGAATACTAATTTTGACATTGGTTTTTACTGTCGGGAGCCTTTGCCCACGGTGCTATTTAAAAGTGTTTTAATTATCTGTGTGTACACATTTCTAATATCTTTGTGATCTGAGGTGCACCCTATAACTGTGTGGTATTGATTTATATTAATTGCCAGGGTGGGCCTCGTTCTGAAAATGTTTCACACTACATAAGGGTGCTATGGGGATAAAATAGGGGGGCATATTAGCAAGACCGGCGATAAAATTATCGCCGTTTTAGCGGCAGGAAACTGCCGCTAAAACGGCGATAATGGGCTTGCTAATATGCGTTATAGAATTCCAATAGAAGCCCAGGTTAGATGTGCAGGACATCTAACCTGGGCTTCTATTGGAATTCCATAACGCATATCGCCGTTTTAGCGGCAGTTTCCTGCCGCTAAAACGGCGATAATTATATCGCCGGTCTTGCTAATATGCCCCAGGATCTTTCCCAAGTGTGCATATTACTGATGTCATTTTAACACGGTTGTGCCTAGTACTCCTTGTGATATTTCCGAATGTGATTTATTCCCAGAAATACAAGATGTTCTTTGAGTGTTAATGTGTGTGTTGAATACAAACTTTATTTACATACACCACATGTAAAGACTCTTTTGTGATGCTCAGTGTATTTATTGTGTGAGAGTGCTATGCCAATGCTTTACACATTGCCTCTGTGATAAGCCTGACTGCTCACTGCCAAGCTTACCAAGGGTGACCCTAGGTTATAGAGTGAGCGTGATTACCCAATCCTGATTTGAGTGGTAAGTTCTGCCTGGCTAGGGCCTCAATTCAGCCAGCCAGAATGTGCCAGCTCCAACAGTAATGCAGGAGGTCATGGAGTATTTGTCAGACTCATGACCCCATACTAAGGAAATGAGAGACACCCTAGTTCCATTTTTGAGAGTTGCAGAGGAATTGTCCATAATGACTGGAGTAATGCACAGATGTGAGCTTTTAGTTGTACCCTGTCCTCTTCGCAGTAAGATATTAAATCTTGCTCATGAAGGCCATTTAGGCATAAGTGCCATGAAAAAGAGAGTGAGGGAAGAGTTTTGGTGGCCGGGAGTAGATAGGGTTATTGAGCACCACGTTAGAAAGCGTTACTCATGAGTTTTGAGCAAAACAACCTGAGTAACAGTAGCTGCTCCTGTCACGCAAGTGCAATGCGAAAATGCACCATGGAACAAGCTACCATTGGACATTGCTGGGCCATTGGCCATTCTAGGTGCCACTCCTAGGTATGCTTTGGTCCTAATAGATTATATGTCACAATGGCCAGAGTTAAAGTTTTTGCGAACTGTGAAAACCAAAACAGTCATTGATTTTTACAAGAGGTATTTGTTAGAGAAGGCTTCCAAGAGCAGTTAGTATCTGACAAAGGAACCCAATTTGTGTTTAGGGAAATGGGGGAATTTTTGAAGTCAGTAGAATCAAGCTCATCAGATGCTCCTTATATGATTGCGCAGCAATAGTTAGTAGAATGATTAAAGATCAGTTACATTTGGCACGAGTGAACGGGCTGGATTGAAGGAAAATAATTTGGGATATGCTTTGGGCAATCAGGACTACGTCTCACATAAGTACTGGAATATGATCTTTTTCATTTGTAAGAGGGAGGGTAGCGGGTTCTAGTTTGAACAAGGAATGGATGGATAGAAAGGTCATGGATTTTAATAAAGATGAACGGGTTGTAGACATAAGAAGTGCAGTGCAAAGAAAGTACAGTTGAAAATTCACGGAGAGCATTCATAGTTAAAGAGGTGGACTGGGTGAAAGTTAAAAAACCTCATCATGTAGCTAAAGGCTATCCCAGGTTCTCAGCACCAGCTACAGTCAAAAAAGTTAAAGACCATGTGTTAGAACTGGGGGTCTCTAGTTGGCAGAGGTAGGTACCTTTGTCCAAATAGGGACCCTTGCTTCTAGTCAGGGTAAGGGGGATACACTACTAAAATAACCCCTGCTCACCCCCTTGGTAGCTTGGCACGAGCAGGCAGGCTTATCTCAGAGGCAGTGTGTAAAGCATTTGTGAATACATACAGTAACCCAGTGACAACACTACAGATGGACACCACACAGGTTGTATTATAAAAATAAGTATTTTTATATAGACTTATCACAAGACCCAAAACGACAAAAATCCACAATACACTATGAAAAATATGACTGTCAATGGTAGAAAATAGTTCAGTTCAATAAAGATGGTAAATGCGACACTCAATGTTAAATGTACCTTTGGATGCGTAACGCGATACAAACAAAAGAGTTGCAGGGAAGGTGATGCGTCGGTTCCTTACACGCAAGAACGGTGATGCGTCAGTTCCTTGCTCCGGGGGAGGTGATGCGTCGGTTCCCTACTGATGCGTAGGGGACGGTGATGCGTCGGTTCCTTACCGGAGAGGAGGTGATGCGTCGGTTCTTCAACGCGTGGGGAGGTGATGCATCGGTTTCTTACTGCGCTTGTGTCGATGCACCCACAGCGCCGTGATGCGATGACGATCCGGTGCAATAAAAACAAAATGGCGTCTTCCTCTCGATGCGACACTCGGGGGGCGATGCGTGCACGCCCGACGGCCGTGCGGCGACTCAGTAAATCTTCTGAGTTGCGACAGGCCCTGCGACATGCTTCTCTGATGATGCAACAGCATCTGACGCGACGGCGACACTCTTCTCTGGTGATGCGAGGTTCTTCGGCGATGGCGACAGCGGCGGCACGCTTTCTCGGCGATGCAACGACAGCGGCTGCGGCGGCGGCACGCTTCTCCCTCGTGAGTCGCGCTTCCAGCTCCCAGCGACACGCAGTCTCTCAGAAGGCCCAACACAACAGTAGGCACTTCAAATTCCCAGCAAGGGAATTCAGGGGAGCTGGTTGGTGAAGTATTGTGTTCCTGAGACTTCAGCAGGAGGCAAGCTCAATCTTCAAGCCCTTGGAGATGTTCTGCAAGATGATGAAAGTAGCACAAAGTTCCTTTCTCCTTTCTTTGGCAATCAGGCTACCACTGCAGGCCAATCCCTCAAACAGCACACAGCATAGGGATAGTCTCCTCCTTCAGCTTCTCTGGTTCCTCTCCTCAGCAAAGGTTTGTCTTGTTTGTTCCAGAAGTGATCTAAAGTCTTGGGGTCAGGGCCCCAGTATTTATACCCATAAATCCTTTTTCCTCTGAAGGCAGAGGGTCCTGTACCTAGTCCAAACCAGTTCTGGGTGCATTCTGCCAGGGCACACCTTTTCTCTTTGCCAGTGTGGGCCAGGGTCATCAGACACACCACAGGAGGTGGAGCCAGCATTGTGGAAGGCAGGCACAGCCCTATTCAGACCCAGGTGCCACTCCTCCTACCACTCTACATGCAGATAGGTCTATTCAGCCCTGTGCTGACTCACCCTGTCTCCTGGAGTCCCCCAGCCCCTGTCACTCACAAACCCAGACACACAATACACAAGCTAGCAGAGGCAGGCTGGATGGTTTAGGCAAGAAAATACCTACTTTCTAAAAGTGGTATTTTCAAACACAGAATGTTAAAACCAGCTTCACTAAAAGATGTATTTTATCATTCTGAGTTCAGGCATACTAAATTCGTTTTTCTACCATGTTCCCTGGGTCAGTTAGGATTATAAGATGTTATAATCAGACTGCCCATTCTGGCCTATGGGGACAGGTAGCCTTGCAATAGTGAAAAACGAAATTGGCTGTAATTCACTATCAGGACATGCCACACACACCAGGGCATGTCCTACCTTACCCATACAATGCACCCTGCCCTAGGGCCTACCTTAGGGGTGGCTAATATGCAGGAAAGGGAAGGTTTGGGGACTGGTAAGTGGGTGCACTTACCAAGTCGACATGGCAGTACCAGACTGCACACAAGCTCTGCAATGGCAGGCCTGAGACACACTTTACAAGCTGCTCCTGTGGGTGGCACAACCAGTGCTGCAAGCCCACCAGCAGCATTTGAGTCAGAAGCCCAGGGCACAACCAGTGCATTGTACTAGGGTCTGACAGTGAATCAAATAGGCCAAACATGGAGTCACTAAGCCATACATTAATTTATCATAGGGAGCACTTGCACTTTGGCACTGAATAGCAGTGGCAGTGTTCCCAAAGCATCTAATCCAGCAAAAACAGGTCAGTAACAGAGGAGGCATAGCGCAAAAAATGGAAGGGAGACCCGTGCCAATGGTACCAGGTCTAACACCATGTTGTAGTATTAGAGAGCAGTAAGATCTGAAGCAAAATCATGATGCTATTGTCCCTGATGTCATGCCTGACAATGTGCGCAATAGCTTAAATCCCAGTTGTGACAATAGAGAGGAATTGGGGCCTGATTAACTGAGGCATTCCAAACCTCTACGTGCTAAATCTTTACCATCCAAATTTAGAGATGACATGATGAATGTGCAATTAGCCATTTTCTAACCATGCCCGGTAATTCCATTGTGTTCTTGTGGTATTGAATGTTCTCCATTGCAATTCAGGCATCTAAAGATTAATGCATTTATCCTGGACTATGCCAGTACAAGTTCATTGCTATTTTGCTGTTATGTTCTTTCTACTTCACAGAATGATTTCTTCTTGTATAGGCAGTGCATGTGTAACTGTTCTTTGTTAGCCTTTTCCCTGCATGTTAACGTTTTCACTACACTGTACGACATGATTCTTTCCACTGGTGAGAGTTTCTCCAAATGTTATGGCATCTTAAAAGCAACATTACTTTGGATTGGTAAGTAGAGAGGGAGTTGTGTTGGGTTTGTATTGTCGTTCGGGATTAGGGCATGGGATAGGATGTGGTTTTTAAAGGAAAAAAAAGCAAGCAACATATTCCATTTGTGTGCTCAACCAGAACTTAATTTGGCAGTAGCGGCTGCTACCGGACGGGGGTGGTGGATTGGGGGGAGGGAAATAAAATAAAAAGGACTTACCTGAAATGGACGCAGGGCCGGCTCTAGCACTAGTGGCGCCCTCTGCGACAATGTTTTTGGCGCCCCCTCGAATGACCACCTCCCCCACGGATTTCCTCACTACCACCATTTGACAATGTCCCTCAAGTCTCCATTACCACTGTCTCTTAGTTTCATATAGTTTTATAGCGCCACGCATACCAGTTTAAGATGTCAGAACACTTTACATAACACACGCATTGCACAGAGACAATCAATCATCGGTGTGCATAGCAGTGTATAGGAAATGTTACATAAGACAGAGGCCTACAAGGAGTAAGAGTCACATTTTATCCATACTGGTAGGCAGTATAGTTTAAGAGTCCTTGGACTGGAAAAGCACAAATTCAGAATTTAAAATGTAACACCATTATTAGGGGTTTTCTTCAATAATAAGAATTGATTTCTACCCAAATGAACCCCTTTTGCAATATTAGGATAATGAAACGCTGGGCAAAAAACATAGAGCTCTAATGTTTTCCTTGCAGTTTGCATGCAGCTCTTTGATGGCAGTTAATAGCTCACTATTAGGATTTAAGCTTATAAACTGAAAATAACAAAAGGATCTCTGACAAAAGCGGTAACCCATCGACCTATTTATATTATATGCACTTTGTGATGTGAATGGGACACGTTCTTTGCAGCAGGAATATTAACCCTCTGTGCTATGATGAGTCAAAACTTTCACTAGACAAAACTCCGTTCTCTCCAGGAAGAACATTAATCACCGGAGTTGTCATTTTTATTGATGCTGGAAAATTGCTGGGACAATGTACGCGGCATCAGGTGCTTTTAAAAGGATGAACATGGCGCCCCCACCCCAAGTCAGCACCAGGTGCGGTGGCACCAATCGCACCGCCCTAGGGCCTGCCCTGAATGGATGGACAGTCGCCTCTCCTCCGTCCTCTTCAAATTCCGGTCCCAGTCCCGGCCCACAGCAGCAGCGGGAAGCACCCGATCAGCAGACTCTCCTGATCCAATCACAACTCTGCAATGCAGCTCTGTGATTGGTCTGAGTTCCGAGGTTTGGCGCTCAGACGGGTTCAGGGAGGCTTTGCATTTTCCTCACCAGGCTGTGTAATACAGCCTGGTGGAAAAAATGCATAGTGCGCAGGACTGCTTGGCCTGCCCAAGAGGGCCAGCCAAGCAGTCATGCACACTTAGGGAGTGCAAACCACTCCTCCCCCCGTGCCGCCCAGCCCTGCGAGCAACTGACTTCCATAGAAACAATACAATGATAATGATGATACGTTATTATCATTGTATTTTTCCTTTGGATCAGTGGGGCTACACTCCTCGGAGCTGCCACTGTAATTTGGGCAGGTGATTTCCAGGGGAGCCCACTGGCAGTCATTTTTGGGGACCAGCACTTATTTTTCCTAACCAGACATTGAACGAGAGCAAGAGAGGGAAAACAGAGGGGAAAGGAGAAGAAAGACAAATACGGAAAACCCGTAACAAAGGAAGAAAGCAGAAGTGAGATAAATGGGCAGGGAATGTCTGATGGAGGATTATTAAGGCACGAGGTGGATTCAAACCTAATCTTCTTTGGTATTCGGCGTGTCAACATTTACTAGGACAGACCGCGGGTAACTGAGCAGAGCCTTGGGCACTGGCACTTACTTATTCTTTCATAAATTAAGCACTGTGCTCAACAAAATCTGAACTTGTATTCCTGATGATTATGAACATTTTCATTTTACTCCCTCTACGACTGTATGGTCTGAAGTCCTCCCTGGCATGCATCTCATCCAATTAGACCATCATTGCAAGAAATATCGTGATAACGTTTGTCCCCCATGTCTCTAAATATGGAAATACATCAATTGTGAGATGCCTTCTGAGATACATATGTAGCGCTGCTTTGATACAAGTATTTTGGGGGCATATTAACAAGCCGGCGATAAAAAATTATCGCCGCTTTAGCGTCTGTTTTCAGACGAAAAGCGGCGATAATTTTATCGCTGTATTAGCAAGGTCACGCTATCGCGTGAATCCTTGCCCTATCGCCCTTTCCCATAACGCCCATCCTGCATCTCTAATGAGATGCAAGGTGGGCGTTACTGGCGTACCCCAGATGGGCTACGTTGTAAATATCGCCGATGTGCACATCGCGATATTTACAAGGCAGCCCACAGGATGATAGCAGACGTTAGATTTTGGCGAAAACTGCCGTTTTCGCCAAAATCTAACGTCTGCTATTATCCCGACTTAGCCATCCCTAACATAGGGGTGGATTGTGCTGATACGACCACAGGGTCGTATCAGCAAGGTTATCGCCGTTTGCAGGGAACATCGCTGGAAAACCAGCGATGTTCCCTGCAAAACGGCGATAACCTCGCTATCTCTGGAATTTTTATCGCCCTGGAGAAGCGTGTTGTTAATAACGCGCTACCAGGGCGATAGGTTCCGGAGATAGCCAGCGATAAGATATCTATCGCTAATCACGGCCAGCGATAATTATCGCTGGCCGTTGATAATATGCCCCTTATTTATTTACATGTTCATATCAAGTACATTCTTCCTAAATCTAATTAGGAGAAGTTTGATTTCCATCTTACAGAGAACTATGATAAACAACCAAGCCACATAGTGATTTTTCACAGAGCAGAAGATAGGATAAAGCAGCGGAAAAGATAGAGAAGATGAATTGGATGAGATGAGCAATGGGTTGGCGAGAGAGAGGAGTGATATGTCGACCCATGAAGCGCGCACAAGGAAACACGTCATTGAAAAAGCTCTTCAATGCATTTCTAAGGTTAGGCTTTCTGCAAGCAGTGCAGTTAGTGTTGTTCAATCTCCAGTGGGCAGCAAAAATGCTGGTATGCAATGATATACTTTATTGCTCAAGACGTTTTCATTCCTGTAATGCTTTTGCTGCCACTACTGCTTACATGGGTACCAATCTGTGATTTCTCATATTCCAGGGTATTTAATGAGAGCTCAGTTTCGCCGAGCTGTCAGGCTCAAAATGTTTTCTTCAGCCCACAGCCGCTTCAGTGATGTTTTTAGGCTGCAGACCTCTTTATCTCGGTGAGCTACAAAATGAATGATGGCGTCCCCTTGAGCTCTCTGAAACGGTAGTTTCATTCCTTTTAGCTTTCGAGATCCTGCTGCGAGAGGTTGCATCTCAATGTAGTTTTCATGCAGAATCCTCTTTTGTGAACATTAGCAATTCAAAAGGCCTTCTTAACTTGTTACATCTTCCAGCCATCCATGCCTGAATGCAAAGGTATCAATCCTAAATCCAGGTAGCGTTGCCAGCGTCAAATTAATTATGATTCAATGATCCACGGCAGAGGAGGAATACGCATTTTTAGTCGCTCTTGCTCAAATTAGTATCAAAGACTAAAGTTTGCTAAACAAGGAATAGTCTGTTGCCTTTCTGCTTTTTGTTCGTTTGTAGGTCTCGCTATTGTTACCAGTACTTCAGTATCAATTCAGAGAAGGTTTGGTTCTGCTCCTTGAGCATGAATTGATTGCGTTTTTTGTTTGTTTCCATGCCCTGCTCCTAATCTGATGGCTTTCCTCTTTTCGCTGTATTTTCTCATCTCAGAGATGTATTTTAGTTTCACTGTATTTGACTGATTTGTATTGGTATCCTTACATTGGGAGTACATAGCCCTCTAAAACAAGCATGCCACAGTCCCATTCCAACTCCCACTAGTCCCTCTTTCTGTGTGTGGGCTCCTTGATCCTCCCCGCCGCTCTCACTCTTGTTACCCCCTCCTCCTTCGTTACAGTGGTTTACTAATTTAGGTTCTTGGTGGCTTCTCCCCTGCGCCACCAGGGATGAGTATTTTTCTCCCATCCCATCTGCTCTGTCTGATCTTCTTGCTCCATATCTCTCATCCTTCCTCCTCTTGCTCCCCCATGCTGCTTTCCTACCTCAGTCCCTTGTCTGCCAATTGCTTGCTCATACCTCCATTACTCCACTTGCTCACTCCCCATCAGCTTCTGCAGCCCCATGTTCATCATTTTGCTTAATTTCTATGTAATGAAAATAATTCATTTCCTCTTCTGCCCTTGAATGAGCTGCATTTGACTTCAATAATGGGCTTATTTGTGAGAGCCCTGTGTCACTTTTGCACCACGTAAAGTGGTACATGCAAGATGCAGGGCTCTCAATCCGATTTATAAAGCCACGCGAAGCCACCCTGTGTGACTTGGAGTGGCCTCATGAATCTTGAGTCAGGCAACGCAGCGCAAACTGCTTTTGTCACCTCATTCTGTGCCAAGGAGGGATTCCATGGGCGTTGTGGTGGGTTTTCCCACACAACACCCATGGATTTTGACGCTGTCCCAGATTTACTAAGTCATGTAAACCTGGGGAAGTGCCAAATCTGTACACCTCCGAGGTGAGCTGTAAGGAGGAGAAATGTGTTTATTTCTCCTTGTTGTTTCCTTTCTCTATGGGTGCTGCATTCTGCAAGGCATGCCTTAAGCAGCAGGGTAGTCCTCTGAGGGAACAAGGCAGGCCTTAAGCAACAGGACAGTCCTCTGGTAGCAGCAAGAGAGACATCTGAGGGACAAAACTCAAGTAGCAGGGCAATCTTCTGGGGAACACAGCAGGCCTCAAGAAGCTGGAAAGTCCTCTGGGGAACAAGGCAGTCCTTCGTCTGTAGTGTCTACAGGTCCAGGAGTGTACTGAAGAGCTGGTTCAGGAGGTCCAATATTCATACTTGGTGCCAGTCTCTACAGTGGGGGATGACATCCTGGCTACCCCCATATCTGGTTCTGGAAAATTCTTCCCTTCCTCTGCTAAGGATCCAAGAAGTTTGGAGTGATAAAAGACTAGAGCCAGGCTCCTTTGTGAGAATGCTGGAGGCAACCCTTTGAAATGAAGGTGGGGCAGGGGCCAGCCTTCCCCCACTATCCTGGCAGGATGTGCCCTCCTGCCAACACTAGTCTCCGTTTGTCTCACTGTGTTGGAGAAATGCATAAATGCCAACTGCAAAGTTATTACCAGTCAAGTGATCCAGGGGACAGGTAGCAGGCACAGAATGGTTAGGACAAGAAAATGTCAACTTTGTAAAAGTGGCATTTTTAGAATTGTGAATAAAATCTGACTTGACCAATAAAGAAGGATTTTAATTACAATTAATTTCAGTCCAAACTTGACTTCCATATTTGTTCCCAACCCAAAGGTATTGCTTATTAAATGTAATAATGCAACCCAATGTTATTCAATAGGAGAGATAGGCCTTACAGTAGTGAAAAACAAAGTTAGGGGTTTTCACTATCAGGACATGTAAAACTTAAAACACATGTCCTACTAGTTAAAATATAATGCACCCTACCATATGGGCTGTTGAGGGTCTACTTTGAGGGTGACTTATATGTTTCAAAAATGAAGGTTTAGGCCTGTAAAAGGGTTTATTTTACCAGGTTGAATTGGCAGTTTTAAAACTCTACTACAGGCTGCAGTGGCAGGCCTGAGACATGTTTTAAAGTGATAGTTTAGCGGGTGGAACAATGAGAGCTACAGGTCCACTACTAGCATTTAGTTTACAACCCCTGGGTACATGCAGTACCATTTACTAGGCACTTACAAGTAGAATACATGTACAAATCAGTTTTATGCCAATTGTACCATGCTTTAGGGAGAGAGCACAATCAATTTACCAATGGTTAATAGAGAAAAAGTGCAGAGTCCTAATACCAACATAAATGAAATTCAGAAAACAGGGATGAAGGCAAAAGGTTTGGATTGACCCTAAGGAAAGGGCCAAGTCCAGCAATGGTAAAGATGCTATGCTGTAGGGGAGGAACGCACACAAGAAGAGGAAGAAAAACCATTGATTAAGAAGCAAGCAAGTGAGAATGACAAGCAAACCAACCAAAGGTAAACATTGGGCTAACCCATTGCCCACTATAAACGTTGGTGTTGTCCACAAAAGAATTCAACAACAGACAGCTAAAATCTGTTAGTAGGTGAGACCTAAAAATAAGACCAGAAAAGTCAGATGTTCTCATTTTGTTTTTAAAGAAAGCATTGGGGTGATGATGGATAACGAGCAAGGAGGCAATATGGGGCTAGGGCATGGACACAACGGGAGAAAGAGCGAGGTGCAGGACTGTGCAGCAGGAAGGAAAAAGGAGAGCAGGAGAAGACATGGAGCAAAAAGGAGCATGTGGAGCACAGACACAATGAAGGGAGGAGGGGTGCCAGAGTTGGCAGCGAGGTGACAAGAAGGATTGCGAGGCATGGATGGGAACAGTGAAGAGTCTGCAGAACACAAAGACAGTGGAGTGAGAGATATAGGATGGGGAGCAAAAGGAGCAAACATTGACCGGAAGTAACAAGGAGCCTGTGCAGCATAGACACAATGAAGGGAAATGGTAATTTCAACAGAAAGCAGCGGAAAGGAGGAAGTAGAGTGAAGGGTGGCCAGGAGCAACAACAAAAATGCTCAGGCCTGCAAAGTATTCAATATGCTTGTTTGTGGCACTTAGGACCGGCTCTAGGGCGGTTCGACTGGTGCATCCACACCGGGCGCTGATTTGGGGTGGGGCCACCATGTTTGCAAGTATATTATCGTTTTGAAAGCACCTGCTGCCACGTGTTTCCAGCAATTTTCAGGCATCAACGAAAATGGCAAGGTAACTTTGGTGAATAAGGTTCTTCCTGGAGAGAGACCAGAGTTTTGTTTTTTGGAAGTTTTGACACATCGTATGGTAGCGCAGAGGGTTAATGTTCCTGCTGCAAAGAACGTATACTATGCAGATCTCAAAGTGCATATAATGTAAATAGGTCACTAGGTTACTGCTTTCGTCAGAGAGAGCCTTTTGTTGCTTGCAGTTTACAAGTTAAAATCCTCATTTAGAACAGTGAGATATTAACTGTCATCAAAGAGCTGCATACAAACTGCAAGATATATATTAGATCTATATGTTTTTTTGCCCAGTATTTCATTATACTAATCTTGCAGAAAGGGTTCATTTGGGTGGAAATCAATTTTTATGATCTAAGATCACACCCCTAACAATGATGTTACATTTTTAATTCTGAATGTGTGCTTTTCCAGACCAAGGACTCCTAAACTATACTGCCTACCAGTATGGATGACATGTAACTCCTACAGCTTGTAGTCCTCTGTCCTATACACTGATCACACACATATGATTGTCTCTGTGCAATATTTGTGTGATGTAAATTGCTCTGACACCTTACACAGGTATGAGTGGCACTATAAAACTAAATGAACCTGAGAGAGAGAGTGGCTATGGAGACTTCAGGGGCACTGTTAAAGGGTGGTAGTGAGGGAATCCATGCCGGAGGTGGTCACTGGGGTACGCCAACAAACATTGTCGCACAGGCTGCCACCAGTGCTAAAGCCGGCCCTGGTGGCACTTCCATCTTTGCAGTGCACCAAGATGTGACATTTCCAGGCCTCATGTGTGACACTTTGTTTGGCACTTAATCGCATACTTAATCATTGACACATGCAGAGACTCAGGAATTATTTGGACTAGCACAAATTGACTATGTTGTGGCCTTTCACAATATTAGGATAACTCCCACACCTGACAGCAATCATTCACTGAAGGTCGCTTGACTCCATCACTGATCCAGTAATAACATGTTCACATCCATTTCCCTGCAGATTTTGTGGTTCTACGTTGTTTTGGTATCAATGACCGCCCAGGTATTCACGAGTTTGAAGCTCCCGTTTAGGAAACCTAGAAAATCTTCAAGATGTTCTTGTTTTGGTGACTATCAGGATGAAAACACAAACCTACCTAAAGGATACAGCGAAGTGCACGATCATGTGGCTATATTTGCTCAGTTCATCTTTTATTATACTTTTGCATTAAGACCTTATAATTGTTCTGTATCGTGTGCATTTAATTAATCCAGTTCATATCGTTCAGTTGCATCCTGGGACTTGTAGTTCTGCAGCTGTAGCTGCGCAGTCAGACTATTTGAATGCAACAAAAAAAACACAGGACTCTCAAATGACATGACAGCTTGATACGTAGATTTTTAATAGCAGACTGTTATACTAAATTCACTGAAACTTTTTATGGTAAGCAAGAAGAATATGGATTACTCACTTTATTTTAAAAATTGAGCGTTAAAATAATTCTGCTAAAAACCGGTAATAGGGACACGCAATAGCCAAGTCTGTGCATTTCTGTCAATAGGCTTGACAGATACTTTAAATTAAAAATGATGTCAATGTATTTCATTTACAGTTTGAAAAGTGTTAATTTGTACAAATAGTTTTAATGAAAATTAAAATGTTTATGTTTCCATCAGGTCACCCTTTTCCAAAATGTCGTCTGTGAAAAATACTTGAATTTGCTGTTGCTTCCTGCCATTGCTTTTAGTTTTACTGAATCATTAAAAAATGATAGCTGTCCACTGGTAGCTTAGGAATTACAACTTCTGCTAGTTACATCTTATTAAACAAACATTATGTTACATTCTCGGATTTATAGTTTCATTTCTTTCAGGAGATTGAGTATGTTTCAATATGCAAAGCGGTGTTGGTTAAAAATCACTGCTCACAGCTGGCAGGTGTGTGGCGCAAATAAGTGACCCGATTGGTAAAGTTCGGTCGCCTGAATCCCATATCCTGCGAGCAGTGCAGTGCTTTTGCGCTTTTGTGGACACCAGTGATTGCTCAGATGCTGGCTGTGACAGCTCAGCTCTGACCTGCAACCTGTAGGGGAGATGTTCAAGTTTAGAGACAGAGGAGAGAGCGTGGGCCTGCCCAGCTTGAGAGAACATACCAGTGTGCCCTGTAGGAGCACACAAGGCCCGGACCAGCCCAAATGTATATGCGTCAGAAGACTCACTCCAGAAGAATTAAAGTGGCCAGAGCAAGGTCAAAGCATCAGGTGGCGGAAATAGACCGCCATGTCTGATAGGGCTAGATGGAGGTAAACCTGACAGTCCTGAGAGACTGCTGAAAAAGCAGTTGAGTTCAAGCAGGACAGGTTTCAGAATGTTTACTCATGTCACTGGTCAGACATGGCAGCTCAGTGTCAGTGGCGGCTCCTCCACTATGGCGGAGGAGCGTCGCCCCACTGCTTTCGATCTGTGGAAAGGAATATAAAATGATAATAAATTTAAGTTATTCTCATTTTATGTTTCCTCTGCGGGCAGGCAGGTGGGCGGGCCTGCTCTGCTCACGGAGCACGGCAGGAGTGGTTGTCCCACTCCTAAGTGCGCTATGACTGTTTGGTCGGCCCTCTTGGGCTTCCCAAACCAGTCATGGGCGTTTTCCCCTTCTCCATGCAGGCTGCATTACAGCCTGCATGGAGAACATACCCACCCCTACAGCCCCTGGCTGAGTGCCATGTTACGGTGCTCAGACCAATCACAATGCTGCATTGTGATTGGCTTAGGGGAGGGAGAGTGGCTGCCTGCTTCCTGTTCCTGAAGTCGGAAGCAGGAAAGCAGGAGCAGGACCAGAGACATGGGACCCGGCAGAAAGGTAAGTTATTTATTTATTTTTCTGAAGCTCCCTCCACCGCCCCCCCATGTGACACCCCCATGACCCCCCAAGCCCTCACCCCCACCCATGAGCCATGCCAGCCGCCACTGCTTAGTGTTGTGATGAGCAATAGTGTGACCCCCTCAGAAATGTACTCCATTGTGGTGCATGGTGGTGCTATAGAGGCTATTGAGAGACAACTCATGAGCAGTGACTGTACAACACACCAGCCTGGAAGGAGCAATTGTATTATCGCTAGCTCGTGAGACTCGTTCAGAACCATGGATAGCCATAGATGTGGCGGTCTTACAGGAAATCCATCTCCACCAGCAACATAATAGGATATCTGCCTTGTTGTAGGACCAGTGTTGATACTTTGTCTTCCTTACTATATACTCCCCAAAGATATTTGTACAGGTGTGCCACACTGTTGGCTTCAAACCACAGCAAGTATACATACGCCAATTGCAGAATTCAATTTGTTCAACGTATATGATATTCCCACAACATTTCTAAATATTAATGGCATTTGGCTCCTCTTCTTTTTTGACAAAGTATTATTGCTATTTTGCAAATAAAATGAATCCAATATATTATGAGCTACAAACTTGAATTTGGCATTGAACCCTGCTGTATAAAGATCAAAGACTCTAGTCACTCATGCTCCCCAAGCAAGGCGCTGCTCCAGGTAATGGAGGTGACTGGTACTGGAGATGTCTGTCAAGCAAATAATGGACTAGAAAGGGTTTCCTCCTTTTTCTCATCAGGACACAATTCCTTTTTGCTCATAGATTACTGACTATCATCTAAAAGTCTCTCACCATGGCCATATATATGACATAACTACCAGGTACATCAGACCACCCCTCTGTCCAGTTAGTGCTGTGGGTCTACTTTTCATAGTGCAGTCAGTATGCCACGTGAATAACGAATCCACAATATTGATGTGGCAGAATATCGAGGAAAAAATATTGAAAAAAGCTATTGACAGATAAATCTATATTTTTTTATACCTAACTCCACTTATATGTACCCACACGGTAAATATATCTTCAAGGTACATAAATGTGGAGTTAGGAATAGTAAATCCATACTTCCCTATATGCACTTAACTATTAAGATATTTTGTCTATTGATTTTCTGTTCTTGATATTCTTATACCACAATATTGTTAGTGTTGATATTTAGTAGTACAGTCACAACAGGTTTTTTTTTGTCCTCATTCACCTCAGGTTCCAATCAATCTCCCGAATGTTTACGATTTGTACCCATTTTTATGCTGGGAGACTTGGGCCAAGAAGAGTATGTTTCTCTTCCAGGTTGCCCCATTAAACGGGCCACGTTTTACACGCAGAGAAGAAAACAGTAAAGGGGTGTAATCATTGGACATGATATAAGCTCTTTTCTTTACTGCCCAGATAGCCATCATGACTGCTCATTCATTCCATCACCTCAAGCCAAAACATTTTCCTCTAAGTGACACCCCCTGCTACATCCATTCTTGATATGTAGGAGAGTGCTCTAAGCCACTCTGCATATATGGGAGGCAGTTCACCTAGCCATTTTTTACATATTTCCCTTGTCACCAGCAAAATCAAGTAAAAAGAAAATACTTTTTCTCGTCATTACTGAGCTTCCCCAGCCCCTCTGCTATCCCAAAAATAATCAGAGTAAGGCTTACCTTGATATCTACCCCAGAATGATCAAAGCGGCTTCACTTCAACCCAAAACTACTGGATCCCTGGGCAATCCATAAACATATGTTTGTCCGACGCCTCTAACCCGCATTCGGGGCTGGACTGGCCGTAGCGCACACCGGACATTTCCCCGGTGGGCCAGAAGGGTGGGGGCCGTTTTTTGACCCTTGGGGCTACTTTTGTTGCTGGGGGCCGGTTTTTGGCCCCATGTAACAAAAGCTGCAGTGGTGCTTGACATTAGCACCTCCCCACACCAGGGCTGGCACTTCTCAGTAGCACACCCCGATCCCCCCCGGGTCAGTCGAGTGGAGTTGCCAGGGCTGCTTTCTGTTCCCAGTCCGGCCGTGCCTGCATTTGGCACATTTGGCTACACCCTCCTTTCCCCATCTTCGAGATCCTGTATGGTGTATAGTAGGCTCTGTGGAGAGAAAAGAGATGCTTTCTTTTTGAAAAGGCAGGTTTAACAATACTATATAAAGTGTGCATCGATGCTTGCCATATATCTTGAATCTGCGCCCTCAGCAAGCATCCTCCCCACAGCTCGTCTGTCAGTTCCCAATACCAAGCTGCTACTCCCTTGTTCCCCAGGGGCTTTCCCTACAATTGTTCCTCCAAATGGTTCATGTATCCCAGGCCAAATCCCAATCTCTGCACGCAGCTATTCAGCTGGAGGTATTTGAATCTGGATAGCTCCTCCCCCCCATCTCCTTACTTAGCTCAAACAGGGGAGCTGCTTCCCATCTCAGAAGAGCTGTCCCCATGATTAGATGCCTGCTGCCCTAATTGGTAAGACTAATTTGTCTCTCAGGCACACATGGGTGCCTGAGGAGTTCCAGATGGGAGCCAGATTGCTATAATACTCCAATTTCATAGCACATCTGATACAGGACAAAATCCTGGCCATAGCTTGTGGCACTTTCAGTTATGAAGAACTTCATTTTTCCAAATTTAAACAATGAGTGTCGGCCCCTCCAACTCCTTTTAACATTGCTTTAAACAAGGACCCTTTCTCTGAATTATCCAGTGTATTAAAGAGCATACCTCTTCATCTGAAAGGCCCGTGCATAGATCTGCATATCCAGGAGGGACAACCCCCCCATCCCTCCTTCTGTGGAGCTCCTTCCATGATATCCTTGGCTCCTTCTGCGCCCAAACAAAGGAATTTATGGCCTGCCATATTTTATCTAACCCATCCATCTTGAACTCCAAAGAAATTGTATTACAGAGAAAACTAAATTTGGGGAGAATCACAATCTTCACTAAAGTGGTTCTACCAAATATTGTCAGTTAGAGATGGGCCCACCCTTCATTAATCTATTTGTTTCAGACAATGTTTTCCCAAGGTTTACTTTGGGAATCTTGTCAATGTCTTGTGTGATCTTTAACCCCAGGGATTTAATCTCTTTCTTAATTAGGGTGTTGTCTTTTTCCTTATTCCAAACCATGATCTTGTAATGTACAACAACAAAATGCACAATCTTAGGGGCCACAGAGTAGCGGATGAGCTACTAGAAGCCATTAAGTGGGGGAACCTTAAATGAGAGTAAGATAGTATCCTTGCAGAAGTAAAATAATGAACATTTTTAACTCTCTGAGGGTCTTCAAACGTTTTCTGTTTTTGTGATGGTCATCCCAACGGCGCTCTAGAAGGGACTATCATCAGTCCTTGTGGAAGCAGGGGAAGGTTCTCCAAGGGGTGAAGGTGCACAGAGTAGATAGAGGTGGGATGGGGACTGCTGGGTGGGGAGCATTAGGGAAAAAAAGTCAAATGCTAGACATGAGCCAGAGGGATGGAGACATAGGTGTAAAAATCCAATATCTAACCTGTAAAGTTAATGGGTTGCGTACAAAAGGGAGGTTTTACAATATTAAAGGGACTCACCAAAGCATATAATGATTTCGAAGGAAACCCAACTGACTAAGGGGAAATGCGTAGACCTGTCAAAGACCCAAAAATGGGTCCAACAAATGATCTGTACAGGCTAGAGTACTAATACTAAGGGGGTTGCTATTGTGGTTAAAAAACAGGTAAACATGTCTATATCAGGAGGTGTCACAGAAAAATTCGGAAGATGGATCATTACTAAACTTCAAGTATATGATAGAATCTTCGCACTTGTGTGGTATTGTGGTCCAAACTCCGATGATATTGAACCACTCAAGGCAGTTTTCTCCAATCTCCTAGACTTCCCCTATCAAGATATAACAACTGGCGACTTTAATGTGCTTTTAGATAACAAATTGGATAGGTCAGCTGAAAGTAGGTCAATAGGCTCTTCTAAATCACAGGCATATCTAAAACATATGATGGGGCAATTAGCACTATGTGATCTATGGAGGGAAAGGATAGGAGTACAGCAGGGGGGTCTCCTATTCTAATAAAAAATATGGTCTCGCCTCTGGGATCGACTACTTCCTAGTAGACCATGTTCTAAAGGATGAAATTCAGGACATTACCTATCTAGCTGCAGTAGTATCTAACTTCTGCTGTAGTATTAAAAATCAAGCCCGATTTTGAACCTGAGCTAATGAGATGGACCCTTGATCACACTATACAGTTAGACTGTGACTTCGTCAGTCACCTCCGTGTAGAGACTGAGGACTTTTTCAAGATGAATATGGGTTAAGTGCCTTTGACTGTGGTATGGGACTCATTTAAGGCCTTCATAAGGGGAAGATTACTAGCTTGTCCAGTTTTAAAAGAAAGACTACAAACGAGGTAAGGTGCCTGGAGTCTTTGATGACAACGCTGTCGGAGGCCAGAGTAAAGAAGAAAAGGGAAGCAAGTAAGAGAGCTCACTTTGAGTACGGTGAGAATGAGGTAAGTTGTTTGTCTGGAAGATCAAAGCAGATCAAGCCAGAAATGTCAATAAGGAAATTATCTGTGAGCAGATGGGTGTAAAGTTGACTAGCAGCTTCAATATAGCGAGAGCCTTTTAGAGGTTTTTTGAAAAGCTGTACTCTGAGGATGGGGTGATAACCGAGGAGGAAATAAAACACTGGCTGGGGGAGGATTGTGTTCCCACCCTTGCATTGTCACGTGGCTGATAGGGACATTGTCGACATCGCTGAGTTAGCATGAGCCCAGCAACCATAATGCTGCTTTTGCGCACGTTACTACATGGCTTTATTTTTGCAAGACTCTGTGTATGCCTTTCACATGAGAACCGTCTGCTTTGTTTGTTCTCTGCCTGTTCCTGGAGTTTAGTCTGAACACTGTGAGCAAGGTTGATGCCCCTTGTTATTCTGTTCTGGTCAGTCCCTAGCACCTAGACAAAACATGCTAACAGAGCTGCTGCTGGACACTCGTGCTTTGATATTATGGGGATGCATGTTTAGGTAAAACACACTTGGAGAGGGAGCTTTCCAGGGAGAAGAGCCATGCAGTACCTATGATGTAGATACACTATCTAGGCACTAAGGTATGGGGTCTGCTGACAAAGCCTAGAGATCTTCTATTATATAATAATACTTCTTCTTACCAAGGGGAGGGTGGTTAGGCTTTATAGTCCTTTATCCACTGTCTTTATATGATGGCATCTCCCTTTATGATATATGGCCTTGCTGCAATGCTAACTGTATTGTTATTATGCATTTTGCTGCTGGTTGTGGCTCGTATACTGCGTTTTAGAACACAATAGTTCAAATAAACATTTAAAACTATATTCGTGTTTCAGTCAGTTCTTATTGTGGACAGGTACGAGAGTGTGAGCGAAAAGGTGTGTCTTGTTACCGCGATTCCTGAGAGATCCGGGAGTGTTGTGTTCTGGGGTGTCTAATCAATTGCTTCTTCATGAGAGTGTAGGAGAGCGAGTGAGACACTATAGCTAGTCTGTCCTGGGTTTGTGGGCACTATGGTGGTGGGAAGGCTTAGCCCCTATACACTGAGGTCCCATATTCCTGCGCATAGTTCTGTGTATGTGCAGAATCCCTGTAACATGGTGCCACCAACGTTTAGTCTGGTACTTATTCGCAAGACCCCTGAGTAGTGCTTGTGCTTGTCCACAATACCCTCTCACCAGTTCCGGAGACGTCCGTGGTGTGAGGGCTTAGCCTCCTGTAGTTGAGATGTATAGGTTATTCAAGCTTGAATTTTAAATGGTTCTTCTTTCTATTTTGACCCGCTTGTGCGCTACCATTCTTTGGTTACTCTTCTTATGGCGGTTGCTATTGCGGCACTCAACCACGCTGCGGTCACAGCTTATTTGTTACAACATGGAGTCCCTAATGGAGGGGTTGAGTTTATTTTTGTTGTTGAAGCGGAAGCAGCTTACCGCTTCGAAGTTTTATATTCTTGGGTTACCTTTCCGGCAGTGGATGGGAATGATAATTTATTTCACGAATATACTGCTTCTGTGGTCCCGCGGGATTATCGCCCTTATCGACTGTTTGAAGTCCTGTTAACAGCTTGGCAGCATACCATCTGGTTCGATGGTGCTCGTCCTCACCCTGTTTCTGTGGTCCGTTTAGGCCCTTTATCTGTCGATGAGGCCATGTGGGCCGTTTTGGCTGGTTTACACCACATCCTAATTTCCTTAATGTTCCTATTGCAGAGCTAAGACAATTACATACATCTTCGATACATAGGGCTGTAATACAGTTTATGTCACAAAATATTCAGGTGGCTCCGCCTGGAGCTGCTGCACACCCACCGGGACATGGGGGTGGTCTTGTTATTAGTCCCATCATGATTATTTAGTGATGGGTAAACGTCCCCAGAATAGGGATGACTTCCCTTACTGGCTTGCTGAAAAATTTGAGCAACTCAAAGCTGTTTTTCAACATACTACACCTGTGGAGAAACGCAGGATCCTTACCATGAGTTTACCTGAAGGACTTATTCCCAATCTGGCTGATTGCACCTCCTGGGGGAAAGTGTTTTCAGCAGTGTATTCACTGTGCTATGGCACCCCCTTCATGACCGTTCTTCCGTCCGTGCTTAAAAAGGTTCAAGACGAACATGGGGCTGAGGCTGCCCTGGAGATGGGGATGAGATTGGTGGGGGTGTTCCCTATTGTTTCCGATATGATCCTTGCTAATGTAAAGGGAGAAGCTGTTAGCTTACAGGTGAGTCAGCGCCTAGAAGCAAATGCAGATGTCGATAAGCAACGCGAGTTGCCGAAGATTATTGCTAAAGTATATAGATTCTTAGGGCGCAATAATCTGGGAATTAAGCCTTTCACCCAGACACAACAAAAGACCCAACCTGACAAGGACGGGCATCCCGTCTTTCCTAAAAAGACATGGAATAGAAATCATCAGCAGCAGAAGCAAGGGTTGTGTGCTGGTTCACCGACACCTGAGGCCTCTGACCGTAGATATGATTTGCGTGACCGCTCTAAAATTAAGACACCAGAGAGGTTTCAGGTTCCTGATCCGCGCTCTCCTCGTTCTTTACAGGACTCATCGGATTCATGGTTCAGTGGTGGAGAGCGCCATGTTTCAGACAAGGCGAGACCACTCAGCAGAGACGTGATCCGCCACACCAGTTTGACGTGAAAGCCAAACCGGAGGGACTGCCTCCTTTTCGAGCCCCATTTCAAAAGAAGAAAGTTGCCGCTTTAACAGCGAAGTATGCCTCAGAATGTGAGAACCCTGCTCCTTGATTGGAGATGGGCGGTGACACTCCTCGACAGCGCGGCAGAAGTTACCATAGTGCGGGAGGCTCTCCATCCTTGTTTGGAGGCGAGAGCAACTGATACTTTCATTACAGTGGAAACAGCAGATACACGAGTTGCACCCCCTGATAGGCTTTATGAGATAGTCCTCCAAATTGAAGGTGATATTAAAAGAACCATTAAGGGAGTCTTTTGGGAGAACCTTACCTCCTCATATGACATTTTGATGCCGGAGACAGATTGACCTCCGCCATTTGTTGTGTCTTCTTCCCGAGGGGAAGACATGATACTCCCGGGTTTTTCCCATTATGTCCTTGAAGAGACTAAACTAGCTTACACTGTGGAATGGGCTCTGGCCTTGGTGTTGGCTGTGTATCGTAATCAGGTGGGCTGGGATGACAATTTGCCAGCACATGAAATACCTTTACGGAGTATGCCACAGCCGCAGGCTCAATATCCGATCAAGCATGAAGCAAAAGTTTCCGTTAGTGAAATTTTGGCCAAGTTGGAATATCAGGGTGTCATTGAACCCTGTGTTTCATCCATGAATAATCCTCTTTTTCTGATATCAAAACCGGATGGTTCATATCATATAGTTTTGGATTACAGACATTCAAACAGTCACTTTTGTACATTTGCAGTACAAAACACACACAGCTCTGCGTTAGCGAATAATATTGTTTGCAAAAGCTACAAGACTACCCTGGATATTTCCAATGGTTTTTATAGTCACAATTTGGCTCCTGGTAGCCGTGACTTGACAGCATTTACCGCGGTCGGCAATCAGAGGTGCTTTACGCATTTGCCTATGGGCTATAGGAACAGTCCCGGGGCTTTTGCTGCCCGTGTTGTGTCTTTGTTACACGACATTGACCCAGATGCGTTCTCATATGTTGATGACATTTATTTGACGGATGACAAATTGATCCCGCATCTTGTGCGTGTGGATCGCATCATTCTCTCTTTTGCAGACTTGAGTTACAAATTTAATTTTGCCAAGTCACACATCGCTTGTTTGGCGGTTCTCTTTTTGGGCTACAAGCTCAATAATGAAGGTCAGGGGTTGGCCTCCCACTTTCTGGAGAAGTGTGCACAATTGCAGCCTCTGTCTACATTGAAAAAATTACAATCTTTGCTGAGATTTTTTATTTTTGCTATTACTTACATTCCTGATTATGCCCAGCGTATCAAACCACTTTATGCATTGATACAACCCTCTTTTTCGTCTGCCAGCTGGCTTCCAGAACATACTTCGATTCTTCGGTCTTTGCAGTCTGATCTGCTTGAGACCAACTTCTTGTTGACACTTGACAATTCTATGAACTTTGTAATAAGAATTGTGCCAGGGACAGTAGGTTTCACTTACTTGACATTCAATGAAGGTGACACAGTACCTATAACTTATAAATTGCATTTGTACACATCAGCAGAAATGCAATTTTCCAATGTTGAGAACATTTTTACTGCGGTCCAAATGGCGATTCTGAAGGAACGCTCTCTGGCGCAGGGAAAACACATTCTTATGGTTTCACCTGTACCTACTTTAGAAGCAGTGACTAAGGCGAGTGCACCGAATTCTAAAGCCTTGCATCCCCGTTGGATACAATGGGCGACAGTAGTATAATGGGATACTTTTAATCATCACTTTAAAAGTGATAGGTCCCAGGCCCCGGAAATGACAACGACAATGACAAAAATGACATAGTTGGGTGTGCAAGAGACCTCCCTGGAACTGAGGGTTGTGTGTAACCCTGGGCAGTGAACTACGCTAGGCTCGCGGAGTTTGCGTAGTTCCGGTAATTTCGCGTATTGCGTAGAACGCGTAGTTACCCAATACTACGCAATTTGCAACGTAGCGTAGTTGTTTTTCTTCTTTGCGCGCTCAAATGCGTTCTCGCGCGCGCGGTAACGACTTACCAGGATTCTGCGTTCGCCGACGAGATTTCCTATCCGTTCGCGTGCGCCACGAGATTTGGAATCCGGCCGCACGATCCCGCGAGAGTGTGCGAACGCGAACACGTCATTCGGACGCGCCATCTGACTTCCGGCGGCAGTGTTGATAAGATCGCGATCCCGCACACGCAGAAATTGCAATCTGGCGAAGAATATCTCTCGAGAATCATAAAACCTTCTCGAAAATGATCATTTGGCTCCAAAAAAACTCCTCAGATTGTGATTTGGCTGTAGTTTTTTGTGCAAGGAGTCATTTTTCTTTTTTTACTTTTTTTTCAAGAGGAAGGAAGTGCCCCTGAGTCTCCAACTTCCTGTTCCTGCCCAGCAGGCTCCACCCAGTGCTTTGTCCATGTGCTGTTCACTTTCATTTGGATTTGGAGCTGGAAGGATCACTTTTTGTGTCTGTCTGCTGCATCATATCATTGGATTGGATTTGAGGACTTTTGGATTTGAGATTTTACAAGTAAGTTGGAGAATTGGTGTACTTGTTTGTTTGATTGGGGCTTGTTTGTACCTACATTTTTTGGGGATTTTCATCGTTTTTAAAATTTATTGTTGTGGGTGGCCTGTAGTTTCAGTAGGGGCCTAGTTGTTTTTCTTTGATTGTAATTTCAGCCAGTAGGCCCAGAGGTACCCATGGGTGCATGTTTCTGTGGTGTCTGTTGAATGTAAACATCATGTAGGGCATGGATGGCATTGGATTGAATTGCTAAATGTGGTTTTTGGGGTGTATTTCACTTTTTGGGTGTGTGTTAAATAAATACCTTTGTTGGATGTGTGTGTGTGTGCTTGTTGTGTAACTTTCCAAACTTTCGTAGCCCTGTGGATTTTCGTTTTTGCATTTTTGTATTAAAGCTGTGTTGTTTAGCAGGCCTCCTTTGTCTGGTCATATATAGGCCTGCTTGAGTTCATTGTTTTCCATGGCCTGTTGTGACTGTGAGTGACCATGTGGCTTGGGGCCATTTTGTGGTGGTAGTTTAGTAGTGTGCTGCTTTTTCCATATAGGCCTGCATGTCTTTTCTTTGTTCCCCTTGGCTTATGCTTCTTGTTGTTGTGGCCTGGCCATGTGGGTGGCGGCCATTTTGTGAAGGCGGGCAGTGTGCTTTTGCCATAGGCTTGCATTGTCTGTCTTCCATTTCTTTTTGTTGTGGGTGGCTAGCGGCCATTTTGTGGAGCCATCCAGGCAGTGTGCTTTTGCCATAGGCCTGCATTCATTGTCTGTCTTCACTTTCTTGTTATTGTGGGTGGCCTGGGCATGTAGGTGGCGGCCATTTTGTGAAGCCAGGCATTGTGCTTTTGCCATAGGCCTTCATTGTCTGTCTTGTCTTCCTTTTCTTGTTGTTGTGGGTGGCCTGGCCATGTGGTGGTGGCCATTTTGTGGAGCAAGGCAGTGTGCTTGCTTTTGCCATAGGCTTCCAAGCTTGTGGCCTAGTCTGCCAGTAGGCCCAGAGGTAGTCATCATGGGTGCATAAAAACTGTTTCTGTGTTGTCTCTGTTGAATTTTAACATCATTTATGGCATGGATGGCATTGGATTGAATTGCAAAATGTGGTTTTTGGGGTGGTCTTTCAGTTTTTTGGTGTGTGTTAAATAAATAGGCCTTTTCAGCCAGTAGGTAACCCTGGGCGTTCAGCTCGCGGACTTTTGGCAACTCCGCACTGTGCGACAACGCGGACTTACACTTTATTTCTTCTTCGCGCACTCAATATGTGTTTTTGCCCGGGCGATTACGACTTTTTGTAAAGATCGCGATGCCGAACACGCAGAATTTGCAATCTGGCGAAGAATATCTCTCGAGCAGCATAGAACCTTCTGAAAAATGATAATTTGGTTCATTTTGCTCAAAAAACTCCTCAGGTTGTCATTTGGCTGTAGTTTTTTGAGCAAGGATTCATTTTTCTTTTATTTTACAATTTTTTTAAAGAGGAAGGAAGTTCCCCAGAGTTTCCAACTACCTGGTCCTGTCCTTTGTCTTCACTTTCTTGTTATTGTGGGTGGCCTGGGCATGTGGGTGGTGGCCATTTTGTGAAGCCAGGCATTGTGCTTTTGCCATAGGCCTGCATTGTCTGTCTTGTCTTCCTTTTCTTGTTGTTGTGGGTGGCCTGGCCATGTGTGGCAGCCATTTTGTGGAGCAAGGCAGTGTCCTTGCTTTTGCCATAGGCTTCCAAGCTTGTGGCCTAGTCTGGCAGTTCGGGCTGGACTGTTCCCATGAGGCACAGGGTCAGACTGATTTGCATATGGCCATGTCTGAACTGGGGTGGTGGAGTGAGCTAAAGAATGATGATGGATTAAACCCAGATCAGTTGACTGGGGGTGAGTGTTTGATTGGCTCAAGTGTTCCGTCCATCATCCCCTTTTGTATCGCTTTGTTCGCCCTAAGTTGGCGGGGGTATGCCCAGACGTGGGTCCCTTGCTCACTTTGCCACTGGATTCAAGCAAGCCTGGCTGATGACGGCTGGAATGCCAGAAACCGGTCTTAGGATGCTTGTTTCCGGTCCAGGGAAGACATGGCTTGGCAGTTCGGGCTGGACTGTTCCCATGAGGCACAGGGTCAGACTGATTTGCATATGGCCATGTCTGAACTGGGGTGGTGGAGTGAGCTAAAGAATGATGATGGATTAAACCCAGATCAGTTGACTGGGGGTGAGTGTTTGATTGGCTCAAGCGTTCCGTCCATCATCCCCTTTTGTATCGCTTTGTTCGCCCTAAGTTGGCGGGGGTATGCCCAGACGTGGGTCCCTTGCTCACTTTGCCACTGGATTCAAGCAAGCCTGGCTGATGACGGCTGGAATGCCAGAAACCGGTCTTAGGATGCTTGTTTCCGGTCCAGGGAAGACATGGCTTGGCAGTTCGGGCTGGACTGTTCCCATGAGGCACAGGGTCAGACTGATTTCCATATGGCCATGTCTGAACTGGGGTGGTGGAGTGAGCTAAAGAATGATGATGGATTAAACCCAGATCAGTTGACTGGGGGTGAGTGTTTGATTGGCTCAAGCGTTCCGTCCATCATCCCCTTTTGTATCGCTTTGTTCGCCCTAAGTTGGCGGGGATATGCCCAGACGTGGGTCCCTTGCTCACTTTGCCACTGGATTCAAGCAAGCCTGGCTGATGATGGCTGGAATGCCAGAAATCGGTCTTAGGATGCTTGTTTCCGGTCCAGGGAAGACATGGCTTGGCAGTTCGGGCTGGACTGTTCCCATGAGGCACAGGATCAGACTGATTTGCATATGGCCATGTCTGAACTGGGGTGGTGGAGTGAGCTAAAGAATGATGATGGATTAAACCCAGATCAGTTGACTGGGGGTGAGTGTTTGATTGGCTCAAGCGTTCCGTCCATCATCCCCTTTTGTATCGCTTTGTTCGCCCTAAGTTGGCGGGGGTATGCCCAGACGTGGGTCCCTTGCTCACTTTGCCACTGGATTCAAGCAAGCCTTGCTGATGACGGCTGGAATGCCAGAAACCGGTCTTAGGATGCTTGTTTCCGGTCCAGGGAAGACATGGCTTGGAAGTTCGGGCTGGACTGTTCCCATGAGGCACAGGGTCAGACTGATTTGCATATGGCCATGTCTGAACTGGGGTGGTGGAGTGAGCTAAAGAATGATGATGGATTAAACCCAGATCAGTTGACTGGGGGTGAGTGTTTGATTGGCTCAAGCGTTCCGTCCATCATCCCCTTTGTATCGCTTTGTTCGCCCTAAGTTGGCGGGGGTATGCCCAGACGTGGGTCCCTTGCTCACTTTGCCAATGGATTCAAGCAAGCCTGGCTGATGACGGCTGGAATGCCAGAAACCGGTCTTAGGATGCTTGTTTCCGGTCCAGGGAAGACATGGCTTGGCAGTTCGGGCTGGACTGTTCCCATGAGGCACAGGGTCAGACTGATTTGCATATGGCCATGTCTGAACTGGGGTGGTGGAGTGAGCTAAAGAATGATGATGGATTAAACCCAGATCAGTTGACTGGGGGTGAGTGTTTGATTGGCTCAAGCGTTCCGTCCATCATCCCCTTTTGTATCGCTTTGTTCGCCCTAAGTTGGCGGGGGTATGCCCAGACGTGGGTCCCTTGCTCACTTTGCCACTGGATTCAAGCAAGCCTGGCTGATGACGGCTGGAATGCCAGAAACCGGTCTTAGGATGCTTGTTTCCGGTCCAGGGAAGACATGGCTTGGCAGTTCGGGCTGGACTGTTCCCATGAGGCACAGGGTCAGACTGATTTGCATATGGCCTTATCTGAACTGGGGTGGTGGAGTGAGCTAAAGAATGATGATGGATTAAACCCAGATCAGTTGACTGGGGGTGAGTGTTTGATTGGCTCAAGCGTTCCGTCCATCATCACCTTTTGTATCGCTTTGTTCGCCCTAAGTTGGCGGGGGTATGCCCAGACGTGGGTCCCTTGCTCACTTTGCCACTGGATTCAAGCAAGCCTGGCTGATGACGGCTGGAATGCCAGAAACCGGTCTTAGGATGCTTGTTTCCGGTCCAGGGAAGACATGGCTTGGCAGTTCGGGCTGGACTGTTCCCATGAGGCACAGGGTCAGACTGATTTGCATATGGCCATGTCTGAACTGGGGTGGTGGAGTGAGCTAAAGAATGATGATGGATTAAATCCAGATCAGTTGACTGGGGGTGAGTGTTTGATTGGCTCAAGCGTTCCGTCCATCATCCCCTTTTGTATCGCTTTGTTCGCCCTAAGTTGGCGGGGGTATGCCCAGACGTGGGTCCCTTGCTCACTTTGCCACTGAATTCAAGCAAGCCTGGCTGATGACGGCTGGAATGCCAGAAACCGGTCTTAGGATGCTTGTTTCCGGTCCAGGGAAGACATGGCTTGGCAGTTCGGGCTGGACTGTTCCCATGAGGCACAGGGTCAGACTGATTTGCATATGGCCATGTCTGAACTGGGGTGGTGGAGTGAGCTAAAGAATGATGATGGATTAAACCCAGATCAGTTGACTGGGGGTGAGTGTTTGATTGGCTCAAGCGTTCCGTCCATCATCCCCTTTTGTATCGCTTTGTTCGCCCTAAGTTGGCGGGGGTATGCCCAGACGTGGGTCCCTTGCTCACTTTGCCACTGGATTCAAGCAAGCCAGGCTGATGACGGCTGGAATGCCAGAAACCGGTCTTAGGATGCTTGTTTCCGGTCCAGGGAAGACATGGCTTGGCAGTTCGGGCTGGACTGTTCCCATGAGGCACAGGGTCAGACTGATTTGCATATGGCCATGTCTGAACTGGGGTGGTGGAGTGAGCTAAAGAATGATGATGGATTAAACCCAGATCAGTTGACTGGGGGTGAGTGTTTGATTGGCTCAAGCGTTCTGTCCATCATCCTCTTTTGTATAGCTTTGTTCGCCCTAAGTTGGCGGGGGTATGCCCAGACGTGGGTCCCTTGCTCACTTTGCCACTGGATTCAAGCAAGCCTGGCTGATGACGGCTGGAATGCCAGAAACCGGTCTTAGGATGCTTGTTTCCAGTCCAGGGAAGACATGGCTTGGAAGTTCGGGCTGGACTGTTCCCATGAGGCACAGGGTCAGACTGATTTGCATATGGCCATGTCTGAACTGGGGTGGTGGAGTGAGCTAAAGAATGATGATGGATTAAACCCAGATCAGTTGACTGGGGGTGAGTGTTTGATTGGCTCAAGCGTTCCGTCCATCATCCCCTTTTGTATCGCTTTGTTCGCCCTAAGTTGGCGGGGGTATGCCCAGACGTGGGTCCCTTGCTCACTTTGCCACTGGATTCAAGCAAGCCTGGCTGATGATGGCTGGAATGCCAGAAACCGGTCTTAGGATGCTTGTTTCCGGTCCAGGGAAGACATGGCTTGGCAGTTCGGGCTGGACTGTTCCCATGAGGCACAGGGTCAGACTGATTTACATATGGCCATGTCTGAACTGGGGTGGTGGAGTGAGCTAAAGAATGATGATGGATTAAACCCAGATCAGTTGACTGGGGGTGAGTGTTTGATTGGCTCAAGCGTTCCGTCCATCATCCCCTTTTGTATCGCTTTGTTCGCCCTAAGTTGGCGGGGGTATGCCCAGACGTGGGTCCCTTGCTCACTTTGCCACTGGATTCAAGCAAGCCTGGCTGATGACGGCTGGAATGCCAGAAACCGGTCTTAGGATGCTTGTTTCCGGTCCAGGGAAGACATGGCTTGGCAGTTCGGGCTGGACTGTTCCCATGAGGCACAGGGTCAGACTGATTTGCATATGGCCATGTCTGAACTGGGGTGGTGGAGTGAGCTAAAGAATGATGATGGATTAAACCCAGATCAGTTGACTGGGGGTGAGTGTTTGATTGGCTCAAGCGTTCCGTCCATCATCCCCTTTTGTATCGCTTTGTTCGCCCTAAGTTGGCGGGGGTATGCCCAGACGTGGGTCCCTTGCTCACTTTGCCACTGGATTCAAGCAAGCCTGGCTGATGACGGCTGGAATGCCAGAAACCGGTCTTAGGATGCTTGTTTCCGGTCCAGGGAAGACATGGCTTGGAAGTTCGGGCTGGACTGTTCCCATGAGGCACAGGGTCAGACTGATTTGCATATGGCCATGTCTGAACTGGGGTGGTGGAGTGAGCTAAAGAATGATGATGGATTAAACCCAGATCAGTTGACTGGGGGTGAGTGTTTGATTAGCTCAAGCGTTCCGTCCATCATCCCCTTTTGTATCGCTTTGTTCGCCCTAAGTCGGCGGGGGTATGCCCAGACGTGGGTCCCTTGCTCACTTTGCCACTGGATTCAAGCAAGCCTGGCTGATGACGGCTGGAATGCCAGAAACCGGTCTTAGGATGCTTGTTTCCGGTCCAGGGAAGACATGGCTTGGCAGTTCGGGCTGGACTGTTCCCATGAGGCACAGGGTCAGACTGATTTGCATATGGCCATGTCTGATCTGGGGTGGTGGAGTGAGCTAAAGATTGATGATGGATTAAACCCAGATCAGTTGACTGGGGGTGAGTGTTTGATTGGCTCAAGCGTTCCGTCCATCATCCCCTTTTGTATCGCTTTGTTCGCCATAAGTTGGCGGGGGTATGCCCAGACGTGGGTCCCTTGCTCACTTTGCCACTGGATTCAAGCAAGCCTGGCTGATGACGGCTGGAATGCCAGAAACCGGTCTTAGGATGCTTGTTTCCGGTCCAGGGAAGACATGGCTTGGCAGTTCGGGCTGGACTGTTCCCATGAGGCACAGGGTCAGACTGATTTGCATATGGCCATGTCTGAACTGGGGTGGTGGAGTGAGCTAAAGAATGATGATGGATTAAACCCAGATCAGTTGACTGGGGGTGAGTGTTTAATTGGCTCAAGCGTTCCGTCCATCATCCCCTTTTGTATCGCTAGTCTGCCAGTAGGCCCAGAGGTAGTCATCATGGGTGCATAAAAACTGTTTCTGTGTTGTCTCTGTTGAATTTAACATCATTTATGGCATTGGATTGAATTGCAAAATGTGGTTTTTGGGGTGGTATTTCAGTTTTTTGGTGTGTGTTAAATAAATGCCCTTGTTGCAAGTGTATGTGTTGTTGTTGTGGTTGTTGTGTAGCTCTCCAACCTTTTTAGCCATGTGGATTTTCGTTTTTGCATTAAAGCTGTGTTGTTTATCAGGCATCCTTTGTCTGGCCATATAGGCCTGCTTGAGTTCATTGTTTTCCTTGCCTTGTGCCTGTGAGTGACCATGTGGCTGGGGGCCATTTTGTGGTGGTAGTTAGTAGTGTGCTGTTTTTGCCACATAGGCCTGCGTGTCTTTCCATTGTTCCTCTTGTCTTACTGCTTCCAAATCCATCCCCATTGCCAGCTGCAGCTCCCTGATGCTGCATCCATCCCACGTGATGCACAAATTAAGGCTAAACAGGCTCCACTACATTTGTATTTTTGTTTTTGTTCTTTGCTATTCTTATTCTTCCTGAGTGTACACAGTACACCAGGAAAGCCCTTGTTGTCAAAGTCTCATAAATGGCTACACTGTTGTTGTTCACTGAGTTACTAAAATGTAATAATTGTGACCACCACACACTAAGTTATATATTTTATATTCAATTTGTCTGATTGTACTATTAGTAATTTAAGCACAACAAATTCCACGTTTGACTGATGTTCTTCTGGCTTTTTTGCTTTTAGGTGCACAAAGGACTGAGGAGGAGGTGTGTCATCATTGCCCGTTGTACTGCCAGACAGACGTCCTGCTGCTGTACACGACGTGACGTGTGACCTGACCAGACATCTCTGCAACTTGTGCAACTGAGTGCTGCTGACATCTGAAGAAGATGGGCCCAAAGAAAGCAGGTACCAGGTCCTCCAGTAACAAGAAAGTTGCTATTGAGAAGAAGGAACAGAAGAAGGAAGTGACACTTAAGTCTGGTGTGCCACCCAATACCTTTTTTGGGAAACAAAAAATTACGCCTGCAGCAGTGGTGTCCGGGTGGCAAGCTGGGGGCAGCACCTCCGCATCAGTGGGCCAAACCCACCAACCCAGGCCCAAGCACATGAGTGTGGAAGAGGTAGCCAGCCTAATGGTGGAAACCAGTGATGCTGAGCCTGAGATAAACTTATCGCTATCTCAAAGTAGTACCCAATCAACGCAGGAGGAAACACAGCAGATAAGTGGTCAAGAACAGCCACAACCACTGCCCGCAATAGTAGTTGTTCCTCCCGAAGTAGGGGCAGTTCAGGAAATTGAGCCTCATGCAGAGGAAGAAGAAGAGGAAGCCGCTCATTCAGAAGATCCATTGTCTTCCAAATCCCCAGCAAGGAAAAGGAGGGTTAATCCATCAAGTTCTTCTTCGCCAAGCACCCCTTCTGATGATCTAGATGCCACTTGGAAGCCACAAACTGAGTCTGAGAGGGAGACACGTCCCAAGACCAGGCTAGGGAAAAGGAAGGTTCCAGAAAGCCTTACACTTATGGAGGTCGATGAAGAACAGCAGGATGATGATGAGCCAGTCATCACGAACATCACTCCCGGCCCCAAGGAGATGGAGACCAACATTATTACCCTATCCAAAATCGCTGCGAGGGATGTAGCACGCATACCTCCAACACAGGTAACACCAACACGACCTACAGCTTCCATATTTGCATTAGCAAAGGCCCGGCAGCGACCTACATCCAGCACAACCACCACCTCAGTAGAAGTAGGTAGTGGTACTGCACAGAGTCAAATTCAGCGCACACCCTCCAGTTCATCCGACATTGGAAGTGGCACCTCCAGCAGGAGACAAAAGTTAAGCTCCCCAGTTTGGGACTTCTTTACGGTTAGCGAAAAGGAGGAGAACATTGCTATATGCTCCATTTGTAATACCTCTGTTAGTCGGGGTAAGCTTGGTACAAACTATGGTACCGGAGGCCAAATAACCCATCTGAAAAAACACCACTTGATCGACTGGGAGGACCACCTTCGCGGCATAAAAACTGCAACCATTGGTGTTGGTGGGGATAAAGGAGTAGAAGATCCGATCATGGTGGAAGAGGAAGGACAGGGAGAAATTCTCTCTGGTAGTGGTACACAAAGTAGCCCTGTCCCCAGCAGTGCAGTGGTATCACCCACATCCTCAGCAACATCTCAGTGGCACAAGACTAGTAGGAGTCAGCCTGAGACAGCAAGGAGTACCGCAATGAAAAAAAGTGCGTCGTTGAGCCTAACAGAAAGGAAAACCATGCAGCCTACCATTATCATCATGTTTAGGGCGGAGGGGCAGTACAAACGCAACCACCCAATAGCACGTTTGTACAATGCGAAGCTGGCTAAAATGTTAGCACTGGACCTTCTCCCTTTTTCTTTTGTTGAAGGGGTGGGTTTTCTGGAATTAGTGACAGCCATCTGCCCAAAATGGCAGGTTCCCAGCCGCTACTATTTCGCCAGAGTTGCTGTTCCAGCACTACATCACGACGTGCTGGAATTGCTTGGAAAAGCCTTGAAGCAGAGTGCTGTTCAGAGTATCCACCTGACAACAGACATGTGGAGCAGTTGCCAAGCCACTGATTACATGTGCATCACTGCAAACTGGATCTCTTTTGTGGGGGTTAGAGAAAAGATATCTGCTGGTGTTGATGCTGCTGAGATTTTTCATGCCACTCGCAAACATGCAACTGTAGCCATGTTTGCCATGGAGAAATCTCATACTGCTGCAAACATTTTGGATGAGTTTAACAGCAAGGTCTTTGAGTGGCTGCGCCCAAGAGGGCTTAACATTGGTTTTGTTGCCACCGACAATGGCATTAATGTAGTTAGAGCCATGAAAGATGGTGGCTATTTCAGGGTCCCGTGTTTGGCACACTGCATTAACATTGTTGTTCAAGACTTTCTGAAAAATGAATACAAAGTCAGCAACTTACTGGCCACCTGCAGAAGAATATGCACACATTTCAGCCATTCTTTTAAAGCCCGGAAGCAGCTGAGGGTCATTCAACGTGAGCATAAAATGCCAGTCAAAGCACTCATCCAGGAGGTGCCAACACGTTGGAACTCAACTTATTACATGCTTGATCGTCTGTTTGAGTAGTACATACCACTGAATGCTTATGTCATGCAAAGATTAGAGGATCCTACTGTGAGAGGCATGACTGTTGAGATGGCCCAATGGGACCTCGTTAATTGCCTGACAGAGATGCTACTTCCTTTTGAGGTCTTCACACGTGAAGTCAGCAGGGAGGACTGTACTATGGGCCAAGCTATCCCATTGTTGCACATGCTAGAGCAACAGCTAAAGGAGGTGTCTGAAACGTACGCAGGTGTGGATGACAAACAAGACGCATATTATTTGGCGCACTCCTTAGCTGTTCGCTTATCTGAAAATACAAGGATTCAAAATAACATTGTGTCACATCAACATTACATTACTGCCACAATTTTGGATCCACGGTACAAAGTATTTCTGAACAGTAAGGCAGTAATTCCTTTTTCGGAAGTGGATGTTGCCAAGTACAAAACTTTGATAGCTAAGGAAGCCACTAAGTTCGAAAACGAATGGCTGGTACTTACAGGCCCGCCGCCCCAGGCCAGAACAAGTACTACAGTCCATCCAGAGTCCAGTTCTACTTCAGAGCCTGAGGGCAGTGTGTTTGCCTCCCAGCAGTCACCAACAACACCACTAACAGCAAGAACAGGATCATCAGCCAGAGTACAATCGGCAACTGATTGGTTTCTGCGGCATTGGTATGGTAAGACAAGTGCTGATGCACAGGCAAAAGAGGCCAAGCAAATCGGAGCTCCCCTGAGCATTGAGCGTATGGTCCAGGCCTATCTGGATGACACAACAGAGGTCTTCATGGATCGAAACCCATTGGTGTATTGGTATGGGAAAAGAAGCCAATGGACAGTGCTCAGCAGGCTGGCGATAAAGTATCTGGCTTCCCCTGTCGCAAGTGTCTCTTCTGAGCGTGTTTTCAGTGCTGCTGGTGCCATTGTAACTGTGAAAAGGACCAGTCTCTCGCCCAAAAGCGCGGAGAGGTTAACCATGATCAAAATGAATCAGCACTTTATACCAGCAGAGTACAAAATACCTAATCACAGCAGGAAGAGGAGAGTGACTTAGGTGATGGAAGTACTGTGTTAGATGACCTACTTCTGATCGAACCACCAGAGTTTGAGGACGAGCTCCTCTTCCCTGACAACTAGGCTTTCAAATTGTTACTTTCTTCCTTCCTTTAATTGTGTGTGTCTCTGTCTTTCTGGTTCGAATCACAACAAATCCATCACCGCCGTCTTCTCTTTTTATTTCCATATTGGAGTTGCACCTCTGTGCATTTAACTGTCCACTCCTCAGAGTCCTGCTCCATCTTCCTGACTCGCCCTAAATACATTTCCCTCAAGCCAGACATTGGATGGAGAATAGTACAAGAAATGTTGCCTCTAACAGTCCCTCCAGAAGAAGTGGAACATGACTATAGCTATCCTCCTTTTGTTTCCGAGCCGAAACTCATCACTGTCAGAAGGCTACCGCCTCGGCAGGCATCAAAAGCTCATCAATGTCAGAACAGAAGGTACTTGGCAGAGAAAGACAAGACTCTTCGAAGAAACTTGCTGACATGTCACATTTCTGCAAACTCAATTTGACCAATGACCGCTACCCAGGCCGCGGACCATCTCACAGCGCTGACCATGTGAACCAACTTCAACTGCGACAAAGTGCCACAGATGAATAAGAAAACCGAAACAGCGACTAACACTCAAAATGAATGTGGAGTAATAATGAGGCCACTGCCTCGGTAAAAAAACACACACCTGTCAGAACTAGGCATCTGACAGCCAAAGAGAAGAGCAAGACAGGTAATGATGGCATGCGTTGGATGCAGACTCAGAGTGATTGCTGTTTTTTGTGTTGATGACGTTGTGCATGAAGTCGAACTGTACTAGTAATTAATCTACCAACTAAAAGTGACTCAAGTGACAGTCAATGTTTCCCTTCTTGTTGTTTAATAACCAAATTGTAATCCTACTACTGCAGGCCAATATCCGTTGCATTTTTTAATATGGAATATGGACTTAGTCAGAGTCGTACTCGGTACACTACAGACTGAGTTGGAGTTGGACAACACGTACAACACCATGATGATGACCATACTATCTTCGCAGTCAGTCAGTTGGATCGGAGATGATTGATGGAGTAACTCGGGGCATTTCAAATCAAGTGGCATAAAAGGTAAATAAGTCAAGTCAACAACCACAGCAGACCTGCATGTCTGTGTAGTGGTGGAGTCGAGTGCAGTGGTATGACTGACAGCGGTGCATTGATTTAGTCACTTAATTTTGAAAATGCTAGGTTGCTGCATATGTGCTTTGTCTGGCTCTGTCAAAATGTAAGCTAAATGGAGGTTTGGTCACGGCCCGGTGCCGTGCCCCTGCTCTGTCCTGTTGTTGTTGTAGTTTAAAATGCTGTAAACAGAGTAGACATGATGTATCTATCCATGCCGCCTCAGTCTAAAAGTGTTCTCTTCTCTGTCTTGTTGCACTCCACCGTAATTGATGCATTTTTTTATTCATTGATTTTTCAATATCCCATTTGTTTTTCCATTTACACTTACAGGCCGGCTTTTACCCTGTGCTATACTTGGAAAAACAACGCACACTTACCTTACCAATGAATCTACATCTGTCAGGCATGCAGTGGCGTCACCCAAGATTGATGGACGGAGCATCCATGGAAGGGACTGAGGACCAAGAGGAATGCCGAGATGCAACTCCCGATTTGACCAGGATAACACAGTAACAGTATCAACTTTCATCATCTTTTAAATAATTTGATTCATTTTTTGTCTTCAATCATTACTACCATGTGTTGTTGTTATTATTAATTATGTTTGCTCTCTGCTTATAATTCATCCCTACAGCTATTTTTAAATTTTCTTTGCTATCTTTAAAAGTAAGCCCGGTACAACAGAACAGAACGCAAACTGTATGTAATCTGTGTCTCAATGAGGGCAGACAGGCAAGGCAAATTGCATAATATTAATATACTGATGCCCTGCACTGTCTAATTGTCTAGTAGTAGTTAGTAAGTTTTACTTATCATTAACCATCAAGTTATCATCATCATGCATGCATTTCCTTTTTCACCCTTAACAGATTTATAGATATGGTAGTCTACAAAGATTGTGTTTTCATTTGTCGTTTGTCCATGCGTACTGTTTTTCTTTGTCAAACCTTTCCCCAAACCCCCCTTCCCAACCATTCATCAAACCCTAACCCTCTTCCCCCGGGCTGTGTGATTTTTTGAGGTGTGACTAAATTAAATGTACACCAATAATTGATCATACGCTTGCTAGGGCGGATGTGGCGAAAGCAACACTAATTCAATTTCAAGGCAGGGGGAGGATCTTCTTCTGCTTGCCCACCCATGATGATCAGTATATTTGCGAGGTAACATTTTTTAACAAAGGAACCTAATCCATCATCATTAATTGCCGGCATCGATTGTCATCCTATTACACACAGCACTAAAGGTTACGCTTGTGTCGAGTGTAGGCCTAGTTGAGTGACTCAACACAACTACAGTTTGTAACTTGTTGTACTAGGCTATCCCTCCACCATTATGTTTTATTTACTTCGCTCTACTATTCCTCCCAGACTCTCTCTCAGGCGACTGACTGTCTCATTTTCTTTTTTTGTAAATGCTACTGCCAGTGTCTACTACTACCACCACAACCATGGCATCTGCATTCTCTTCGGAAACCCAACCTGCATCCTCATGCAGCCATCGCTGTGCCTAACTTAAACATCAATCACAGGTAAGAAAAGAAAAGATGTTTGGGGGAGGTATAATAATGGACTAGGAGGAGAGACTGACCGTACTAGTAGGACAAGTCACTCAGTGAGGGGTAACGCATCTATCTGTTTGTGTCTTACAAAGTCAGCCAATTATTTAAATCAAACACTGGCTGTGGCCCTGCAGCAGCAAGGAAACAGTGTGACGTAAAACAGTAACCCCACAAAACATTAACCACATCGTATGTAAGTATAAAAAATATATATAGTTTAATCCCCTAACAAACATAAACTATGTAAAAAATCCCACAACACCTGACCCACCCCTCTCCCTAACCCCAACCAATGTCCAAAACGAGAAAGTCCAAAGGTAACCAATGTCCATAAAGCCCAACGCCCAATTCCCACCCACCAAAAAAAGGATTAAAAAAGGGGCAATCAAACAGGGTCTACTCTTTAACTTAGCGGCGGGCTCTTCTGTTTTCCCTCTCCAGGACCTTGACTCTCTTCTTCAGCTCCTCTACCTCCTCCTCCAGTCGTGCATTCCGGAGGCGAATGCGGCGCGCATATGCCCTGCAGTTCCATCCACAGGGGGGGCAGCAGTAATGCTGGAAGATGTTGTTGTGCGGCGGCGGGCGGCTGCCTGACCAAGGCGCCGTACCACTGGAGGGGCCTGGCTGGGGCCCGGGGCATTGGAGGAGGCTGCAGCTGCTGCCGCCTCCTCCTCCTCCTCCGCCAGAGCCCCCAGCCGCCGGTACTCAGTGCAGATGGCCTCCAGCTTCCGGCGCCAGGCCATGGCTGCCAACTCCTTCCTCGTTGGTTTTGGAGGAGCTATATCAAGAAAGAAAAAAAGAATATTTTACCAATACTCTTAGCAAAACAGTAACACAAAATTAATTCAACACATAGTGGCATAGTAGCAGTAGCACTAGCAAGCACAGTACATAACATTTGTGGTATGTATCTGTCCTCCCACTTCCCTTGGCCTCTAACATTTGTGGGAGTTTCAGGCATTATACTAGCACTATGGCACAGTACACCACTTTTTCTCTTTAGTTTAGCGAAATTACATAACCTTGTTGTAGCCGGCATGCCAGCTCAGTCAGCTTGCGCCCAAGACAAACATACTCGAGTCATGACGCAGACTCACGTTAGTTCTATTTACTACTGTCTGCAGGTGGGGAAGCTCGTATTTTTCTATTACGGGTGGCACTGGCCATACTCTCTCTGTTACATCAAGGGCAATTGCTCAATTTCACTTTCACCCTGCCCTGACTACTACAAAAAGGCAGATTATATATCTGATCCAATGATCATTGCTTATATATGGGACGACATGAGGTACTTTGTTTTGATTGATTGTGTAACCAACAGATAGGCCACCCCCCATGGCAGGCTGGCTGACAGTAAAATTAACATAGGTAGGGAGTGGTCCTCGGAGTCGGAGGAAGGCGCTGATAACTACATACATACACAATATATATAAATATATATGATGTGCTTGCAAACTACTGTGAGTCAAGGGAGTATTCTGAAAATACAACTTATATTCCCCTCGGCTTTGCTACTGTGGCGCGGTTTCTTTTACATTCTCTTCAAAGTAAGACTCTGGTCTGCATCCAGTGACAGTCTCCACCTATGCTATCTATGATGAATACATCCAGGCATCCATCCATTCAAAGTAAACGTCTATCATTCTTCTTAATCTCTCAACAAACCTTAGTTTGTTTCACCAACAACCACCCATGCGTCCTTCCTTGCTTGCCTTTGAGTTTGACCCAAACACCGCTGACCATTCTTGCCATCCTATCCACCCATGCGGTGTCGGCACCCAGGCAGGCATCTTTTCTTTCACCTTCCACCCATCCTTCAACAACCCATGCATCTGATTCCTATCAGCCACCTATGCATGCTTCCACCGTATCCTTCTCTGCCAGTCATATTACATCTCGCCTGTCCTTCCTCCTTCCACCCTTCTTTCCCTTTTTGTTCAACACATCCATCAAGGTCATCTGATCTGACTTTTTGTCTTCTCCATCAAACTTTCACAGCTGAGTTGGAGTCAGATAGAAGAGGCCATTGGTTACTCAACTCACGCTGCTAATGTTATTGCTAATGCCATTGCTAAGTAAAGGGTGTCTTCTTCAACCGTTGTCTAATGTTCACTACAACTTCATACTTACTAAGTCTCAACAGTACAGTGAGTGTACAGTACACCCTTCCCGCTAGTGTAATGTCAATAAGTAAGGAATATAACTTACCACTGCCCGCCGCTGCTGCTGGCTCACCCCCTGTAGTAGCTCCTGCAGGTGCCGCTGCCGCATCTCCTGCTCCCTCCGGAATGGCTGCATCGCCGCTGGCCCCGGCACTGGTGGTCGGTAGTACGCCTAGAAAAAACATTACACATTTTTAGATGCCATATATACACCTCCCCTATTTATTCTTTTTCACTAGCAAGATTGGAAAAAAAAGTGAATACATACAATCATATACAACATAAATCACTAGCCCAAATCGGGTACTAGAGTAGAGTAGACACTAGTAGTGTTATGGTCGCTAGGGTCATTCTAGTCTACTCTACTCTTTGCAAAGTTAGCCTGAGCCATGCAGCCATTTTAGCTTCATGTCTTTTGCGCACGTGACGTCACGTTACCTCGCAGCTTGTTGTTTAAGAGTGACGCCTTTAAGCCCACATGAGGTCATACAGCTACTGTCTGAGCGTTGCGTACAAGAGGTCGAAAAATTAACAAGCTACTTTATTATATGGAGTTCTGGTCAGTCTGTATTGCTTAGCCATAACATGCTACACTTTCTGGCATGACTGAGAAATGCTTGCATTATACTATCTAACGCGCACCATTTTCTCATAAGCAGGCGGAAGATTCCCTTCTACGAACCAGAGCTTTGCAGAGCTTAGGATGTAACCAGTACTTCTACGTTCTAAGGTGAGGGGTCCCCCAGAATTCACACAGAGATCTTTTGTCTTTGATGGACTTGTAACAATGTTTATTGTTTTAATCTTATGCATTTTGCTGTTGGAGCTGGCTCGTATAGTATGCTGAATTGAATTGAAGAACAACTTACAGAGCTTGTTAGTTGAAAATAAACCTTTTGAACTTACACATAGACTCTGTGGTATTTGGTGTGGTGGACTTACACAAGAGACTATAGCTAGTCGGTCAGGGGATTGTGGGTTCTGACTGAGGTGTGAGGAAGGTCCAACCTCCCATCACCAACATCCTATTTTCTTGTGCATAGTTCTGTATGTGGCTGTGCAGAATCCCCACAACAGTAGTAGTATATCCTATCAAAAATAGTCAAATATCTGGTTGGGCATTTTGTTGGTGGGAATTGTCGAAAAGCCTCAAGAAAGATTAAGAAGACCAGAAGAGGACAACCCAAAGGACTGGACTCCGTGGCTAGAGCTATAATGGTAAATCTGAGTTTTATTTAAAACCTGTTAAATAAAGAGTGGCCAACTGGGCAAGCTTAGCTACAGACAGAGTAATAGTAGTAGTACAGAGAGTCATAGGCTCATAGCAGAGGCAGTTAGAGGCAGGGATAACAAGAATTTAGAAACAGTCTAGATCGAAGAAGATTTGGAAAGAAATAGAATTAGGATTCGGAATAGGAAATAGAAATAATAGTTCAGAAAAAATAAGGTGCAGTAAAAGTTAGGGAAATATAATTATTAATATTAACCACTGGAGGACTTACTGGGGCCAGCAGCAGAGCCCTCGGTAGAGGAGCGGTCCTGGCCCTGGGAGGCATCTTCATGTTCTTCTTGTCCCGCCGCCTGTGGCTGTGACCCCGTCTTCTTGCCCCAGGGTGCTGATCATGTAAGATATAATAAAGAAAGAGACAAACATTAATGATTGGTGTACTGTGAAGTAAATAAAATATTTTAAAAAACACTCAAAAAACATTTTAGGAAACCACAATTGCAATAAAATTGACCTATCTAATCAGATCGACTAGTAGTATTATTGCGGGATTCACGGACCGTCTACTTATTATTTATGAACACTAATCCAGTGTTCCATTCTGATTCCAGAATACTAACTAAGCCTATGTACCACCTGACCTAGTATGCTGATTTCTTTTTAAAACCTATTGTTGCAAAACAAACATCTTATCTTAGAGATTCGGCTCATGCCATTGCCACCTTTGAGGGATTGGGCTTCAACAGGGTGACCCAGTTTTGGGTCACCCTGGATATTGAAGCCCTATATACAAATATTCCCCAAGATGATACTATAAGAACAGTCAAAACAATCTTAGAAAAAGAAAATCTAGGAGGTGGCAATTTGGATTTCATCATGAGTTGCATTAGTATGGTCCTAAAGAACAACTTTTTTCTATATAAAAAAGATCTCTTTCACCAAATCAAGGGGACCAGTATGGGCGCAACTTGCGCCCCAAGTTTGGCCTGCCTCTATGTTAGTAAATTTGAAACAGTTCACATTTTTAACGAATTAGCACCTTTTTTCGAAAATATCAGTCACTGGTATCGTTTCATTGATGATATCATCTTCATCTGGAACGGTGCCAGTGACCAATTGACAGAATTTATTTCTTGGCTTAATATGGGTGACCCAAATCTAAGATTCACCTCCCAATACAGTAATTCCAGGATTAATTTCTTGGACATCTGTATCAAAGATTTAGATGGGAAATTAGCGATTGAACTATATAGTAAACCGACAGATAAAAATACCCTGTTACATTACGCAAGCAATTACCCCAAAGCACAGAAAGATAATATTCCTTTTGGGGAATTCTTGCGTCTCCGTAGAAATTGTTCTACACTTGAAGATTTTTATTTTCACTCGGATACACTAAAGAAAAACTTAGCGATAGAGGTTATCCAAAAAACTCATTAAAAACTCATTTAAAAGAGCTAGATTTTACAATAGAGAAGCCCTGTTAGGTACTACTAAGAAGAAAGATAAAAAAATAGTCAATGAAAAAATAGTGTTTGTCAGTAAATTTTCTCATATTAGCAATCAAATCAAAAACATAATCAATAGAAATTGGAAAATTATCAATGATGATAGACAAGAACCCATGAATAAACCTATGTTCGCATTTAAGCGTAACAAAAATATACGCAACTCATTGGTTTACACATATACCGATCAAGATGAGAATATTCAAACCACCCTATATCAATCTAAAGCTGTGGGAAACCACAAATGTGGATCATGCTCAATGTGTGAATAATGTCTAGTAGCCAAAAACTAGAACATAATGGCCAGACATTTTCATCAGTGGCCCTGACAAATTGCAGAAGCAAAAATGTTGTTTATTTTTTAATTTGCCCATGCGGTTTGGGCTATGTAGGTTAAACTGGACGCAAACTCAGATATAGGTTACTAGAACATAAGTCCTCCGTACGCATCAATAAAGAAAATGCACCACTGACTACTCACTTTGCTGAACTAGGTCACAAATGTGAGGATTTTTGGTGGTTCATTCTAGAAAAAATAAAGAATAATAGGCGCGGAGGCGATATGGAGAGTGTCAGAAAGATGAGAGAGCAATGGTATATCTGTCAGTTAAACACCGTCACTAAAGGTCTAAACACCAGAGAGGATTGGATGTCCTTTGTTTAGACGGCCAATCTAAATAGTAATTTATATGGAGATATAGCCTTGTTGGCAAAAGGGGCCGTGAATAAAATCTATAGGCTGGTCCTATACAGCCATTCCATTAGTACTTTTATATAGCCGCAGGTTTTGCTACCGGTACCCTTGATAGGGTTTATGTTTAAAAAAAAGGTTTATGGAACCATGGCCTCTTTTTCTAAATCTACTTTATAATATAGTCATGTAAACAAGGAGGTATAAATGATTTAAAAATCGACTCGCATAGTATGGGGGTTCACTTACACCATTTGATCAATATCAGCTTTTGTTAATTGTCGAATGGCGATTGGATCTTGTTTTAAATCATATACAACAAATATCTAAAAAATGTCTGTTTATGAGCATAAAAAATGCCCAAATCTTTCATTTTAATCTGGGAGTTCCAGTAATATAGATAAAGAGGGTTTGAAAGTTTAAACTTTTCCCAATCCATTTTGTATAATATTAGATCCATAATTGCCGATAAAATCTGATTTCGATTTCTAAAATTTAAGAATAAAAATTTAAATTAATTCTGATAACAATTGTTGATTTAGAAACATAAATAAGCCAGCCAGATATCCATTCCAAGATGGCGCCGGTTGCCGGTAAGCAGAGTCAAGTGTTTCCGCCCTTGTCTCTTTCTTTTACCCGTCGGAAGTCGGTTCCGATTGGGCTTGAACCTGTGAATGCCGTGTGCAACTAATGGGATACAAGTGTAAGTGATAGGAAACGGTAGAAATAGACCGCGTTTTCAGTAGTTTAAACATTCTCCCGCTACAGCATACCATCAGGAAGACGCTACGATGATCGGACAATATTGCCACAGGTAAGTGTGTGTCGCTGGGATTTGCAGGTGCCGGGAGGGACTAATCTCTCTTAAAATATCAAGAGCGTTTTAGCCTAGAAGTTTTTTAAACTCCTAAAGACTTTTGTTAATAAATTCGACAGCCAGCATTGCTTTCTGGTATATTAAGGCTAATATGAAAGCTATGTAGGGTGGCAGATAATACTTATAGCTTTCTCTTTAATAAATTTTGTTTGTACCAAGATTTAAAGTAATGATGATTTTTATACAAAAGCTCAAAGCAGAATATAATTAAAAATGTTTTCTCTAACGAATAGAACTTAATGGCCAAATAAAAACGGCATGTTGAAGTAGCAATAAACAAAAGTCTGTTGATGAAAAATACAGGAAGTGGACAGGCTCCTTACTAAGTTTAATCTGGTCAGACTATACGATCGATATAAACCATCGATACGGGTAGCAATAATCTCAAGATAATGAGTCTGGCTGTTGTTTGAGATTTAAAAAGTTAATCCTGTTGAAACTAGAATAACAATGATAGAGACAATTGTTTTCCATCGTCATGGGTGCATAATGATATATTAAGTTACATTCTCTTTGTCTAGATCCTAATTATAAAAGGGCATGTGGAAACCAGAAAAAAAGAAAATACGAAAACAAGTATCAAAGATAAAAAACCTTGAATTTTGTGATTCTTTGACCAGGTACTTCTTCTACTAAATTACTATGGAGGCACCATGCGATACCACTAGTAGCCCCAAGTAGCAAACAATGGGGACTAATCTAGATTACAATTGTCGTTAAAGTGACTAAGGAAGTGACGAGAGATAGAGTTTATCCTCAAACTTTCTCCTTCTGGTGGTATGACAAACGAGGCGGCCAGTTAATATTAATAATCCAGGTGAGAGAGTTATAATTTCCCAATATAGAACAATGGGGACAATACAATAAGGAGGAAGAAGGGTTGTTCATAACACGATTCTAATTTTCTCTTTAGACATCCATACATTTCTTCATTTGGATGACGGAAGGTTTTATTTTTCCTCCTAAGAACAAACCAGTTTCTGTATGTCGCAGTAGCATACCCCACTTATTATTGGTAAGCCCTGCCGTTGAAGGATAAATTGAAGTAAAATCGATACGTAATGCAGTTAAACCCTATTGGGTAAGCATTACGAAAGTATGAAATTGTGGGAGCATTCAGAGAGAAGAATGAATGTGATTGGTTGTGTAAACAATTTGGGAAGGGTATTATATGTCCTGGCTGACTACTATTTGTTGTTTAAATCTTTTCCTTCAACATTATAGCAGTAGGATGATGTTATGAATATAGTGTTCTAAAAATTATTTGTGTTATATGTATGTACTTGGTGATACTAAGCCATGTGTTTTTATTCATGCAGGTGTTTTCTGACTGCAACACTTTTGTTTTTTAATTCATTGAGAGTCGGAAATTGTTTGTCTTGATAAAGATGGTATCATTCACTAGCCATCGAAACGCGTCGACGCACCTTTAAATACAACCTAATCTGTGCCGTGGTCTGGGCCTTTTGAGTATCCAACGAAGTGAGACATACCGGGCTCCAGCCTTAGAACTTGTATAATCACAGAGGGTTGATTTTTAATGACATATTATTTCTGTCTAGTTTTGTGTACTCTCATATGTCGTTTTTTAATTGTTTCTTGAGATATATGTGTATGAATTTCGTGTAGACATTTTGTGTTATACAATTTTATGATTTGTGTTTTTGTGTTTTTAACATGTTCTAGGACATTTTTTATTAAATTTTTTTTTGATATTCTTCTAAAAATGTATCACATCGCTTAGATTGTCATTCAGATGCATGAGTAGCCTTCCCAATAGAATATGTGAAGTGATAGTATTTGAATGGGTGTTGCACGACTGTGTTAGGGTTCCAACTCCCAGCTCCACTGTCAGTAGTAATTCAGTCCAAAGGATTCTTTTTCCTATTCTTTTTCCTATACCACCTGACCTAGCCCATATATTCCAGACGGGCCAATTGTTCACTAAGGGGCCGATTCCGATCTCGGCTGGTAGGGCTCCGAATCGGATTCGGCTTAACCGGATTCGGAGCCCTATTTCCCGACCGATTCGTATGCGCGTCTGGACGAGCGAGTACGATGCGAAATCGCCGACCGACTCGTTCAGGCGTCCCAACCGCTCCGACCGACTCGTTCCCGGGTCGAACCGCACCGACCGACTCGCTCGGACACGACTCGCACCGCGCAATGGAGACGTTCCCCGGCCGGGTAAGTACGAATGGCGCCGCGAGCAGTCCGACCGACACGCGCCGTCCGGCTCGAAAGAGCAGTCGGAGCCGTACTTCGGGGATCCGTGTCAGACCCCCCTGTAAGCGTAGCCGCGCGAGTCGCACACAGGGGGGACCCATGGATCCCCTCTACCTGTGCGTGTACGGCGCGAGTCGCTTTGCCGTGTACCCGCTGTAGGGGGCGCCCTTGTTCACCTCGCACCCATTGAGGCAATGGTAGCCTGCGTACGCGCTGTACGACCGGCTCCCATTGACTTCAATGGGAGTCCGACCGCTCGTGTACGATGGCATACGGACGCATCGTACTCGTTCGGTCGGGCTGCACGGGTCCGATTCGGTCGGAAATCTCTCCGGGTCCGGCTCGGTCGGAGAGATTTCCGGCCCGAATCGGAATCGGCCCCTAAGTCTGCATTTAAATTTTAGCCCTCAAAAATGCATAGGTCGAGGACACATGCATAAATTTGTGCATAGACCAAATTGTTGGTTGGTTGCGTCTGATGTTCTGCTAGTGACACTGCTAAGCCTTACCACTCACTAAACAAACTACAAAAGGTTCTACTAAGGACTGGGGTAAGCAGCACTCAGTGACAGAGAGGATGCGTCACGCAAACCTCTAAAAAATTACCAACTAATACTAACTAAACCTATCAATCCATCCACCACTATCTCTTCTTAGTGACAGGAGGACAAAGGAAGGACTAGAGTCTCTCTAGCAATAGCATTACCTAACTTAAGTTCTCTAAGTAAACTCTTACATAATCAGCCCAAGCGAGTGCAAAGTTGCAAACAAGTAAGAGTAGCGCCGAGCACCTGTGTCCTACAATCACAGAAGATTTTGAAACGTAATTTACCTGCAATGTAAGCAGCAGTATTCTTGCTATTCGGAAAAAAATTATACACAATACCTATACTACTAGTATATTAGCTACTCACCAAGCCCCATGACCTCGACACCTAGCAGGTCTAGCAGGTCCTGCTCCCGGTCCAAGATGTCTGACCACCGGTGGGCCAGCTGGTTATGGGTGCGCCGGACCCCTGATTGACGAAACACTGCCCGACGCACCTTCGCCCACCGGCGGTGATGCTCCTGGGTCGGGTACCCGGAGCCAGGCCTGCCGCCTGCTGCCAAGGTCAAGGGGAGGTGGCGCTGCACAAAAAAAACAAGGGCGGCCACCTCCACCTCTCCAAAAAGCTTCCGGGCCTGCACCCCTGCAGGGCGCAGTCTGCCGCAAGGCAGGCGGCGGTTCTTGGGCGCAGGCCCCTGGTCCTTGGAGCGCCCATCAGTACACTTAGGCATGGTTCTGGGGTGAGCGGGAGGCGGAAAAGAAAATTTAGAAGGGAAAAATAAAGTTAGGGGAAGAAGTAGGAGCTTAAAGAAGGAAGTAATATAAAACAGTAGAAAAGTGAAAAAAACGCAGTAAAAGTAGAAATAAAATGCAAAATATAGACTTAGGGACAGAGAGGGATAGATAATAAATAAAAAAGATCAGAAAAACAGTGTAAAAACCTAAGGATGGCAAAGATAGAGGGAGTATAGAAAAGCAGGCCCCAGAACCATAGCATAGAGTGAAAAAACAAGATGGCCGCGCCCATCGCGACCGCGTGGGTGCGTGGGTAAGTTTGCGCGATATTTCCCTGTGCGCACGGAAAATGCGCCGCAAACACGTAAGACGCGATCCCGAACATAAAATGCGCATCGCGAACACGCTATACGTGACCCGGAACAGGAAATAAGGCACCGCGAACGGGCGGGACAAGTGAAAAACAAGATGGCCGCGCCCATAGGCGACCGCATGGGTAAGTTTGCGAGATACTAGCCCCCGAGCACGCAAACAGACTCCCGAACACGCAATACGCGTTTGCGAGCAAGAAAAACGCATCGCGAACGGGCGGGACAAGCAACTACGCGCGCTCGCATAGCTGCGCGTAGATCGCGTAGCGCTTTTGTAACTTCGCATAGCCTCACGTAGCACGACTACGCCAGGGTTAGTTGTTTGGTCTGTGTCTTGTGTGCTGAGAGCATGTGCGCACATTTAGAGGGCTGTGTTAGATTTCCAGCACAATGTGTTTAGGGTTGTGTAAATTTGTTGCCCTAGCTGTGTGTGCACAAAAGTGTCTGAGTCTAAGAGGGCCTGCATGGGTATGTTAAAAACCAGGTCTGCAGAGATGTGCCAGAAGGGGTGGGGTTCTTAGTAAGAGGAGGAGTTAAGAATAAGCAGACAGCCCAAGTCCCCATGCCCTCAGACTTGTGGATGCCTAACACACAGGGTTGGTGAAAGGCTGGTTTTAAAAAAAGGAAATCTTCATGCAGCCCCTAGAGAGCGTGGAACAGCTCGCTCGGTCTGTCCCTCCTTAGACCACAGGCTCAAAAAAAAAAAAAAAAGACAGACATGGCCGTATTGTGGAGGGAAACTTTTGTAAGGACAGATAAGTGTGAACAGCAAACCAAGGGATGGTTTCATGCACCAAATGACCAGAATGGAGCAAGAAGGGTGTAACCCAATTTAGAGCAAGACATGAGAAAAACTGTAAACTTGAGAGGCCTTGACGCAGGAAACCTGTGTAAGGGTCAGATAAGTGTCCAGTATGCCCTAGGCTATTACATGCAGCATATGACTAGACTGAAGCAATGAGGGTGAATCCCATCTTAGATCAGTGCACCTAAAAACTGTAAGGCAGAGTTTCTGGATGCAGGAAACCCTTGTAACGGTCAGATAAGTAAGGCCAGCTCGCCAAGGGGGTTTCCTGCAGATATGCCTTTTCTACATGAGTTGCTACCACCACCCTTATTATCTATGCTGACCGGCCTGTCAATGCACACTTCAAATAATGACCTTTCAAACTCTGTTTTTTTTTTGTGCTTACACAAGTGCAAGCAGGTAAGGCTAAGTTAAACCAAACCCTCAACACCTATTTCTGTGCCCACCCCTCACCAGAGTATGGCCTATGCATAATTAGCAAACGCCCTCCTGACACATGTATAAAAAGGCCACCACAAGCACAACTCTTTACACAAGCAATTCCAGAAACAGCCCCAAATCACCTGTTTGTGCTTTTGAAGACCTCAAGGAGAAAAAGAATGGCTCAGAATAACTCAGAATAACAACGCGCTGAATGGTGCTGCAGGCTTTGCTTTGCTGCAGGTAAATAACTAAGGTGGCACAATGTTATGGTCTTAAGGGTGCATTTAAAGTATTGGTGGGGAATGCATTTAATGTGAATACTGAGGCTGGTATAGGCTGGTATAGGGTGGCAAAGGTTTGCATCCTTTAGGCTTTAAATAAGGTTTAAGGCCTAGTGTAGGTGTGTTTAATGTGAATATTGTTAGAGGCCTAGAGGTGGCATGTTGGTTCAGTTTTAAAATGTCACTTAATGCAATGCGGGAATGTATTTAATGTGAATAATGTTGCTTGTTTTGTAGGGTGTCCCAGGGTCACAGGCTTAACGTTTTAAATAATGCATGAGCGCAATGTGGCATGCTATTTAAGGTGAATAACACTAGTGGTTTAGAGGTGTCACAGGCCTGTAACTTAAGGGTTTTACAGCGCCTAGAAACATTGTCACAATGCTGTATAGTGCTTAAGGGGCCAGATAGCACAATAATGCTAAGCAAATTACAAATTGAAGCATTCAGAACCTGTACTCACCCAATTGTGTCCTTTGTGTGGGCGCATGGCGGGGGCCAGCTTGTTGACCTATTCTCCGGAGGATTTGAGGGTCCTGAGCGGGCTTTTCCATGAGGGGCTCTGGGGGGGATGTTGGTGAGTTGATCATGGTACAGGCAGTGTCACTGGGGATGTTGTCAAGGGTAGGATGTCCGATCCACTGACCCCGGCGTTGATATGCAGGGGCTCTGGTGTTGAGGTCCGAGTGGTGAATGGGCAGTGGTGGGGCCCAAGGCCCAAGGCTCCTGCTGTAGCCCAAGAGCCCTCTGAGGTCCGGGTGGGGCTCTGGTGGTCATATGTGGCATGGTCCGAGGTGTTGCGATGTGGTGTCCCCAAGGTTTTTTAAAATAAGGGCCCAGGAACCAGCAGCTGGCCCGGGGCTGAGCTCTGGGGCCATGTGCATGCTGGTCTGTTTTGGGAGTCTGGAGTCGCCAGGATTAAAAATAAATAAATATAAGGACCCTAGAGCACGCTGCGATCCTGGTGGGGCTCTGGGGTTGATGAGGCATGGTCCGGTGTGGGGATCAGTGTCCCAGGATTTTAAAAAGTAGGCCCACAGAGCACACTGTGTGTCCGGGCGGTGCTCTGGGGGCTTGTGCGGCCGTGGTGCAGTGTGGGGCTCGAGGCCCTCTTGGATTTTAAAGATAATAGCCCCAGAGCACGCTGTGACCCGGGCGGTGCTCTGGAGTCCGGCGAGTGCCGTGTGGTTATGGGCTCGAGGCCCCAGGATTCACAGCAAGTAGAGACCATCCCAGAGCACGCGCTGATCCCGAATGCGGTGCTCTGGGGGTCTTGTGCGGATGGGGTCCTGGGGTGGGGCCTGAGGCCCAGAAGTAGTTTGAAATACATGGCCCCAGAGCACTCTGAGTAGCAGGCGGTGCTCTGGGGCTGTCCGAGTAGCAAAGTCCGAGGCCTCCGATGTATGGCTGATGGCGGCGGTGGTAGACTTCCTCGGCCGATGGGAGGAAGGTCTCGTCCCCACACCGCGATGTCATCATTGGGAGACACTGCAGACGTCATAGTGGGGCGGAACCTTCCTCCCTACGGCCGAGGTAGACCTCCCTACTGTCGTCAGCGGGGCACTGCATCAGCGCATGGAACTCCCAGCAGGGATCTCATGCGTTGGTTGCGTGCGGCCTACCATACAGACCCAGGGACGCTGCGAAGACGGTCCCTGGGTCTGCAGATACACTTTTAAGGCTTATACGCTATGGGAAAAATAGCAAAACGGCACGCTACAGGGAGGCTTATCTCTGCAACGTGCCGCATTCCTCTATGTCTCCGCAGAGTATAAGTCTGCTAAAGCAGGTCTTTAGGTGGGATGCAAACAACTGTGGAGTCTCTATAGGAGCGTGGCATATATAATTAAAGGCTTGGCTTAAACACTTAAGCTAAGCGGTATTTAACATAGTGTGCTTCCCAACTGGTATTTTTGCTGCGTCTGGCCTATTCACCCAGATATATAACACAACAAGTAACATTACACCTACAACAAGCCAGGGCTGGAGGCTTTGTCAACTGGATGTTAGTTGCATAAGATAAATAAGCAACAACTATGGTGGCGTTTGTATAGAATATTGAAAATGCTGCCATTCTGAAATGATGAGACTCTGATAGAAGTATACAGAGTCATTTTGAAGTTACATTAAAGGCAGTGAATGGCGGTACTGCTGCAGAATGAAGAATTTTTTTTCCTTTCATTATTTTAAAGCACATGGTGTAACATACCTTGCCAGCAGCAATTTCCAGCCCCAACCAAATGATAAAAGAAAGAAATAAAAAATAAAATAGATAATTGTTAACTTAATACCTGTGAATAATGTTCTTCGTAGGGTAGAGATAGGCATTTTGTATAGTGGAGGTTTTAAAATGATCACAAATTGCACATAGGATTAATATGCCTGGTGCTTAGAATGTGTACCATGTAGACCACAAAGTGCATACAATGTAAATAGGTCATTGAGTTACTGTTTTTCCTAAGAGAGGGGCTTTTGTTGCTATGCAGTTTATAAGATAAAATTCCAACATAGAACGCTGAATTATTGAATGGTGCCTCAGAACAGCATGCCCACTGTATAGTATAGATTAGTGCCTAGATTAATGTTGCACAAGGGGCGTCATGGGGGTAACAAATCAGGTTTATTAAAAAGCACCCGCAACTATATGGTTCCGTTTCCAATTCAGAGTTGATGTTTCTCAGACTTTAACTGCGCTGTTTACCAGTATGGGGTGACAGCTGGTTCCTACAGCTTGTAGACCGAAGGATTATGTAATCATTGCCTAAACGCTGCATTTACACACGTATGTATTGATTGTCTCTATGTAATATACACGTGTTGCAAAATGCCCTGAAACCCTGCGCTGGTATGAGGGTCAATATATAACTATTTAAGTACATCTGAAAGATTGTGGTGGGTGAAATGTCTCTTTTGTATTACCAGAGTCCCAACTATTTACAAACGGTGAATGTTCCTGTAGACAGGGCTTTATGCAATATGTACTATTGCTTTCTGAGATATGTGTAACAAATGGTAATTCAGTGTTTTATTAGAGTTATTTTTAAAACAGCCCTGTCTGCTCTACCCCTGCAGGATCTCCCTGAAATAAATATAAGTGATGAAGAAATGCTCGCTTTATACCAAGGTATGGGTAATTAGAGTTCTATAGTTCTGAGCCTCTTTGTTAACCAGGGTGTCGCAGCACCGTACGTGTTTCTAATTGCATTCTCATGTATTGGTGTTTTTACAGGTTATGACGCCGAAGTACAGGTGTCGGTCGACGCTCTACAACAGATCCTGGATGGGCAAGACGCCCTGCTAAGCGAACAACATAATCCTGCTCTCACAGGTAAATAAAAAGGATCCTAAACGGTGTGTAAGCCGTAGGATGTGATAGCCCAAAAACCCGTATGGGAAATGTAGGAGGGCTTCTCAGAAGGGCTGCTAGGGGTACATTTTATACTGTAAAGGTGACCATGTTTTTTTTTTTTTGTTTTGCTTTACAGGTCCCGTAGAGGCGTTCAAGGATGGTAGTCTGTGTCATGATGCTGAGCCGCGAGCAAAAAAAGGGCACCTGAAAAGGAAGTCTTCAACTCCTAAAAAAGGCCCGGCTTCAAAGAAAATAGCTGTGCAAAGACCAATAATAGGTATGTTTTTACAAAAGGGGTCAAAAAGAACTCATAGGTTTAATTGCCTCAAACAGTAAGGGCCTTCAGCGTATAGCACGGTTGTATAAAGGGTTGTGCAGAAGTTATGGGGTCGATGGGAGTGTCTGAGGGTAATGTAAGAATTTTGTGCAGGATCCTTATTTATTTTATTTTTTTCTAATATATATAATTATGTTTACATCCTAGAAACGCCTCAAATGTTCTCTGGAGAAGATTCGCGTAAGGCCAAGAGGCCAAAGGACCCTTTAAGCGACATCACAAAGACCCTGCAGAACAACTTGCCTACAACAAAAGGTGTGAGTAGGGGTGTGCGCCAGGACAAACTATGCTCTGACTATATACACATCATCCCGAGGCCCAACACTGCATTGACATTTCAAGGCATGCCACCATCCAATGCGTTGAACACTCCTACAGGATTGCCAATTCTGCAAGAATTTGGAGACCCTAGAGGATGCATGCTTACAGTCCCAGAAGCGACAGGGCAGGGTTTGAGTAAAACAGGTGCATTGTATATGCAACAGCCCCAAAACCCAAAAGTGAACCGGTTATCCTTAAAATGTAGTAGGAAGAAACCGGATGTGCCAGAGCCGCAAACATCCCCTTTGAACCTCTCTTTAAAAAAGACCTTTAAACCTCAGAATGGCCCCACAACCCCTCAGGCCTCTAATTGTTCAGAGACCACGACGTCTAATGTAGAGGATCTGAAACAGCTCCAGATCCCAAAAGTGAATCGCCTCTCAAAGAAAAACCTTAAGAACAAGCAGGTGATCAGAGAGTTACAATTAGATCCAGTAGCCGGAGCCTTAAACAAGACACTTACACCTCCACAGATGTCCAGTACTCAGAAGAACTCTAGAGGTTCAAAGAATGTTAAGGCCTATGTAGACGAACTCACTGAAGGGCCAACCCCAAAACCAACTATAAGCAGTCCTAACAGGCTTAGGGACACCCCGATTGGAAAATCTCTGCCCTTAGAGGCTCCTTATACTGAGTGTATGGGGTTTCTCAAGACCCTGGCAGGGTTGGTGGAGAGTATCGATACACCCTCAGAAGCTGTGCACAGTGGTCTTCCTAATATGGACAATGGGGGCTGCAGCCACAGGTTAGACACACACCTGAACCCCAACCTGATGATTACTACACCGCTGAGGCCTTTGATTATTTTGACCAGCATTTCAGCTCCCCACAACCTATGTCCCCCATCACACCACCAGGAGCGTACGACCCAACCAGTCCCGCGTCCGGTGTAAACCTCCTAACACAAGCTTCAACATGCCCTGATAGTAGTACTGGATGGAGCGGCTACCAAAATCAAAGTTTGGAAGTCGTGTCTAGTGGGGAGCCATCCTCAGGAGCCCCCGGCTGTTCACATTGGGACCCTCTTTCGTTGATCCAGCCCAGCCCCGCAGTGCAGAATGGTATTGATGCGGGTAACCAGAATGCGGGCCCCTGATACTTCAGGGTAATATACAACCCGGCCCTATGTTCATCCCTAATGCACCCCAATATGAGTCTCTAGATCCGAAAACTGAACTAGGGACTCACATCAAAGATATACAGCTGACGGTTAGAAAACTAATGCGCCAGGTGGACTATAGGACCTTAAAACTGGGGAAGACGGTAAGCGGGGGCATGATCATGACGGATGCACACAGGAAGATACTTCAGTGGTTGAGCTGTGTAAAAACATGATCCTACAAGTTTGTCAAGCAGCATCGACAGACATAAGTGCTATACAGTCGTGACTAGACCCACAACGGCCCCTAAAGAACCACTATTCCACAGATGTTAATAATAATTCAAAATATAACAATAAGGTCTACACTAAACTGTCTAAATCCCTGCGGTTCTTACGCTGTCTCAAGAGCAAAAGTGCCTAGACCCCCTCAAGCAAAGTCTTAAAGTACCGCACCCATCGACCGAAACATATAAATCAATACCTATTAGACTGCAACACATAGGTTCAGGAGAGAACAGCCCCAAGGTAGGCAGTTTGAAGCGTTCCGGTGGTAAAGCTGCGATACGCCGACAACCTGAACACATAGAAGGGACACGTGTAGGGCCTGTAGCAGAGGCCTCTATGAGTACGGCGCTCACAAACACAGGACAAACTGTTCAAATAGGCTGTGGGAGGTTACCTAAAAATGGATGGTCCAGTAAAAAGCAAAAATGGTATAATAGCGCTAAACAACGCCGGCTTTTAATAAGTAAGCTAAAGAAAGCCAGAATATGCGCTACACGACGCCTTAAAAACACAACAGAGCCCATGCCAAGCCTGAGCCAACAAAATGATTCATTCGGGAGCTCCCCAGCAAGAACTATTACGCAAGCTGAGGATTCAGAGCCTGTGTTTTTAGAGAGCGTTAGAAGTTACAGCCGTACCGTAGAGCGATTTGACGCTACAGAGCATTATGAGGAATTTAGGTTTGTTAACCTACACCATATAAGGTCATCTGATCATGGGGTTTTAGTCATACATCAGGCGGTGCAAGCGCTAATTGAAAGACTGTTACACGCTGTGGGTCCTACTGATTTCTTCCAACTACGCTTCCAGGGGCAGGGCCTTGACAGACCCTTGTTCACTAAACGGCGGCCCCATGATGTGTTTGACGCTGTGGAATTTCTAGAAAACCTCTCTAGGCTTTTACAGAGTAAGGCTGAACTAGTCGCCTATGGTACCTTCAGAGTCATAGCCCTCATTGTACGAGGATGTGAGGGAGGTGTTTCCCGACCTTTAAAGTGCGTGCTGTGCAGTAAAATCATTGGAAAGAAACAACGATGGCTGCTCAACTTTAACAACACAGCGTCCAACACCTGTCTGGTGGCCAGCATTGTGGGGTTGCTGCTGGATCGCAGAACCCCCAATGATGTCATCATGTCTAGAGCGGCTGAAGCCCATGCAGTGCTTGAAATACCTCCAGACCGAATGGTCGGCTTTGGGGACATAGGTCTTTTTGAGAACTATTTTGACGTTACGGTGAAAGTTCTTTATCATGACGGTTCTTGGAAGTACTTTACATCCGGGGAACGTGTGAAAAACAGGACCGTATATGTCCTCCACCATGAAAATCACTTTTAGGGTATCTTGAACCTTAAAGGTTTTCTAGGAGCCAAGTACGTGTGTACCCATTGCGATCACATCTACAGCACTCAGGCATATCACCAGTGCGAAATGCACTGTAAGATGTGTCAAAGGGACGGTTGCGTCGAAGACAGTGCCCTGAAGGTGAGGTGTCGCAACTGTAATCTGTTTTGTCGCTCGCAAGCCTCTTTGAGCATACATAACTGTGATGTTAAGTGCATCCCTAAATCAGATTGCAATGTGTGTGGTCTGTATGTGGAAGCAGATCACAAATGCAAAGGCATGAAATGTCCAAGGTGTCATACTTCTATTAGGGCTGGAACAGAACACCGCTGCTACATGGTTAAAGGGCGACATCAGACCAAAACTGAAGACTATATTGTGTTTGATATAGAGTGTACACAAGAGACGGGGGTACACCAGCCTAACTATATTTACGCCCACCATCTAACTTCCAACGACAACTGGGAGTTTGTAGGGTGCTCGTGCGTGGCTGACTTCCTCAACACATTCATTCAAACAAAATTCAAAGGGTATACCATGCTGGCGCATAACTCCAAAGCATATGACTCTTTTTTTTATTTTGCAAAATATGATTCGTGAAAAGATCCCCGTAGAACTCATCACCCAGGGTTCCAAACTAATGTTGTTAACCGCTGGACCGTTACAAATAAGATTCATAGACACCCTGAATTTTCTGCCCATGAAATTGAGCAAGCTGCCAAAAGCCTTTGGTTTCCCAGGATGTAAAGGTTATTTTCCACACTTTTTAACACCTGAGCGAACCAGAATTATGTGGGGCCCATGCCGCCTCCCGACAGCTACGGTGTTGAGTATATGATGCCTGCTGAGAAAGAGAGCTTTCTAAAGTGGTACGATGAAAACCGTGAAAATGAGTTTCATTTTCAAACAGAATTGAAAGCTTATTGTCAGGCGGATGTAATGATCCTGCAAAAAGCATGCAACCTCTTCAGAGATGTTGTGTTGGAGATGACTAAGAAGGTAAAGGTTTTGAAACCCAACACATCTCAAATGACTAAATCCATGGAATACATAGACCCCTTTCAAAACATCACTCTGGCTTCCATGTGCATGTCCATCTACAAGCACATATTTTTAAGACCTGAATGTCCCTCCAGACCTTTATAACGGTAAACAGAAACGATATTCAACCCCCTCGATCCAGTGGCTCATGTACGTCTCTGCAAAGGAAGACATACATATTCAGAACGCCTTACAGGGTGGTGAATACCGCCTGGGACCTTATTACCTGGATGGGTACGCTGTAATTAAGTGCTGCTCCAACAGCCTTTGAATACAATGGTTGTTTTTACCACGGTTGTCCTCAGTGTTACAAACCCCATAAGCTTAACAGACTGTTGGGTACCAAGTTTGAACACTTACCAGACTTACTCTGATGAAGGCACAGTATATTGAAAAATGTGGCTTTGCTATGAGAACCCTTTGGGAGCATGAGTGGCTAGATATGGTAACATCCGATGCGGAACTCTGTTCTTTCATTAAGAGTCGTGATTTACCAGAGCCTCTGGAGCCCCGTGATGCCTTATTTGGGGATCGTACAAATGCTATACAACTGTACAGGTCCGTGGGTGAGGGTGAGAAAATACAATACTATGATTTCACTAGTCTGTATCCGTTTGTGACCAAGATAAAGTTATACCCCTTAGGCCACCCCACCATCAAATATAGAGACTTTAAACCCCTTTCCGAATACTTTGGGTTAGTTAAGTGCCAGATCTACCCACCTAGGAAGCTTTACTTTCCGGTACTACCATACAGAGTCGATGGGAAGCTAATGTTCCCCCTCTGTCGAACATGTGCTGAGAGTAAAGAGTCTAGAGAGTGTAGACACACTGAAGACCAAAGGATGCTCACAGGGACCTGGTGTAGTATCGAGGTACAGGAGGCCTTAGAGAAAGGCTACAGGCTGGGCAGAGTACACAAAGTTTGGCATTTTAAGAGGACAACTACCCAACTCTTTTCCCCGTATATTAACTTGTTTCTTAGAGACAAACAGGAGGCCTCAGGGTATCCTGATTGGTGCACTAGCCAGGATACAAAACAAAAATACATCGATGACTACCACGCTCACGAGGGAATACGCTTACCTCCCCACTTGATAGAGGTCAACCCCGCTAGACGACAGTTAGCCAAACACTGTCTCAACTCCTTATGGGGAAAATTTGCACAGCGTACAAACCTGTCAAACACGACCATAATCACTGATCCTGATGAGCTGTTTAAGTATCTTTTTGCGCCGTGTTACGAAGTGTCCAGCTGCGAGTTTATCGATGACGAGACCGCTGCTTTGTGTTGGAAATACACAAAAGAATACCCCACAACGTGTAACAACATAAACATCTTCATAGCGTGCTTCACCACCGCTCACGCTCGTTTAGAACTTTATAGGGTTATGGATAAACTACAGGACCGTTGTTTGTATCATGATACCGACTCAGTTATTTTTGTGAGTAAGCCCAGGGATGAAGACCCTCCGTTCGGTGATTATCTAGGTGATTATCTAGGTAATTTGACCAGCGAACTTGATAAGGATGAATTTATAGTCGAATTCACTTCATCTGGGCCTAAGACCTATTCTCACAAAACTAACAACAGCAAAGTATGTATGAAAGTCAAAGGTATAACATTAAATGTAAACAACACCCTAAAAATTAATTTTGACAGCCTGAAAGATCTAGTGCACGAATACTCGACATCAGACGATCGTGAAAACGATAAAACTATAGTTGTGAATCAACCCAGCATAGTCAGATCCAAAAAGAAGTGGGAAATTACAACACAACCCGTACATAAAACCTTACGCATTGTTTTCGATAAAGGGGTCCGGACTGCGGACTATAAAACACTACCGTACGGTTATTAGACACATTAGAGCAGCTGACCCCTACACTATGGACACCAGATTACAGCATCCGTTCTCCTGCGTTTTAGCAGGTCCCTCAAACTGTGGTAAAAGCTACTTTATAAAAAAGCTCTTAGAAAATGCTGCAGGTGTTTTATCCCAAACACCTAACAACATTGTGTGGCTTTATTCTTGTTGGCAAGATCTTTATACCGAACTTTCACGTAGTTTCCCACATATCAAATTTATAGAAGGTATACCTGATAACCTCAACAACAATGAGCTGCTGCCAACGAACCTTGAAAACATGGTAATTGTCGATGATCTTATGCGTGAAGGTGGGGATCATCCTGAGTTAGAGAGAGCTTTTACTCAATATTCGCACCACCGCAATCTAAGCATATGCTACATTGTGCAGAACCTGTTTTACAAGGGTAAGAACAGTCGATCTATAGCTCTCAACGCCTCATACCTTGTTTTATTTAAAAACCCCCGTGACAAACAGCAAATATCCATCATAGCTAAACAGATGTACCCTGGAAACACCCAGTTCTTCATGGAGGCTTTTAACGACGCTACCGAAAAACCCCATGGCTACTTGTTGGTCGACTTAAAAAATAATACTCTAGAAGACTACAGACTACGGGCTGATATTTTCCCCCCGGATCTCCCCGTCGCTTACGCCCCTAAGCCCAAACCCCGAGCGTATAAAAAGACTCGCTGAAGACTTTTAGTGACATTTACAATCCTGACTTTATAATATAAGGTGTTGACCATGTCTGGGCGCCTAAGGCGTAATTTAGCTCTCCCAAAAATGCTGGTTACAGCTAGTCCCCAACATAGAAAGGCCATCCTGTGCACGGCTTCTGACGATTTAGTGGCGGCCATTTCAGAAATAGCCCTAAACACCCTAAAAGGTAACGTCCCTATATCAAAGCGTCAGTTACAGGTGTTGAAGAAGAAGCGACACCTTATCAAGAAGCCCAGTAATAAAAGGGCATCCCTCATTTCCAAGAAGAAACTGGTAAAACAGTCTGGTGGTTTTATAGGCTCTTTGTTGGGCATAGCTATACCCATAATTACCAGTATCCTCTCGGGACAGTGATGGAGCATGCCTCAAAGATGTATTTGGTGCCTAGGCAGCAGTTGGAACAGTTGGGACCGCCTACGGACAACACATGGGATATAAGAAAAAATGAGACTCTGCGGTTGGGTGCTGAAATTAAAGACATTTTGAACAGGACAGATCTAAATCCGTACGACAAAGCAAACCTTTACAGCAGCACCCTAAAACACTTTTTAAACTACTACAAACAGTGGAATACCGAAAAAAATAAGCTAACTCTCTACGCCCCAGCCTCTGATCAACACCCAGCAACCCCTCCAGTGCCTCAACAACCGCAGCAGGACCCTTCACCAACCTCAGATATCTTTGTTGATGGCCTCTTAAAAAATATAAGTCAAAGGTACCGCGGGGCAGCGCAAATGTTGATGAGTAAGCTTGCATCTTCTAAAGACCTAACATCGTGGAATGATCGTGGTGAATTCCTCTACAAAGGTCAGCCGATTGTTGGGTCACACATGTACGACCTAGTCAAAGGCCTCACGCACCCCAAGCCCCTAACAACCAAAAATGCTCCTAGAGGGTGGGAACAGTTTCTGCGAGCCTCTGCGGAATTCAACATCCCTTTGACGCTAGTTGGTAATGGTGACCACAGGCGCCTGCTTGAACGTTTGAAGACCCCTCTCCCGCCATCGCCAGCCGTCCCACGGCTATCCCCCGCTTGGAGCATCCCAGTTACACCTTCTATACCTCATAAAAAGACATTGGATAAGCCCCATACATGGCTTGCAACCTGATGATTCTCCAGACTTGTTGACATCAGTATACAGTGTGTGTGTGTGTGTGTATAGTTATACATCGTTTAACGTTTGTGTATGATTTTTTTTTTTATATTTCTTTAGTGATGCTATCAATGTAATGTTTATCCTGCAAAACTGATTGTAATAAACACTTTTAACTTTTGCAGTCTGTTTGGGTCATCTTTTAAAGCATTTTAATTATGATGTATGTGTCAGAATAAAAAATACATTCTGAATATGTGTTTTTAAATTCATTTATTTTAGGCATTCAGCATTAAACATAAATATGTTACACAACTTTACAATTTTGACATACGGTGTATTCCGTTTTAACAGAGCGCACCATTGACCCCAGTGTTTTCTTTTACATATTTCATAACTATCCAGTCATTGTTAACAAGGTCATTCGAATATAGGTTTAAGAAATTTCTAAACGTCATGCCCTCTGACATTTTACTGATAAAATATATACAGTGTTCCCCACATGTGATGGCTAAAGAATCCTGAACCCTCATCTTGTTATACTCCACACACGCTGCAGCTTTTTTCACATACTTGAATATGGGTTTTGTATAGATGCTATGTTCGGGGAACTCGGCTGTACTGTCAAACACTGTAACCTTGTCACTGTCCATAAAAACTGCTGCCCAGTGTGGTCCATCCTTGTAATGCGGATCTGTGTTAAAGATGAGGGTGCAGGGTCTTTCAGCACCTATTTCAGGGGGTAGTCCGTCGCTTGGGAAAACACCCAAAAAGTATTTCCTAGAGTATTTATGCCTGCTTAAGAACTCACGTATCTGCACAGTGTCCATTTCACAATATTTCAAAGATAGTCAAACAAAATCTGTCTGGCGTGGTTGATCTGAATGACGCTGTCGAATACAGAGAATATGACCATGTTCACGTTCACAGGCAGGGGATTACTAAAACGTATTTCAGCTTTTAGATTTCCATTTTTGACCAGGTTATAATGATCCCCGTCTTCCTTGTCAGGAGTCAGATCGAATGCGAACAGTGTGTATCCTGCCCCATATCCTTCTCTTGACACGACTACACCACAGTCCCTCAGATGCTTCCCTGTTATCGAAACCAGCCCCAGCTATTCCCTGATAAAATTGGAGGTTCCAAAACTGGGTGTGTAGGGTTTTGCAGGAATCACAGTCCCCTCATGGACCAGCGCCACGTAGTTGATGTTGTAGTGTTTAAAATTGAAGCGGTTTGAGGCATAGACACCACTAAAAGCTGTATTGTCCACAAAACCGATGATGATAAGTTTGGGTAGTTGCCCCAGAAATACATTTTGCTGCTGTGTTAATTGGGTACCGGCTGGGATGCTGAATACCTTCAGAGCTACTCTTTCTACGGCGTACTTTGCGTTGGATATTTGTAAAGCATCGGCATGAGCTTGTCTGCTGCTTGGGGACACTTTCACTCTCTTCACAAATAAGCTCGCGGACACTATGTCCAGTTTATACTGTTCTGCATCCCCGCTGATGAGACAGAATGAGTCCTTGTTACGGGTAAGCTTGATCTTAAGATCAATACCATTGACTAGCAGTGTATCTTGGAAGAAGAGGTCTGAATGTATATCACCCAGGAGGTCAAACTGGCGACAGCCAGTGGCAAACCCTGCTCTTTTTTATAAAACCCTGATTGGCGCCTTCCAGCTCGTTGTCTTCAAACTGTGCGTATGTGTCCTTTTAGAAGAGGCCTGCTGAAAGCTGTGTGTCAAGGGTGTCGCTACTGTAATTAGAATACTCTCGAGGTAGGCTCTGTTGGCATACATATTATCACTCTGTGTGATGAGACGATCACCCAGGTAATGTCCACCTGATTAAACATGGTTGCGAGGGGGTAAGCGATCGTCGCCACTTTAGCGGCTGCCGCTATGTCGGTACCATCCGCTTTTACGATTTTACACACAAGATGCAGCATTGTGTTGTTGAGATCCAAATACATATCCGTGGACCCTGACACAAACTCTATGGGAGCCAGAGGCGTCAAAGCGGCTAAAGGCGATACCTCCTTGAAAAAGCTGTTTTCGATGCTGGTCTGCATGGGTTTTAGAGTAAATAAGTCTAGCTCGGATTTGGCACATTCGCTCGAGGCGCAATGTACAAAGGCCATGCTGTAGGCTGTAATGCTCTAAAAAATATTTACTTTAGAGGTTGTTCTCTTCTTCTTCAACGCTCTCTTCCGTCCTGGGGTTCTTCTTTTGTGAGCAAAGGTACCGCGGGGCAGTGCAAATGTTGATGAGTAAGCTTGCATCTTCTAAAGACCTAACATTGTGGAATGATCGTGGTGAATTCCTCTACAAAGGTCAGCCGATTGTTGGGTCACACATGTACGACCTAGTCAAAGGCCTCACGCACCCCAAGCCACTAACGACCCAAAATGCTCCTAGAGGTTGGGAACAGTTTCTGCGAGCCTCTGCTGAAGTCAACATCCCTTCAACGCTAGTTGGTAATGGTGACCACAGGCGCCTGCTTGAAAGTTTTAAGACCCCCCCTCCCACCATCGCCAGCCATCCAACAGCTATCCCCTGCTTAGAGCACCCCAGTTACACCTTCTATACCTCGTAAAAAGACATTGGCTAAGCACCAAGCATGGCTTGCAACCTGATTATTCTCCAGACTTGTTGACATCAATATCCAGTGTGTGTGTATAGTTATACATCGTTTAACGTTTGTGTATGATTTTTTTTTTATATTTCTTTAGTGATGCTATCAATGTAATGTTTATCCTGCAAAACTGATTGTAATAAACACTTTTAACTTTTGCCGTCTGTTTGGGTCATCTTTTAAAGCATTTTAATTATGATGTATGTGTCAGAATAAAAAATACATTCTGAATATGTGTTTTTAAATTCATTTATTTTAGGCATTCAGCATTAAACATAAATATGTTACACAACTTTACAATTTTGACATACGGTGTATTCCGTTTTAACAGAGCGCACATTGACCCCAGTGTTTTCTTTTACATATTTCATAACTATCCAGTCATTGTTAACAAGGTCATTCGAATATAGGTTTAAGAAATTTCTAAACGTCATGCCCTCTGACATTTTACTGATAAAATATATACAGTGTTCCCCACATGTGATGGCTAAAGAATCCTGAACCCTCATCTTGTTATACTCCACACACGCTGCAGCTTTTTTCACATACTTGAATATGGGTTTTGTATAGATGCTATGTTCGGGGAACTCGGCTGTACTGTCAAACACTGTAACCTTGTCACTGTCCATAAAAACTGCTGCCCAGTGTGGTCCACCCTTGTAATGCGGATCTGTGTTAAAGATGAGGGTGCAGGGTCTTTCAGCACCTATTTCAGGGGGTAGTCCGTCGCTTGGGAAAACACCCAAAAAGTATTTCCTAGAGTATTTATGCCTGCTTAAGAACTCACGTATCTGCACAGTGTCCATTTCACAATATTTCAAAGATAGTCAAACAAAATCTGTCTGGCGTGGTTGATCTGAATGACGCTGTCGAATACAGAGAATATGACCATGTTCACGTTCACAGGCAGGGGATTACTAAAACGTATTTCAGCTTTTAGATTTCCATTTTTGACCAGGTTATAATGATCCCCGTCTTCCTTGTCAGGAGTCAGATCGAATGCGAACAGTGTGTATCCTGCCCCATATCCTTCTCTCTGACACGACTACACCACAGTCCCTCAGATGCTTCCCTGTTATCGAAACCAGCCCCAGCTATTCCCTGATAAAATTGGAGGTTCCAAAACTGGGTGTGTAGGGTTTTGCAGGAATCACAGTCCCCTCATGGACCAGCGCCACGTAGTTGATGTTGTAGTGTTTAAAATTGAAGCGGTTTGAGGCATAGACACCACTAAAAGCTGTATTGTCCACAAAACCGATGATGATAAGTTTGGGTAGTTGCCCCAGAAATACATTTTGCTGCTGTGTTAATTGGGTACCGGCTGGGATGCTGAATACCTTCAGAGCTACTCTTTCTACGGCGTACTTTGCGTTGGATATTTGTAAAGCATCGGCATGAGCTTGTCTGCTGCTTGGGGACACTTTCACTCTCTTCACAAATAAGCTCGCGGACACTATGTCCAGTTTATACTGTTCTGCATCCCCGCTGATGAGACAGAATGAGTCCTTGTTACGGGTAAGCTTGATCTTAAGATCAATACCATTGACTAGCAGTGTATCGTGTATCTTGGAAGAAGAGGTCTGAATGTATATCACCCAGGAGGTCAAACTGGCGACAGCCAGTGGCAAACCCTGCTCTTTTTTATAAAACCCTGATTGGCGCCTTCCAGCTCATTGTCTTCAAACTGTGCGTATGTGTCCTTTTAGAAGAGGCCTGCTGAAAGCTGTGTGTCAAGGGTGTCGCTACTGTAATTAGAATACTCTCGAGGTAGGCTCTGTTGGCATACATATTATCACTCTGTGTGATGAGACGATCACCCAGGTAATGTCCACCTGATTAAACATGGTTGCGAGGGGTAAGCGATCGTCGCCACTTTAGCGGCTGCCGCTATGTCGGTACCATCCGCTTTTACGATTTTACACACAAGATGCAGCATTGTGTTGTTGAGATCCAAATACATATCCGTGGACCCTGACACAAACTCTATGGGAGCCAGAGGCGTCAAAGCGGCTAAAGGCGATACCTCCTTGAAAAAGCTGTTTTCGATGCTGGTCTGCATGGGTTTTAGAGTAAATAAGTCTAGCTCGGATTTGGCACATTCGCTCGAGGCGCAATGTACAAAGGCCATGCTGTAGGCTGTAATGCTCTAAAAAATATTTACTTTAGAGGTTGTTCTCTTCTTCTTCAACGCTCTCTTCCGTCCTGGGGTTCTTCTTTTGTGAGCGACTTTTGAAGAACTCCTCCTTTTTTTATAGGGGACTGGCGGGCCCCTACGCTTCGAAGAGCGCCGCTTCCTTTTAACACTTTTGTGAGGTTTGCATACCAACCCTGCGCCTTCTTGCGGTTGCTTATTCATGCGCTCAGTGACAGCAGACGTGACTGACCCTATCACATCTTGTGCTATGTTCGTAGCTGCCGCCTTAACATGTGGTTTTGCAATTTCATAGCCTCTTTTCAAGAATGGCATAGCTCTTCTAAACAAGCTACGGAAGAAGCCCCCCAAGTCAGCCCCGTACATAACAGGGGACCCTTGAAAGTACGGTGGTCCTCCACACCCAGCCTGGTTTCTATAATAGTCCCTATACATAGAAGGGTTGCCGTATGTTTTCACGAACACCATGATATCTTCTTAATAGCAACTGTCGTGTCTCGGTCTTAAATGAAGCTTAACAATAACTTTCCCGTATTTAAAGGACACTGGCTCAGACTGGTCGTCGAAGATCATAATTGAAATAGTGTCAAAATGGTTTTTAGAAACTGCTACATAGTCAGTCTTATTAAATTGAATATTGACAATCGTATCATTTTCGCCCTGCACATGTACCCATCTTAACAACGGTAAATAACTATCACCGATCCTCTGAGCCTCTACAATATCGCTATACACATACAGTGTATAGATCCCTCAGATAATATCAGGGCACGTGTGATCGAGTTCAACTGGACTTTTCATATGTTGCACGTTGCCTAAAACCCTTTTTAATTTACAAGAACAGTTAAACGATGTATTACGGCCCGGGGCTTTAAGAAACACCTTCCTTCTAACATTATCTAGCATCAGATGAATATTCAAATAGGTTTCAATGCTGGATATGGATTTGTTGATGGCATCGACAACACTTGTAACGGTCGGGTAGTATCCATATGGAAAACCAGCGTGTATGCTCAAAGGCTCCTGCTTGTGTTTTATGTTAAATTTGGCTTCTAGCGGTGCAAATGTATTCCATGTTCTTGGGTATTGGATTTCTGTTAGGGCTACTTCTCAATCCCCTTTCAGGTCCACAGGTTTAGCCAATTTCACAGTGTAATTAGAAATCTGGTTGTCAGGGAACATGTCCTTAGAGGCATTGGACGGCAGGGTAATATAAAAGGGCATTGTCTCCATCTTACCGCAGGTTTTAGACACTCCCAAAACTCACACACCCTTCAGGGAGCTGGCCAACACCCAACTGTTAAATTTCAAAGGCCAACCCCGCCATTTGACAAATGCCTGGCTGTTAGCCCCTCTACCTTTCCTTTTCAGAACCTTTTCAACCCTATACACCCTGTGCGGATCATCGGGTACCCAATGTAACTCTTCCTTGTAAAAGATGCCTGACATCTCTTCACCATCATAGTCCTTTAACCTGTAAATATACAGCCCCTCTTTAAGCTCCACACTTTCCACTATAAATATCTCATCGCTAAAAGTCTGCTGGTACTCCTTCGTAAAGACACCTTTCAACTTTGAAATCCTAACATGATCACCTTTTTTAAAAAGAGGTTTCTTCACCCTTGTAGAGAAATGGCGCCCGTACACAGTTCTCCAGACACTTAACAAATTACCAGGCGTTACCTCTAGGGATGTTGTTTTGATGGTTCGGTGATAACTGGCATTATAAACATCTATGAAGGCCTGTAGAACATCGACGTATCTGTAGGTGTTGTAGGCTGTGAAATATCTCCACATCTTAGACTTTAAAGTTCTGTTAAACCATTCTACAACTGCTGCTTTTACTTCCGTAAGTGTTACAAAGTGGTGAACCACATGCTTCTTTAATAATTTCTGAAAGGCCTTATTTAAGAATTCTTTCCCAGCGTATGTTTGTAGTTTTTGAGGGGTTCGACCCCTCGCGAAGATGGCTTTAAAAGCAGCAGTGACGCTAGCCCCACTTTTATTGCTTAGTGCTTCTGCAAATGCGTACTAGGACAAGACGTCTATGATGGTTAATATATAACGAGCACCATTATTATATTTTGCTAAATCTTGAAGGCTGATGATGTCCGCCTGCCATTGATAATCTATTTGCGCATTAACGATTGTAGGGCACCTCTTAAAGCGCCTTCTGACTGGCTTGTGGAGTGTATAAGCCTCCTCCCCTGCTAACCAAGTCTTCACCTGGGCTCTGTTTACCGGTTCATTTTCAACTAAAGCTCTTCTATATAGAGCTTCGGCACTTCCAAAGCTGCCAACCCCTCTTGTATCATAATAAAGTTTTCTTAACTGGTCCCCCAACATGTTATCATCCGCTACAACACAGGAAATGAAAGACGCTTGTTTTGTGTAAGGACATTTTATTAAAAATAAAGAATATTAGCAAAATATAAACAGAACGTACTTCACATTTTCATGGTAAGCATAGTAAGGATTAACACACAGCCAGCTTGCGCTGTAACATTCTACTGTTTTGTTCTAAATAGGGACGCATTTGTAACATTAAATAATTTCTTATTTTATTTTAAAACAGTCTTTGGGGGCTAATGATCCTATTCTTCTATTTTTTAAATAGATATTACACATACGCCTTTCTACGAGTCTTTCTATCATCTTTCTATCAAAACCCGAACACATCCCCTGCATACCAGGTAGTTTTAAGCTTGGGTCATGGGCGTATCGGATCTCATTGAGCGCCATTGACAAGGTGTTCAGCATATCAGGGTGAACATATTTCTTTTCAGCGGACAACCCATACACAACCCTTAGCAGTTTATACACCTTGTACGGGTCTAACAAACTACATATATAACGGATTGTTCTTGCTCTGTATGAGTCACTTAGGCATTGGTGCGCAGGCTGCTGAGGATCCTTCATTTGATGTCCGTAACAAAAGTTGCAATAGTCACGTCTGACGCATGCTAATACAACTGCTGCAGCGAAACCTTTAACACCCATTATGGCATCGTAGGGTACCGCTGGAGTTTCCTTTTCACCTGCGTAGCTCCTAGATGCACAGACACAATTCCTGTAGCCATCGTTGTTTTGGAATGCTTTGAACACCACAGACAGAAGAAATTGACGTCATTCACTTTTGACGACAGCCCCTTTGGACCTGTTCTTTTTGGTGATGCTTTCTACAGTTCAAAAGAGGAAAGAGAGACATACAGTTAGTTAAAGAAATACACTACACTAATACACAGTTTGATTGCCTATAAAGTTTTTTACTAACCTCAGCATTTTCACAGCACTCTGCGGCGGCTCTGAAATCTTGAGAGTCGCAGAGGCCTCATCGGCTTCGGAGCTTGTACCCGGCTGTTGCACAACATCCTGCTCTGGAACAGCTTCCTCCATAAAACCCATATCTTCATAGACTGGTGTGTTAGGAGGCGCTACAGCTTCTTCACCATAGTCCATTATGAAGAAGTTGCATCCAGCAGACCCTTCACCGCTAGTAGAGCCCTCACTGTCGCTGCTGTTGACCTTAATCGGTGACACCAGGTGTGGCCAGTCCTTGAGACTAAGCCCTTCCATCCGGCGGCACAAGTCAGTGTCAAAACCAGTAACGTAGCAGCCCATATCTTTAGGAGCTTCCTGTTGAGCATTCTCGTCCAGTACCGTAGGTGTTATGCTACGGTAATATCTATCGATAGTGGCCTGGCCACCCGCCAAGGGAGTCCTTTTGATGAGCGGGCTGTATCTCTTCATATTGGTAAGGTGCTCTGCCTGTATACCAACTCCTGGTTGCTGTACATGGCATTTAAGAACAACTTATATGTATTCTAAGCGCCCCTAAAAGAGGCGTACACATCTACATCACATCTTGGTCACAGGTTGGCCTGGGGTTATGGTTTGCCTGGTCTCCAACAAGCCCCCGCCCCTACGGAATCCCACCCAATGGGATGCCCCCCCCCCGAACAACGTCATTTTTGTCATTGTCGTTGTCATTTCCGGAGCCTGGGACCTGTCACTTTTAAAGTGATGATTAAAGGTATCCCGTTATACTACTGGCGAGTTCTTTGACATTGGCTGATGTCACGTTTATTTTTGATAACTCATTGCAGACTCAAGAGTTTTTACAATACGAACATGTTCATCCTCCTCCATTGTCGGTGCTTCCTTTGGATCAGTACAAATGTATCATGTATACCGATGGATCTGCTCAACCAGCTGTTGGGTCAAAGCATGCAAATTCAGCAGCTTGCGCTATTGTGGCTGGCTCAATAGTAAATTGTGAATTTAAGTCTTCTATAGTCCATATGTAGGCACTTGGAGACTGTACAGCTCAATTGGCAGACCTGCTTGCTTTGATTTTAGCTCTAGAATTCGCGAATCCTGATGTGAACACTCTTCTTGTGTGCGATTCCTACTACTGTGTGCAGGCTTTCAATGATAATTTGCTCTTTTGGTCTCAGAATGTTTATAGAGACTCTAAAGGTAGCGCAATAAAGCATTAAATGCTTTGGGTCCGAGTGGCGGAACTTAAACAACGTTTGCCGCTCACACAGGTTATTCATACCATCAGCGTGTGGGAGCACATGCTGTTGGTAATTCTTTGGCTGATGAGGCAGGCAAATCTGCAGTAGCCACATGTTCAGTAGCAGCAGTTATTAGGTTCATGACTAAGAATGATAATGATATTCTCAAGTGATCAGTCTCTCCTGAATTGCTGTATTACTGAGCTAGAGGTCAGGGATGCTATAAGTGCAAGTAAAGGGGGGAAAGCTGTGGGCCTTGACGGCTTGCAAGCGGAGCTGTGTACGGTCCTTGGGGATTCCTTACTGCCATTTATGACAATATTTTTTGGGGACATTTTTGAGAAAGGCATTCAGCTGCCAAAGACTTGGAATGATAGCAAAAGGAATAAATGATGAACGGAATGATGAACAATACAAACATTCACCCCAGTCACAAACATCTTGTTTTATTCCATCATTCTTTTGCTTACCATGCCATTCCAGTTTGGACCCAGCAATATGCAAATATCTCTTATCCTTGCCCCTCATGGGAACAGTCCAGCCCAAACTGCCAAGAAAGGTGCTCCCTGGACTGGAAACAAGCATCCTGGGACCGGTTTCGAGGCATCACCCCTCATCAGCCATGCTCGCTTGATTCCAGTGGCTCAGTGAACACAGGACCCACATTTGTGCATTCCCTTCCCACTTAGGGTGACAAAAGCAAAAGGAACAAAGGATGTACGGAATGTTGAACAATGCAAACATTCACCCCAGTCACAAAGATCTGGGTGTAAATCCATCATTCTTTTGCTCACCACTTCACCCCAGTTTGGACCCAGCGATATGCAAATCAGTCTTGACCCTGCAACCTCATTGGAACAGTCCAGCCCGAACGGCCCAGCCAGGTCCTCCCTGGACCGGAAACAAGCATCCTGGCTAACCCTGGGGGTAGTTCACGTAGTAGTGCGGTAGGAAATGCTCGCGATGATTGCACAGTGCCGGATGCTTCTCCACACTGTGCAATCATTGCAAATGGCATCTCGCACAGTGCAAGCGGTCGTTTTCTGCTGCTCGAGTAGATTTGTACTCGAGCGGCAGCTTTCTAAACGCGGACTGGTAGTTTCTCATCGTGAGCGGTCGCGAGCATACGCGACCACTCGCAATGAGAAACCTGACCTCCCCGCGTTGAGAATCTCGCCGGGAGGTTTATTTTCCACGCTCGCGATCGGCAACTTGATGTTGCTGATCGCGAACGAGGAAAAAGTCTCGCCAGGATGTCATTTTGCTCGCTCGCGGTCGCCAACTTGACGTTGAGGACCGCGAGCAAGCAAAAAATGACCGCTACGCTGCGCTACGCGTGTTTGCACTGTGCTACATGCAATTCGCGTAGTGCGAAGTAGCGCAAACTTCGCAAACTACGCAAGCGTAGCGTAGTACTTCGCCCGGGGTTAATCCTGGCATCTGGTCTCAGGATGCTTGTTTCCGGTCCAGGGAGGACCTGGCCTGGCAGTTCGGGCTGGACTGTTCCCATGGGGAGCAGGGTCAAGGCTGATGGCTGGGTCTAAAACGAAATGGCCCGGTGTGCAAAAAAACTATGGATTTAAGCCCTGTAATGGGGAGAATGTTTGACATTGTTTAGCAGCATTCTGTTCATCACTTGGTATTTTTGCATTTGAAGAATTGTAATTGGCATGGTTTTGAATAGTGAGATTTGTGCCACAAACACAGTTTACTTTGAATTAAATGTAAGTGCAGTGTCTAGAAATTCTATTACAAAACAGGCTGGCATACTCATGTCCATTGGGCAACAAATGAACCACTTGAAATAATCTCTTACTGATCTAGAAAATAGACAGAGGTAGAGAAGGGGGACGGCAGAGAAAAATATGGCTGCCTGATCACTGGGGCCTGCAGAAAATATGACAGCAATTCATAAAGTAGTGGTAGCATAGCCTGCACTACCGATGGCATTTTGGAATAACTTGTTGACTTTTATATTAATTTACACACTATTTCAACAGCAAATATAACAAAGATTTCATCCAGCCTGAATGATGAGGCCCTCGCTAAGGTAGAAAATGAGCACAGAAACCGTGATTGGATACACTAGTTCCGAATGGTCTGAATGATTGCATTGAATTCAGATGCTCTTTGTGAAACTCCAATAGAACAGACATACTCCTTGGACTTATTGGGTTAGGGCACATCACACACCCAGTGACATAGCACAGTGAGAGAAAGACATTCTTGCAGTTTATAAACTATGGTGAGACACAATTAGAGACCGCCATTCGCACACCTTGTCTCATTCCCCATATCATACACCCCAGGATAAAACACAGTTAGAAGCTGTCCATTACACCCCCTCTGCATGCCACACACCCCAGGATAGATCATAGTAAGAGAGCAACAGGGACACTTAATGATTGCCACCATGTAAGACAGTACATCTGTAGATTCTTTAATATTGAACATTGAGAGCCTTGCACACATGATCTAGCAAGCATCGGCATGCCCTGAACATAGCCTATTGATGTATTTACACTTTTTTTTTTTTTAAGCACGTTTTTGTCCTTATATACCTTCACTGACACTGGAGTATAAAGTGACACCCCTGGTCAGTCTTGTGTCCATCACATGTTAAAAATCCACACATCTTTAAGTATCATCAGTCGGAATGACCAGAGCAAGGCACAACATCTGGTTCACCCTTTAGTTCTGTCATCCTTAGGAAAGTCCTTAGCCATTTATTTCATTTCATCATCTCTTTATGGCGACCGTTGATAAGTGTCATGTTTTTTTACTTTGAATCTTTAATGATTTTGACTTTAAAGTTCATCATACATCTTTATGTTTTTCACCACACTGCATCTTCATGCTTTTCACCACACAGTATACTTCACATTACCAGTTATTAAAATTGGAACCTGGTGCAACCATTCATTCATCTTTCAGAAGACTAGTTTACACAGTTCTAACATGGCAGCTGCCGATTAGCTCGTCGGTCAGCAGTCCCTCATCAGTGTCACCTACGTTTTTTGCACATATGTTCATGGAACCTGACACCTGGGCTAGTTTGTTCAACATGACAATGAACCAGGACACCTGATTAACTCCCACACCTCAAGCCTTTTATACTAATAGTAAGGAACATATACTGGTGTGGATATGGTTTGGTATTGTCACAGGCATGGGCTTGTTCTGATTCACTCAATTACCGAATCACCAACGCCAGGGTGCACTTAACACCGATAACATTTCAACAGCTTTCACTTTGATGCATGTGGTCACAAGTGTATTTCGCCACTCAGATGTCCACTGTACCTTAGTTATAAGTCCATGGATCCACATGAGGCATAGTTTTCATCCCCTGAAGAAGGGCATCTCACCAGAAATGCATTGGAATTATAGAAAGATTGAACTTGAATTGTTGATTTACCTGTAAATGGAATTGATTGGACTGAAGTTAATTTCATTGTTGTTGAAATGAACTAAAACGAGATATACTTGAGAAACAAAAAAGGTTTTATTGTAATAATTTCATGGAAACCAATGATGAACTGACCTACATCCCTCGCTTACGATAGATATGATTCAACTAAGGGACGTTTTCCCCGATGTGGGAAGCACACTGCTATACATGTTCATTGCACCTATGATCAGAAGGCGATACCCTATTGCATGCAATTAAACCAGATTAAACAGATTGCATTATCTACAATCCCCTGAGTGCTCCGGGCTTTCCATTTGAAGTCTGACAGGAAACATGGCTTGGAGTGTCTGGTACATTGATTTATGCTGACCATGTAGTTGGAAAAGATTATTATCAGCAAATTTTGATAATAATTTGTGTCTCTCTGATCTATGGCTCTGTGGCTGAATGTATTATTTGATATATGATAATTTTGATCTAAAGCCAGGTCTAAATCATGATTGGCACCTGGAATAGATATTCTAATATTAAGATCTCTAATCAACACTATTTATTTGCCTAAATGCCAAGGTAGGATCTGAAGTTGAACTGTTTCCAAGTTACAGATCACATTTTTCCACCGCTAATTGTCAAGAAGAAAATAAGTGATTATGATTATTACTTTATATTGTAAAGGCTCTTCCTTATTTAATAGGCCCAATTGTCAGTGTCAGGATAAATATGTAAATAGGTTCAAAAGTTGAAATAATGCTGAGTTGATGCAAGTTCCTAAACCCTTACTTGGGCATTCTAATATGCCCTTATTGGCAGACCTGTTGAACACAGTGTAGCCAGGGAGTGTGAAATGCTTCATTCCAGGTTTCTTGGACCACAAAAATGTTACAGTTCTTCAAAGAATTGAACTAATAAACAGAAAACTATCTAGATGTTCCTTAAGTCCTGCTATGTTCCAAGATTTCCACATCCTATAGTCATCCAAAAGTGTGTTAGGAAGAAAATGGTCTTAACTTATGGATGCAGTATGTTATTGATAGCCAGGTTGGAATTTTTCAGGGTCATCCTGACTATGGGTGCAGGGAGCTAGAACTTCATCCTCATTGGCACCTAAAATGCCATTATCTTTCACACTGAAATTTGATCTCCAAATGACCAGTCAAAAATGCACATTTGCTTGGATTTTCGTTGTTACCACAGCAAGTATAGTTCTATTATTCATGAATAAGATGAAATAGTTGTGTTATGAACCCATTACCCTCATCTAGGGAACAAGTGTAATATATCACTACCTTAGAATGACTAATGCATATGTAGTTATGTTATAGTATGTCATGTCATGTTATATTATGTTATGTTATTTCCACTTGATATAGAGCATGAATCATATCTGAAGGCATATCTCGGTGCTACGTCAGCAAAGAAACCCCACAATAGCCTAAAACAACCAGGTCTTCAGGATCTTTTTAAATTTGGCAAAATCAGAGCTGCAACGGAGATGATGCATATGTTGATTCCAAGTAGATAGAGTGGGAAAGAAAAAAGGTCTCCCACCTAATCTGGAGGAACGAATGTGAGGAACAATCAGGAGTGCCTTATCGCTTGATCTAAGCGTTCGTAAAGGACAGTAGTACTTCAGTTTCCCTTTCTGGTATGCGGGGCTCAACCCATCAGAGCCTTATAAGTGAGGCAACAGTTCTTAAAGATGATGTGCTCCCTGATTGGAAGCCAGTGCAAAGTTCTAAATGTATGCACTGATGGGGAGCATGCAGCTGTGTTTTGCACCACCAGGTGTTTGGCTAATAGGGAATCATTTGTGGCAATGGGCAAGGCACTGCCATAGTCAAGGTGGCTTATGACTAGGGCCTGGACTAGAGTCTGCCCTGCAGAGGATGGCAACCAAGGGAAGACTTTCCTCAGAAGCTGCATGATTGAAAGCACGCCCAGCAGGTGGTGGTAATTTGATCCTTCCTGGATAGGGCCTGATCTATTTTAACCCCAGATTGTCAGTATGTCATGAGAAACATTGTTAAAGGCCGCTGACAGGTCTAACAGCACTAACATGGCAGGAGACCTGAATCTAAAGACAGGTGGATGGTATCAGTGACTGTGCTGTGGCCTGATCTGAATCCAGATTGAGAGGGGTCTAGAATTTTATATCCTCTAGAGATATCATGAACTGTCTGCTGACCAAGCTTTTCAACATTTTCCCCAACAATGGGAGAAGCAAGATGGGGCTGTAATTAGGCTGACTCCTTTGATCGGCGTTTGCTTGTTTTAATATTGGAGAGATCAGAGCGGTCATCCAGGAGAGCGGTATTTTGGCAGTGCCTAGGGATAAATTAAACATTGAGAGGATAGTAGGTGTGACTTGAGACACGAGATTAGCAGTGACCCTAGGTGGACAAACGTCCAGAGGTTAACTAAATTTAGCCCCATGATTTGAGCTAACGTACAAGGTTCAAATCTGTCTAGGAGAGGGGAAAGTCAGATGGGAGTGCCTTTAGAGAAGTTAGGTTGGTCTTACTCTGGAAGATGGGGAATTTCTTGTAGATTACTTTAATATTTACTTCAAAAAACATCCGCCAAGGTATCACATAGTTGCTGTGAAGTAGGAATGACCATAAGACAAGGGCGTGGCTTGGTGAAGTTGTTGAGTACTTTGTAGAGCTCTTTAAGTGAGTTGCCAGCATTTTCAATTTGCCTAGAGCCTTAGCATCTCCTAGTTTTCCTAATGTGTATGTGGTAACTCTTCAGTGCAGCTTTATAGGTTGCTCTGTCCTCCCATGATTTAGAACACCGCCATTGTCTTTCCAGCCTTTTACAGGTCATTTTAATCAAACTAAGGTTAATAGAGAACTAAGGGGACTGAAGTCTGAAAAAGATGGAACCAGTTTGTTTAAGCTGTGCTCTTTTGTCAAAAGCTACAGTGAGAGCATGGTGATAGTTGGTGAGTGTAGTGTTAACATTTGAGCTCTGGGTGACATCCCCCAGAGTGAAGAATTTAGAAAAAAGTTCAGGTGAGGTGGAGTTCTAGGCTCAATGGGTGTTTTTTCACTGTTTAATGATTGCCCTCATGAAAATTTGCAATGAGGCATTGAACGTGAGTAGAATTTGAATTAAGAGGACAATCTTGTCAGTCCAGCTGTTACATCATTCTGAATGTTCAGGGAAGTTTGTGTTCTATACATCAACCACATATCTAAGGCATGATGCATTCTTTGCTTCCGTATTTGAGTGTGTTTTCATCAAATTTATGATTCTGTGTTTGGGCTCTGGGATCTGATTGCATAGTTACATGAGCTGAAATATATGGTGAATCATCAGTTGGTTTATCTGGCTTAGTAGGCATCAAACTATGCTCAATATATAAAATACTGTTTTGCCACTTATGGGCCATTTGGTAATTCATTTTTATTTTAGTTTAGAGGTAATTTTAGAGCTTTTTTGCTAAATGTGGCAGAGTAAGTTATTAAGATTTGCTTTTTGTGCTACCTTATTTCATTTGAATTTCTTTTTATTCTTTGTTAGCAATAATAATATTATTTGAGCTGTGTAGATTTGAGGTGTGATTGTGGAATTTGGGAGACAAGCAGAGACTTACTCTTGTGCTCTCTTTCTTTTGATGAAAGATAACAATTCAGTAGAAGGTTTAATATCATTGTCCAACACGTGTTTAGTAGGTACAGAGACCACAAGCATAACTGCACTCAGCAGACTGGATGGTATAGATAGCAGCTTAATCTCCATAATTAACTGAAATTATGCTTACCGACACTCAGAACTCAATTTACCTAATCTGTCAACCAGCATACTAGATTTTATGTCTACTTTGGTAAAGGCTCTCTTAAAAGCTTCCAGGTTATGTCTCTGTGTTACGAAGGCTCTGTAAGAAAGTGGATTATTGTTTGCAATGGGTGGCCACCCGCTTCGAGGAACAATACCACTTTTTATCAGTGTCAATCTTCAAAGTCATTAAATTAACCTGAAATTAAATTTAAGAAAGAGGATTATTGTTTGGGGTGAGTGACTGACCACCTCAAAGAACAATAACACTTCTTGGTAGGGTGAACCCTCAAAGTGACTAAATTGACCTGAGCTCTCATTCCTAGTAGGTATAGCACAGAGTAGACAGGCTCAATTTACAGCTATGTGTAAAGAATTTATGCAGTACAAAAACGGCAATGAAGTCAAACCACCAAACCATTAAAAAATCCCAAACTGAATTAGAAACATAGAGTAAACATTAATAAACAAAATTACACCAAAATAACAAAAATCCAATAAGGGAACACAAGATTTAAATTTTTGAAGTTTTAAGTAAAAATAGCACCAAAAGGAATAAAGCTTCATTGACAGTCAATGGTTGCAGTAGACCTGGACCTAGGTGCGAGTTCAGGCTGACTGCAATGAAGCTGCGATGATGCTCTGGTTGGATACACCAAGTAGGTTTGTCGTGCTGAAAGTCTAGAAGTCACAAAGTTATAAAAAGTTTCAAAGTCCCACTTCAGCAAAGGACCTTGTCACTTTTTTTGAAGAAAAGCTTTACAATTTCGTCTAAGTCCCAATGCAGAATGGGATGTTGTCATTATCTGAGAAGGAAAAGTCTCCCAGTGCGGGTCTACTCTCAAATTGTAGCCACTGCTGTGGAACAAAAGGCCAGATATCTGAAGCAGGTTAGTCCTGCTGAAGCTCTAGAGCTTTGGAGATTTTTGGCAGAAAGTTTCTAAGTCCAAGTACACATTCAGTCATTTTTTCAGAGATGCTAGGAGCCTTAAGCAGGACAAAGCTGAAATTCAATGTGACGTCTTGGAACTGTTGGATACCTTTTACAGTGGGTCCCACTGAAACTCTGGAGCTCTAGAGGAGAAGTTTGTAAAAAATTCAAAATTTTCTTCTGGTGCCCATCAACCACAGGAGTATAATTCTAATGCCCAGAGGATCTCAAGGGAGGGAACTAAGAGACTCTCTGGTTGTCAGGCAGAATCGCACAGCAAAGTCCAGTTTAGGTCCAGCTTCCTCTGATCAGCTGGGTACTTAAAGGAAAAGGCCTCTTGCAGCTTGTTGTGTCCCTGAACCCACACAGGTCAGCCAGCTGATCATAGGAGCCCATTTCTTTGTTATGGGTACAAGAGGAAGCAGTACTTCAGGGCCCTTCTCAGCTCACATACAGCAGGCCCTGTCCTCTTTTGATATTCTGCAGATCCAGTAAGTGCTATGAGGAGAGATCCCGGGGATTCCACATTTATGCCTGGTACCTGCTAGTGGGTGGGGTTACTCCCAGCCACTCCCTAACCAATGGGGTAAATGTTTCTGAGAGCAACCCTAAATATTTTTTCAGCAACTCGTATTTGCTCTACTGCAAACAATTCCACAGTGCCCATCACTGTCAAAATCTAAGAGAGGAGAGACCATTCTTCTCTTGTGTGAAGCCTGTGTGCCGACCCAGAGAAGAGGCCAGGGAAATATCTTCTCCTCTGCAGTCCCTCAAAATCGCTTCTGGGTATAACGTTCCTCCCACTGGGTTTCTCCTACACCCAGGCCATTGTCTCTGCTCTGGAAGCAGATTTCACTCCTCTTTGAGGCCCAATAAAGCTGGCCAGTAAGAGCAGCGCTAATGTAAATTAGCCTCCAGCAGCTCCAGGTAGGTTAAACGTAACTTTCTAAAAGTTGCATTTCCAATTTATTTAATAAACATTTTTATGAATTATAAACGTGAGTCTTTGAATGTCGTCTGTAGCTGGTACAGGAAAAACGCCATAGGTTAAAGATATTTCCTATGTTACAGTTACACCTTAACCAGTGACAATGTCTTTTAGGCCTAGTCACTAGGGAACATGTTATTTCTAATGGCAAATATGTTCCACTGTTAAATATTATGCACCCTACCTTGTGTGCAGCAAGGTGTCCTCAGAGATGACTAATTAGGGGTGACTAATTTATCTTTAAAATCAAATTTTCCTACCAGTCAACTAATAGTGATTTTGACAGGTATGTGCAGAAGGGTTCAAGCTGCTGCTGACAGGCTACATAGGGTAGGCCTTAAGCCATGTTTTCACTTCAACAGCAGTGGATAGCACAATAGGAGCTACAGTCCAGGTGATATTTATCTTTCCATGCCAGGGGTGTATTTCTGCAATATGTACTATGGCCTTATAGGAAGGCTAATTGCGCCAATCAGGTTTAGGGCAGTTTCACCATGTTTAAAGGGGGAGCACATGCACTTTACTCTTGTGTAGTAGTGTTAATGTGCACAGAGGTTTAATGCCAGCAAAACAGATAGGACATAAATTTTTGGCAAAACACACAAACGATGGTCATTTCCCACAGGCTTCCATTAGCCACATCAGCACAAAGTGCAACAGCTCACAAATTAATCAGACCCAATGAATCACTTTTTCCAATTAAAAAAATAACAATGGGGCACTTTCATGTAGAATAGAATTATTGGCAGAGTAATAAAATGTTTCTATGAGGGCCTCCATAGGCAGAGATACATTATTTAGTTGAGCAGTGGCAGCTTCGGAGCAGCTAGGATTGTCTATTATTGAAGTTTATTTTTTGTTTAGTAACCCTCAGTAAGCAAATCATACCAACTGAGGCCGGAAGCTGAATCAACCCAACTGAAAGATAAAGAATGTTTTGTTGTTCCATAGTCGAAGCTATGAATATTGAGTGTACCATCTTCAACAATCTCCTAGAAAGCTTGTACGGACCACCTACGGGATAGCAATAAGTCTCAATATTGCTATCAATTGTATTAATATGTGTTATTGTATTGTAGTAAGTAATCCAATTGAATTGACGGCAAGTTTTAGAGTGACGGTGATGCCAGTGTTTATATGTTAGACTATTAAGAATTGGATGAGGAGATATGAAAGAGTTAAAGAGATTCATAGGTAGAGTTGGATATCATGAGCATACCTATGTAGGGGTATTAGATGTGCTGATATACTATCCATTTCTTTTTCCCAGTGCGTTTCTTTGGAAATTGAAGAGTATGTGCAAAATGATTGAAACCGCTTGAAGAGTAAGTGCTAAAGGATTAAACTCTACTAGACTTTGAAAGGAATGGTGCAAGATCTATATCTGGACAAATTGGCTGAGGATATATGCAATTTGATTGAAACCACCATGTACAAATTGTAATGGATACATTGGTTATGGGTGCCTACCAGCCTGTGTTGCATAGCCCTATTTCATTGATTTGTTTTTTAAAGCACTGCCAACAGATGTTACCAATGCATTGCTTGGTATTATTTGTTTTATCTATCCAAGAAGTTTAAATGGATGAGATGGCGCTACCAAAGCTTGAATTAGAAAATTGTTTAGAGGTACCTGCTCTAGGGGCATTTTTGGCCGGAGCTAGGATGAGAAAATTGAACCACTTGCTTACTCTGCAGGAAATTGATTATCTTTAAATTCAGAAGTTGCCATGTGAGTGCATTCACCTACACAGCACACCAATGTAATGTTATTTCCTCCTGTGAGATTCTCAACACTACTTTTACTTCAACATGAATTAAGATGGTATAGTCAATATTCTCTAAGTCTATTGTTGCTAGATCAGTTGTTTGTCTTTCATCTTCTAATAATGAACAGTAATTTATTTTTATACAAGGCTTATCACGACAATTTTTGCCTTTTCATTGTGCTGTAATTAATGTGTTACTAATTAGCTTACTTACTACATTCTCATGTCTATACTATAACAAATGGATGTGTTTTTTAGGATCACAGTCATTTTTATGTATTTATTAATAAATATATATATTACAAAACTAACCTAGGTATATTGGTGCAAAAATATAGTAAATAAAAAAAAACATTACATAACAAGGAGAGAAGAGATCAGTCCTTTCAGATGTGATTTTCATGGTCTTGTAGAATGAGAAAGTCAAATTTCTCTGGGCAGACTGATACAGAATGTGCCACATAGCCAGTGGAAGACTGATTGATAATTTTCTCTTGGTTTCCCTTTAGGTTTTCAAGGATCTAGTGAGAAGTTTGTTTTGTGGTTTGAGAGCCCCATTACTGTGATTTAAGTCGATTGATGAAGATGTTTTCCTTTTAAATAACAAAAAAGTTATGAAAGTGATTTTGGTTTCCAGTTGAACACTTTGTATGCCTCTTTCTAGGTGGATGACAAACTTCTATGCCCTGAAGTCATTTGAAGGGCTCCTTCAGCTGGATTCAAGGACCTATTCAGTAAGACACTGAGGGGCATATACACAAAGGTAAATTCACTTGTGTATATTTACTTATGTATAACTTACTACTGAACCTAGTAGTAATTTGCGCTCCGCCATCTACATCGTAGCCGTAAATTATGTCGTTTTAGATGTCATTACTAATGTAATATGGGAGGGTATAAGCTTTGACTCTCAAACCTAACTGAAGGGGTGATCTCACAATGAAAAACCCTTAGGAAATCAACCAGATCCTTGGCTAAACCTATCTGAAGGAGAATATTCCATAGTTTACCTTGGTTGACCCTATCAAAAGCACTACTGAGGTCCATAAAGGAGAGATATGGGGCACCATTTCCGCCACTGTATATTTGCTATAATCAGGTGTACGTTGCAGCACTGTTCCTGGGTACGAAGACCTTCCCTAAAACCATATTGCACATGAAAAATTGCCTTAGCCTGTTCAGCCCATGCCTCTGTTCTACTGAGGTTAATACGCCCAGTAATCTTTACTATTGAATCTAACAAAGAAATCGGATCTTGTCTGCTGCCCTTTTTATAAACAAGGACAATCATAGCTAAGTGCCAGGAACTGGGTAGCTTAAAAATGACAGCACAATTAAATATGTTTGTGATTATGGGTGCTCAGAACTCAAAATCCTCCTTGTAGAGGTCCATAGTCTGGGCCAGGGACCTTGTGCAGAGGACTAGATTTAATTGCCTCAGACACCTCAGGCAGCATAAATCTGATGTCAAAGGGGGAAAGTTTGATGGACTACTGGCAAATATTCTTCCGTAGTCCTTAGTAGAAAAATAGATAGTTTTAAAATGTTTGACCCATGCATCTGTGTCAATGTTTGTCCCTAAGCAATCTGTCTTACTGTTGGACAATTTGGGCTGATTTATTAATTTCCAAAAGAGTTTGGTGTCTTTGGCTATGGTGATGCTGACAAGATTTTCCCACAGGTCTTCCTTGAGGGCTGATATCCCAATTTGTATTCAGACCTCAGTAAAGCTATTTGTGCCCTGCCCCATGGAAGGCAGCTGAGGGTTACACATAGCTGTTGGTTTGCCACCCTGAATTATTTACTAAACCAGCCCGGTTGGGATTTGGCAGCAGTTCTAGCACAGCACTATATTGAAGCTTTAATTTGGTGGTTGAGTATGCCAAAGGTGCCAATGCCCAGGGCAATTGGTTGGTTAACCAATAACAGGCAAACATTAATCAGTTCCAGATTGAATTTAGCAGTGGCCTGAATAATGACAAAATATCGACTTTTCGCCTCATAATCCATAACCCTCTATCCACAGTGGTCAGATCCAGCAAACCCTTAGGAAGGGTTTTTTATTTATCACTAACGGAAAGACCAAGGATGAGTTCCATAGGATTATGATCACTGTAGGAATTTGTCATTGTAGCTACAGATCAAACAAAACATTTATTGGTTGTGATTTAAAAATATAATCTGTGATGGTATCCTGACCCTATCCAATAAATATTGGGAGTTGATTGTTGATATAACCTACTAATTCAACTAAATTACAATGACCATGTTTTAGCCAGTATTTATGCAACCCCCCTGATCTTCCATACAGGGAAGGTGTTCACTCTGCCCAATTTTAAAAGCCTCAAGCAATGTGAGATTAGAACTTAGTTTAGCATTAAAATCTACTCCAACTATTAGAATAAAACACTGCACAAAAATATCTGTTCCACATGCAGGGTAAAGCAGAAAACAAAACATCAATATTACTGTCCTTGTTATTCAAACTGACCGCATTGTAAAAAATAAGGATGAAAAAGTTTAATTTGATGGAGAAAATTACCCATAAGTTCGGAATACCTGAATGAGTGGTAGGCACTGGGATGATAAAATACTCCCTATCCATTAGAATCAAACCACCCATGGGTTTGATGGCTACTGATGGGTAAGCCAGGACACAGACCCTCTGAAAGCCGTCACAAAATATGCAGCCCAGTTCCTTGGTCAAAGCAGCTTGACCACAGCGCTGGTTCTCGGGAGCAGGTGGCCACTTGTTTTCAATGCAAAACCATGTCTTCACTGTAGGTGGAAAACAGTTGGCACTCCTGAGTAATATGACACCAAAATCTAGTGATTATACATTTTGGCATGCTACACCTTCCTCAGAAGCACGTGCTCGAGCTTCCTCAGCTCCTAGATTCACAGATGCACTAGTTATGACCTCAAATTATCAGTACTGTCATCAATGAAATCATTTGAGATATAACCAGTGATGCCATTGATGATATAATTGAACATGCCATGAGTGATGTCATGAGTGATGTAATATGTAGGGTAAAAAGAATAAAAAGCAGTGCATGGTAGGGGTGCAAGGTATAGTTAGCTCAGATAACTATAACTTGTGAATTTTAGTGGTTTCAGTGATTTTCTAAGGCTTTTTTTAACACTAATTTAGATTAATTACCAGACATAACTATAACAACACTTTACAAGCCAACTCCCAATTTCTGGATAACCAATCCCCCCCATGCCACGCAACACTCCACGGACACCCACATCATTTTAGGGTTCCAAGGAAATGTGATGGTAATTTTGTGGTAACATCTTTTGGGACACTTTGACAGAGTTCCCAAGTCCCAAAATAGTGACTGCAACATTTCTTTTCCTGAGCTCGCAGTACCACTGCAATCCATGGAAGTACCGCAAAGGTACCACAGCCTAAATATCTATATATTTTTAACCTTAATTTTGCCAAACCTACTGAATGGATTTACAACACATTACAAAACACACTCTTTCTAGATCAAGATCTAGCTTTCTGTCAAATGTGGTGAAATTAAGTTCAGTTGTTTTGGCTGTGGCACTGTTCAAATATCCTAATGTAAATTGCATGGAAAAAGCAAGTTTTGGGACCCCCCTTTTTTTCTGCCCTGACTTGATGGATCACCCCCAAACTTTCCAGAAAGCAGTTGAGGTGGATGAACCTTTTTTTTTTTTTTTTAAAGGTTTGGAATGAGTCGTCACACAGCGCCAAGCAAACAAAAAAAATCTATTCCCTTTGGAAATCCAGTTCTAACTATAGCTGCCTATTAGTGACCGCCACTGTATAATACATATGTGTGTATTTGTGTGTCTGTGTGTGTTAGTGTGTGTTTGTGTGTGTGTGTGTGTGTGTGTAGGTACACTGAATAAAATAACAGTGAAGAAGACACTATAGGAGGATGTTAGAATGAGACATGATCTAAAGTTTTAAAAATCACTCAAATATACCAGTCATAGTTTAATGAACTAACTATAACTTGCATGCCTATCATGCACTGCTTATCACGTCACATCCAGATGTTGAACAACCTAGAGGAACTCCAAGTCAAATATAATTACCTTGACCAATACCAAGTGGAGTAGGTACTGTGATGGTTAAGTGATTCTGTTCATATTTACATGTATTTAGATACTGAGGGTAAGGATGACACTGAGCCTTGAGGATTTGGCTAAGATTGCAATAGATTTCATCATGCCTAATGTATATCATTCCAACCATGGTTCAATATCTGGCCAGGATTTGCCTTGGCACAGAAGTAGGATAGCAATGTTGCTGGTTTTTAGCTTTAGGAAAGTCAAAAATGGTATTCTCTCCTTTGAATTCCAAGTATTTTAGGATAATCTGTCTACTTTTATGTGTGACAAGTTAGCCATGTCAAAATTAAGGGCATAGCTATGATTGGTGCGGAAGGTGCAGTGCACAGGGGCAAGGGGCGGGAGGTGCCGGTATAAAATTCAGTGTACATGCAAAATATTTTGCAACAGAGGTATAAAGAAAGAATTCTTGATTTGGCCAAGAGTCGACTGAGTAAAATTAGTAGGAGTGATCTGCTCAAAGATAAGAAGACATATTCTAGGGAAACTCAAGAGATGATGAGATTTGCTACCACGTATAGTACGGGCAATAATTTGATCTGTAAGAGTCTTGCAAAGCACTGCAAACTTTTCTCCTTGGACATGGACATTGCTGCTTTTTTGCTGATAAAATACAGTGAGTACATATAGGAAGATTTCTACAGTTACGATAATACTAAGTCCAGTGGCAGCATTACATATAAGAGAGAGAGAGAGGAAGTAAGATTGATAAGTGGTTACCCACCCTTCCAAGGGGATGCCATAAATGTGGTTGTTGCATATGCTACAAGTATTTGCTGGACAATATGAAAACTTTCAATGACATTATATATATATGTGTCCAGGGCAGGACAGTCTTCTTGCCAACAATAATAATATCTGGTGTGAGAGGCCAGGTATACATGGCCATAAGGGATTTCTCTATGTGGTAATAGAATGGGCGCATGTTTTAGTTAAGATGAGAATTATTGTCCCCACCTGAATATATCATAAGCATTGATAAGCAACAAAAATGCAATTTAGGTTGTTTATTTAGATTAAATGCTTTGTGATTTACAATAATAAATGTATTTAGCATTCATGAATTAATGATGTATTGAGGGGGATTACGTATGGTTAATAAGATTTGTAAACATATTTATTTATTTCTTTTTTTTAAAAACATGCACATTTGCACATTCCAAGATGGCGCTGGAGTTTCGTGAAATGAATTGTCCTTCTTTTGTTATGTCTAATTTGAAACTTTATTTAGATGCTGACTTTATGGCGCACGTCAAACACTGACGAAGGCTGAGGCTGAAACGCGTTTGTTTGGTATTTTGAGTGCACGATAATAAATCCCGATTTGGATTTACACCAACGCGAGTGCTGGTCCTTACTGTTGCGAGACAATGGAGCGTGAGATATATATATATATATATATATATATATATATATATATATATATATATGTATTACCTACTGGCAGTAGGTAGTTATAGTTAGGACCTAGTTTCCATAGGTTAATCTCCATCGGAACTTTTGTCGCAGCTACAGCCCGAACTGCTGAACGGAATTGCACCAAATTTGGCAGAGAGGTAGCAGTTGTTCTAGAGTGCACTCTTTGCTTTAAATGGTGTAAATCCATTCAGTAGTTCCTGAGAAATTTGAAAATAAAAAATATCGATATCTGGTGACCACGGTGGATTCGCGAACCCTCCCGAGCAGGAGCTTCGTTTTGATTGGCTGTCAACACTCCAAACCAAGAAGTGTTTGGCAGCCATTTTGTGACTTGGTGAAACCGAGTCACAAGAAAAAAAGGTATTAAATTATTAAAAAAAAGAAAAGAGGACAGGTTAGAAACACCCTGACCCCCTAGGCCTGGTCAGGGAGTTCCACAGGGACCCCCAGGGCCCCAAAAAGTTTTTTTGTTTTTTTGGGGGCGGAATTTGTGCTGGGTGCGCGAATCCCGCCGAAGTTTTTGAAAAAACGAGCGCGGTATGCCGCGCTTCATTTCAATGAGCTCCCGGGTGGGCCAGGTCCCGGGGGCACTGATAAATTATTATGCAGGGGCCCGCGGGGGCCCCCGCAGCCCCGGGGACAGCCACCTCCCCGGGGCTTTGTCAATAATGTGCGGGAGGGCACACAGCCCCCCCGCAGCCCCGGGGACCGCCACCTCCCTCAGGCTTTGTTTAATTATTCGGGGGGGCCTCGTGCACCCCCTCAAGCCCCCGGGCCTGCCACTTCCCCGGGGCTTTTATTTATTTAGAGGGGGCCTCGTAGGCCCCCCTAAGACCTGGGGACCCCCACCTACCCGGGGCTTTTATAGTAAGTAAGTGTAGGGGGGCTCGAGCCTCCCACACTTCCCCGGGGACCACCACCTCCCTGGGGCTCTAATTATTGTAATGCTGGGGTCCGTTGCGGACCCCCATCCCCCGGGCTGCATACATGTTGGGAGGGGGGCCCCGTGGCCTCCCTCCTGGAGCCTTCTTCAGCCCTGGGGACCACCACCCCCCAAGGCCGGCTCCAGCAATGTCCTGGGGTGCCCACCCCTGGGACATTGCAGTTTGCAATGACAGGGCGGGAGCATGGCTCCCGCCCTGTCATTCCAAACTATGCTTCGCTTCATGGAATCGAGAGCAGGAAACCTGCTCTGGCTTCCATGAAGCGAAGCATATTGCTTTTGGGCAACTCCCCTTGTCAAAAAGCAATGCCGGATCCCCAGGAGGCATGGAGCCGGCTGGGACAGCGGGGGCATTGGGGCTCCCCCGCGGTCCCTAATGTGAGGGCATGCCCAGGGGATGGGGTCCCCGGGGCCAGAAAAAGCCCTCGGGGGTAGTTGTTTTTCTTTTTATTATATAAAATGGCTGGGCCTCGGGGGATGGGGTCCCCGAGGCAGAGTTAGAGCTATAAGAATGGTGGGCTTTTTTTTCTTTCTGGCGTGCCTGGAGTCGCGACTCTATTGCTGCTCTCAGCGCGGCCCCCCGTGTAACCGCGTTGGGTTCGGGACTCCTGACAAAATTAAAAAAAGAGTATGTATGTTTTTTTAAAAAGAAATATTAACTGTTGGGTTATAGGGTGGCTCTAAAAAGAGCCCTTGTTTTCATTATGAGTTTGTTGTAGCTACAAGTAAGTGCGGTTACACAGCTTTAGGTTGTTGAGGAAGACTCTGTTTCCTTGATCTGTGAAGTGCACTCCATCACTTCTGTAGATGTCGTCCATATCAAAACATAGATTGTTGTTGTAGATGGACCCCATTCTATGATCTCTGAGGTATGCAGAAACAGCTTTATTGACATTCTTCCTAGCTTTGGACAGACAGAATTGAGTTGACCAGTTCCATTTCTGTCTTTGGCATATATTAGAGTATACAAAGACAGTTTGAGGCAAAAGCAACATCAATTGTGCAAAGGTGTCTTTCATTAGCATTTTCAGACCTACCCAAGTCAATGTGCCTAGGTCATTGCCACCACAGTGTACAATCATGAGGTCAGGGGGTTGGAGATGCAAAAAGATTTTAACCAAAGGCATCAATTGGTGCCACTTTAATCCTCTCTGTGAAATCCATTTAATCTCCACATTTTCCAAACCTAGGTCTTTGGCAATACCTCCGCGTTCAGCATACCTTTTGCACCAGAAAACATAGCTATGCCCTACAATCCACACTGTGAGCATCTTGAAGGGATGTCTGGAAGTAATCAAAAGATGTCTGTAGCTAAGGTTGTCATTTGGTAGAATAAGAGGTATCTAAAATGGTGGAGAACATGTTGTTTTAAAAAAAGTTGATAAGTGATTGGCTGTTTATCAAGATTGTGCACTTAAAAATAGGATGCATGTTACTTTGCTGAGGTATCATGTTTGTGATTCGTTGTTAGAAAATGTTTGAAAGGTACAGTTGATATCATAAGGTAATATTTTGCAAAAGTCAACCACACCTGCTGTATGCATTAGTAAGCTTGTGTGCTGAACTTGAAACTACGGTGAACGTGTGACCTGCCAGTACAGTTGAATGTTCCATGAACTGCTACTATGGAAACTGGCATTAAGTAGAATGGGGGAAGGGTTGAAACTTAACTGTGGACTTAAAATGTGAAATGGAAACTTAAATATAAGTGAAAAGTTAGTAAATTAAGGTTTTCTAAGACAGTAGTATGTGGAGAAGTAGTGAGTTGCTGAAAATCTATACTAGTATTATTAAAAATCGTTTTTTGAACTCCCATGTGGATTTGCAGCTCCACTGCGGTGGAGTCACAACTTCAGAAAATTACAGAAGCAGTTTGGGCACCATTTAAAGACAGTTAGAAAGGGTTAATATGTCTAACCAATAGAAATGTGTTTTACAATTTGAAATAATGATGGAAGCAATGTGATTTGACACTTACATTTATTTGAGTGCAAAAAGAGAGGGAAAGTTTGCCATTTCTGGTTTCACCTTTCTGAGAGAGGTGCATTTCTTGTGTGGAAAAGAAAAACTGTTAAGAGTTTCTGATATTTGGTATTCTGCAATAGTACCTCAAACGTGAGTAACCAATTTGTAAGGTGTATTATATATTATTCAGCACTGCTTTATTGTTTCTAGTGATATTTTTACTTTAAAAAAAAAATCCAAGTGTTGAAATTGTAAGACAAATGTGATGTATGGAATATGTTATGAAATGTACAGCTCTCTATTGTACTTTGTATTATTGTAATGAAAAGAGTTTTGAAATAGTTTGTAGATAGTAACATGGTAGAAGGATTATTGTTGGCTTTCTGAAATTATCCAGGCAGTACTCTTGTACTGAACTTTTCACTGAGGCACTACTCATCTAGTCATGAATTCTCTCAGGCACTACCCACTACCCATCTATTTGTATGTTTCTTTGATATATGATGCCACTTTTAAAACGTACAGACACATGCAAGCATGCTTTCTGGAATATTGTGAGACTTTTAACAGTTAGATTGAAAAGGTTGCTGCTTTGTACTTGCTTAGGTCCAACACCCTGAGTAGTTGCTGAATAGTGAAGCTGCAGTCCAAAACTGAGGTTTAAGACATCTTGGCAGATGGAGTAGTGATTAGCTTAGCTCGTATTGGTCTGTGGAGATGTACACTTCAAGTATACCAGCATCATTTTAGGTGTCTCTTTAAAATAGGAAGTGCAGTCTGTCAAGTTTAAGGGACTTTTTGGTCTTATGACTGAGGTATGTGTCTGCGTGCACATGTATTCTCTCACGTGTTATGTCTAAACAGAAGATAGAGGTATAAAACTTTGGTATACATGTATCTGTATGTTTTTGTTATATATGAGGCTACTAGGAAAAAGCAGAGACACATGCATGCCATGTAATTCGTCAGACATTAACCATAGATTCGTGCAATCACCCAGGCACTACTATCCCACCCAAAGATTCAGTCAGGCACTACGCATGCTCTTAACTACTCACTGTGATACTACTGATACACTCATAGAATGGCCCAAGCATTACCCTTACACTCTTATTTACTCTTAAGGGATTCCCATGCAATCATACAATCATTGAGTTACTAGCACTGCAGTCATAGATCACTCAGGGAGTACCCATGCACTTTTTTTGTTCATTTAAGCACTACTCATACACTCTTGTCTTCAACCATGAGTTAGTTTTGCACTCATGGGTTGTGTAAGGTATTTCCCCTGCACTGATCTAATCACTCATTTAGTACTGCTGCTGCTCTCATGCAATAACCCAGGCACTACTGTTACACTGAACTATTCACTCAGGTGATACCCATCTAGTCATCCATTCGCTCAGGCACTACCCAGTACTCCTCTATTTGTATGTTTCTTTGATATATGATGCCACTTTTAAAAGTTACAGACACATGCATGCATACTCTCTGGAATATGGTGAGACTTTTAACAGATACATTGAAAAACGTGGTGCTTTGTATTTGGCTAGGCCGAAGACTCTGAGTAGTTGGTGAATAGTGAAGGTGCCGCCCAAAAGTGAGTTTTAAAATATGCTGGTAGAGGGATTAGTGATTATGTTACCTTGTATTGGTCTATGGAGATGTACCCTTCAAGTATGCTGCAGAATTTTAAGTGTCTTTTTAAAATGAGAAGTGTAGTCTGTCAAGTTTAAGGGACTTTTTAGTCTTATGACTGAGGTATGTGTCTGCGTGCTCATGTATTCTCTCATGTGTTATGTTGAAGAGATGGTAGAGATGTAAAACTCTGGTACACATGTATCTGTATGTTTCTATTACATATGATGGCACTAGGAAAAGGCACAGATACATACATGCTATGTAATTCCTCAGATATTGACCATAGATTTATGCAATCATGCAGGCACTACTATCCCATTCAAAGATTCAGTCAGGCAGTACTGATGCTCTCATCAACTCAATGTGGTACTACTGATGCACTGATAGAATGTCTCAAGCATTACCCTTACAGTCTTATTTTCTCTCAGGTGCTTCCTATACAGTCATACACTCAACTAGTTGCTACCACTGATGTCATAGAATCACTCAGGCAGTACCTATGCAGTTTGTTATTCTTTCAAGCAATACTCATACACTCATGTCTTCAACCATGTGTTAGCCTTGCACTCATGGTTTGCCTAAGGTATTTCCCCTGTACTGATCTAATCACCCATTTAGTACTGCTGCTCTCATGAAATCCCCCAGGCAGTACTCCTGCACTGAACTATTCAGTCAGGCGCTACCCATCTAGTCATCTATTTTCTCAAGCACTGCCCACTACCCATCTATTTGCATGTTTCTTTGATATATGATGGCACTTTTAAAAGGTACGATACATGCATGTATGCTCTCTGGAATATTGTGGGTCTTTTAACGGAGATATTGAAAAACTTGATGCTTTGTATTTGGTAGGCTCCACACTCTGAGTAGTTGTTGAATAGTGAAACTGCAGCCCAAAAGTGAGGTTTAAAACTTGTTGATAGAAGGATTAGTGATTAGGTTAGTTCATATTGGTCTATGGAAATGCATACTTTAAATATGCAGCATCATTTAAGTGTCTCTTTAAAATGGAAAGTGGATTCTGTCAAGGTTAAGGGACTTTGTAGTCTTATGACTCAAGTATGTGTCAGCTTGCACATATTTTCTCACATGTATTATTTCTATAGCGATGGTAGAGGTATACAACACTGATATATATGTATTTGTATGTTTCTTTTACATATGATGCCATTAGGAAAAGGTACATACATATGCATGCTAGGTTTTAGGAATATAGTGAGAATTACATCTATATACTCAAGCACTAGGTGTGCACTGACGAAAATAAGTTCATATCTCTCTTTGACTCATGAATCCACTTAGGCATTCTTATTCAGTTATGCAATCAAGGAGGCACTACTTATACACAGTTTTAATCACTTAGACATTAACCATACATGCATATAATCATCTAGACACTATTATTCTTCTTTTTTAGGGAGTTTTATAAAGCGCGAACTTGACCTGGTATCGGGTATCAGAGCGCTTTACATAGCACCAGTCGCGTTACATGAGGACTCATTCATTTTTGTTAGGCACGGGGAGATTAAGTGATTTGCCCAGAATCACAGGATGTTCAGCGTCATTGCCGAGACTCGAACCCGGTTTCCCAGATTTGAGGTCGACCGCCCTAGCCGTTAGGCCAACTCCTCCCCTCCACTCAAACATTTACTCAGCCAGTATCTATGCACTCATGTATTCACTGAGACACTACTGATGCACTTATGTAATGGTCCAAACATTACCTTAATACTCATACTTTCTCAGAAGTATTTCCCATACATTCATCCATTTATTCAGGTACTACCTCTGCAGTGATAGAATCACACAGGCAGTATGTGTGCATTCATGCATTATCTCAAGCTCTACCCATACAGTCATGCAATAAACCATGCTTTGGGCTTGTAGTCATAGTTTCTCTCAGGTATTTTTCATGCATTGATGCAATCACCCAGGCAGTATTGGTGCACTCATTCAATTATTGAGGCACTACTCTAGCACTGAACTATTGACTTAGGCAGTAGCTATTTAGTGATACATTTTGTTAGGCACTACATATGAACTCATCCAATGATCCTACCATTACTCTTACATTCATCCTTTTACTTAGGCACTACCATGGAGTCATACAGTTAAGGAGAAACTACCTATACACATGCTACTCCTCTCCCCTCTTTCAGCATCTCTCTAGCCTCTTTGTGTACTTCTCTTGCTTGTTTTGCAGCTCTCTTGCTCTTTCTGCACCTCTGTTGCCTCTTTCTGCACCTTACTTGTTTCTTTCTGCACTCCTCTTGGCTCTTTCTACACCCCTCTTCCCTCTTTCTACACCCCTCTTCCCTCTTTCTGTACTTCTGTTGCCTCTTTCTGCATCCCTCTTCTGTCTTTCTGAACCTCAGTTGCCTGTTTCTGCAATTCTCTTGCCTCTTTCTGCAGTTCTCTTGCCTCTTTTTCCATTTCTACTTTTTCTTTCTGCACTTCTCTTGCCTCTTTCTGTACCCTTGTTCACTTTTTGTGCACCTCTCTTGCTTCTTTCTGCACCCCTGTTCCCTCTTTCTGCACCTCTTTTGCCTGTTTCTGCAACTCTCTTGCATATTTCTGTACTTTTCTTTCCTCTTTATGCACCTTTGTTGCTTTCTTCTGTACTTCTCATGCTTCTTTCTGCACCTCTCTTGCTTCTTTCTGCACCCCTGTTGACTCTTTCTGCACCACTGTTGTCTCATTGTGCATGTTTCTTGCTTCTTTCTGTACCCCTCTTGTCTCTTTTGCACCCATCTTGCTTGTTTCTGTATCCCTCTTCCCTGTTTCTGCACCTCTCTTGCCTCTTTCTACATCCCTGTTCCCTCTTTCTGCACTTCTCTTGCCTCTTTCTGCACCTGTCTTGCCTTTTTCTGTGCATCACTTGCTTCTTTCTGCACTTCTCTTGTTTCTTTGTGCACTTCTCTTGCCTTCTTCTGCACTTCTCCTGCCTGTTTCTTCATTTTTCTTGCTTGTGTCTGGACTTCTTTTGCCTCTTTCTGCAAGCATGTTGCCTCTTTCTGTATCTCTTTCTGTATCTCTGTTGCTTCTTTCTGTACTTCTCTTGCTTCTTTCTGCTCCTCTCTTGCTTCTTTCTGTACCCCTGTTGCCTCTTTTGGCACTCATCTTCCCTGTTTGTACATCTTCCCTGTTTGTACACCTCTCTTGTCTCTTTGTACACCTCTGGTGTCTCTTTCTGTATCTCTTAGCTTCTTTGTGTACTTCTTTTGTCTTTTTCTGCCCCTCTGTTGCTTTTTTCTGGACTTCTCGTCCTTCTTTCTGCACGTGTCATTTCTTTTTCAACTCATTTTGCCTCTTTCTGCACCCCTTTTATTTGTTTCTGTACCTTACTTGTGTTTTTCTACAACTGTTTCTTCTTTCTGCACTTCTTTTGCCTCTTTCTGCACCTGTATTGACTCTTTCTGTACATCTGTTGCTTCTTTCTGCATTTCTTACATTTTTCAGTAGCTGTGGTGTTTGAGTATTTCATTTTGCTGTTTGTAAACCTTTTGCTTTTTCCTTTCTCCTTTTGGCTGTGTGACCACCTATTCTTGTGTTTTTGCAGATGTTTTGCTCATTTTTATACTTTTCTCTTCTTATATAAGTGCAATAGAAATGTAATAGCAATTTTGCGCTTAGTTGTTGTTTCAAAATTGAAATGTTATTAATTTTGAAATTTTAATTCATGTACTAAAATAATTAAACTATTATATGTTTTTTAGGAAGATATATTATTTGGATTAGAAATAAAAGATGCCAAGAAAACATGAAAAGAGAAGAGAACAAAGTAAACAGAAATACTTAATGAAAACTAAAACGAGTGGAGTAGAAAAACACCAAAAGGATGCGGAGGATAAAGTGGCTTCTGGTAAGAGAACTAAACAATTTATTATAAAAGTTGTGGAGAGATTGAACAATCAAAATACTAACCAAAGGAGGAAAGAAATTTTTCGAACAAAGGAGAAGCAAATGAAGAAACACAATGGAAAAGAAGCACATGTGACAAAAAGACAGAAACAATTTAAGGACAAATGTGTACGTATGTTTCGTAATAAAGTAATTCAAAATGTATTAAAAGATTGTAAAAAGTATAAAAAAAGATCTGCAGCATATAAGAAGAAGCAACAGATTGAAAGTGTAGTAGATACTGCTTTTGAATTGAAACGGAAATTATCTATATTGGTATTGAAGAGAATGAAAACATTGAAAAAAATAATGCACTTTATGAAGGAGAAAAGCAAAAGAAAAAGACTGGTTGATAGAAGTAACTTTTGCAAAACTTTTTCTGGTGAATGGAAGCACACTTCTAGTACTGAGCCTTTTTTAATGGAGAAAGCTATTTTCAGCAAAATACATTAGTTCACGCAGTTGATACCTATGGCCGTTGTTACGAGATAAAGGATGGTTGTCCAATTGAAAAAGAAAAGATGGTTCCTAGAAATGTGGAAGAAGTAATAGCTGAAGAAGTTCAAGGGAAGCGTGCACATGCTCCAGTGTATAAGTGAGATTGTAGTAGTATTTGTAGTATTTGACATGAACCTATTGATATATTACGAGTTTTCTTGCGACGATATGCTAAAAAAAAGTGTTAAACAGAAGATTAAGATGTTGGAAGGACTAGCTCCATGTAAAGTGTAAAATATACTAAGTTGCAGGGTCATTCTCTGGCTTGTCTTTCTAAAAAAGTGTGTAAAAGTACTTTTCATTATTTAAGAATATTAGCAGTACATCACTCAGAAATGTGGAAGTTAGTAAGGAGATTGTACTACGTAAAAAGTCCTACATTATCTTTAAGTGAAATGAACACAGCTCTTTTGCATGGTTCAGTATTGCATGTAAAAACGTTTGTGATGATATCCATTTTTGTTTCTTTGATTCACAAGAGGAGTGCAGAAAAAGTGAGAGCTTGATAAGTGTAGGTGTTGAACAACAGTTGGAAGATATTAGTACTGAGAAGTTTGAAGAAGAAATTACAAAGTTTGAGATACTTCCATGTGAAAAACCAAACAATGGTTGTATTTGTTCTCGACGTACTCACTATAGAAGTCAAACTAGGAATGTTGATGTGTATTTAAAAAGTGAAAAGGAAAATAATGATAAATGGGAGTAATTTGGTGCTTATTTGTTGGTGGAAGGTCGTTTTGAGTTGGGTACTGATCAACGTATTTATAAATATTATTACATCAAATTAGAAGAGAACAAAATGCCAGCTAGAGCAGTACATAACAACTTAGAGTTGGTAGCTATTCCTCCTGAACTAGCAGATTTAAATACATATGAGTAAATTCTTATTCATCATCAATAAATCTTTATTCGGCTTAAGCAGCCATAAAAGAATACAAATAAGAAAGACATTCAGCACATTAAAAACATCACGTAAGGGATCCATAAATGTTGTCAATACATAGGATAAAGTGCATTTCTAGTGGGCTTTACAGCAACTAAGTAGACCTCCATAGTTTCCCGATTAATTAAAAAACATAGCCTTCAAATGAGCACAGTTTATAAAATTCAGCACCTGGAGACAATTCATAGCACCAATTCTGATTTGCAAAGACATTATCACAATATATATAAGCCATTCTTATTCAATCTGTGCACCCGTTTCAGGCTATTGTTCGTATGGAGCCTAAAACAGGTAAGCTGCCTCCAACAGATTTACAAAGAGGTCCGAAAGGAAGAGTTGTGTACTTACCTTTAGATTTAAAAAAATATTGAAACTGTTTGTATAGAGAGAGAGAGGAAAGTGAGCCTGTAGTTATTCTAGTTAATGGTGTACCAACAAAGAGTCGGAAAATATGGCAAGAGTTAGTAGATGTCACCAAACTTCAAAAGGATACATTATATCCTGTACAGAACAATATTTATTATAAAACTGTAAATCTGGAAGACCAGGAAATATGTTTAGAAGAAGATACAGACATTTCAACTGGCCAAATAGAAAAAGGGGAAAAGACCAGGAGTGAAGAGATTTACGAACATTACAGTATACATCCTCTACATTCAAAAGAAGTGATTGGAAACACTATTATTTCAAATGAAGAAAGCAAAGGGAACTCCCATGAGTGTATGGGAAAAAAAGTTTAGAAGCTTGTTGTTTTCAACAGCTGTTCCCCACTGGAGAAGGTGGACGATATGATGAACGAGCAGTGCAGATTACAGCTTCAGAATACGGGACGACAAGATTGTACTCAGAAGAGTCAAGATTTCAACAGTGCATTCCATATATATTTCATCTTCTATTTGAAAGTGACTTGTCTGGACTTTCAGTGAATCACATATTAAAAACAGGATTTTATCTTACACATTTTTCTGCAAAGGAATTTATGGACAAAGTTCAACAAAGAGACGATCATTTAGAATCTCAGTTAATTAATTTGATGGCGTGTCAACGTGGTACTAATGAGTATTGGTATCGTCGTCATGGCAAACTTAAATGTATGTTAAGAAACTTAGGTACTCCTACTTGGTTTCTAACACTTAGCTGTGCTGAATATGCTACGGATGATTTACTTGAATTTCTTTGACAAGCAATTTCAAATGTCAAAAATATTGAATTGAAGACCGCTGGAGAATTGTGTTCTTTGGATCCTGTGAATGTGTGCAGATATTTTAATCATAGGTTTCAAGCTATGATGTCTTTTATCTGCAATAAAAATAATCCACCTCTTGGAGAAGTTACTGATTTCTTTTGGAGAAAGGAGTACCAAGCCAGAGGTGCTCCTCATATACACATGTTATTATGGATCAAGCATGCACCTAAATTTGGAACCGATTCTAACGAAACTGTTTTGTCTTTTATCAAAGAGTATGTTACCTGCAATGTTCCCTCTAACTATTCGTCCTCGTGTGCGGCAACAGAATGTATGTGTGCACACGTTTCTAGCTTATGTGCGCAACCGAGAGATGTATGTGCAACTAGGAAAATCTACTAACTACCACTTTGAAGGTTGATAACAAGCATTGGCAATGTCAATAGGTGTGGCTCATATATGAAAGTGCCTCTTTAGTCATTAATGGGTTTAGGTACAGAATAAAGTCATCATACATGCATTCTGTTACTCATTCTTGCATTCAAGCATCTATTCATCACTGAATCACTCTTGCAATCACCCATTTACACAACCACAATAAAAAGCATGCACAAACTCAGCAACATAGGCAAGAAATTAAAGAATAAAAACAAAAAAGTAAAGCTATATCCTAAAAATGGCAGACATATGCTAGTAATAACAAAATGAAACAAAGCAGCAGGTGGCCGTCTTGCAATGGTGCTGTACATAGTGTATTGTTTTATAGTTACATCTGAAAGCCACGTTTAAAACCAACATGTTGCCCATTTTGCAATGTTAAAAACATTGAAACCTTATGGACACAATTCTTCCACGGTGGTCAGGTGGTTTAGATGCAGTGGCTGTACATGTTGCGGTACATTGCAGATGGAGTGAGCGACAAGCAAGCAGCTAGTTAGAACTGTCTTTGGAGGTGTGGCAGGCTTTAATCATAAAAAAGAGAAGAAGGAAAGAAATGAAAAGGGACCTGTAACTAGAATATGGAAAACTAAAGGACTGGCCCCCCAGCATTGGCACTGAAATGCACTCATTTTCAGGTGGCTGTGCACATGTGGTCAGACAAATGTCATTCACAGGGCAAGAGAGTCAATGACTGAAGTGGTGTATATATACCAGTGGTATGCCTGTCAAACCTACTGAAGAGATTCTAGAAAGAAGGATTACAGTGCAAATTGTGTCCCCCTAAGCTTTGTCCAAATGGTAATAAACACAATGGGGCAGATTTACTAAGATTTCACGCCGTATTTGCATCACAAAAGTGATGCAAATGAGCGCAAAATCTTTTTGTCCGATTTTCTTTCCAGCGCTGTTCAGCACTGGGAATAACGTGAAAGTAATGCATAGCACTGCTTTGCATTACTTAGCGCCAAGGGGGCGTACCATGGGTGGTGCATGGGCATTCCCATGCAACCTCCCAAGGTTTCTGACGCTAAACCCAATTTACTAAATAAAGTAGACAGTGTTTACCGTCAGAAAATATCGCACCCTTCAACCAAGCGCTATGAAGGAGGATGCTTTTTTACATTTCTTTATTTTCTGACTTCGCATGTGTGCTGCACTGTACAGCACTCATACAAAGTGGGAAATTGTTTTTAATTAGTCTAAGCATAGTATTTTGTACAGGAAGGTCCTAATTTCAGCGCCGGTGCTAGGGAGAGGGGAGGAGAGTGCCATATTTCAGTAAATCTGGTGCTCTCCTGCTCTCTCCTTCCCATGCTGCACTGCGCTGCTTGAGAAATTGGTAAATCTGACCCACAGTCTTGCCTAAAAACTAATCTGTGAGATTTCATGTAACAGAATAGGACTGGAGGCTCTAACAGGACGCAATACCAACCCACCCTTAGTAGCCAATTGGTTTTAACAGGTGTATTTCATAATAAATAAATCAGGTCCACTGCCTGTGTCAGAATTTTTCATAAGAGATATATCAGACCTATTGTATATGAAATAACTTTTCCCAATGAACTTATCAGATCTATAGCTTTTGTGATAGGATCATACTGTAATAGATGCAGGCCAATTGTACTGAGCATAAGCTTTACTTTACTACAAGGCAACCATCAGTAAACTTGCAAACATATACAAAATTACAGTTGTCTAAAAAATGTAAAATAATCTCTAAGAAGGCCTAACGAGGATTAACCTAGTGTAAGTCTTCTAAGTCCACAGTTTATTCGAGTCAGACACCAATACCAAAACCTACTACAGTAATCTGTGAAATTCCATGTAAGTATTGTTACAATCCCCACTATAGGACTACTGGCTTTACAGATGCTTTCACAATAATCAAGCCAGTCCTAACGCCAGACATAACATCACACATAACTTTTACCAGTGAACAAATCAGGTCTATAGTCATTTCCCTCGGCTTCACGCCATAACCGGTAGAGTGCGCAAAAGCTTATAACCAGTGAGAGTAAAGTTATAGAATTACAATGTGATGAAAAACATCTGTTGATTCTCTCTTACTGTTGTCAACATCATTAGAAATCAGAAAGACCACTGCAAAGGATTATGGTACTTGAAGTTTTCCCAAGCATTTGCAGACTATAAGCAGGCCACTGGAATTTTGCGATTTTGAGGTTGCAGCATTTTCTGCATATTTATGGATTTTCAATAACTACCACATAATCCATCGTCTGCTGCACAAACTGCAGATTTTAACAAAAAAAGGTTTATGTTTCTCGGGCAAATGGATAATAAGTTACTAATAATGCGGCGACACATGTTGTCACACAGCGGACAGCCCTTTGCAAAGATTGACTGGTCCTCTTTCTATTGCTTATTGCTGTTTTGGATGTTCAACTGGTATTTATAAGGTGATCCCTTTTACCAGACAGTGTTAACCTGTGCAAAAAAAACAAAATAAAGATAGTACTGCTCCTCCCAATCCCAGCGCTTCTCTCATGCTGGGTAATACTATTACCAGCATGAAAGCAGCGTCTGAATTTTTGTTAGGGGAGTGAAATAACTGTGTCATAGGGTGCCATGTGACAGCAGAGAGGTGTGGGGGGTTAGAAAAGCCTAGAATAATGAGGAGAGGACGAAGCTTGAGGTGAGATTGTGACTGGGGGAAAACATGGAGCTTAAGGGGAACTTGGAGCCAAGTGAGAGCTCAGAGTCTGAGGGAGAGATGTGATTTTTTGGGGTCGGTTTGTGATTCTGATGCCACCAGTGGTGTGTGATACGTTACTAAAATGGAAGAAGTGTGCCACCCGTAATGCTCTGCATACTTATGCAGTAATGTACTCTTGCAGCCTTTTCCTTCCACCCTCTTCCAGAGCTCCCAAGTGTCCCAGGATGATGCATGAGCAGCTCAGCCCGTCTATGTTTTTATTTTGTATTCTGGGACTTACAGTCTTTAAATAATGATAGGATACAGAGCACTTCAGGTCCCAGAATGCAAAGCAGAAACCGGCCTTGATGCGGCACTACACATGGACTGGGAAGCTATAGACCTCCACTAGTCATGTCACCACTGCGCATCCTGACCCAACCCCACACAACCTCCCAGGCAGAGACCAGAAGGGGCAGCTCTCGGGGGCTCTGCAGGGAAGTGCAGAGCCTGGGGTGCGATGGTTAGCACGAAGTGCAATGAGTCAGAGACAGGACAGTCCCAGAGGGACAACGCTTAAATGCAAAACATTTCTCTGAGCCCATTCCTTGCAGACTTCCCAGCACGCGTCAGTAGTTGCAGACTGATGGTGCTGTACATGGACGCTGTCTGAAGTTCCATTATTTGTTAAAATCTACAGCTGAGGATTGTGTCACTTATAACCGTATCGGGTCTGAAGACAAAAGCATCAAAATAGAAATCATTGGGCAGATGGTTACATTTCCTTTACAGATCTGTCCAAACATACAGAAACAATGCTGTGATTGCAAATATCCACCCACAAAACAAATATATTGAGAAAAGGCCCTATCCATAGTAAATGTCAACTTTGACCCTCAGACAGAGCTCCAGTTTGTATAAGGCTGTTGTGAAAGGCCAGGGTTCACAAGCCTCGTTGTCACGCATGTCATCTTCAAAAATTACCCTCATCAGCAAACTAGTGTTGTGCTGCAGAGGACTGATCAACAAACTTTTTCAGCTCAATCATAAGAAGGCAGGTACACCACAAATCACCTTAATTGTATAACACCGTCTAGTGCCTCTGTACTAAAAAAATTTGAAGTTAATTTGCCCCAAAAAGTTTATAATCGTCCTCCGCGCTGCCCCACAACTTATCCCTGCTGGCAGTCGCAACTGCTTCCAGACTCTGATAATATCTGACAACTGCCAAGGTATGCCTCAGATTGGACTCTTGGGCTGCAGTGAATGCTCTGCGGCTGCTCTCCTGCTGCTTCTGGACTGCCCTTCACTGCAGGTGTTTAAACTTCCTCGATTAGCATTTGTAAAGACAAAAATGCGTCTTTAAAAATGCATTTAGCAGCACAGCTCAATCACTACGGCCGCATTTCAAAGGCTCAAATTAAGCACTTCACAAGTGCAGAGAAATCCTTTGTGGTGCACGGTGTTTGTAGGTCTCTGCGCGGAGAGAAATCTAAGTGTGCGCGCCCGCTCAGCCGCGCAGGTTAGAGGGAACTATGGTTACCTGTGCCATTCCAAAAAAAGGAGGAGAAGAGAGCTTAAGAGAACAAGTTTTAAGTTTTCAAAGTCATCTATGTGGAAAATATTGTCAATGAAAATACAAGTCAAAAGGAAAATTTCATACAAAATGTCGTTTTGGATTCCCATGTCCAGTAATTTCAAAAGGAAGAGTCAATAGTTTTATGTCAGCAGTAAGACATACCACAACACGAAAATCTCAGAAGAATACATACAACATAAAAAGAGCTGAAGATTCAAAGTATATTAATGACTAAAATCCAGTGATTTTGACAATGTGGAATGCAAACATGGATATCCAGTATGTTGCAGATAATTCAATTGCTGTTGCTCGCTACGTTACATCATATATAATGAAATCTGAAACGACAGAGTTGAAGGAAATGTGGGAAGAAATTTCACAAGAGAAGAGTCTTAGTACAAAATTGTACAGCTTTAGTTTGAAAATGCTTTCTCATCGAGAGATTGGATCCTATGAATGTTCAGATCGGTTGAGCTCTGCGAGTTTATATTCAAAGTCAAGTGGAATCATTTGGGTAAGTCTAGGTCTTGCGGCTACACGAAATAGAGTTTTGAAATCTCTACAAGAAATTGAATACTTAGCATTGAATGAACCAGAAAGTACAGAAATATGTTGGATACGTACTATCCCAAAAGGAGTCCACATCTGGAAAACTTATGTCTCTATGAAGTACTGCAACATTACAGCTTTAAGAGAAATGTTACTGAAAATATAAATGAAGAAAAATATGCAGTAATTGGATGTAATGGATGTTTGGTAAAACATGCCAAAGGAAATCTTATTAACCACATAAAACTGAGTTGTGAAACTCCAAAAAAAAGGAAATTTTTCTATTTAGCACTACTGCAAATCTTCAAGCCTTGGCGTAGTGAAGCAGAATTACTTGGAGATTTCGACTGCTATGAAGATTCTTTTAATGCATGTAAAGATAACATTCAATGCACAATTTTCCCTACTTATCTACAAATGTTAAATGAAGAGATTGAACAAGAAACTATTATTGCAGCTGAAATAGCTAGAGACAGTTCTCAAGATAGTCAGAGTTCTGCTCCACTAAGTCAAAATCCACTAGGACAACCAATTATTAAAAATGAAGCAGCAATAGCCACGAATAAAGTAGAAATGACAATGCAACAAGCACAACAGGATATTATTGATTTGAGAAAGTTGGAAGAACAACTAAATATTGAACAAAAAGAAATATATGAGCAAGTGACACTTCAGATACAGCATGGTTTGCTCCATGAAAAAAAAGAATGCCAATGCACATCATTTAAACCTATTCAAATGTACATCAGTGGTCAAGCTGGAACAGGAAAAAGTTTCTTAATTAAAGTTTTCACCAGTTATCTACACAAAACTACTGGATGCCATTTATCTTGTGTTGTAACAGCTCCAACTGTATTAGCACCACACAACATTAAAGGGATTACTTTATATCAATTACTCATGCTACCAGTTGAACATGAACATATATTGTAATATCACAAGCTATCTGGAGAAGCTTGTTATGAAGTGTCAAGAGTACTGAAGAAAATGAAACTTCTAATCATTGATGAGGTGAGCATGGTCTCAAACTTAATGCTTGCCTGTGTACATTTAAGAATGCAACAGATTTTAAAAACAGATTATGATGTTCTATTTGGAGGAAAACCCGTAGTTGTATTCAGTGACCTACTACAACTTACTCCTGTGAAAGGACAACCGGTTTTTAAAACACTTGTCCATGAAGACACTAGGAAACCTTTGGGAAGTATTGGAAATGTCAACATTTGGTCTCATTTTGAATATAAAGAAATTATTAATAATATGCGACAAGCAAGTGATGAACATTATGGAAAAATTCTTCAAGATATAAGAATTGGTGTTTTGACAAAACATGGCAAAGAAGCTTTACAAAGTCGGCTTTTAACGAACTTGTTTGCAAACGAAAACATAGCACCTGAAATAATATACAAGAAAATTGGAGAAAAGAAGTCTATAGTTTGCCTAATGCCAACACTGCAAGAGTGTTCTACATTCAATCAAGAATTTTTGAAATTGTAAAAACAACCAATAGTAAAATTGGAAGCTATTGATAAAATGGAACACAAAGGAGTTACTATTCTTCTCTCAGAGAAATTACACTCAAGATTGGATTCTTGGGAAGAGTCGGTGTCTAAAACTGCAGGTTTAGAAAAGACTTTACATGTATGTATATACTGTCGGGTAATTTTACGGCATAATTTGAATGTAGAAGAAGGTTTAGTAAATGGAGCAATGGGAAAAGTTGTTGATTTTGCAAATTTTCAGAACAGAGATGGAATTGAATTTTTTAAGATTAAATTTGATCAGTTTGAAGAGGTAAAACAGATTGGACGTTGTGCTGTTCGTTTTTTGCTCGTTAAAGACTTGTATGTTCATAGAAAACAGTTTCCTCTTTCTTTAGCATATGCAGTAACCATTCATAAATCTCAAGGTTTAAGTGTAGATAGTGCTTTGTAAATATTGGAAGCACAGTGTTTAAAGAGGGTATGGTATACGTGGCATTGTCTCGAGTAACAACATTATCTAGTTTGTATTTGATTGATTTTGATGAGAAAAAAATTAGTGCTGATGTAAATTGTGTAAAAGAGTACAATCGGTTAAGAAGACTTTATGCTCCTAACTTAGGTGAATATCCCACGTATGAGAAAGGTGTAGTGTGTCCAAAACGAAAATATGACAAATATTCTACTGAGATTCAAAAAAAGAAAACAATTCAAGAGAATGATGAAACTGCAAAGAAATTGAAAATTGGCACTGTTGATGATATTGTAGGATACCAGTTGGAAAATAGTTCAGGTATCAACTGCTACACTAATGTAATTGTAAATGTTGTCTTTTATCTAGAGGATCTTCATCATGAAATTTTGGAAAATCGAGAAAAGAGATTCTGTTTTTTACTGCATTATATTTTTCAAAACCTGGTAACTGATAGAACTAAAATCCATACTGCTTCTGGCATTCAGCATCTTTTGGATATATGTACTGCTTCATTGAAATTTACATTGAATATACAACAAGATGCACAAGAATTTCTTATCTTTATGCTGGGAGTATTGGATGATGAAGGAGTAGAAATTGAAAATGTATTTGGACTAAGTTACAGATGGGATCATAAATGTGAAGGGCATTCATTTTCTTCTACTTCTGAAATAGACACTGAACGATTCACATACTTGACAATACCAGATTGCAAATCAGTGTCTTTCAATAAATTAGTAAAAACAGCTAATCAAGACATGAAATGTTTTCATTGTAAATCAGAAATGTTGTCAACATTATATATAGAAAGATATGGAAAATATGTCATTTTAATGCTACAACATTGTAGTGCAAATGGAACAAAATTGGAAACCAAAGTTAAAAATTCTGTGGCAAGTCAAGTATCAATTTCAGGAAGAACTTTTAAAGCTGTGGCTATTATTTTCCATGATGGACATACTCCAACATCTGGACACTATACTGTGTATTTAAAGTGCAATAAAGGATGGACAAACTGCAATGATGCTCATTTTGAATTCAAATGTAGGTTGCCTTACTAATTACCAAATTCATATTTCATATTTTTGATGACAAAGTTTTGAAAACATCTTTCAGCCTATTGGGAAGATGCGAACATGAAATAACGAGTTTATTTTGCATATTTTCAATGCTAATGGATTTGGAAACATTATTCGGCCTATTGGGAAGATGTGAACAATTAGTGTTTGGATTATTGTTTGTGCTAATTTATATTGCATTTGGAAAATTGTGTTTGAAAGAAGTAGTTTATATTTGATCTTTATATTATATGCGATGCAAATGAGAGTGTATATTTTACAAAATGTACTTGAGGGAAATAAAAGACTTAGGGGTCGATTCCGATCTTGGCCGGAAGCGCACCTAACAGTATTCGTCCGGAAAAAATACAAGCCGAACGCGTGTTTCCCGACCGATTCGAACACTCGTCCGAACGAACAAGTACGATGCGCATAACAGCCCAGATTCCGAGCGAGCCGTACTTACCCATTTCAGCTCCTGTTCCCCGCCCGAGCCAGATCCGTAAACGCCGATTCGAGTCGCACGGAACCAAATACACAGCACCTTCCAGCCGGACGAGTACGATGCGCCTTCCGTACGCGCCGAACCCGTCGCTACGTCCGGCACGTTTGAGCATCCGGGAGAGCCATACATAAGCTCCGATTCGCGCCACAAGAAGATCCACGGCTACGAGACGAACAAGCCAGCGACGAGTACGAGTCGAAGACACGCGAAACCCGAACGAGACGACCCAAGCATGAATCCCATCGCGCAGGTCCTACCTATACTCTACATCTATTACCGGGACCGGCACGGACGCGTACGGCGCAGACGGTAAGTCAAACACCAACAACACAAACAAACGACACGTACCCGAAATATGTCACACACACATAGGGATGCACAAATGACGTACACCAGCAACAGCATAACCATAGGGGTGGGATGGCCATCACCAATGCCATACACACCCATAGGGGATGGATGCCTACCACTACCACCACCCCTACTCAGGGGGGCCTGGATGCCTGTCACTACTACCATCCCCACTCATAGGGGGATGGATGCATACCACTACCACCACCCCTACTCATGGGGGGCTGGATGCCTGCCACCACCACCACCCCTACTCAGGGGGTGCTGGATGCCTGCCACTACCAACACCCCTACTCAGGGGGCCTGGATGCCTGTCACTACTACCATCCCCACTCATGGGGGATGGATGCCTACCACTAACACCACCCTACCACCACCCCTACTCAGGGGGTGCTGGATGCCTGTCACAACTACCATCCCCACTCATAGGGGGATGGATGCCTACCACTACCACCACCCCTACTCAGGGGGGCCTGGATGCCTGTCACTACTACCATCCCCACCCTTAGGGGCCTGGATGCCTACCACTACCACCACCCCTACTCAGGGGGCCTGGATGCCTGTCACTACTACCATCCCCACTCATAGGGGATGGATGCCTGCCACTACCACCACCCCTACTCAGGGGGCCTGGATGCCTGTCACTACTACCATCCCCACTCATGGGGGATGGATGCCTACCACTACCACCACCCCTACTCAGGGGTCCTGGATGCCTGTCACTACTACCATCCCCACTCATAGGGGGATGGATGCCTACCACTACCACCACCCCTACTCATGGGGGCCTGGATGCCTGTCACTACTAACATCCCCACTCATGGGGGGATGGATGCCTACCACTAACACCACCCTACCACCACCCCTACTCAGGGGGGGCTGGATGCCTGTCACTACTACCATCCCCACTCATAGGGGGTTGGATGCCTACCACTACCACCACCCCTACTCATGGGGGGCTGGATGCCTGCCACTACCACCACCCCTACTCATGGGGGCCTGGATGCCTGTCACTACTACCATCCCCACTCATAGGGGGATGGATGCCTACCACCACCACTACCCCTACTCATGGGGGTCTGGATGCCTACCACTACCATCACCCCTACTCATGGGGGCCTGGATGCCTGCCACTACCACCACCCCTACTCAGGGAGGCCTGGATGCCTGTCACTACTACCATCCCCACTCATAGGGGGCTGGATGCCTACCACTACCACCACCCCTACTCATGGGGGTTGGATGCCTGCCACCACCACCACCCCTACTCATAGGACGGGCAAAGCATGACACAACCATCATACTCCCACATAAGGAATGTCTGAAAATTACATCCCCCCAACACCATGACAAGCGTGTGTAGACTGTGTCAAATGCCTACAACACTGAACATGACATTGAACACACAATGTGACCCCCATCACATGTGTCACACATAAATGTGTGTGGCCTCCACAATGCAAGCCGGCCATGACCACTGTGGCAATGGGTTTGAACACCCCATCACCACAGTGACCAAAAGGTAAGTGTGGGGTCCATAGCTGAAGCACATTTTGAACAGTGTGGCAATGGGGCCTAAAGTCCCATCACCACAGTGACCAAAAGGTAAGTGTGGGGTCCATAGCTGAAGCACATTTTGAACATGTGGCAATGGGGCCTAAAGCCCCATCACCACAGTGACCAAAAGGTAAGTGTAGTCATGGTAAAAGCTGCCAAAGCCAAACTGCAAGGATGATTCCTGGTCACACAACAACAAACACATCAGTGGCATAGTAGTGCTTGTGTCCCATAGCAACATAGATTGGGTGAGGCAAACAGTGCAGTGCCAATGAAACATCGTTTTGGCCATGTGCATACAAACATCACCCATGGGGGCTCACATTGTCAACATTCACAAATAACACAATGACATAATTGACCATCATAATGCAGACCCACATATCTGCACCAATGGACACACAAATGTAGATATCCTGTGGAGACTGTAGATGTCAGGTGAACAAATACCATACCATGGCAGCAATGGGACATACAAACCATGATTATTGTGCTGACTGATGACCAAGGAGTCCCAGGGACAGCAGGGGAAAGCCACCAAACAACATACAGCCAATGGCACACTCAAGATATGCCAATGCAGTGGTGCAAATGCACAAACACAAACAGGCAGACTCACACTGCATATCAAACACAACAGGTGATGGGGGTGTGTGCCAGTGTCCCCAGGCAACCACACAACACATGAGGAGGCCTGAATTCCAATAACACAGATGTGTATACAGTGCCATACAAAAGTAACTCATGGATCGGATTTCCCTATGTGGGCAAACAGGCATTGTTAGATGAGAGGGAGCCCAAATTACACATGTCACACAAGCTTGTAGGAACAGCAACTAACACAGCAAGAGACAGACCCACCACAGCACTACCCCCAGGGACCCCACATTGTGGTGACACTAGCCTGCATGATAATCCCACTGTGATGACAAAGGTAGATGTCATTCACACTGTGAACCACAGCCATGTGTCCTGAGCAACAAACTACCATCACACCTACACAAGCACAAATCAATCAAAACGGCCTGCCAGCCAAGGCCAATATGGAGGTAGGGGTCTAGCCGTGCAACAACTCACATTTGCACACACTCAACACCACACACCTTGATCTCCACCAATGTGCAGCAGTGAAGCTCACATGGACTGGTGACATTGCACATGCACCCATGACAATCCCAGGGGTGGCGGTGGGAACTAAGGTGCAGAAACCCATCACACATGGCCAGTCAACAAGACTCGTGAATGTCTGACACACTGCACAGTACGCGGTACATGGGCATGACGTGAAATCCACCCCAATCAACGGGATCCCGGCCATAGTCACACACCAATGAAGAAGCCAAGGTGACCCACCAAGAACACACGTAGACAACTTCCAACATTGCAGCTCTGACCCTGAGGAGTGGCAGCAGTCACACACACAATGTGCCACAATCACTGAAAGCTAGCAGAAACTGTAAATTACATGACCTGTGTAACCAACAAGTGCCAAGGGGAATCCTGACTGTGTCCCATCTGCGTTTGCCCACATCCCCAGCCCTGACAACAAAGACAACTAGGGATGACAACCTGATGAACATTAGTTTGCCATGCACCCACATCCCGGAGAAACCAGGTCCAAGATGCTGGATGAACACAGAACAACTCAGCAAGCATCACAAACAGGAACATCCGTAGGGACACAGCCTGTGTAGGTAAAGGGAAGAGAACACGCACAGACATGCTTACACAACACACAACACGGGCCCAGGCAATGTCACGGGATTACACACTGCCATGAGGGCACTCCACTCCTGTGGAAGGTCCGCTGTGCCAAACCTTGTCTGTGCACGACTCAAACATGTCAGCAGAACACTCGGTCAGTGAGTCAACAACTACAACACACTGAAGGCTCTGCTCACATCAGCCTGGGTACGGGAGTGTCACGTCAGTCATCTGCATACACCCAAGACACGTGTCAAGCAAGTTGCACTGTATACAAAGATGAGTCCTTCAACATTGATGTGCTAAACTGCATGTCCAGTGGAGATGGGCACACAGTCAGGGAAATAGAAACATTGAACAGTGGTAAGCCCACCAGATGTGCATCAGTGTAAGACAAAGATGTTAATTAACAAATGCAAAACGTACATCCCTGTGTCAAATGCTGAACATTACACCCTCAGACTGCAGCAAAGAATGCTATAGATCCAGACTACATCAGGACACATATCCCATGGACCACATGGAGTCCATCACAGCAACACTTCATTTTCCTGATCTGAACACTATTACAACTGCAAATGCATGATGATACTCATCTACATCATGTACATCAAAAGAAAAACCACAAGTAAACAAAAAGAGGCTTTATTCAGCAAATGTCAAACTAAAATTTTAAGTCCAAAAGAAACTAAGGCCAATGGCCAGTCCAAATACACAGTCCCAACAGGGTGATATGTGACAACTTGTCACCCATTGCTTGCCTGCACTGGTACGGACAGGGGACATCCCCCTTGGAGGGGCATACAAGGGGCAGGCCAGGCACCGCAGGGACAGGATCAGGGGATGCCAGAGTGAGGCAGTGAAGGGGTGGTGGGTGCAGGAGTGTCACCGGCAACTGCAGTGGAGGTGTCTGACTCAGGGGGGGCCGGCACCACTGTAGGGCACAAGTCAGATGGTGTTGGTGCTGCAACCACTGCAGTGGGCCGGTCAGATGGAGTAGACTGGGTCCCCACTGCAGTGCCCGAGTCAGACGGGGTGGTTGTGGACTCCACTGCAGTGCATGACTCCAAGGGAGTGGAAGGGGGGCAGATGAGGTGGGCAGGACAGAGGGGGGGACCCGGTCTCCACACCAGTGGCACAAACAGGCAGAGCGTCTGGTTTGGGGGTGGAAGAGCAAGTGGCAGGGGGGGAGGGCCTAAGCAGTTTGGGGATGCGGTATCGGTGTGTGGGGGAACCTGGGGCAGGGTGTGGTGGTGGAACCTGTGGAGTGGTGGCCTGGGGAATGGAGGAGAGAGACTGGGTGGTGGAGCTGCATGGTGGTGGTGGGGTCTTGCCCTTCCTGGTCCGGGGGAACTTCTGAATGGAGTCCTCAGTCTGCCTGCGCCTGGGGGAGGGTGTCCGGGGGCGAGGGGCACTCCCCTCTGTGTGGGTGGACTTCCTCTTCCCCCGGTATGCTGGATCAGCAGGATCGGAGGGGAAGAGGCCGAGGTCACAGAGGAAGAGCTGCTGTGTAGGTGGGGTTGGAGGTGAGGCAAGGGAAGGGGTCTTGGAGGGAGAGGATTTTGAGGACTGCGGAGTGACTGTGGATGCCTGTGTATGTGTCTGTTCCCCATCCCCTGTGTGTGTGGTATCAGTCCCCTGAGGATGCTTGTGTGCACGTCTTGCCTTTCTTTTGGGTGTGTCTGTGCTGCTCGTGTCTGTGTGTTTGGGTGATTGTGCAGGTGTGCATGTGCTTTGGACAGGTAGGGTGCCAGGAAGTGTGGATGGGGCAGAGGTAGGAGGGGTGAGGGACTGTTGGAGGAGGGACACTGCTGCCGTCAGGGAGGAGTCCATGGACTTATTGCTCCTCTGTAGGGCAGACATACCCGTTGAGATGCCCTCCATGAACGACACCAGCTGTGTCAACAGAGTGGTGTGTGCATGGAGGACACTCAGCATTGCTGTCTGCCCTACATGGAGCTGCCGAAGTAGGTACACAGACTCCTCACTCAGGGCAGCAGGGGACACAGGGGCAGGGGGTGCGGTGCCTGGCACGAAGGAGACATGCTCCCGAACATGGGAGCCTCCACGGACCTCTGGAATCGGAGCCAATGGGAGGGCGGTGGTGGTGGCGGGCCAGACAGACTAGCTGGGGTGTGGTGGCTGCTGATACCCGCCTCCACAAGGGAGTCATCCTCCGAGCTGCTGTGGTCCTCAGCTGAGGTGGATGGTGCTGAGGACTCCTCGGTGTGGCTCCCCTCGCCCTCCGTGCCACTGGGTCCCTCCGACCACTCGTCGGCTGCTGACCCAGTCTGGCTCTGCAGCTCCTCCTGGTCCGTGGAGCTGTCCCCTCTTGTGGTCGTGGATGTATCTGCAAACAATTAGGGAAACAGACAAACATCAGTCACCTGCACTGACCGCACACACCACAGTAAGTACAGCACATCACAGAGCAAGCCCTGGCATCCTTAGTTGAACATTGCCAAAAGTCCTCACACAGATTCGGAGAAGCCAATTGTCAGTCTGATGGTCAACCATGGAACTCACACCCCTCCTGCCCTTGCACCCATCTGTCTGGTGCCTGTCTGATGGTAATACCCCAGTGTGGACACATGCACCACCTACACAGTTGTTGGACATTGCAGAGAACACGGTGAAGTATGTGAACATGCACACATCACATCTCTTGCCACTGAGTCAGTGCAGGTGTCCAGATAAAGGGATGGCCAGAGTCTAAATAGAAATGCATGTGATGCATACCAGCACCAGACACCATGATGCACCCATGTCCGGATAGTCAATGCCACAATGGGGTGCATGTTGCACATGTCACTCCCCTGCAGGATCACTCTTAGGAAGTTTAATGCCATGACACAGGCATGCGTGCAAAGTCATACATCACTCTCTCCAGTCACATGGCCATGGCAGCCAGCCAACAACAGTCTGCACTGTGTCACAATCCTAGGACATGGGGAATGCAAGTTATGTAACTGACAAGTGCACATGTCCATCCCCCACAAACCACATCATCTGAACTCGTATTTGTCCACGTCATACCAATTGGACATATGGGAGACATGAAACACAACTCTCAGAACCTGAGCACCTAACAGTGTGCTGTGAATGAAAAACAGCTGCCTGAAAGTCACAGTCGCATACACCTGTGTGCACAGTCAAGTGATCAAACACCTATAAGTCACAGAAGTATCGTCTCTCATGGTCACATCTCAGATGGCATGCTGAGCCCTAACCGATAAACATACCAGTAGTCCTGACAACGAAGCCACAGCACAATGACACAGAGGCAGACACCTGAGGGAACATTTCACTGATCACAACATGTCAGCTGATACACGGGAGTGGGAGTACAGAGTGTATTGTATGCCCTGGAGTAGGCATGACTGTCCATCTCCACATGTAAGAGGGATGAGCCCTGGACAGTAGGCAGGTGGCTAAGCATGTGTGACACACATGACATACATACTCCTGAGGCCCAAACATTGTTCCCACCCGCAGCATGGGGGTGTGCCAAATACCCCAGGGACATGTGGTGATTCAGATCAGCAAGTGGACCACATATCAAAGTTACACCCAGATTACATTTCATGACTTAGGCATTGTGTGAGCAATCGACCCACCCATGAAGCCCACCACAAAGTCACGGGAACAAAAGCTGTCCCCCACCTTGAGCAAAGCAAAATGCAAGGACCCTGTACCCAAGTGACACAATTTCCTGACCGTAAGGACGACACCTGCGTATCAGATGAGGAGTGGGCATGTCACAATTGAGGGACATGGGTCCTGGACCACAAGACTGATGTACTGTGGAAGTTTAACCAGGCCAGAGGAGGGCCCATAGCATGTCAGGCAGAGTTCACTGTGCAGTCATGGACTCACCCCCTCCTTGCTGCTGTCTGTCCTTCAGCTGCCCATCCAGGTCAGGGAAGACCACCGCCAGGATCCGGAGCATGTGGGGGGTCAGGGTCCGGTGTCTGCCCCTCCTGCGAGGAGGCGACAGCTTCAGCTGGACCCTTGCGATCCTCCGGGTCCAGCCACGAAGGTCCTGCCACCTCTTCTGGCAGTTGCGGATCCGGCGCTTGTAGACCCCCATGGATCTTACTGCCCGGGCGAGGGTCAGCCAGTTTCCTGCTTACGGTGGGCATCAACCTGTGAGGATGACAAAGTGAAAAGGCCATTACTACACATGCAACATATCCGTGCATCACACAGTCGGATATACATGTCTCAATCACAGGAGCATATGATGTACACAGGCAGTGCAACGATGGCTATGAACAGTTTGCCAGCAATTACTACATGGTATCATTGCATGGGAAGTAAACCTTGTTGGAATGCACTGTTACTGCACTGTACCTGTTCAGTGCATGTGACTACACACTTTGGGGGTGAGAACTACTCAGTGAGCATGCTAGCCAGTGGTGTGCACACTGGAAGTCTTGCTAGTCAGACAACATGCACAATTAGTAAGGCAGTGGACAGCACACTCACCTGCTCCCCTGGTGTCCCATACAGCTTGCTGTACTGTGGAAGGAGGTTGTCCAGCAGGGCCTGGTTCTCCTCAAGGCTGAAGGCTGGGGCTCTATCCACAGTACGTGCCATTGCAGTAGCCAGAGGATGCAGAGACAGCAGCAGTGTTGGTGGCAGATGTCGTCCTGGAGCATGTAGTGCAGGCAAGTGAGCCCTCAGGGGAACAGCCAGCAATATATGTGTGCTGCAGAGGCAGATACTGTCCCATGTGTCCAAAGTGATAGGTCCAAGTCGTTTGCATCTTCTGAATCTGACCAATCCATGGAATAGCAGCACTAATACACGCCCACAGCATCCTTCAAAACTTCAACTTCATGACACCCATGAATTTGCAACATTGTTGTGGCTGGCCAACTGAATTCACTGCATCAGACTCGTTGAAGCTTCGAAAACGCGTCCGTTGCCATGCCAGGCCCCAGCCAATACGTGCGCACCGTTCGGTCCATTGCTGTACAACGCGTATTCCAGGATACAACGCGTACCCGCTCACAACAGATGCAATGGGCCGTGCGGGCACACCGCTCGGTCCATTGCTGTACAACGCGTATTCCGGGATACAACGCGTACCCGCTCACAACAGATGCAATGGGCCGTGCGGGCACACCGATCAGTCCATTGCTGTACAACGCGTCCCTGTACAGGTCACACGCATATGTCACCATGCTTGTCACTGGTGAACGTATGCCAGCCACATATACTTTCCAGGGACTCAGGGGCACACCTACAACACCACACCCAGTCCACACTGTACCTAAGGCATGTAAGGCTGCATTACCTTTTCTGTGTATGGGGGTAAACATGTGGTTTTTGGGGTGGCACTTGGGGGCAGCCACACCCAGGCTGTGCACGTGTTCATGGGGACAGGATCCTTTGTGTGTTGTGCACCTGACCACTGTGATGTGCAACTGTTCATTTTGGAGCATGTGGCATGGTCACATTTCCAGGTTGTGTATGTGTATGACATGTCACATACCCCCAGGCTCACATGTGGGAAGGCATGTACATCACAGGGTGACCCATTGCCACAATAGTGATGGCCCTCCACAGTCTGTGTGCATGTTGTGTTTCCGATGTCTCTGACTCCATGTGCACAATGGGAGACAGTCTCCACATCCACGTTGTTTGTGCATGGACTTTGATGTTGTGTGTGTGTGTGTCACAGATGTCCATGTCTGTCCTGCAGAGGCAACAGGGGCCACTACCTGTGGGAGTCATGTTTTTTTTTCTGACGTGTACATGATACGCCACGTCATGCCAGTGTCCATGTGGCAAGACAGGGTCCCTGGGAATCTACCTGTCAATGAGCTGTGATGCCTGTGGCGCATCTGTCCAGACATGTCACTGTGGTGTGTGTGTGGAATGTGACAGCAGTAAATGGGTACTGTGACACAGCCTAATGGTTTCCCATAGCACACCCTGGAACCTGTTATCAACACATGTTGAACTGAGATGTTAGATGATGTCCATGTAGGTGCCATATATGTCCAAACAGAACAGCACACACATCAAGTACTTGTGTCTCGTAATGATGTATCATGTGAAATTGAGTATGGTGAATGGCACATATGTGGGGTGACTGACAATCTTTCTTTCTTCACCTATGCACTGCAGTGCTCCAGCTGTCCATAGACCATTCCCTGACCTGGCAACGATGGTGGAACGTGACAGCATCTGACGGTACCGCTTCACCAGGCAGCTGATTGTGGATTTGGCAGTGAGCTTGGCCCCACATTTGCAACCTGGCCGGCCGTACCCTACAGCGCTGACCCCCAAGGTGAAGGTGATGGCAGCCCTACACTTCTTTGCCACCGGTACCTTTCAACACACTGTGGCGACTGCTGGTGGGATGTCACAGACTATGTTCAGCCGTGTGCTACGCGATGTTTTGGAGGCAATGTTGAGATGCCTGAACCAGTACATCTATTTCCCAACACGTCAACAACTCACTGACGTCAAGAGTGACTTCTATGCCCTGGGGAGGATGCCACATGTCATTGTCTCCATTGATGGGACACATGTGGCTTTGGTACCACCACAGGCACATGAGCAGGCATACCGGAACCGTAAAAATTACCATTCGATCAATGCTCTGGTGGTATGTCTTGCAGATATGACCATCACACATGTGTGTGCCCGTTTCCCCGGTTCTGCACACGATGCCTACGTGATGAGGAGTAGTCGCATCCCGAGGATGATGTTACAGATGCAAAACCAGCGTGCCTGGGTTGTCGGTGTGTACTGACTTTGTACCATTGTGTGTGTTCTGCTATGTTGTATTCCGCCCACTTTTCCAACTCAGCTAATGTGCAATTGTCTGTCTGTAGGTGACTCCGGATACCCCAACATGCCGTGGTTGCTGACACCCCTCAGGAACCCTGTGACACCGGCCCAGATGCGCTACAATGAGGCACATGGTCGGACCAGGAGAGTGATCGAGTGGACCTTTGGTCTCCTGAAGAGCCGCTTCCGCTGCCTGGACAAGACAGGAGGGGCCCTCCCATATGCCCCAGCAAAGGTGTGCAAGATTGTCATCGTCTGCTGCATGCTACACAACCTGGCAGTGCGGAAGGAGTTGCCTCTCATCCTGGATGACGATGACCAACATCCGCCACCTGTGGAGGATCCTGGCCTGGGCCACGATGCCAGTGATGATGATGATGATGAGGGTGATGTCCGCACACAGCTCATCACCAACTTCTTCAGCTGAATGTGAGTATCCAGAGATGTCATGTCAATGATGTGAGTTTGCATGATATGTGTGGGTGGTGCTCGGGTGCTGTTTGAGTGTGGCCATGTGCTACTTGACTGGATGCGTGCAGCGATGTGTTCTTGCAGGTAGTCTGTACTGCCCAACAGTGTTGACATGCTAACTTGGTTTTGTGTAGTTATCTTGTGACATGTATTGGGCATGAGTATTGCAGTTCTGTGCTGTTCTTCAGTGGTTTTGACTGTGTGTCATGTCTGACCTTCACAGGGTGCTTACAGAGTTGTTTGGTCAACTTGGATCCCCCGACTCCATGATTCCGCTTTCAGGGTGGCAGCAGTCGTTTCCCTACAGGTGATGTGCCACACACCCCTGGACTTTCTATCTTCTGCACTTTTTGACTTTGTGGCCACAGCCACGTGGGATTACCTTGCATTTGTAGTGGAAACAACATGTTGCAAATGTGTAATAAACCTGTGCTTCACTTTGGGATGTGCGTTGTCTGTGGTCACACATCTGACTGACATTTGCTTGCTGCACCTGTGGGCTAGTTGACACAGACTGTGAATAGGTGTGGTGTCTGTGCATTCCACAGTATTTCCTGGCAACATCAGTGTAGGCGAAGAGTCTGATGGCCCTGGTGTCTCTGTGTTGTGTAGCCCTAGTGGTGTGTCTCCCTCATATGTGTCACGTCACCATGACTCACATGACGGTGTTGTACTTGCTGTAGCAGTTAGCATACACAGTGTAATTTAGCAGATCATCATCCCCATGACAGTAACCACGTTGGAATCACAACAGAGGCAAGTATGGTGTAGTAGTGATTTTATTTACAGACATGTGTGAGTATAGTGCACAGGATGGTGGGTGATGTACATTGGGATTGTGATCCGAAGTTCCCAGATGAGTTGGAAGTCTTGGTAGCAGAAATGTCCTGAGTGAAGTCCACAGTAATCTGATACATTAGTCCAACTTAGACTCCCCATGTCATGTGGGAGAGTTGTGTTGCATTCTACAGGGTGAACAGTTTGCACACAAAGGAGACTTTCCAGAACAGGTGTTGGCTTCCTGGGGGATGTACATGGCCATCAACCTCTCAGTTTTCCTTCCTCGGACGACCCCTCTTCTTTGGGGGGACCCTCACGTGCAGGCTGCTGCAGTGCAGGGGACTCTCCGCCAGAGTCCTCCTCCCTCCCTGTGGCAGTTGCAGTTGTTGCAGCACCAGATGTTGTGGGCACACAGGGAGGTGTGGCCATGTTGGTGCTAATCTGGCGGAGGCATGTCAATATGTCCCTATGCACCGCTGTCAGTTCTTGCCATGTGTCCCACTTGGACTCCATGCGAGACATGTGTGTCTCCACACGGGACATGTGTGATTCCAAGCGGGCATGATGGGCAGCCTGCTGCTGTTGTATGTCCTTGAGGATCCCCACTACCTGGCTGACCTCTCCGGTGCTATTCTGGTACGCATCAGCAATGCGTGCCAGTTGTGGGTCATCATGCAGTCCAGACCCCTCTGCAAACAGTGACCTCTGCCTACCACCCCTCCCACCACCCCTGGCGACACGTGCGGGACCTGCGGTGGCACGCCCAGGTGACCCTAGGCCCCCTTGGGGGTTGTTACTGGGGTCGTTGTCCGTAGCTCGACGTTGGGCCAGGGTCCCTGTGCTGTTGTCATTGGTGGTCCTTGGTCTGTCCGTGTCGGCGGGGGTGTTCTGTGTGTTGGCAGTTGTTGGAGGGGTGGGTGCAGGGGGTGCAGATGTTGGTCCTGCTGGTGCTGCATGATGACTCGCACCGGAGGGGCCAGGTAGGTCTTCGCCATCCGAGGAGTGCAGAGGCTGTTCCACACCAGTGAGCTCAGTGTCCCCCGGAGCCTGGGACAGGGACTCCTCCTCGCCTGCTGCTGTGTCCCCATCATCACCTGTTTTTGGAAGAGACACACAATGTATGTTATATTTCTACAGGCATCAATGGTTCACACACCTGACAGTTGTGACTGTACCTCTGGATGCGGGCCTGTACATTGCATTGTCCTAAGTTGTAACAGTAAGAGGTTGATATTGGTGTAGCTCATTGTCCTGCAAACCTGAGGCTTTTCAATGTGAATGTTGAGGTGTGTGCATGGCCAGCATTGGTTGTATTTGGTGGACATCCGGCCCTCCTTCTCCTCCCAGCCCAGTTATCCCACCATGAAGCTTGCCACCCTTACAGTGTGTTCAGGTTGACTCTCAGGATGTCATTCAGTGGTGTCCTGCTGTTGGTTGGTGCACAGGTCCCAGCAGGACCTGGTACTCCCCACAACAGAGCACCATTGTCAGACATCTTTGATATGGCTTTTCACTCCCTGTGAGGTGTGCATGCTTCAGTGCTAGCTTGCTGGGCCATGTGGGTGGGGGATGTTGAGCTGTGACTACCACTCCCATCATGCTATTGCCTACACCCCCTTCCCAGCATGCCCATACTTCCTTCCTTTTGACTCTGCTTCCCTGTGGGGTAGTGTGCCTGTGCTGACAGGATGGCTGACAGTGTTGTCCTGGCAGTTGTTTGGCTACAAGTCCCAAGAGTGTCCCTGTGCTTCACACAGCATAACGCAGGGTGGTGGTTCTTTGTGGGATCTTCAATTAGAGTGTGAGGCATTGCATTCTCCCAGGTGGGTTATGTGGAGTTAGTGTTGAGGGGGTGTGTGAGGAGAACTGCTTTTAACTATGGTCAGTGCTGTGAGTCCTCCTTCCCACCCAGCCAGATATCCCATCATGGAACGTGCTTCCATTGCAGGGAGTGCCATTTGGCTTTCAGGATGTCAGTCAGTGGTGTCCTGCTGTTGGTTGTTGCACAGTTCCCAGAAGGGCCTTGTGCTCCCCACAGCAGTACCCAGTGTCAGCCATCTTGTCTGTCCTTTTCCACTCCCTGTGATGTGAGCATGGTTCAGAGTGGTGTTGATGAGCCAATTGTGAGGGTGACCAATATCTGTGACTCCAACTCCCATCATGCTATTGCCTACACCCCCCTTCCCAGCATGCCCATACTTCCTTCCTTTTGAGTGGACTTCACTGTGTGTGAGTGTGACAGCAATGGCAAGATGGCTGACGATGTGGTCCTGTTGTTTGTTGGTGCCCAGTTCCCAGCAGGGCCTTGTGCTCCCCACAGCTGAGGCCAGTGTCAGACATCTTTGAAGTGGCTTTTCACTCCCTGTGAAGTGTGCATGCTTCAGTGCTAGCTTGCTGGGCCATGTGGGTGGGGGATGTTGAGCTGTGACTACCACTCCCATCATGCTATTGCCTACACCCCCTTCCCAGCATGCCCATACTTCCTTCCTTTTGACTCTGCTTCCCTGTGGGGTAGTATGCCTGTGCTGACAGGATGGCTGACAGTGTTGTCCTGGCGTTTGTTTGGCTACAAGTCCCAAAAGTGTCCCTGTGCTTCACACAGCATAACCCAGTGTGGTAGTTCTTTGTGGGATATTTCATTAGAGTGTGAGGCAATGCATTCTCCCAGGTGAGTTGTGTGGAGTTTGTGTTAAGGGGGTGTGTGAGAAAAGCTGCTGGTGACTATGGTCAGAGCTGTCAGTCCTCCTTCCCACCCAGCCAGATATCCCACCATGGAATGTGCTTCCATTGCAGGGAGTGCAAGTTGGGTTTCAGGATGTCAGTCAGTGGTGGCCTGCACTGGGTTGGTGCACAGTTCCCAGCAGGGGCTTGTGCTCCCCACAGCAGTACCCAGTGTCAGCCATCTTGTCAGTTTTTTTTCACTCCCTGTGATGTGAGCATGGTTCAGAGTGGTGTTGATGGGCCAATTGTGAGGGTGACCAATATCTGTGACTACAACTCCCATCATGCTATTGCCTACACCACCCTTCCCAGCATGCCCATACTTCCTTCCTTTTGAGTCGACTTCACTGTGTGTGAGTGTGACAGCAATGGCAAGATGGCTGACAGTGGTGTCCTGCTGTTGGTTGTTGCACAGTTCCCAGCAGGGCCTTGTGCTCCCCACAGCAGTACCCAGTGTCAGCCATCTTGTCAGTTGTTTTCCACTCCCTGTGATGTGAGCATGGTTCAGAGTGGTGTTGATGGGCCAATTGTGAGGGTGACCAATATCTGTGACTACAACTCCCATCCTGCTATTGCCTACACCCCCCCCCCTCCCAGCATGCCCATACTTCCTTCCTTTTGAGTGGACTTCACTCTGTGTGAGTGTGACAGCAATGGCAAGATGGCTGACAGTGTGGTCCTGTTGTTTGTTGGTGCCCAGTTCCCAGCAGGGCCTTGTGCTCCCCACAGCTGAGGCCAGTGTCAGACATCTTTGAAGTGGCTTTTTCACTCCCTGTGAGGTGTGCATGCTTCAGTGTGAGCTTGCTGGGCCATGTGGGTGGGGGATGTTGAGCTGTGACTACCACTCCCATCATGCTATTGCCTACACCCCCTTCCCAGCATGCCCATACTTCCTTCCTTTTGACTCTGCTTCCCTGTGGGGTAGTGTGCCTGTGCTGACAGGATGGCTGACAGTGTTGTCCTGGCGGTTGTTTGGCTACAAGTCCCAAGAGTGTCCCTGTGCTTCACACAGCATAACCCAGGGTGGTGGTTCTTTGTGGGATCTTCAATTAGAGTGTGAGGCATTGCATTCTCCCAGGTGGGTTATGTGGAGTTAGTGTTGAGGGGGTGTGTGAGGAGGACTGCTTGTAACTATGGTCAGTGCTGTGAGTCCTCCTTCCCACCCAGCCAGATATCCCACCATGGAAGGTGCTTCCATTGCAGGGAGTGCAAGTTGTCTTTCAGGATGTCAGTCAGTGTTGTCCTGGTGTTGGTTGGTGCACAGTTCACAGCAGGGCCTTGTGCTCCCCACAGCAGTACCCAGTGTCAGCCATCTTGTCAGTCCTTTTCCACTCCCTGTGATGTGAGCATGGTTCAGGGTGGTGTTGATGGGCCAATTGTGAGGGTGACCAATATCTGTGACTACAACTCCCATCATGCTATTGGCTACACTGACTTCACCAGCATACACAGAATTCCTTCCTTTCAGTGAGCTTCCCTGTGAGGTGGTGTTCTAGTGGTGGCAAAATATCTGACTGTGTTTGTTGGTTATATTTGTGCCACTGCCTTGCTGTATTTGTTGTTAGGTTTGTACATGTCATGACACAGTTACATGTCACTATGAGATGGCAGGTATTGTGTGTGTTTGTCTGACTATCATTCACATCTTGGGATGATTATCTTTTGGTTGCTGTGGATTTGCTAAGGGTGCATGGTTTGACTATCCCCTTGACAGTGATGTGTGTGTATTGTCACACCATATTGTGTATATTAGTTGTGTACTCACCAGGCTCTGGGATGTTTGTTAGTCCATATACGCTCACTGGTGGTAGGATGGCCCGCACCTTCTCCTCCCAGGGCCTGAGGTATACTGGTTTGGCAGGAGGGCCACTGCTGGTGTGCTGACTCAGGAGGTAATCCTTCTTCAGTAGGTCCCTGACCCTCCTGCGCACATCATACCACTGGTTCTGGATGTCTTCCTTTGTGCGCAAACAAGGTGATTGTGCGTTCACCCTGTCGACGATCCTCTCCCACATCTTGGTTTTCTGCGCCATGGGGGTCTGTTGGACCAATGTGCCAAACAACTGTGGTTCTACCCTCAGGATCTCATCTACCAGGACTTCCAATTCACTATCTAGTGACTTTGGATTCTTCTTTGGGGGCATGGTGATGGGTGGTGGTGGTGATTGATGTGTGTGTGAGTGTGCAAGTGAGGGTGGGTGAGTGTAGGTTTTGCTGGCTGTGTGTGAGGGTGCTATTTGTTGAGGTGCTAATGGTGTGTGGCTTGTGTGATGGATGAGCTGTGAGTGTGTCTGTGGTTGCTGTCTGATGGTGTTCTGTGCTGGCAGGTCAGTGGAATTTGCAAAGGATCATGGTAGGGATTTGTGGCCTTTATATAGGTGGAGTTGGGGGTGTGTCCTTGTTCCATTTTTTCCCCCCCCTGTATTTATTGGCTTAGTGATTGCTTGTTTGGCCCTTTTTTTTTTTCCTTTGTATTTTTTGTGCATGTAGGAGACGTTCTTCTGACTCGTTCCCGCTGTGTTTCAGCTAGGTTTCATGTGCGGCGTACGAGTCGGTCGCGGAGTTTTGTGTTGTTTCGGCTGGCTTTTGTATGCGTGTCGGTCGTACGGCTTGAGCTCCGTGCGAGTCGGTCTGGTTTTGCACGCATTGCATCGTACTGCGCGGGTCGGAGTTCGCGGGTACGTTTCGTTCGGGTTGATTCCTGGTGCGTGTCGGTTGGTTCGATTCGCGTGGTTTCCCGGCCGGATAGCTTGTTTCCGTCCGGGTCGGTCGTTCGTTTTGTGTTCTGTACGGGTCGGTCGTGATTCACATGCATTTCATCGTACTACGCGGGTCGGACGGCGCCGGTATGTGTCGGTCGGACTAAATTCCCGTACCGAGTCGGTCGGTACGTTTTCCGGCCCGAATCGGAATCGGCCCCATAATGTAGTTGAAGAATGTAATTTAGAAACTGTAGATAGGTAAACAGATAGTTACACTTGTTCTAAATAATACTCAGTGCTGATTTTTTTTTTACAATCTCATTGATTGTTTTTTTCCCCGCTGTTGTATGATGATCTACATTGAAATCAATGTGTATGGTGAAATTCAGTAGAATCTGAGAACAGCAAAAAAGGGAAAACTGAAAATGTTATGTAATTCTAAAATTATGTTGTGTTCTTAAAACTATAATATTATATTCAATAACAGTTTTTCTTCTTCTTTTTTAGAGAAGGTAATGGTGATGTTTGAAAAGATTTTAAATTCAGTTTACAACAAAACTACTGTAAAATAGTTCCACTGAGTTTTATATCTACATTAGTAAAAAAGGTGAGATGACAGCCGCTTTTACTGCACTCATCCATTCCTTCAAACACTACCCATGCACTTATCTATACAGTTAGGCACTATTCCCACACTCCTCCAATCACCCAGGCAATATTCATGCACTTCTCCAATCGCTTAGCCAGTATCCATACACTTATAATTTCACCCAGACATTACCCCGGCACCAATGCAATCACCCATCCATTAGCTATGTACTCTTCCAATCACTCAGGCACTACCCTTGCACTCCTATAATCACGCAGGAAGTATCCATGCACTCCTCCAATCACCCACACATTACCCCTGCACAGATGCAATCACCAAAGATTACTCATGCACTTCTTCAAACACTCAGGCAGTACCCATGCATTCCTGCAATCACCCACACATCATCTCTGCACTCATGCAATCACCCAGGCATTACCCATGCACTCCTTCAATCACCCAGCCACTACCCATACACTTATATAATCACCCAAGCACTACCCTTGCACTCCTCCAATGATGCAGGTACTACCCCTGTACCCCTGCAATCACCCGGCCACTACTCATGCACTTATAAAATCACCCAGGCACTACCTTTGTACTCCTCCAATCACCCAGGCACTACCCCTGTACTCCTGCAATCACCCAGCCAGTACTCATGCACTTATAAAATCACCCAGACATTACTTATGCACTCCTCCAATCACCTAGGCACTACCACTACACTTATGCAACCAGCCAGACATTACCCCTGCACTCATGCAATCACCCAAACATTACTCAAGCACTCCTCCAATTACCCAGACATTACCCTTGCACTCATGCAATCACCTAGGCATTGCCCATGTACTCCTTCAATCACCCAGGCACTATTCCTGCACTTATATAATCAACCAGGCAGTACCCTTCCACTCCTCCAGTCACCTAAGCACTATCCATGCACTCCTCCAATCACCCAGACCTTACCCCTACAGTCATGCAATCACTCATGCATTAGCTATACACTCCTCTAATCATCCAGACATTACCCCTGCACTAACGCAATCACCCATACATTAGCTATGCACTCCTCCAATCAGCCAGGTACTACCCTTGCACTCCTCCAATCACCCAGGCATTATCCATGCACTTCTCCAATCACCCAGACATTACCCCTGCACACATGCAATCACCCAGACATTACTCATACACTCCTTGAATCATTCAGCTAGTACCCTTGCACTCCTCCAATCGCCCAGATATTACCCCAGCACTCATGCAATCACCCAGGCACTACCCTTGCAGTCCTACAATCACCCAGGCACTACTCATGCACTCATGCAATCACTCAGTCATTACCTGTGCACTTGTGCAATAACCCAGGCACTACCCTTGCACTCTTTAAATTATCCAGGCACTATCCCTGCATTCCTACAATCACCCAAGCACTACCCATGCACTTATGCAATCACACAGACATTATTCATGCACTCCTTCAATCACTCAGGCAGTATCTATGCACTCCTCCAATCCCCAGCCAGTACCCATGCACTTATAAAATCACCCACACAGTACCTACGCACTTATGCAATCATTCATGCACTACCACTGCACTCATGCAACTACCAAGGGACTACCTATGCACTCATGCAATAACCCAGGCACTACCTTTGCACTCATGCAATCACCCAGGTACTATCCATGCACTCCTCCGATCACCCAGGCACTACCAAAGCACTCATGCAATTACTCAGGTACTACATATACACTCATACATGCACTGAGGCACTTCTGCTGCACTCATGCAATCATGGAAGTACTACCCATGCAGTTTTCCTATCATCCATACAGTACCTGTGCACTCATGCAATCATACAGGTACTACTCATGTGCTCCTTCAATCATACAGGTACTACCTATGCACTCATGCAATAATCCAGGCACTACCCTTAAAGTCCTGCAATCATCCAGGCACTATCCATGCTCTCCTCCAATCACCCAGACACTACTCATGCACTCATGAAATCACCCAGGCATTATCTATGCACTGTTTTAATCAGTCAAGCAGCATCCATGCACTGCTCCAATCACTGAGATACTACCCATGACTCATGAATTTACTCAGGCACTACCCATGCACTCATACATGCACTAAGATACTTCTGCTGCACTCATGCAATCATAGAAGCACTACCCATGCAGTTTTCCAATCATCCGTGCACTACCCTTGCATTCATGCAATCACCCAGGTAGTAATCATGCACTCCTCCAATCACCCAGGCACTACCCTTGCACTCCTCCAATCACCCAGGCACTACCCCTGTACTCATGCAATCACCCAGCCAGTACCCATGCACTTGTACAATAACCCAGGCACTACCTTTGCACTCCTCCAATCACCCAGGCACTACCCCTGTATTCCTGCAATCACCCAGCCAGTACCCATGCACTTATAAAATCACCCAGACACTACTTATGCACTCCTCCAATTACATTGGCACTACTACTACACTCATGCAACCACCCAAACATTACCCCTGCACTCATGCAATCACCCAAAAATTACTCAAGCACTCCTCCAATCACCCAGACATTACCCTTGCACTAATACAATCACCTATGCATTACCCATGCACTCCTTTAATCACTCAGGCACTACCCATGCACTTATAAAATCACCCAGGGATTATCTATGCACTCCTCTAATCACCCAGGCACTACTCCAGCGCTCATGCAATCACCTAGGTGTTACCTATGGATTCCTCCAATCACCCAGACACTACCCCTACACTCATGCAATCAGCTAGACATTACCCCTACACTCATGCAATCACCCAGGCATTATCTATGCATTCCTCTAGCCCCCCAGACATTACCCCTTGCACTCATGCAATCACCAAAGCATTAGCTATGCACTGCTCCAATCAGCCAGGCAGTACCCCTGCACTCCTTCAATCACCCAGGCAATATTTAAGCACTGCTTCAATCACTCTGCCAGTCCCCATGCACTTATAAAATCACCCAGGCACTACCTATGCACTTATGCAATCACCCAGGCACTACCACTGCACTCATGCAATCACCCAGGCTCTACCTATGCATTCATGCAATAACCAAAGCTCTACCCTTACACTCATGCAATCACCCAGGCAGTAGCTATGGACTCATAGAATAACCCAGGCACTACTCTTGCACTGCTCCAATCACCTAGGCACTATCCAGGCACTCCTCCAATCACCCAGCCAGTACCCATGCACTTATAAAATCACCCAGGCACTACTAATGGACTCCTCCAGTCACCTAGGCACTACCACTACACTCATGCAACCACCCAGACATTACTCCTGCGCTCATGCAATCACCCAGACATTACTGATGCACTTCTCCACACCCCCAGACATTACCCCTGCACTCATGCAATATCCTAGGTATTACCCATGCACTCCTTCAATCACTCAGGCAGTACCCATGCACTTATAAAATCACCCAGGCACTACCTATGCACTCTTCTAATCACTCAGGCACTACTCCTACACTTATATAATCAACCAGGGACTACCCTTGTACTCATGCAATCAGCCAGGCACTACCTATGCAGTCATGCAATAACCCAGGCAGTACTCTTGCACTCCTCCAATCACCCAGACATTACCCCTGCAGTCATGCAATCACTCATGCATTACCTCTACACTCCTCCAATCACCCAAGCACTATTCATGCACTCCTGCAATCACCCAGACATTACCCCTGCAGTCATGCATTCACCCATGCATTAGCTATACACTCCTCCAATCACCCAGACATTACCCAAGCACTAATGCAATCAACCATGCATTAGCTATGCACTCCTCCAATCACCCAGACACTACCCCTGCACTCCTCCAATCACCCAGGCAGTATCCATTCACTCCTCCAATCACCTAGACATTACCCCTGCACACATGCAATCACCCAGAAATTACTCATGCACTCCTCGAATCACTCAGGCAGTACCCATGCACTTCTACCATCACCCAGACATTACTCCAGCACTCATTCAATCACCCAGGTAGTACTTATGCTCTCCTCCAATCACCCAGGTACTATCTATGCACTCATACAATAACCCAGGCACTACCCTTGCAGTCCTCCAATCACCCAAGCACTACTCATGCACTCATGCAGTCACCCAGTCATTACCCGTATACTCATGCAATAACCCAGGCACTAACCTTGCACTCTTCAAATTATCCAGGCACTATCCATGCACTCCAACTATCACTCAAGCAGTACCCATGCACTCACAAAATCATCCAGGCATTACCCATGCATTCATGCAATCATTCAGACACTATACAAGTAGTCCTGCAATCACTCAGGCAGTATCCTTGCACTCATGCAATCAATCAGGTAATTTTTCTATTTGTAACCAGTATATGTGGTTCCGTAAGAACAGTTTTTTTTTGTTTTTAAAGAATTTTATAAAAAATGTGTATTTTCTAGCAATTTATGTCTTTTTTTGGGTGTTTTTGACTTTTTTTTAAACAAAACAAAATTGAAGACTCCAATTAAACTGTTTGGGAAAAAAAGGAAAAGAAAATTAGGGAGAGATTAAATTTTTTTTTTAACACTTATGTGCTTTAATTGCATTGGTAATAACGTCAATGCACTACTCCCCGATGCAGAGTTTTGCATCACACTTTTTACAACTAATGGTCACATCCAATAGTTCCGGAGCAATGTGTGGCCTTGGTGTTGGTGGAAGTCCTTGAGAGGATGTTGAAGGAGCATTAGGATCTTGTTCTGCCGCTTCATTCCTCTCCCTCCGTGTAACTTCTCTCGCCAAATGCAAGGGGTGGATAGTCTCCAAATGTTTTTTCATGCTTGATGTTCCACATGAATATTTCTTTTCAGATCCTCTTGAGAGCACTCTTTTGCAGATGTTACAGGTCACTTTCCTTGCATTGACCTTCTTTTCTCCTTACGGCACACTAAAGAAGGCCCACACCACACTTTCCTTCCTTTTCTTTACTGGCTCCACGATGTCATCATCTTCAAGTTCCAGAGGGTCAACATCAGGATGACTAAATGCCATTGTTTAAATTAAAAGTAAAAAAACACACAAAAATAGAAAAATGAAGAGAGGTAGAAGAAGCAGGTCTTGTCAGGAAGACAGACAAATAATAAGAGGAATAAAACAAATGTTGGATCCTCCCTCTTACAGAATGAAAATGATTTAAACCAATCAGAAGCTTTCTTTTCAGGTCACATGGAGTCGCGTAGGGTGTACGCACCCGTCACGCACCTGTAACATTTTGTATACATAAATATAAAGTACAAATAGGTGTTTATAAAATATTTTGAAAAGTATAATAGTGAAAGTGGGGGGGGCGCTGGAGGGCGCTAGGCAAAATGGCCGCACTTTAGTGCAGCTCTGCCGACCGGAGTGACCATCCTATCAATATCCTGCAGTTCCAGCCCGTAAATAACACAGCAATAGTGGGACTACGAATGCGCTGCACCTACGCCAACATATTTACAAGAAAAAACTGACATTGAGGCGAGGACACTGAATGCGGCGTGTCTCCCCGCAGGCTCTACCTCTCAAAATGGCAGCCTAGATATAACGTTCCGGTGCTCAGAGTGCACTTGCGAGGCTGGTGGGGTGCTGTGACTGCTGGGAGAGGCCGGGGGACGAGCGGTCGTCTAGCAGACCTCAGGGATCGTGGAGTGCCGGTGAGTGTGAGCCGCTGAGACGAGCGCAGTCTGTGTTGCCGGGTTGTCTGCTTGATATGCGTACCCGGCCTCCTCTGATACTGAGCTCCCGGGGGCCGCGGGGTGTGTGGCCTCGCCCGGCGCTCCCTAGGCATCGGGGCCCTGCGTGGCCTCGCCCGACATCATCGCCGACATTGTCATGCCGGCACCCGGGGCCTATCTTGGGAGTAGTCCGCTAGGCCAGGAGAGCGGCGGGGGGGCCCGCGCTGAGGCCTACGACATCCTGGCTGACCTGCTCCTGGAGTGAGGGGCACGGCGCTGCAACCCCCTACTTTCCCAGGCCTGTACTGGCAGCGGACACCTGCATTTGCGGTGACACAGAGGAGCCCGCGCCCCCCTGAGAAGCGGACCGCCGACGCGGCAGACACCACCTGCATCCTGCGCTGCATTGCCCCACATCACTGCATGGACTAGGCTGGGCGGTGCTGAATACTCGATGATGTAGCTGGATCCATCGTGTACCAGGTAATACACAGAGCGCCGAGGTGTGGCCCCACGCAATATACTGGCCATTCTCAGCATATAAAGAGTAGTGCTTGGCGACCGTGCCATCGCTGTGGTGAACTACAAACTTACTACAAAGATTGTATGCTAGTGTGGGGCGTGCCGGCTCCCCTTCAATACCGCAACAATGTGGACCCGGATTGGGAGAATACCCATGAACACATTGAACTGGCCTCTTTGAGGCCCTGTCTGGGACCCATCGTAGCGCTCTCTGCTCAGTTTCAGTGGATGGGGTCTATGCTGGACATTGTCAGGGTGAGCTGAGTTCCCTCTGCAGCGTTGCAGTAATCTCTGTTGCGCTCCGCACCACCTGCCTCCGTCTGCACAGAAAAAATACACAAGCGCAGGCTGCAAGATGGGCAAAACGGAGCGAGGGCAGCCCCGGCTCACGTTTGAGCCTAGAAAATCCAGCAAGACACAACAGCATGCCACATCGGACTCTGAACTAGACAGCCCCACGGACAGCTTAACTGGGATTGAAAAAACACTTGCTGCAGTCCAAAACAGTCTCCAGAGCATAGATGGCAAGATCGACAACCTTAACTTGAGAATGGACCATATGTCAGCTAAACATGCTCTACGACTCGGAGAGGCGGAAACGCGCATATCGGACATGGAGGATGGGCTACAGCAAGTAACCACAAAGACGTCGACCATGGAGAGGGTGCTCGAGGTGATACAAGCCAAGAACGAAGACCTCGAGGCGCGCTCGAGACGCAACAATCTGCGCATTACGGGACAACCGGAATCCACGAACAAAGGCCGCCTCGAAACATACATAGAGTCCCTACTACAGGCGATATTTGGAGCGGAAAACTTGTCATCTGTGCTGATTGTGGAATGAGCCCATCGCTCCCTGGCTGCCAGACCACCACCTGGGTCGCCTCCGTGCCCCATAATCGCACGTCTTCTCAATTATAGAGATCGAGATGCCATTCTCCGCATGGCCAGGGAAAAAGAAACGATTGTCCACGAGGGCAACACTCTGGCCTTCTATACAGACTTCACCGCAGCGGTACAAGCAGCGCAAAAAGAATTTCAACAGGCAAAGAAAATATTGATGTCCGAAAAAGTCCCTTATGCAATATTGTTTCCAGCCCGACTGCGCATTGAAATGAATGGCAGATCTAGGATCTTCACCACACCAAAAGCTGCAATGGACTATACCAAAACACTAAAACGCAAGGCCAAGACTTCTCCCAATTCGGAGGGTGATGACAATGATGCAGGCTTGCAGAGTACGACGGAGTGACATTAACCTCCGAAAAGACAAATGATTCTTTCTGCTGAAAGCAGTGCCGCCTTTGGAGCCTATGGGCGGACACGCTTGGTGGAGCCCTGTGAACAAATGGCAACAATTGGACGGCTCGCACCTGGAACTAGCAGATAAGACTAAACCTTTATCACACTTGTTTATAATCTGCCCTATTGTTATCCAGGATTTAGAATGATTCATATGTTGTCTAGGGTGGGAACGAGTATTATTCGACTTTGGTCACCTCCCTTTATACCTGGGAGGGATGTTGTGCTCCTGCGTCCCCCCGCGGGTGTTCCCCACTGGTGCTATGGGATCTCTGCTTTCTTGGGGGATACTGTTTGGGGTGGTTTGGGATGGCTTTGGCAGGTTGGGGTTGCTGAAGTGGGTGGGGGGTTTTGGTGGGAGGGGGGACAGAGGGATTGGGTTGTTGTGGCTGATAAGTACTAAGTCATTCGGTTGCATGATATGCAGTGATACAGAAATGCCGCCTTGTAGTGCAAGTCATATGTTACATCCGCAGGTCTTATATGGCTCATGAAAAATTTGTTTGTTTAACATGGAATGTGCGCGGACTCAATACCCCAAAAAAGATCAGACAGACACTAGCCTACCTGGATCGACACAATGTAAACATTGCATTTATACAAGAAACACACCTAACACGCTACACAGCGGTGCAGGTAGGGGCTAAATGGGCGGGCTACCGGCAGGCCTCTTCATATTCATCATATGCTAGAGGGGTTCTTACCCTCATAAAGAGAAACCTACCCTGCACTATGATCAAAAGTTGCACAGATGATGCTGGTAGGTACGCCCTAACTCACGGCAAGCTTGCAGGGTCCCTCATCCCATTGGTTAATGTGTACGGCCCCAATATAGATGACCCTGATTTCTACGAGCGCATATGCTCCACACTGCGAGAATGGCCAGAAGCTACCATACTCTGGGGGGGGGCCTGAATACCCATTTAGATCCAAGAAAAGACAAGTCGAATGGATTAGCGGGACACTCTCCGAGAGACGCAGGAGCTATCAATGCAGGAATGACGGAACTCGCGCTATCGGATGTGTGGCGCCTCCGCAACCCGTTTACACTAGCGGGCACACACATTTCCACCGCTCATGCCAGTTGCTCCGGCCTGGATTACTGGCTAATGAGCAATGCCAGCACTACCTGGGTATCAGATATAGAGGTGCTCCCCAGAACATTTTCAGACCATAACCCTGTTAGGCTTGAACTTCACATCCCACAAATCTTCCCTCTCCCAGCAGTTCACATGGCGATTCCGCAGTGAGGCATTACTCGATCCCCTCTTCACACACACTATACGAGAGGCGATAACACAATATTTTGAGTTGAACAGGGGCAAGGTGAACAGTACGGCTACTCTTTGGGAAGCCTTCAAAGCAATGATTAGGGGGGTGTGTAATGGCACGACCGCAGGCATACTAAAAGATATCTGTGACCAGTTGTCCCAGACTGAACGAACCCTGCAGTGCCTTGAGAGAGATTACGACCGATCCCCTAACCTGGCACTCCTCGCCCAAATCAAGGAATCCATCACCAAATACAATTCATTAGCGGAAGATGAAACTCGCTATCTATCCAAACGCCATGTGGCCCGCACATATGGAGAGGGGGGTAGACCGGGTCATGCACTAGCTATGAAAATCAAGGCTAGAGAAGACACACATACCATCATTAAAATTACAGATGACTCTGGGGTAGATCATTACTCCACCAGAGACATAGTAAGGCATTTCCAGGCAGCATACGCAGATATGTATGCATAAAAAAAAACAGCACACCGGCCACAGAACTTGACGATTATCTCTCCGACATCGCCCTGGCATAGCTCTCAGACGCCCACAGAGAATACCTTTGCCAACCTATAACAGAGGAAGATATTAAAATGGCGATAAAATCCCTTCCGAATAAAAAAGCCCCAGGCCCTGACGGCCTCACCTTCGAGTTCTATAAGGAGTTCCCGGAGGAACTGACGCCCCATCTCCTTGAAATGTACGCGGAGGCTTATGAAGTCGGCTCACTCCCTGCAACGCTCTGGGAGGCCCTCATCATCGCCCTGCTTAAAAAGGATAAACCACTTAACAGTTGTGATTCCTATCGCCCACTCTCACTCATAAATATAGACGCGAAACTGTTGGCGAAAATATTGGCTACCAGACTCACACCGCTAATGCCCCTTCTAGTCTAACCGGATCAGTCCGGCTTCATAGTATACCCGAGAGATCTACATCCCACAACCTCCGCACGTTGTTTGCTATGTATCATATTCTGGACCCAGGGCTACAGGCGGCGGCTGTGATGCTTGATGCAGCCAAAGCATTTGACTCTGTAGAATGGAGTTATCTTTTTCGCATCCTTGCTCTGATGGGCTTTCCACCTCTGTTCACCAACTGGATACGTCTGCTGTACGTTGCCCCCTCAGCGCGGATACGCATTGAGGGCATAACCTCAGATTCCATCTCCATCTGCAGAGGGATGAGACAGGGTTGCCCCCTCTCGCCGCTCATATTTGCGATAGCACTAGAACCTCTCGCTTGTATTATCCGGCAACGTCACAGGGCGGCAGCACTGCAGTTCGCCCACCGCTTGTGAGTATATCACTCTATGCAGACGACATGCTACTATTTGTAAGAGAGCCACAGACCTTTCTATCTCCAGTGCTGAGGGAATATATTCACTTTGGTCGGTTCTCTGGCCTTACCATTAACTGGTCTAAGTCAATAGTTGTCCTGCTCACTGCTATCACTTCTCCCCACACGTTGGAGTTCCCCCTGTTGTGGTCGACAGAACCGGTAAAGTACCTGGGAGTGTGGGTGCATCGAGACCCAGAAGTTGTGATCCGTGAAAATTATGGCACCGTCTGCACAAAGCTTGAACAGCAGGTGGATAGGTGGATACATCTACCACTATCATTAGCGGATCGGATGGCACTGGTAAAAATGGTTATTCTACCTAAACTCCTCTACTTATTCAGTACTATTCCCATACCACTACCTACAATATTGTTTAAAATGATACGCACACTTTTAATTAAGTTAATATGGGGTGGTAAACAGGCTCGTGTGAGCCTCTCGACTCTTGCCCTTGACTACAGTAGGGGTGGCTTTAGTGTGCCTGACATATACCTTTACTACCTGTGTGTACAGGCTCAGTACGCTTATTACTGGTACCGAACCCACAATTATATACCACATGTGGCTGTGGAGGATGGTGATGCGCACCCTGTCCTCTAAGATCCATACTAGCCTATACACATAGGGGCACCCCCCAGTCAGAGATCAATGCTGTAGATACTACCATCGCTGCTTGGCAGGCATTGTGTCGCAGAGCGGGCAAACTTCCGATATACTCCCCATTTCTGCCTCTAGCAAATCATGCAGGGATTTCAGTCACACAAGAGACGGGTGCAATGCGTACTCTTGCCCTCGCAGGTATTGATAGAATGCAGGATCTGTTCCCTGACGTTAGCTTCATACAGCAAGTGGACCTCAGTTATAGACAAAATCAGACACCTCTTTTCATCTTTACTATCCATAGGCTCAGAAAGGCACTACAGACACACTACCCCACATTCCCAGTGGAACCCCCAACACTACAATCTCTGCACACACTACTCACTAGCCCTACGAGGCATAAATTGGTGACTAAACTTTACCGAGTAGCAAGGGATGACGTTCCACTATCACAAAACAAAAGTCTGGAGCTATGGAACATAAAGCTGGACCCACCACTCACAACGAAGGATTGGGAATATTGCTGCCAAATCACTAAAGCACTCACATCCAATGGCAACCTATGAATAATACACTTCAAGTACTTGCACCAAGTGTACCACACACCATATAAGCTATATAAATGCGGTCTCAGAGACCATGATAGATGTAAGCGGTGCAACGCCCCAGGGGTGGATTTCTGGCACCTGGCATGGGAATGTAACAAGGTGGCGAAGTACTGGATAGCTGTGATAAACACATTACATGACATGACAGACCTCACCATGGAATGCACCCCACAAGTATGTCTGTTGGGCTTCATCCCGACTCTGCGGGGAGTATTATGCAGATTTGTCACAATAGCGTTATTGCTGGCTAAACGCAGAGTGGCCATGTGCTGGGAGAGCCGTGTCTGTCCCTCGGTTACAAACTGGTTAAAGGACTTGGTGTACTGTCAAGAGACCCTGGCCCTATACGCTGAAGAATTGCCCGCCACATCTAGGCACAAGGATATTTGGGAGCCACTGTTGCAGTATCTTCGCTCACAGGGCACTAATGCACTACCTGACTCTGATGGTTAAATTGACTGTGCTATAATAATATTGTTAAAACACTACGTCACATACAATGTATACTCGATCAACCAGAATGTATGTATCACCGTAACGCTTAATGCCACATGTTTGTACGTTTGTTTAAACACCTGAAGTACTTTGTAATACCATGTATGTAATGTGCATAACTTTCAATAAAAAAATTCATTAAAAAAAAAAGTATAATAGTGAAAGTGTTTAAACAAAACGGACATTTAAACATTGTATAGTGATATTTACACTTTGAAAATTGCCCCGAAGTCGCGACCCCTGCGCGACTCCAGAAATAAGTGCTGGGAAGGATCGTGCACCCTATGCGCATACGTCGCACACTCGTGAAATTTCATACAGTTCATAGTAAAGTAAAAAATACTGTTTATAAATTGTTCTCTAAATTATATTAGTGAAACTCTTTAAACAAAACCTTATTATTTATAATTTCGAAAATTATATTTTAAACTTTTGAAATTATGCCGGAGTTGCGACTCCAGCACGACTCCGCAAATGCGTGGCAGTAGGGTTCGTGCACCCTGAATCAATGCACCCATCGAGTAGGTTTGCGTAGGGTGCACGACTCCTTTGAAAACATTTTTTAATAAAAGAAAGCATAACTATACACTAAAACAACTTTCACATTATTAAAAGCATTATTTCAAGAAAATATAAATGTACGTTGTACATATAAAAAACAGAGTATATTTTTAGGAGTGTATGATATATATATTTTAAAAGAGTGATTTTAATTGTTGAAGAAGATTTTAGAAAAACTATGTATATTTAAATATATATATATATATAGTATCAATCATTTTTAAATAAAAGCAATTCAAAAAAACACTTACAAATATTGTAAAATAGGTAAGGTTAGAAATAATTTTATACTTAACAATTACAATTTAAAAACCTTAGAAATACACAGAAAATAACATAGGTTTCAGGGTTCGTTATAGTTAGAAATTAGCATTAGAAAAACCTTAGAAATTCACTGAAAAAAACACAGGTTTCAGGGACGTTATAGTTAGTTGGACATTTCACTCGTACAAAACCAGAGAAATTCGGCCGTTATAGTTATGTCATTTGAGATGTCATCAGTGATGTCATCAGTGATGTCACTGGCCATGTCATGAGTGATGTAATATGTGATGTCATCAGCAGTGCATTGCGGGGGCACGAGTTATTGTTAGCTCAACTAACTATAACGGCCGAATTTCTCTGGTTTTGTACGAGTGAAATATCCAGCTAACTATAACGTCCCTGAAACCTTTGGGTTTTTCAGTGAATTTCTAAGGTTTTTCAAATGCTAATTCCTAACTATAACATCCCTGAAACCTATGTTTTTTTCAGTGAATATATATATGTATATATTACCCAAAGCAAACACAAGGAGATGATGGACGGAGGGCTGAAACTTTTCAGACACTCACCCCCAGTCACCGATCTGGGTTGAGTCCATCATCATTCTTTAGCTCACTTGGCCACCTCAGTTCAGACCCAGCTATATGCAAATCAGCCTTGACCCTGTGCCTCATGGGAACATTCCAGCCCGAACTGCCAAGCCAGGTCTTCCCTGAGGTCCACCCCGACACCGGTCCCAGGATGCTTGTTTCCGGTCCAGGGAAGACATTGCTTGGCAGTTAGGGCTGGACTGTTCCCATGAGGTACAGGGTCAAGACTGATTTGCATATAGCTGTGTCTGAACTTGGGTGGCGAAGTGAGCTAAAGAATGATGATGGATTCAACCCAGATCTGTGACTGGGGGTGAGTGTCTGAAAAGTTTCAGTGCTCCGTACATCATCTCCTTGTGTTTGCTTTGTTCACCCCAAGTTGGCAGGGTATGCCCAGACGTGGGTCCCTTGCTCACTTTGCCACTGGATTCAAGCTAGCCTGGCTGATGAGGGGTTTTACCCCAAAACCGGTCCCAGGATGCTTGCTTCCGGTCCAGGGAAGACATGGCTTGGCAGTTCAGGCTGGACTGTTCCCATGACGCACAGGGTCAAGACTGATATGCATATAGCTGTGTCTGAACTGGGGTGGTGAAGTGAGCTAAAGAATGATGATGGATTCAATCCAGATCTGTGACTGGGGGTGAGTGTCTGAAAAGTTTCAGCGCTCCGTCCATCATCTCCTTGTGTTTGCTATGTATATATTACCTACTGGTAGTCCCCAGTAGGTAGTTATAGTTAGGACCTAGTTTCCATAGGACACGAGTTTTTTGACTTGCCTATATTTTTGGCGCTGTTTGATGAATCTTCACGAAATTTTCCCCAAAAAGTGTAAAAGTATGTTCTGTTGTGCATAGGAAGTTTCGGGGCGATCCCATTTTCATTCCCATAGGAACATGAACCTGCAACCCGAAACACTGGACGTAATTACTAGGCCTGGGCAAAGCACTACGCTACGCTCGCGAAGTTTGCGTAGTTTGCGCAACGTCGCACTACGCGATTTGCACGTAGCACAGTGCGAACACGCGTAGTGCAGCGAAGCGTAGTGCAGCGGTAATTGTTGCTTGCTCGCGGTCCTCAACGTCAAGTTGGCGACCGCGAGCAAGCAAAATGACATCCCGGCGAGACTTTTTCCTCGTTCGCGATCAGCAACATCAAGTTGCCGATCGCGAGCGAGGAAAATAAACCTCCCGGCGAGGATCTCAACGCGGGGAGGTCAGGTTTCTCATTGCGAGTGGTCGCGTATGCTCGCGACCGCTCGCGATGAGAAGCTACCAGTCCGCGTTGAGAAAACTGCTGCTCGAGTAAAAATCTACTCGAGCAGCAGAAAACGACTGCTCGCACTGTGCGAGATGCCGTTCTCTCGCATTCCACAGTGCGAACAGCAAACTACGCAGTTCGCGTAGTGCTACGCGTAGCTCGCGTAGTGCGAACTGCACTTTGCGTAGTTACGCGTAGCGCGACTACGCGAACTACGCCCAGGGTTAGTAATTACATCTAATTTGGCAGAACGTTAGATGTTGTTACACAGACTGTGCTTTTTGTTATTTGGTACAAATCCATTCAGTAGTTTTTTAGAAATGTAAGTTGAAAATTATAGTGATATCTCTGTCCGCAAATATTTGTTAACAGGAATGCTGTGATTTGCTGGACACAACTTGAACAGAAAGTTGCGGACACCATTTTATCGATCAGGAATGGTCCTGGGGAAGAAAATGTCTGTGAAAGCTAACATAAGGGATCAGAGTGTAGGTACACTGACCCCATGTTCGAGAAATAAGGGTGTTAGTGACACAAGTTATGCGTCCTAAAATGATCTTTTTTATCACACGTGATATTTGCGATGATGGCATGACTGCCAGAATGGCCCCCCATGTACTATCACGGGGACATCATGAATACCACGAATATTGATGGCAGTATAAAACAAAAAACATACACAGCCTCGCTTGTCACAGTCTCAGATTCAGGAACCTACTACATATCTACTCAGACACTCATACACCCACTCACATACCCACTCACACACTAATGCACCCACTTACAGACTCATTCAGAGACCCATATATGTACGCACATAAGCATTCAGAGGCTCATGCACCCACTCACAGATGCATTGAGAGATTCATGCACCCACTCACAAACATAGTCAGAAACATATACACCCAGCCACAGACTCACTCAGAGACTCATACACCCACTCACAGACCCACTCAGACCCTCACACACCCACTCAGAGAGCCACTGAGAGACTTATGCTTCTACTCACACACCAACTGAGTGATTGAGGCAACCACTCACAGGCCCACTCAGACTCATGCACCCAATCACAGACCCACTCAGACACTCATGCACCGACTCGCAGACACGCTGCGAGACTTATGCTTCCACTTACACACCCACAGATACATTGATACACCCACTCACAGATCCACTCACACTCTCATGCACTGACTCACAGACCCACTGAGAGACTTATGCTTCCACTCACACACCCACAGATTCATTTGATACACCCACTCACAGATCCACTCAGAGACTCATGCACCCAGGTGAAAACTCAGCCAAAGACTGTTACACCCACTCACAGACCCACTCAGACAATATAAACCCATTCATAAATCCAGTACATACTCATGTACCCATTAGCATAGCCACTCAGACATTCATACACCCATTCAGATACCCACTCAGACACTCAAACACCCTTTCCATACCCACCCAGACACTTTTTTACCCAGTCAGAGACTAACTGAGAAACCAATTTATCTACCTACATATGCACTCAGATACTCATATACCCACTCACAGACCTGCTCAAAAATGTGTTCCCAATTACAAACTCACTTAAAGACTCATACATCTACTCACATACCAACTCAGACACTCAAACACCCAGTCACATACCCACTCAGACACTGTTGCACCCACTCATAAACTTAGTATGAGATTCATGTGCCTTTTCATATATCCACTCAAAGACTTATACACCCAGTGAGAGACTCACTCAGAGACTCATGTGCCCACTTACATACCCACTCAGAGACTCATGCACCCAGTCACATATCCATACAGAGACTCATGCACTCACTTGTATACTCACTCAGACAGTGGTGTACCCGCTCACATACTCACCCAGAGACCTATGCAGCCAGTTACAGACACACTCAAGGACTATTACAGCCACTCACAGACCCACTCAAACACTCACACACCCATTCACACCCCATAGTCACAAACATATACATCCACTGAAAGACCAAGTCAAAGAGTCATACACCCTCTCACAGACCCACTCAGACACTTATGCACCAAGTCATAGATCCAGTCACACACTCATGTACTCACTGACATACCCACTCAGACATTATACACCCATTTGCATACCCACTCATACCCCCACTCACATACCCACTCAAACACTCTTGCACCCATTCACAAACTCACTCAAAGACTCATGAGTCTACTCACATACCCAGTCACAGACTTATATACCCACTCCCAGACCCACTTGGAGACTAATGCACCCATTCACACAACCCAGTGTATCATCAATACACACTGTTATAGAGATATTGAGAGACTGATAAATGTTTTTATAGAGTTATTTAGATAGTGGTTTATCTAGTGTGATGGTTAGAATTAACTATATAGTTATATTTTTTTAATGTGGTGGTGGCTATTGAATTCTTGCTGTTGCTTTGCGTTTTAATGATGTATCTGTGATCGTCGCGGGTACCAACCTCATCGCAACTCCTGATGTCACAGGGAAAACAGAAAATTGGTTTTAGAGATGGTTTCTATAGAAACTCACTAAAAAACATAATTTGAACTGTACAGTTATAAACCCCTAGTGTCAAAAATACTATAATATGTGTGGATATATGTGTTTTTCAGTGTGTAAAAAATGTGCGATCGACGCAGTTACCGATATCATCACGGCTCCCGGCATTACCGCAAAAATGGAAAATACGTTTTAGCGATGGTTTTTATAGAAGCTTACTAGAAAAACATGACTTTAGATAATACAGTAATAAACCCCCTGTGTGTGAAATACTGTAATATGTGTGCATATATGTGCTTTACACTTTATGAAAACCGGAATTACTGCGAAAACAGGAAATAGGTTTTAAAGATGGTTTTTAAAGAAACTTAGCACAAAAGAATGAGTTTAAATATGTTTTTTAAAGAACTATGTATATGTGTAGTGCAATGTTTAGAATGTTTTTTTGTAGTTATTATTTTTGCATGTGTTGATAGCTGTTGAATGTCTGCTTTTGTTTCGTGATTTTGCAACATATCTGTGACCATCGCAATGTAATTGCGGAAATTCTCAAAAAAATAAAAAAAGGATCTTTATTAAAAAAATTACCTACATTTTGGGTACTACGGTGGCTCTGTCAAGAGCCTTTGTGTTGATTTTGTTTATATGACAGCTACAGATAAGACTGGATGCGGAGTTTCAGGTTACTTAGAAACACCATGTTGCCTTCGTTTGTAAAGTGCACTCCATAATTTCTATAAATTCCATGCATGTCAAAACGCAGGTTATTGTTATAGATTGAGCCCATGTTATGGTCTCTGCGGAATACAGAAACAGCTTTATTAACATGTTTCCTGGCTTTGTCAATCTGTGTACAGAATTGATTAGACCACTTCCAGTTTTGTCTTTGGCATATGTTAAAGGACACCAAGATAGCACGAGGGAAAAGCATCATCAATTCAGTAAAGGTATCCTTCATTAGGATTTCCAGTCCTACCTCAGTGAATGTGCCTAGGTCAGTACCACCACAGTGAACAATCACGAGGTCAGGGACTGGTAAACCCACAACCTTTTAACCAAAAGCAGCAACTGATGTGACTTTAATCCTCTCTGCCCAATCCAAGGAATGTCCACATTAGCCAAACCCAAGTCCCTGTCAATACTTCTCTTTCTTGCCACCTCACCAGCCAAATAGACATAACTGTGTCCCACAATCCACACTCTGAGCATTTTGAAGGGAAGAAGCAATAGCAGGCAAGAGAAGGCTGGAAATGAATGAGGCAGTCATGCAAATGAAAAGCAGTGAAAAAGGAGGTGTTTTCTTTTTTTTAAAAATATATATTTGGTTGGATGCTGTCAGTATGTAGGTGAATACAATTAGGTAGTGTGTTGGATGGATTAGCAAGAAGTACTATTATTGGCTGTTGTTTAAAAAAAGACATGTAATACAGACATGGATATAATTTCGAATCTGTGGAGTAAACCACACCTGCTACACCTCATTTGGAAGTAGCATGGTCCTTCTAGAATGTGCTGTGAACTTGTGACCTACTGGTTCCACTGAGTTGCTACATATACGGAGCTAAGAGTGTATGGGGTAAGGCTGTTAAAGAGACAGAACATTTTTAAAAAGTAGAGGAGTTATGACACAATTTAACTAATGATAAACTTTAATTTCCAACTCAGGACTATGTAATAAACTGTTGTGCAGTATTTACATTTAAAAAAACTGAAGCTAAATATACGTTTGACTCCCGTTTTTTATTTATTTTTTGCAATTTCCCAACGATGATCGCAAAAACTTCGCTAACTTGAATACACCAGAATCTCTTTTTGAAAGAGAGGGAAAAGGTTAATAGATACTAACCATTCATTCGTGGACATAGAGTAGACTAAAATCAAAGACATGATTTCATTTGCTGCCTTTCGCATTATCACAGAGTAAAAAGTTGAAGATGTTCCATTTTATGCTTGCTTTGTATGAGAGTGGTATGCAGTTCTTGTGCTTAGTTTTTACAAAACATAACAGTGTCAAAACTATCCAAAAAGAGCTAAAACAACAATACAATCTGCAATAGCAGTTCAAAAATATGCACATAACATTTTAATCATTTAAAAAATTACATTCAAAATGAAGATGCACAAGGAACTTTGATAAAAAAGGATATCACAGTCTTATGAAGAAAATATGTGAGATGAATTGTGACTGGCAGTGTGTGGGTTTTTACATATTTTAAGATAGGTGACTTATATATAGTGTGTGTTACTTGTAAAGTATGTCTTTAAGATGTTAGTACCAAATGTTTTGGGAAGTAAGAGGAAAATGAATTTGTGCCCCTTTATTCCATTTTGTACTTTATAGAAAAACACCAGAATAGTACTGTCAACATTTACAGCAATGTTTTTAAAAATGACAATGTTTTAAATGTCTGTGTCATGTGTGGAACAGATAGATTTATTTTTATTTGTATTCTGAGAGTACTTTTAGTCACATTATTAAACAGGATTAGTGTAGTCACAATAAAAGATAAGAAAATGTACTGTACCTGTATATAAATTATGAAGTACTAATACTTTTTAGGCATGTATTAGGAAGTGTTTGTCAATGTGATTTGTAACTTATATGACCGGTTTGCATATGCTTTGATGGTGAGATATGGTTTTTGTGGTTGCAGATAGTTATATGTATGATGATAATCTTGAGTTTACTTAAACATGCAGAGAACAATATATTTTTGAAAGATGGCCTGAAGGTGTATATCTATATTCTTTAAGGCTGTTGAAAATCTAATGTTTATGGTGAGGGTGGTGCATTTTTTTAAACATGCTCTGTTTGAAATTGAGGAGGGTTAGTACTGCAAGTGTCTTGAGAGAGTTCCTGTGCTAGTTTCACTTGGCCTGTAACTTTTCTTTGAGAAATGCTGAATACATGATTAAAACACACAACAAATATTTTAGAAATGAATAGGTTTTGTGCTTTGAAAAAGTGACAATTATTGTTTCAGTTTTAGAAACTTACTGATGCATGTGCACACTGAGTTACAGAGCAATGCACTCAAACTAATCCAGCACATTTCATACTCATCCTCATTTCAAACACTCCTCCTCTCTCTCTCTCTTTCCTAGTGGTTTCTTCATTTGATTTCCATGGAAGGTGTTAAGATCGTACAACATTGATGTCGTCGCTCAAGCATACTTTTTACTGGTGCCTCTAGATAGAGTTTTATCACATAGTGTGCATTGCACAAACTTTGCTATTGTTTTTGATTCTCCTGATGGGATTCTAAAACAAATCCCAGGCAATGCTGGATTTCTTTTAAGGAGCTTCCTCCTCTTCAGATTCCCCTGAAGCAATCTCCTGAGCTTCCTGCTTTTACTGCTGGGCCACCTCTTCTACCTCTTCAGGCTGAGTTAAAAATAAAAGACTCTTTTTAACTACAGGAAAGGAATTTATAAAACATTACAGAACTACATTCTGTTTCTACAGATACAAACTAAATGGAGGTAACATAGTACCAGCAGACTTAAGTTAGATCAAATAAGTCTCTTCACCACTCACAAAAATGACCCCTTTTGTTTCTGCTACAGCAACTTCTATGTACTACTGTGCGGTATGTTATTTGTAATGATGTACTGTGCATGTTTTCCCCCACTGTTTGATGAAGATGCTTAATACAGACCACTGTTGAAAGTGAAGAAGTATGAAAGCTGAAAACAGTAAAAATATTGTATTAATGTTTTGGAGAAAAAATATTGTATCTTGTTTTGGTTGCCTAATATTGAAAATGAAACCCAAATAAATGTTTCTCTGTTTATATTTTTAACAGTCTTTGCAGATCAGGATATATTATGTGTGTCACTTCACTAATCTAGTGATGGATTCATCAAGCCACTACTCATATACTGATCCCATCACCCACAAACTACACTTGCACTCATTCAATGACCCAGGTAGTACCCATACACTCAACCAATCACCCACACACTACCTATGCACTTATCCAAACACACAGACTCTACCGATGCACTCATAAAATCACTCAGCACTACCCATACACTCATCTAAACACTACTCATGCCCTCATCCAATCACCCAGGCACTACATTTGCACTCATGCATTCATCCAGGCACAACACTTCCACTCATCCACTCAACAGATACTGCACTTGTACTCAGCCAATCTCCCAGCCATTACTCAGGCACTCATCCATTTACTCAGGCACTACCTATGCTGTCATGCAATCATCCAGGTACTGCACTTGCACTCATCCAATCATCTAGGCACAGCGCTTGCACTCATCTAATCATCCAGGCACTGCACTTGTAGTCATCCATTCACCCAGGCACTGCACTTGCACTTATTAAGTCACCCAGGTAATAACGCGGTACTCATCCAGTCATCCTTGCAAGTGTGATCTGATATATGTACATAGCACTATCAGGACAATGAGAGCACGTGTATTGGAACACTACAGGGCACTAAAACAACAAGACCAACAAGATCCTAGATACCCAATGGCGATGCACGCTAAACATTGTACGGCTCAGAATGTACATAAGGGCTTTAGGTTTCATGGAATACAAACTGTTAAGAATGACGTTAGGGGTGGTAACCGGGAACTCAAACTAAGGCAATGTGAGTCACGCTGGATAATGGAATTGTCGCCAGTTGATAAAGGTCTGAATATTGATCATAAGATGCAATACTTTCTTGGTACTTAAGTTTATGGCAAACTGGATTGACTGTTGCCTTGAACTTAGTAGCTACTGATTCATACATAAGTTTAGACATCTGCTTTTGAATATGAAAATGTATATGCACATTGACTACTCAGAATGCCTTGCTTTTACCTTTCTTGCCCCTCTTCTGTAATGGGTTTCACTTTGTAGTTTGGTGGAAATATCAGTGTAGGAATGCATGTCTCTACAAGATAGATTTCAACACATTTACGATTTTATTATCTCAAATTGCTTATTAAGACAATGTGGCACCGATCAAACATGCCGATCAACATGGACCGGAGGAGTACTCTCCCTCAATACGGAAATTATGCACTAAGGTAATAATAGATTGTGTTAGATGGATAGTGGCACAGTATATTCACAAAGTTGTGTGTTTTGGATGAACTGCAGGGCTACTATAACATAATGATTTGTGAGGAAACTATGAGAGTGAAATCTTAAAACACAATGATGCACTTAACAGTATGTGGTACTATTGATCGAACACATGTCCGGATGCGAGTAATATGTCAAGCTTTTTGATTTGGAAACATTGAACTGATGACTTAAAGACAGTCTAACGCATGTACGTGTTATTAATACAGTCTGTTAACTTACACTACAGTGGGGTCACATACTTTGCCATATTTGATTGTAGGTTGATAATATCAATTTAAATGGATTCCAGAAACATCAAAGAAGAATAGAGGATATACTTACTTCTCCATATTATTGGTGAGCTCCTGAAGAGAGAATGCTTCTGACTTCATTTGGTCTTTATAGATAAGTGTCTGAATATAGTGTTTACTGACTTACAGATTATTGGGGGCCGTTTCTGTGTGAGACTGACTACGATTACCCTTTTATTACTATGACATTGTGGAACAGGTGAGCTGATATGCAGAAACCAAAACACATCACAGGTTTCTGGGGTTATAAGGTGATATTCATGGGTGGTTTACACTTGAGAACACTTATGGTGCGTGGGCTAATGTCCCTGATTTTGGAGAAGCACAGTGAATCACTCATCTCTGTTGAGCATGCAATGGGTTGCATGATACATATAGGGGCCGATTATGATCTCGCTCGGAAAGCCCTAAGGCCGACTCAGTCCCATAGAGCTTTCCGAGCGACTCATGCTCCAAAGCTCCGAGCGACCGAGTACGATGCAATTGAGCGCTGACGGACTCGGGTCGCTCGGAGTCCCATTGAAGTCAATGGGAACCTGTTGTACATAGCGTACATAGGCTCACATAGAGAAAAAAGGTAGGTCACGGAAAAGGGTGCCCCCTATCGGTGGGGACGCCTCGGTGCTGGCGGCCCCATGCATGCATGTGTTGGGGGGACTCTTGGGTCCCCCCCAGTGACCGAGTCGTAGGGCTATGGGTGAAGGGGGGCCCACTATGGCCCCCCGAAGTCTGCTTCCCAACGCTGTCTCGAGTTGGAGGCTCCGACTCGATCCGGCTGCTTGACGCAGGCATCGTACTTGGTCGCTCGGAAATTGGCCCTATTGCGCTGTGCGCTTCGGCCATGTCGGAGTCATCCAGAGGGCCTCCCTGAAGGGTACGAGTCGCTCGGAGCGTGAGGCTATATTTGCATTGTACTTTCTCACTCGGACAGCGGTACGAGTTGTCCCGAAATCGCGCATACGACTCGGACTTGCTCCTGACTGATGCGGTCAGGAGCCCTTCCGAGCGAGATCATAATCGGCCCCATAGTTGTAATTCTTACACTCATTTGTAAATAAGGAGTGATCTGAACTAGGTGATGGTAGATTCTTAAGGGGAGAACACAATTCTGTTAGTTAACTCACCTTAGGTCTGTCTTATGGTTGTATTAATATGGAGCCTACTGGATAAAGCTACATTTATGTAAGAAGTATTTGAACATGAATTTTATTTCTGTTATAATTTATGTTATACAAATGCTTAGTTTATTCTTTATGTAGCCCTGATGAAGGCAATTAGGTTTAACAACCAATGACGAAACATGTGTTGGCTTCAGAATTTGCTATAGGATTGACTAGGATGTACACTGGATTCCATGCATGATTAATATCTCCTGTGGAGAAGGAGGATTAAAGGAACAAAGAAAACTCAATGAAGGAACAAGAACTTTTTTGTGCTTACTTGTTTGATTGCTGTGTTGCTCAAGGGTTTCATTATTTGGTTCAGGATAAGGGCCATGTCCCTAACATTTCTTAAGGGTGTAAAGTTGTCACCCTTTTCCTTTGGAGCACCGTATAATTATACTTTTCCAATTACATGGGGATACTGAAAGGTTTGCGCATAAGATAGTCCATACTGCTGATAACCTTTTATGCAGTTTTATAGGGTGAACTACAAAACCCCAAGTGATCATTACTGTGTCTGAAATTGCTTAAATGTATGTTTTACACAGTTTATAAATTCGCTACATTTCGTGACATCGCTGCAACACTTGCGACGACATTGGAAATATATTTCAAATGAACAAATATAAGAACAAACAAAAAAAAACTAGAGTCCCACAAAAGAAATAAAAGAGGGTCAATTACACATTTTCCATTATGAAATAAAAAAACTAAAAAATGTGGACGCATGCAGAAGTTCGCCGAAAAGATCGAGCCACAGGCAGACCGTGTTGACAATAATCTGCTATGAATAAAGAAAAAAGCAAAAAAGTGTAAAGTAATCAAATATTATAATGAACAATAAAAATAAATACAAATATTTAAAAACAAATTCACTGGACAAAATAAGTTACACATACATTAAAGTTAGGAGCTATAAGTTTGAAACCTTAGAAATCCACTGAAAAAACCAAAGGGTACAAGAATATTATAGGTAGGTTACCATTTAAAAAACCTTAGAATTTCACAGAAAAAACAAAGATTACAGGGACGTTATAGTTAGGAAATGGAATTAAAAAAAACTTAGAAATTCCCTGAAACAACCAAAGGTTACAGGGATGTTATAGTTAGACTCAGAATTTACTCATACAAAACCAGTGAAATATTAAATATTAAATCACTCATGACATCGTCAGTGACATCACTGACGACATCATCAATTTCAGTCCATGGTTTCTGTTGGCTCATTCTGAAATGACTATTCATTAATTTATCACCCAAATTCGGGGCTCTCCTGTAGGTGATATTAGGATAATCCCCTATTATCTCTGATATTGTCGGATCCAGTTTCAGGATACCCCAGTGCTTTTTAAGGATCCTGGTCAGTTCACTTCTTTCCGTTGTATAAGTTGTTATACAGGAGAGCCCCGAATCTGGGTGATAAATTAATGAATAGTCATTTCAGAATGAGCCAACAGAAATCATGGACTGAAATTGAAGGGTTTTGGCCGTGTAAAAGTTGCAAAGCCTGCAAGATTGCAATCCCCAAAAAAGAAGTGGCCATCAATAAGGGTGTAAATTGGAAAATCAGACAGCACATCACTTGTAAAACCAAATATGTTGTGTATATAGTTGAGTGCCCATGCAACTTGAAGTACATAGTGAGCACAATTTGCGAGATTAAAAACGCAACCTTGAACATATTAGAGCAATTGTGAACAAGGATCGCTCAAATGCTATAGCAAAGCATATGGAAAAGGAGCACAACAGTAACTGGGAGTCTTTGAGATTCTATGCAATAGAACATATACCGTACTCAGAAAGAGGAGGAAATCGTGAAAAACATCTGAGACAAAAGGAGTCAAAGCATATTGTGTCATTCAGGACTTTGACACCGTTGGGCCTAAACCAGGACGAAGAGTTATTTGTACATCTTTAAGAAATTTTATGTTATATTATATGAAGTTTATTTTGTGCTATAATTAGAGCTACTGATTTGATAAGACACTAAATCAGTATACATACTTGTATATAATATGTACAAAGAAATGCAAATGGAGATGAAAAAAGGGAAAAAAACATAGAGAAAAAAACAGTGTCAAAAACATAATTTCCTGACTAAACAGGGATTAGTGGTTTAAGTTTGAAGAAGTATAATAAACCCCACTAGAGGGATTTAGGAGTATAAATAAGATTAGTGTTTAAAGCTAAGAAAAATCCCCACTAGAGGGATCTATGAGTCCAAACAGGAAGTTTAAACCATAGTGGAAAGAAACTTGTCTTTTGGCTTCTCTGCAACTATAAAGTTGTTTTTATACAAAATGTTGAAATACGTTTTAAAAATATTATGTTTTAGAACAATTTCACTATCAGGCACTGTCACACAATTATTTTGTGCACACCAATTGTAAATAACACGTCAACACTTATAAGCACTTTTTTTCCATTCACGTTTTGAAAAATATAAAAAATGTAAAATTTCTTTGAACTACGCATATCATAATGCTTTGCAGCCACACACAACAGGAAATGTGTGTGAAATGGAAATAAAAGATGTCTGTTTTGCCGGTTAGTGAAAACTACCCGTGACCAAGGTTCGAGGAGCGAACCGAAACGCGTTGGGCATAGCGATGTTTGCTGTTATGAAATAAAGCAATTTTGTTATACGGATTCCGAGAGAGTGCGGTTTTTCATACCAACCTCTGGGCTCAGAGGTTATTTGTTGCAATATATATATATATACACTGAAAAAACCGTAGGTTTCAGGGACGTTATAGTTAGTAATTAGCATTTAAAAAACCTTAGAAAATCACTGAAGAAACCATTGGTTTCAGGGTCGTTATAGGTAGAAATTAGCATTTAAAAAACCATAGAAATTCACTGAAAAAAACACAGGTTTCAGGGACGTTATAGTTAGTTGGACTTTTCACTCACACAAAACCAGTTATAGTTAGTTGAGCTAACTATAACTCGCGCCCACAATGCACTGCTGATGACATCACATATTACATCACTCATGACATGGTCAGTGACATCACTGATGATATCACTCATGACATCTCAAATTACATCACTGATGACATCACTGATGACATAAGTGACTGAGTGTTTCTAAAAAGTTTAAATATGTTTTATATATATATATGCCAAGGTGTATTGAAGAATGAGCGGGTGTATGAGTGTCTGAATGGATGAATAGGTGCATGACTGACTGTATAAGTGAGTGATTAAACATGTCTTATTAATAAATGGGTGACTGACTAATCTGTATGAATGTATGTATCAGTGTGTCAATTGGTGTGTAAGTGGCTGCTTGGGTTGGCGAGTAGCTACATGAGTGTCTATATGGGTTTTTAATTGGTTGTCTGAGTACCTGAATGGGTGCCTGAGTGTCTGTGTGGGTGGGTGGGGTGTGTGTGACTCCCTGCATGGATGTGTGAGTGGGTGATTCACAGGGTGTATAGGTTCAAGAGTGCATCTGTGAGGGGCTGTATGGGTGGGTGAGTGTGTGTATGGCTTTGTTGGTGAGTGAATGGATGTCTCAGTGGTACATGTGTGAGTAACTACATATGTGAAAGGCAGTATATGTGAGTGTTGGAGTATATACATGATTATATGTGAGAGTGAGTGATTATGAGAGTGGCTGTATCGATGAGTGTGTGCTTGTGTCAGTGCTTGTATAAGAGTGTTAGGTGAGTAAATGGGAGAGTAATTGATTCTTTGCATGACTGACTAGCTGTGTGAGTAACTCTATGGGTGAGTGGCAGTGTGTGGGTGTCTGTATGGGTGTATGAGTGCATATGATAGTGGCTGTATTGATGAGTGACTGAATGTATGAGTGACTGAATGGATGAGGGAGTGGATGTGTGTGCAGACCTAGGAATCACTGAGTGGGTATGTAGTAACTGGTATTGGTGTGTCTATGGTTTCAAGAATGGCAGTCTGTATTTTAGAGTGGGTGTATCAAAGGTTATATTAGGCTGTGAGGAGGTGCATCAGATTATCACCTGGATGATGTCCTCAGTGATGTCATCAGTAATGTCATTTGAGATGTCATCAGTGATGTCATCAGTGATGTCACTGACCATGTCATGAGTGATGTAATATGTGATGTCATCAGCAGTGCATTGCAGGGGCGCGAGTTATAGTTAGCTCAACTAACTATAACAGCCGAATTTCTCTGTGGTTTTCTCAGTGAATTTCTATGGTTTTTTTAAATGCTAATTTCTAACTATAACGTCCCTGAAACCTATGTTTTTTTCTGTGAATTTCTATGGGTTTTTTTAATGATAATTTCTAACTATATTGTCCCTTAAACATATGGTTTTTTCAGTAATTTTCTAAGGTTTTTTAAATGCTAATTACTAACTAGAACGTCCCTGAAACCTATGGTTTTTTCAGTGAATTTCTAGGGTTTTTAAAGTGCTAATTTATAACTATGACATAGTAGATGCGTTTGCAGAGTGGTGCAGAAAGGGGGCTGGGCCTCCGACCAGTGTTCAGAAATTCTGCTGCGTAGGTCTTACAGGAGGTACCAGGAGGGCTTCTTGGCCCCCAAAGTCCCTCAGGAGTAAAGTGGACTTTATCCCCCAACCTGTAGTGTGCCAGGAGGAGCGTTTGCAGAGTGGTGGAGAAAGGGGGGCATGGCCTCCGAAGACCTCTTAGCAATCCCACTGTGTGGGACTTACTGGAGGTAACAGGAGGGGTAGTCGGCCCCCAAGGACATCTTTGGGGGCCAACTACCCCCCCTATTATCTCCAGTAAGTCCCACACAACAGGATTGCTAAGTTCTCATAGCAGGCCATGACCCCTTTGCCCACCACTCTGCAAATGTGCCTCCTGGCACGCTCTTGGTCAGGGATGAAGTCCCCTTCGCTTGTGGGGGTCCTTAGGGGCCAACTAGCCTACCTGTTACCTCCAGTAAGCCCTACACAGTGGGTTTGCTGAGAGGTGGACACAGGCCACGCCCCCTTTCTCTACCACTCTGCAAACGCGTCTCCTGGCGCGCTCTTGGTTGAGGGATGAAGTCCCCTTGCCTCCAGAGGGTCCCTGGGGGCCAACTAGCCCTCCTGTTATCTCTAGTAAGCCCCACACAGCTGGATTGCTGAGAGTGGTCTGAGGCCAGGCTCCCTTTTTACACCACTCTGCAAACGTGCCTCCAGGTGCACTGCTGTTCAGGGGATGGAGTCCACTTTAGTCCTGAGGTCCTCAGGAGACAAGAGGACCTCATCGCCCCACCAGCAGTGCACCAAGAGGCGTGTTTGCAGAGTGGTGTAAAAAGGGGCGTGGCCTCGGACCACCTCTCAGCAACCCCACTGTGTGGGGGTTACTGGAGGTACCTGGTCGCGTAGTTGGCCCCTAAAGACCCTTAGTATTCAAGGGGGCTTAATCCCCCAATCCAGAACGCGCCAGGAAGCACGTTTGCACAGTGGTGCAGGGAGGGGGCGGGGCCTCCGGCGAGATGCCGGCTTTTTTTTTATTTGCTTTTTGGAAGGGGGGCTGTGGGGCCCCCCTTCCCTTTATTATTTTTGGGCCCTGGGGACCCGTCCCCCAGGGCCTGAGCATTTGTTTTTGTTTTTTTTAAACTGGAAGGGGCCCCCCTCCCATGGCTGATTTCGGCCCCGGGGACCCCATCCCCCAGGGCATTGCCACATATTTAATTTTCTTTTTTTATTATTTTTAAGGAGGGGGGCTGCTTGGGAGGTGGCAGTCCCCGGGGCTGCGGGGTCCCCCGCGGGCCCCCGCATGTAATTTCCTAATTGCCCCCAGGACCTGGCCCACCCGGGGGCTCAAAGAAACGAAGCGCTGGAGCCCGCACTTTGTTTTTTAAAAACATTTAGGCCGGATTCGCGCTCCAAGCATGAATTTGGCCGAAATTATTTTAAAAAAATGCTTTTTTGGGCACTGGTGGTCCTTGTGGGACCCCCTGAGCAGGCCTAGGGGGTCAGGGTGCTTCTACCCTGCCCCCTTTTCTTGTTTATTTTCTTTTTTTTGACTGTTTTCTTGTGACTCGGTTTTACCGAGTCACAATATGGCTGCCAACACTTCCTGGTTTGGAGTGTTGACAGCCAATCAAAATGAAGCTCGTGCTTGGGAGGGTTCGCGTATCCTCTTCGGTCACCAGATATCGATATTTTTATTTTTTGAATTTCTCAGGAACTACTGAATGGATTTACACCATGTAAAGCAAAGACTGCACTCTGGAACAACAGCTACCTCTCTGCCAAATGTGGTGTAATTCCGTTCAGCAGTTCGGGCTGTAGCTGTGACAAAAGTTCCTATGGAAATTAACATGGAGAAAATGTGTTTTGGGACCCCCCTTTTTTTCGGGCCCCGCTTTGACGAATCACCTCAAAACTTTCAGGACAGGAGCTGACCGGAGCGCTCCATTAGTTTTAAAAATTTCGCAAAGATTCGTCAAACGGCGCCAAAGATATTGGCAAATCAATAAACGCTTTCCCTATGGAAACTAGGTCCTAACTATAACTACCTACTGGCGACCACCAGTAGGTAATATGTATATGTGTGTGTATTTGTAAGATACAATATGAATATGTAGGATCCCCCACAAGCAAGTTGAAATACCAATGGAAGGAACATGTTTTTGCCATTAAAAATAATAGTTTGACATATAATTTAGCTACACATTTCAGGCAATCACATAGCATTGTAGCATTGGATCACATACAATTTATTGGGCTTGAACACACTGAAGCAAACAGGAGAGAAGGAAGTTTGGAAAAGAAGGTCATGATGAGAGAGACCTATTGGATTAACAAATTACATATGGTTCCAATGGGGCTTAATATAGATTGAGAATTACATACTTTGATGTAGACAGGTATCAATGTGAATGCATTAAGAATAAAATGTTGGGCGTATATGTGGACTAGTTTAATCACATTGTTGGGTTTATATGCATATATTGGTATGGTTCTTGAGCATGGAAGGAGTGGGCATATCAGTAGGGTGGCAGTATGGTTGTAGACAAAGATGGGAGTTTGTATCCCAGTTCTGTAAGTGATAATATTAATATTTAGATGTTTGCAGTTATTGTATATTTGGAGGTTAGTTTATTTTTTGGATAAGTACAACATTGAAAGAAGAATCATATTGTGAAGGCTAGGCAGCATTGTTTAAATGTGTCAATTTTTGTTTATTAGCACCTAAGGTTTTTTTTATTTGGTTATTCATTGAATAAGAGTAAGATTTCATATGTGCTAATAATTGGATGAGGAATAGTACAGAGAGGCTTTTGATGGTGTAACTGCACAAGGACATTGCTGGCCTCATCCTTGCCTACAAGCTTGACTTCTTACTCCTAACAGAAACATGGCTGAATAACTCCTCTGCACCAATCCTAGACATATTAGTCCCACCTAGCTATGACATTAAAAGATCAGACAGACGGAAGGACTGGGTGGAGGCATTGCCTGCATACCCCTCAGTGACCTCGCGGGGAATCAGTTGCAAACTGTCGAGTTATCTGCTTGTGAATACCTTTGCATAAACTTTGCGAGGAACAACAAACCACTATGTACACTACACGTGATCTACCACCCTCCACGCGACAACCTCTCGTTCATCAAACAAATCATGGAAATCATCACTACCAACGTAGGACAACACTTCTCCCAGATCTTCCTCGGAGACTTCAGCCTTTATTGGAACGATCCCAATTACCCCTCTGTTAACAGCCTAAAATCCTTTCTAGTGGACCATAACCTGTACCAAATCTGTGACAGCACTACGCACAACCTGGGTGCGACCCTGGACCTAATCATTGCTAAAGCAAACCCCATTCAACTCGAATCTATCGTCCCATGCGACTGGACAGATCACCACTGCATCACCTTTCTCATCACTGAATCAGTGAGGACACATAAACCACAACTTAAGAAACCCAGACAATGGAAAAGGATCACTCGTGACATAGACCTTAATGACTTGACATCCCTCAGCAATAACGTCTTGCCTCCTCCAGCTGACATGTCAGATGTCCATGACCTTGCAAACCACTACAACAACTCCATGATGACCATTCTTGATACAGTTGCGCCCTTACAGCTAAAAAGACTGTCCACTAGAGACTCCAAACCATGGTACAATGGGAGCCTAAATGAAGAAAGACACAATTTGAGTCTAGCCGAACGAGTGTGGAGATCCTCGCCATCCCTAGAACACCTCAAGCCCCTGTGATCACTGAGGAACACCTACAATAATCACTTCAGAAACTCCAAAGCAAATTTCTTCAGAGTTCAACTAGACAAAGCCAAAAATTGTCCAAGGAAACTGTTCGAAATTATCAAACATCAATACACTCAAAAACCCAACCCCTGCATAATGGGATCCCTTCCGCTGCCAAACTGCAACATATTTGCCTCCTTCTTTCTTGCAAAGTCTAAAAAAATTGAAAGTGATCTCCAAACAGCAATTGAGCTCCTCCCGATGATACCCCTGAATAGCCCAGGCCAGCATATGATCATTCAGCACCCAGACCTACATGGACTCTCCCTCAAAAACAACACGTTGTGGGACACTTTCAAAACCTTTGATGAAAATGCCATTCTTAATATATTAACAACACTTAAACCGTCAAACCACTTCTGCCACCCTCTACCAGCTAACATCTTTAATGAGATTAAAACCTCTTTGCTCCCTCTCTGGACTAAGATAGTGAATGTTTCACTACTCCAAAGGGCTTTACCAGGCTGCCTAAAATCAGGGTAGGTAACCCCCATTCTAAAAAAACCACAGCGGATCATACGAACCCGATAACTTCCGTCCCATCTCCAGCATTCCCTCCCTGGCAAAGCTCCTTGAGAAATGCGTACATACCCAGCTATACAATCACATTAATCAGTTCCACCTTATTGACCAATCCCAATCTGGTTTCTATCAGGGTCACAGCACGGAAACATCCTTACCCACAAAGTTGATGATGCACTTAAAGTGCTAGATCAGAACAAATCTTGCCTCCTAATCCTCCTAAACCAATCCTAAACCTTCGACACGGTCAAACATGACAGCCTCCTTGAATTACTTGAACACAGAATGGGATTATCAGGGGTTGTCCTAAATTGGTTTGCCTCATTTCTACACAACAGAACTCAAAGAATTAAGGCTAACCAATCCTTGTCCACTACCACTCCTGTCACTTTAGGGGTCCCTCAGGGGTCCACCTTATCACCTACTCTCTTTAACCTGTTCATGGAGCCTCTAACTGAAATTCTGAAATTTTCCAATGTACAAAACCACATGTATGCAGACGACACCCAACTAAACTTAAAATCTCCTCCCCTGAGGATATCCGTCTACTCAACACAACTCTGCAAAAAACCCAAAACTGGCTAACCAGAAACCACCTTAAACTCAACTCGCTCAAAACCGAATTCCTCTTAATTGGCCCACCAAAAAGATCCCTCGACATCGAAGATTGGATGAAACACTTAACAGTCTTTAACTGCCTTCCACACATTATAGATTCCACATGATCACTAGGAATTACACTTGACAAGAATCTCAACATGCAAGAACACATCAGCTCAGCCACCAGAGGAGCAAACTTTCAAATGAGCATTCTAAGAAAAATAAAACCCTTCCTCCCCTTTGACGACCTTAAATCAGCGGTGCAAGTGCTAGTTATCCCCAGATTAGACTATGGGAGTGCTACCCTATGTGGTCTGCCGAGATTCAAGTTGGCTCCACTAAGGACATCCCTTAACTCTGCTGGAAGGCTCATCACTGGATCAAAAAGGTACAACCACATCACTACAGATCTGAAGGCACTAAACTGGCTCCCTTATGAGGCAAGGATTCAGATGAAAATTGCTTGCATGTCCCACAAAGCCCTACACTTCAATCCACCAAAGTACCTAGCTGACAAACTGGAACTGTCCGGTGGTGGCAGATCATCTAGAAGCACCAGCACCTTACTGTTGAAACCTCAAAAATTTCAAAAAAAGAAAACCTGCAACTGAGACTTCTCCGGATTGGCCCCTAGAATCTGGAACTCCCTGCCCCCTGAAATCAGACTGATCCCTTCAATCACTTCATTCAAAAAAGAAGTCAAACTGTTTTTAATGAACAAATCTCTACTATGAATCCACAAACTCATTCTCTGGATACTGATCTGACGCTGTTCTCCAACCAGGGCTTACACGCTGTCTGAGTACTGGTTTATAACTCACTGTCCCACTCCTGATTTGCAACGGACAGTGTCAGCGTTTATGTTTCTTGGTTATCTATTTTCTACTTATTGAACTTATCTGTAAAGCACTCTGACACCCTTCTAGGGTCAAGTTCGTGCTATATAAAACTTTATAAATAAAAAATGAAATAAAATTGCATGAGGAGAATAAGGGGCTGATTACGATGAGGCTCGGAAAGCCTCCGAACACAGTTCATGGGCTTTCTGAGCCTCTTTGCAGTTTCAAATCCGACAGCCTCATTACAATGGAGGCTGTCAGTTTAGAAACTGGCAGAACATTCCGGCTGGCTTCTGATGGGCTCAAGGAGCCCGTCTGCTAGTCAGAGCCGGCACGTAATCACGTTTACGCTATCCGGATTACGATGCTCGGTTTCCAACAGGCTTTCTATGCCGGTCTTTTCCACATGGAAAGCCTGTCGGAAAATGAGCTTGGGGGGCCCTAGGGCCCCATTCTTCCTGCAGCGTCTGGTTAGGGGCCGAGGGTGCACCTATGATGCCCCCCCTGTTGATTCCTGCACCACGTGGCAGGCACCTTGAGGTGCCTGCCACGTGGTGCAGGGATGAACAAAAACTCCCTTTTCTGTATGGGAGCTTGTGCTACAGCCAGTTTCCGACCGCAGCACAAGCAAGGGAGATTGCAACCGCAACTTGTGCAGTTTCATTATAATTAAGCGGTTGGAACTGCCGACCGGAGTTCAGTTGGACCCATATCCACAACGGCGTCCGCCTGACATCATAATAAGCCTTTAAGTGTGTTAATCCTGTATTTTGAGTTTGTATCATGGCTATTATTTTTTGAAGTTTTCATTTCATTTGGTAAGGAGTTTTAGTAGAGTCAATGTGATATTTGTTTTGTTTTCCAACTGACAAATGATCAAGTGTGAATGTATTTACTATAGTGTGTGTGGACTAGTAGTTCTTGAATAAGAATTGAGAATACCTCCAGGAAAAAGTTGTGAAAATATGAGGTGTATTGGTGAACATTGAGTATTATATGATACTAGGATGTTTTTTAACTTTTAGATTCCCTTATCATGGGGTCCTTTATACGTAAATGAGGATATGTATACTACATGATTTTAAACACAATTATATTATTGTTTGAGAGTTTCTGAATTCGCTTGTCAATGTTTATTGATGATTGAAGGATACAATTGTCCACAATCATTTGGTAAACTGAATATAATATGCAATTTTTAATGTAACAAAGGTTAGATAAAGATGTGTTGAGTGAGTTTTTATTTTATTTTTAGTTATTTTTCATAGAATGACTCTCCTAACTGGGTTAGAATTGTGATGGGGATCATTTGCTTAAGATTTTCATCTGTATTTCAGTAGGTAAGTGGGTATTCTCCTGGAATTTATTGATTATTTTGGGTTTCGGAACTAACACTAAGTTTATTCATTTAGGAAACATGTGCTTGAGATTGAGTGGGGAGAAAACAGTAACAAGGAAGCCACTCCCTTTCTCTTGGGTTTTAGAAATGTGTCCAAATTATTCTTTGGACTAAATGTTGCAGCATAGTAGAGGTTCAAAACATGCTTATTTAGTATGCAAATTGATTTTTTAACAATCAAGTTATATCATTCGATAAGAAATGTGTTGTTATACACAATTTAAAAATGGATCATGTTACATAATTTGAAAGGAATACGTTTTGGAGGAAAGAAATGTAAAGCATTCAATTGCAATATTCCATAAGAATATGTGTATAATAAGATTTTTTTCTCAATGATGACGAGCTCTGTATGTTTAAATTTTGGAATATCTAATTTAAAAATGGGATTTGGATGAGCTTTTAAAATTGTTAGGTTCTGTCACTTTGGAGTATTTTGTACTATTATGTATAAAATTATTATTATTGTGATTATATTGTATAGTATTTTTGCCTTTTAAACAGCACTGAAGAAGTATCAGTGTCGTGAAACGTGTTGGCTGTAATCGTACAGGCTTTAAAAAGTGGTTATTCAACATGAGGCATGATCCAATTGACATTTTGAATCATCTTTTGTACAGTCCAAAAAAATCAATTTTCTGATGAAAAACGATGACACTGGACTTTTTGAACTAATCTTTTGACTGCAATGACTGTTGGATGTGAATTATCACCTTTTCAACTAAAATAAGTGTGTTTAGAGTCATTTTCCTGCCCAAAATAGGTCAAAATTGAAGCTTCTGAGTAGGAGGAAAAGTCTGTAAAAATGGCAATTTTGGTCACTGTGAGACTTTAAAAAGTGGTTATTCAACATGAGGCACGATCCAATTGTCATTTTGAATCTTTTTTTGTACAGTCCCAAAAAATCAATTCTCTGATGAAGAACGATGACCCCAGGCCTGTCGAACTTTCCCCAGATGGTCAGTAATGGTGATTTTTTAATGTCTAATCTTTTGACTGTAAATGACTGTTGGATGCGAATTATTAGTTTTTCAACTAAAATAAGTGTGGTTCAAGTCATTTTCCTGCCTCAAATTGGTCAAAATAGAAGCTTCTGAGTAGGAGGATAAGTCTGTAAAAATGGCAATTTTCATCACTGTGAGGCATTAAAAAGTGGTTATTCAACATGAGGCACGATCCAATTGACATTTTGAATCTTTTTTTGTATAGTCTAAAAAATAAATTTTCTGATGAAAAACGATGACCCTGGACGTGTCGAACTTTCCCCAGATGGTCAGTAATCGTGATTTTTTAATGTGTAATCTTTTGACTGTAAATGACTGTTGGAAATGAATTATTACTTTTTCAACTAAAATAAGTGTGTTTAGAGTCATTTTCCTGCCTGAAAAAGTTCAGATTCCTATGTTGGCTAGGCGTGGGTGTTATGTTCCGTCTGCCCGGGGAATTGGCAGAATTTTGGCCACTCCACATTACCCTTTATCGCGGAGCTCTAGCCAAATACTGGCAATCGTCGCGTTGCAGAATTTTTCTCCTGCAAGGCTCCAGAATATGTGAGCTGGCAAGTGCGAGTAAACTTTGGCATCCCTTAGCATGATTTTGTAATGCGGGTGGTCACCGGCGTTCGTGAGTGGGCGCAGTCAGAGGGCTGTAGATTTTTTACTCGAGCGGTAGCAAAATCAACTAGAATGGTTGCTCGCTCTTGTACAACTCATGGTGCCATTTGTGCTGATTTTCAGTGCTACTCTCGCTACTGGCCATAAATTGCAGTGCGTGCTGCATATTTTCCACCCATTGGCGGAATTCCGCAAAATCTCCTGGAATGTTTCTATAACTCCACTGACTTCCGCAGAGTGAAACTCTGTGAGTTCCGCCCCCCTAATGTTCACAATACCACTACATGTGCTGCTGTATTGTTATTAGAGGAAATGTAGCCTCACTTAAAGTATATTTATCCACAGCAGATGTAAGTGAGAATGAAAAATGCCTTTGATTAAAGCTTTGAAAAAAATAGCATTGGTTGGTAATTCGGTCCAAAGTTGGAATCCATCTTTAAGCCATGAGACTCTTGTGCACCTTGTGTCAAGGTTAACGTGGTGTTAGTATGCAAATTATTTATATAAATAAAAAAGCTCGATGATCAAACAAAAATCATGGGATGTACCTTAAATTGCATCTTCCTGGTATCCTATGAGTAGGTCTTTCTCTTCATTTAATTCATTTTCCACAGAATAATTACAGAATATAGCATTGATTGAAAGTTATACGATAATTGATCAGTTGTTCAAGAATTCCTCAAAAGCTGAATATGATAAACGCATTTCGACCCTCATTCCACGTGATTGGATTTCTTAAATGAAGCAATTATAATTTTATTTTATTTTACTAAGTTCACGTGATGGCCATGTTTTTGATTGGTTTCATTAGTTTCATGACTTCAGCACTAAGCATCACTATGGTGGTATTCATTGTTCTTAATATGACCAAGGAAAGGCCTGTAATTTCTAAAAGAGGTGCCAAATCTAGAGATATGCACCACATGAATTTCTCCATCATAAGGAGTTTATGGCAGAGATAATTTCCCCTGTCAGGCCCTCCCGATTTTTGTGATTTTGTGAATTGTGAATTCCCTGCAAAGTCTATGGAGTTTTCCCCAAAAATGTAACAAACCCTCTGCCAAAAAAATGTAAAAGTGGTGTTTCTTTTCTTTACAGACTTTCGTATTTTATGAAAATATTGCCTAGTTGCACAAGGACGTCAGTAAATAAAATAAACACCGTGGGGACAATCATTCTTTTGTTATAGGAAACTGCATTATCCCAGATGTGTGATGTGTACCATCCACTGGCCTTCCACCTCTCCCAGGAATCCCAGGTCAGGGACATATCAGCAGGCTGGTATTATAATTGGGCTTGCAGTGACGAAATGGCGAGATCTACTCCACCGTGCAGCCCCAATCACCTCCCACCCCTGTCCCCTCGCAGTGTAAATGTGCACTGGTGGAAGAAGTAAAGTGAGAATACCAGGCATGTCTCTTTTTTACACAGCATATCGCAATGTCAGCACTCATGAGCCTTGTATTCATTATTTCGCAAAAACATAGCTGTAAACTGTCTGTGTGTCTAGCATAATGGCTGAAAGGTGTCTGTGTCCCTAGCAAAATGGTAAAAGGGCATATGCTGCCCAGAGGTGGTACATTTTCGAGCACACCCCCAGCCTACGCACTGCTCATCCTACTCTCACAACGTTGTTCATCCTACTCTAATACAGACACTCCACCTCCTCTGCACTCACAGGTACACTCCTCACCCTTCACTCATACTGACAAAACCCTTACTCTGCACTCATACAGACACACCTCTCACCCTGAACCCACACAGATACACCCTCACCCTACACACGCAGGTACAACTTGGCGATGATATGGTAGGAGAAGGATTATGTTTTCAGTTATTTGGGCTTAAAAGATTAATGCTTCTGGTCTAATAGTAGAGCCCTTAACTAAAAGAGAAAATGCAATGTTGTCCGAGAATGTTGCCTGACCTAAAGGATTTGAGGAGGCTTGTGAGGGTGTTCACACCTTTTTGCCAATGCAGTTTGGTATTCCCCTGAAAAAATGACACCGAGTGGAGGTGAGTTAATCAGTGCTACTACCAAGGCAACTATTAAGAAAACTCATTTTGCGGCCAGGTGCGTGGTAAAAGTTGTTCAGCTTCAGTTGTGCTTGCAATTGCTACAGAGAGGCATTCAAATGTGTTAAGGATTTAAATGTGGAGTTTACTTAGTAAATCGGTATACATTTAAAGAGCTCATTGAGGATTAATGCAACCTCCCATTCTTATGTCTGCTCTGTTGAGGTGGAGGATGTTGTATACTAGTGATACAAAAGTGGTTTTGAGAGAAGATGGGCCAGACCTGGTCTCATTGAGTACAAATTAGTATTAAAGCACCATATAAGATGAAGGCTCATATTAAAGTAATATTAGAGACCAGATGTTATGTTATGTTATGTTATTGTTGTATTTATAGTGCACTAATAACCCGTTAGGCTATCCAGGCACTCTGTAGCAGGTGTGTGAGGCCAACCCCAGGGGTGTACTTGAAAAGCCAGGTCTTTATCTTCTTGCAAAAGTCAAGGTGAGAGGAGGAAGCTCTTGTGTTGTGGGAGGTTGTTCCAGGCTTTAGGGGCCAGGTATAAGAAGATGCATCCCCGCGATCTGCTTTTGTGTATGCATGGGGTGTGTTCTAGTAAGAGACTGGCAGGGAGGTGGTATCCTAAAGGTTGGTGTAAGTGAATGCAGCTGAACAGGTGGGCAGGGCCAGTGTTGTGGAGAACTTTGTAAATGTGGTTGAGGAGTTTAAAGTGTGTGCACCTGTGTATTGGGAGCCAGTGGAGTTCCCTAACCTGTGTTGTGATGTGGGTTCAGCATGTGAGGTTGAGGACTAGACTGGCTGCTGTGTTTTGGACAGTCTACATTCTTCTTGTGAGCTGGTTGGTAATCCCTGCTTACAGGGTGTTTCCATAGTCTAGTCTGCTGGTGATGAGGTGTTGGGTGATCATTTTCCTGGTGTTGTCTGGTAGCGGCCTACAGTTCAGGAGAGCAGCTTTTACGTCACTGGGTTTATAGATGACTCTTTTGAGGTTGCTTGTACAGACTGGGAATTAGGTGAGTAGTCCTTGTGTCAAAACTGTACTGTTGCTTGAGGTATTATCTGGACAGACACCAATGTGGTTGAAGCTGGCCCAGCAGGAGGGATGAATTACCTCTGTTATGCGATCATGCCAACTGTAGTGGTCACCTTTGAAAATTGCAAAGCGAGTTTGTTCTCAAGGGGAAAGAGGATTGGTAGTGAGTGTGAGAGAGGGAGGGACCGCTTAGTGATGTTAATCTGATTACCAGTAGGGCTTCTTCCTTCTGGCCTCCTTTGTAACTCTCAACTTCACTATATCATCTCAGTACTCTTATGTCTGTGTCACAAAAAGTGCATTCCTATTTATATCTGCATTGTTAGTTCTTAGCTTATCACAGAACAGTCTCCAACACAATTTTGCATATTCACTTTCATTGGTAATTACCTCATGCACTCGCTCTTGTTTGTATGTCAGCCTCACAAGTTTGTGTCCTTAAATCATGCTTTTCAGAACTGAATTGTAATGTAAACTAACTTAATTTTAATTGTCTCTCTCTCAATGTGCAATACAACTTACTTTGTGTTTTATTCAGAGTTCTTGATTTCTTTCAGTTTTCCTTTGCTTGTCTCTTTTATTGCAAGAAGCAGTGCAGAAAAAGCCTTCCGGATGTACAGTGGCCTGAAGGTGAAAATGCAGCATCCCAGGTTTTGCCATCACCCAGGATTGCTGCAGAAACGTGCCCGCAAATCTATTTGGCTAGTCCCACAAAGCCTAACAAAGCATGGCTGGATTGGGCAAGGTTTTTATGCCCAGGTAATCCAAGACAACCACTGACTTTTGGAATTCCTACATGATTCCCATTTTCCATCCAAAAGCTTCAAGCTTCAGAGCAGAGCAACAGCAAGACACTAGTGACACACAGCACTCTCCCAGTGACACTTGAAGAGGAAGCACTTCCCAATCACAGCTTCTCTCAGTGACACCTGAAGAGGAAGCACTTCCCAATCACAGCTTCTCCCAGTGACACTTGAAGAGGAAGCACTTCCCAATCACAGCTTCTCCCAGTGACACTTGAAGAGGAAGCACTTCCCAATCACAGCTTCTCTCAGTGACACCTGAAGAGGAAGCACTTCCCAATCACAGCTTCTCTCAGTGACACCTGAAGAGGAAGCACTTCCCAATCACAGCTTCTCCCAGTGACACTTGAAGAGGAAGCACTTCCCAATCAGAGCTTCTCCCAGTGACACTTGAAGAGGAAGCACTTCCCAATCACAGTTTACCCAAGTTACATTGATGATTGGAAAGGACTTGTACGTAGCACACCCTGCCTCTTTGCCTCCAAAGACCAAGTCTATCTATTGGGCCTAGAGGCATTAGTGGCATAGAGCCTCATATATAAAACAGTATGAGTGTGCGACTGAGCGAGTCTGGTTGTGGACATGACACCCTGTGAGAAGAGTGCTTGTAGAAGAGAGAGGGAGAGAGAGAGAGAGAGAGAGAGAGGGAGGGAGAGAGAGGGAGAGAGAGAGAGAGAATAAGAGAGAGAGAGAGACAGAGTAGTTTCTAGGCTTTGTATCTTCTCGTTCAAGTGATCCTGGGTAAGTCTGATGTCATAGATCATTTAAGGGCAATGAATAACAGATTAGAGCACTTTTGAGTAGTAATTGACGGTAACAGAATTTAAGTCGAGTAATCACACCTCTCATTTGTATCATGTCTATAGCTGGTCAAGCCAGTTTGCGTGCTGTTGGTTTTGGGTAGCTGGACTGTGCTGTGGCGTTATTTGACAGAGAAGACCATGGGCCTTATTATGAGTGGGGCAATTAATTCGGACCTGCGCTTAAACCCCTGTTTATGAATACGTCGGATGTGCGATGTATGTTTCACCTTTCTGTTTAAGGCTACTTGAGATAGTACTTTTTCTATATAAGGATTTTGTGTTCTTGAAGAAATGTCATTATCTAATGGTTGAGATGGGTAATATCCCTAGTAAAGAATGTTGTAGACCTTTTTAATGAGGCACAGTCTGTAACTATGATATTTATTTATTAAGACTTCCAGGTTGTATATCATTGCTCAGTATATGTGGTAATTGAGAGCAGATTTGTATTGGCCAGAGAGAACATGATCTCTGCAAGGTTGTTGTAGGCATCTTTGTTTCTATTCTAATATGAAGCTCACTTTGCTTGGGTTCTTGGCCAGAATAAGAGAATGTGAAAAACCTTGCAAGCCATTGATATTGTGATGCAGATTCATAATGGGACAGACACAATATGGAGTCTTGGAGTATGACAAAGAGAGAAAAATGGTAGTAAGATTTTGCATTACATGTAAAAGGTGTGCCACAGTATCAGATCAAATTTGGTTGAAAGCACATTGAGTTGCTAAGTCAGTCTTAGTGCAACATCAGCATGAGTGTAGACATATTATGGAGGCACAAGTCACATGTATGCCAAATGTCTCTCCTTACACAATCAACCTTAGCCTAATATAAGCAGGATTGTTGTTTCAAATTTAGGACCAAAATCACATTTAGCTGCAAAATCTCAGGTGGGTACAAAATCATCTTTGGTGCAATATTTAATAAAAGACACTTTTAGGAGAAGAAATCACATATAGAAACTCTATATAAAATCCCTTTTAATTTCTCTGCTGCGAGTAACAGCAGTTTTCGGCCCAACTGAGATAATAAGATCTACCGTAATCAGTCATTTTGATGAATTTTCATAACAAAAAAGGCAGCCTAATGAAATCAGGCTGATGAAACTTCGTAATGAATAAAAGCCAAAATAATGGAATACATTTTACATGCAGAAGGTAAACTGAGGCTGATAATGAATCAGAGGATGGAAAAAACGTACAATTCAGGAAACTATGGTGTAAAAAATTTGCCTTTTCTGCATGATCTTTTCAAATTTTGTGCCTTTTGCTGGCTTTAGAACTCTTTGCACTTTATACCTGCTAACCAGTATATAAGTGTCTGTGCTCCCCCTTTAATGATGGTGAAATTGGGTTATTCCTGATTGTCACACTTGAATAATCTGTAAGTCCCTAATATATGGTGTAAAAGCGGCACCCATGACCTGGAAATAAAATGCCATTTTTAGATTGCAGCACCTATTGAGCCATCCACTACAGTGGCAGTGCAAACATGGATACAGTCATGCCCTGTGTAGCCTGAGTGCTGTAGTGTAAACCTGCTTACAACCTGTTAAAATAACTGTGTTTGACAGGGAAAAACATCTCTTTTAAATATTAGTAAGTCATTCCTATGTAATCCTAGTAGCCTACAAGGTAGGGTGCATGGTATTTAAATGTAGGGCAAGAAGAGAATTAATGCTACCATGTGCCTACAGTGACACGGGCCAAAAGCTATTTTCGATATGGTAGGCCTAGCTCCGCTATGTTGAAAATAGTGCAGATTCAAATACTAATACTGCTACCTCCGGAGAGGGATCTGCTAGAAAACGTGTTAAATGGCTATTTTAGATAGTTAATAAAAATCAAAATCAAAGGTGCAATACTATTTTAAATAAATATTAAGAAAAGGTACCTATTATAAGTGCCCTTTTTCCAGCCTAAAGCTCCTGGAGGCTAATTTGCATTAGCTCTCTAACAATAGCCCAGGCAGTGATTAACTGTGAATAGTTGTGAAAGACGTGTGAAATGCCTCCCAGAAGCAAAATTTGGCTGGCCTAAATGGGAAGATATCACACCTCTGAGCTCAACAAAGCATTCACAGTGGAGGTGGTGGGTCTCCTTTTGACAGCACACTGTTAAATCCTGCTTGACTGGTCTCTTGAGCGATATGTAATACTTGGTGCATGCTCGAAATAGAGAGAATAGGAGGCCAGGACAATTCTTGTCGATCCACTGTCTGGTTGAAATGAAATGAAATTTGTACTTGTAAAGCGCACCCATACCCCCAAAGGGGTGTCCAGGCGCTGTACGCATACCGCTGTGGAACCCTTCCTGGCTTTTCCCTGTGAAATGTCCACTCCTGGGCACCCCCAGGGTGAAGCCAGGCATCCCAGCGCTGTTGGGGCCGTTGTGGAGATTAAGCAAGCTATTGCCCAGAGTTGCAGAGTGGGACCCATGATTAGAATAGGCACCGAGGCGAGAATTATCAGGTCCGAGGAAATTGAGCCCAAGACCCGCCGAGGCGGGAATTGAACCCTGGTCCCGGGCCAGATTTCTGCATCAGGGTCTGCCGCTCTAACCATTGAGCCACACTTCTCCACTGGTTGAGCTGAAGGACCCAGCTTTTTCCTTACCACACTTCTGTCTCTGGGATTGTTGTGGGTACAGTGTCTGCTTCAATCTGAATTTTAGTGTAAGATATGGATCGAGGCTATGAATATTATAGTACACTCCCTCCCACACACACCCCCAGCCCTCATAGCCCAAGTTTAGTGTCTCTGAAGACTTTCACTATTTTGTATTTGGCTTGGAAGATTGCATTTTGTGCTTACTTGCAGTAATGCAAACAGGATCTATGAAAAAAGTGGGTAGAGTTGGCCCCAGGAACTTTTGCCCCATGGGTTAAGGAGGGGCCAGAGGTCACCCCTACCCACTAGCCAGTGCAAGGCATGAATGTGGCATCCTCGGTATCCTCTTCAGAACAGTTTTTAGACCTGCTGAAACTCAGAAGAGGACTGAACCTGCTGTTTGAGACCTGAGAAGAGCCCCGAAGTACTAGGCATGCTCCTTTTTAACCCAGAACAAAGAGGTGGACTTGACGGGTCAGGTGCATGGTTACAGAAGGCAACAAACTGCAAGATTTCTTATCCTAGACGTACCCAGTTGACTAATGGCAACTGACCCTTGACTGGACCCTGTCTGAAACCTTGCGAGTCTCTAAGTGCCTCCCCTGAGTTGTTAGGGGTCTTAGAAGTGTACTACTGTGGTTGATTAATACTTAAAAGATTAAGGATCTGATTTATATCTTGGCAATATGAATACGCTATCACAACAGCAACGGAGTATCCCTGCAGCCATGACTGTGGTCCGCACACCAGATTTATATGTGGGTGGACCTTTGAAAGACTACTCCATCTTCATCCTGATTAGACCCCATCAATGGCCCTAAGAATGCAGACCTCTAATTTCGGCCACTTAATTTAGATGGACTGAATTAGATTTCAGTTTTCACTGCACATTACCGACCGTAAATCCCTGGCAGTAATGGGCAGTGATAACTGCTAAATGCTCCACTCACCATGGGAGTTAACTTCCATGGTATGGGGAGCATTTTGTTTGTATTTTCAAAAAGAAAATCCTGCTTTAGGATTTTCTTTTTGAAAATAAAAAAAAGAAAACAGGTTGATGGATGGCTCCATCATTTTGATCAATCCTGAAAGTACTTTGACCCTTACATCTGCTGCCATTTTTTTCTTGGGTTGCTCTCCCCGGTCCACTGTGTGTTTTTTTCCCCGTTTGTGTGGAGGGAGGCAACTTCCGGCTGGTTGGAGGTTGGCGGTCTAGTCCACCAACTCCTCCATATAATTGGATGCAGAACGGAGCGTGCTGCGGACGCGCGTGAGTATGCTGCTTTCACTCGGCGCTAGCTACAGGTTATTTGAGACTCTGTCACTCTGTTATTTTAAATTGTACTAATTAAAAAAAACAAATTGCACTCAATATTTTAATTGCTTCGCTGATATTTTAAAAAGTGTACCTAAATAGTTGCGTGGACACAGTCAATCCTGAAAGTACTTTGACCCTTACATCTGCTGCCATTTTTTTCTTAGGTTGCTCTCCCCGGTCCACCGCGGGTTTTTTTCCCATTTGTGTGGAGGGAGGCAACTTCCGGCTGGTTGGAGGTTGGCGGTCTAGTCCGCCAACTCCTCCATATAACCGGATGCAGAACGGAGTGCGCAGCGGACGCGCGTGAGTATGCTGCTTTCACTCGGCGCTAGCTGCGGGGTGTTTGAGACTCTGTCACTCTGTTATTTTAAATTGTGCTAATTAAAAAAAACAAATTGCACTCAATATTTTAATTACGGCGCTGATATTTTAAAAAGTGCACCTAAATAGTTGGTGGACACAGTCAATCCTGAAAGTACTTTGACCCTTACATCTGCTGCCATTTTTTTCTTGGGTTGCTCTCCCCGGTCCACCGCGGGTTTTTTTCCCGTTTGTGTGGAGGGAGGCAACTTCTGGCTGGTTGGAGGTTGGCGGTCTATTCCGCCAACTCCTCCATATAACCGGATGCAGAACGGAACGCGCAGCAGATGCGCGCAGCTGGCGCGCCAGCGGCACGCCAAAGACAAGCCCGTCTGCGCCCGTCCGCGCATGACCGTCGCCAGGAGCCATGACCCCTGCTCGTTTTAATCTAGATCAAGGTACTGACCTTAGGCTAAGATATTCAAGTAGAGACCTTCTGTACCTTAGAGAAAACCCTCAATGTTTGTGCCATTCTTACTTACATGATGGGGTGAAGCGGCTCAACTTCCTGGAAGGCCCTTTTTCATGTATATACTGTAGGTAACAGAGTATAGGACCTGATCAAGAGCCATACAACCTAGACGGCCCTACACTGTTGGGTCAATCTTGTATAAATATGAGAAACTTCCCCATTATGAAAGCTATAAGACAGGATCCAGGGCAGGCACCTGCCTCCCCCAGGCAGAGCTGGAAGGGTTTCCCTGGCAACGTTAGATCGCACCCAAAACACGCGATTGAGATATGGGATTTACTCAATTCAGAGAAACCAGATGTAGGTTTTTTAACTGAGACATGGCTAAAACCGGGTTCCACCCCTGCAATTACCATAGCAATTCCGTAGGGTTACAGGATTCAAAGACTGGATAGGCAGACTAAAGTGGGCGGTGGGATAGCCATAATCTATAATGATAGAGCGAAGGTCACTATACTGGAGCAACGTAGTAATGATAAGATCGAAATCCTGTTATTCCGGATGGATCTACTTCCACAGTACAGTTGGAAAGGCGCATTAATATACCGGCCTCCGGGTCCTATTGCTGAATTTTCGCTTCAACTGATGGAACTGATTGCACCTCATGTGATCTCCTCCAATAACTTTATGTTGCTGGGAGACTTCAACGTGCATAGTGAGTGTCAGGGCAATGCGGAGACGGCGTCTTTCCTGGCTGACCTAGCCGCATTGGACCTAACTAAAATTAATGATGGCCCAACCCATAAAGCTGGACATACTCTAGGCATTATCTTCTCCAACTCACCCCACCTCTCATGTAAACCCCCACGGCCACTTAGTTGGTTGGACCATGCACTCATTGACTTCCAAGTGCAAGGACCCAGAGGACAGGAGTCGTCTAGCCCAGACTACCAGTTCCTTTATAGGCAATGGCATAAAATTACACCCCGATTCCTTCCCAGCGGTTTTCACATCACCCTGGGATAATGAACCCAGGAATGTTGAGGAGGGCGTTGCTCATTTCAATGAGGTGGCTAAAGCCGCCATTGATCAGATCGCCCCACAAAGAACTCGATCCAATAAATCCAGGCAAGCCCAGGTGGCCTGGTTTACACTTGAGCTTCATAACGAAAAAAGCCATTGCAAAAATTTGGAGAGGCAATGGCGACGGACCCATCTTATTGATAAAAAAGAGAAATATAGGACAACCCTTACCAGTATCACAAAAACATAAAGCTGGCTCAGAAATCCTATATTGCCCAACAGCTAAGCCAGGCAGAGAATACACCTAAAGCCTTGTTCCAGATTCTGAAAGCTTTTACAAATCCTAAAGCCTGCGATCTGGAGGAAGCCTCGTCTCAAACCCTCTGTGATAAAATAGCTGACTATTTTATACAGAAAATTGATACTATTTATAATAATATCACCCCTGCTGGCAGTTCGCAGATGGTTGCCGCTACTATAGAACCCTCACCTTGCTCGAAGGTAAATTCATTGGTGAGCTTCCCTCCTCTAACTCAGGAGGAGGTGGAAACCTTAATGTGCAATGTGAAATCAGGTTCACCGCTTGATGTTATACCTGCCAGAATCTCTTCCTCTCTGATTAAACAACTGTCAGCTCCAATTTGCTCTCTACTTAATTTATCACTGAAGGAAGGCCAGCTGCCATTGGCATGGAAGGCGGCACAGATCATTCCGATCCGCAAAAATACCAAAGCCTCAATGGAAGATCTTTAATATAAGAATACATTTAATTGCCACTCCACTAACAACCCTCTACCAGATTGCGAAAGCATCTACTTTACCTTGGGCATCTCTCACGTCAAGACCTTCTCAGGGATTTTAATATACCGACCTCCATGCCCTTTAGGCAATTTCTGTAAAGATCTCCCTGATACTGTAGCAAATCTAGCCAGCTCCCTCCCCAATTTTACCCTTTTAGAGGATTTTAATCTTCATTTTGATGATATTTCATCTCCACCTAGAGTGGAACTAGTAGAGGGTCTGGAGACGCTTCAATTCACTCAATTAGTCGAAGGTTCCACCCACTGTAAAGGCCATTTACTGGACCCTATTTTTTTTTATATTTCTAATCTCTTGGTTAAGGACCCTATTCCAGTGCCCTGGACTGACCATTATCTAATTCCATTTTTCAGGACAGCACAGGAGGCAATTGCTCCGGCTGAGAAAACCAGCAAACAGGTGCGCGTCTGGTCGAAATTGTCTATAAAATCCTGGGTGACTATCTTGAAAGACTCTGTTCCCAATTTTGAAACTAATCCAGTCACTGCGAATGAAAATTTAGTTAACTGGTTAGAGTCATCACTTGATACTATTTTACCTAAAAAATTAATTCACAACATACCAGGACCTAACCAAAATGCTTGGTATTCGCCCAAACTCGCTCAAATTCGCTCAAACAATCCAGCAAAAAGCTGGAAAGAATTTGGAGAAAACATCCCTCTGTAACTAATAAAAGCAAGTATCGAGATGCTATAAAGATCTATAAATCGGAAATAAAGGCGGCCACAGCTCTCTATTATGAGGAAAAAATCACTTTGTCAGCAAATTGCCCACGTGAAATTTTCCGGATTGCAAAATCTCTCCTCACCCCCCTGTGCCTCCCATTACCTTTGCAGATATCCCTTACCGTTGCAATGAAATGGCAGAATTCTTTTTTGATGAAATACAAACCATTTATAACTCTTTTCCCCTAGTGATGGCTCCACAAACCCTACTGTCACCGGACGAGATAGCCCAAGATGGAGAGCAGCTGCTGGAGGTCATCCCCCCCTAAGTTTGCCCTCCTTCCAAGGACTTCTTAGCCAGCTCAAGTCAGGAGCACCGCCAGACGTTGCTCCTCCTAACATCTTAAACCTAGTTACAGAAACGGCATCCCTGGTTGTTTTAAACGTGATAAATGCTTCATTAGCAACGGTAATAGTGCCTTCTCGATGGAAACAGGCCATGGTTAGAGCACTTTTAAAAAAACCTAACCTTGACCCTGACGTACTGGCCAACTATCGCCCTATCTCACTACTACCAGGAATTGGTAAACTAGCTGAGAAACACGTAAATCAGACTCTCTCCTCTTTTCTTGAAAACAACAACTGTGTTCATCCCTCACAGACTGGATTTAGACCACAGCATGGCACAGAAACTGTACTCCCGATAGCGGTGGAAGAATTAAGGAAAATCTTAGATGGAGGGGGCTGCGCTGCGCTTATTCTGTTAGACCTCAGCGCAGCCTTCGACACGGTGAACCACCATTTGTTAATCCAAAGACTGAGGAAGATAGGAGTGGTAGGAACAGCACTCAAATGGCTGCAGTCCTTTTTAGAAGATAGATCTTTTGTTGTCTTTGAAGAAGAAATCACCTCTAAATGAATGCCCCTTAGATGTGGGGTTCCTCAGGGTTCTTCCCTGAGCCCCACTCTATTTAATGCCTATATGAGCTCTCTGGCAGAAATAGTTACACCTTTTGGCATTCAGATCATCACCTATGCTGATGATACCCAGCTGGTGGCTTCACTTAATCAACAGGAGGATACAGGCTCGGGACTAGCCTTATGCCTTGAAAAGGTGTCAAGCTGGATGGACAACTCATATTTAAAGCTGAATGGAGCTAAAACTGAGCTGATGCTCTTGGGCAACTCCACTTCGCTGAGTATAAGGTCCTTCTGGCCTAGCTGTCTTGGGACACCGCCCTCCCCAAAGGACCATATCAAGAGTCTAGGTGTATGGCTAGACCATAAGCTGGATTTTAAAGAGCAAGCGGGTAAGGTGGCAGCTTGTTGCTTTGGGATCTTAAGAATGTTAAGAAAGATCCTTCCCCTGCTACCTTTCACGGCTAGAAGACTACTGGTTCAAGCTTTGATTTTATCACGCCTAGACTATGCTAATGCCCTATATCTAGGAGCCCCACTCACAACCATTAAAAAATTGCAGATAGTGCAAAACTGTGCTGCACGTCTGCTTATGAACACATCCAAACGCCTTTCAGCCAAGCCTGCACTTGCATCACTCCACTGGCTGCCCATCCAAGAGTGAGTCCAGTTCAAGGCTTTATGTATCATGCACAAAGCACTTGCAGGCGGAGGCCCTCCCACTATCAGAGCTATTATTCAACCATATCGCCCCAAGAGATCTTTAGGGTCAGATAATAAACAACTAGCGGTAGTTCCAAAAATAAGAAAAACACGAAGCGGAGGACGTCGCTTCTCGTATAATGCTGCAAAATTGTGGAATCTTCTGCCTATTGATATCCGCCTGGAACCAAACTACTTAACCTTCCGAAAGCAACTTAAAACTTATCTGTTTACGTAATACTGCCTGTAGTTGAAACTGCACCGCTACTAGTGCTGGGATGCCCCCGGGTAGCCATTCGCTCTAGAAATGCCTTTTCATTCATTCATTCATTCTAACTTACGTCCAATCTCCCTTCTACCTCTCATGAGCAAACTGCTGGAAAAGCACATTAATAAACATCTGTCGGACCATATCGAATCGGCAGGCTGCCTTGATCCATCGCAATCAGGCTTTCGGCCGAAACACAGCACCGAAACAGCCCTGGTGGCTGTCACAGATAACATCAGGCTAGCACTCGATAGCGGCCAATCCACTCTCCTGGTGTTATTAGATCTTTCCGCCGCATTCGATACGGTCGACCACCAGATTTTGCTCAGGAGATTGGAGGAATCCGGTATTTGTGAAGTGGCACTGCAGTGGATGACAAGTTTCCTTACTAATCGCTCCCAGATCGTTAATCTGGGGCCGTATCGTTCTAAATCTAAAGAACTGACCAAGGGAGTGCCCCAGGTCTCTTGCTTAAGCCCCACCTTGTTTAACATCTACATCACTCCCTTGGCCACACTTTTAAGGAACTATGGGTTCATCCCGATATCATATGCAGATGACACTCAACTTACCTTCTCTTTCAATAAATCTTTCCAGGCAGCTCAAGCCACCTTCTCTTCCGGCATGTTGGCAATCTCTCAATGGATGCGTAACAACTTTTTACAACTAAACGCCGGAAAGACTGAGATCATGCTTTTTGGAGAGGCTCCACTGCTGTGGACCCCAGAGTGGTGGCCAAGAGAGCTGGGGATTGCTCCTGCACCAAAGACAATGGTATCTGCATTGAGCAGGCCTTGACCATGAAGGAGCATGTGACCCACACGGTCGGCTCATGCTTCCATGTGCTTAGCCTGCTGAGAAGAGTCTTCCCCTTCCCCTTCCTTCCCGATTCCACACGGAAGACTCTCATCCAGACTTTGGTGTTGAGCAGACTGGACTACTGCAACGCCTTGCTGATTGCAGCTAACGAGTCCTCTCTGGACCGCCTACAGGTAGTGCAGAATACGGCAGCTCGTTTAACACTGAATGCCCCTTACAGAACAGCCTCACTCCCCCTTCTCCAACAGCTCCACTGGCTGCTTGTACGCAAACGAATAAAGTTTAAGGTTTGCTGCATTGCCCACAAAGCAGTGTGGGGTAAAGGACCTATTTACCTGGCGGAGAAACTTAACCGTTATATTCCCCATAGGGATCTCCGCTCTGGTTCGAAATCCCTCCTCAAGATACCTAAGGTCAAGAAGTTAAGGACAGGGGGAAAAGCCTTTTGATATCTGGCTCCCCTCTACTGGAACCAGCTCCCCATCTCATTGAGGCAGTGCCCGGACCATCTGCCGTTTAGAAAGGCTTTGAAAACTGTTCTGTTCTAGACTCGCTCCTGTGTGACAGCTTTCCTATTGTGGGTCCGTGAGTGCTGAGATACCCCTTCGGGGGTGATTCAAGCGCTATACAAATCCATTAAATAAATAAATAAAAAATAAAATAGAGGCATACACCAAACTTCAAAAAGCATTGACGGCAGTTCCTGTCTATGCTTTAGAAATGGGCGCTAGCTTGGTGGTCATTTCTAAATAGTCTCTGCCTGGCAGACATTAAGTCCTTTGCCAGGCCAATGAGGATTACTCTATTGGCCAAAATGTAAACTGGGCTCTAAGTCAGAAGGTAAAATCTATGACCAGGATGATCTTGGTTGGTGTATCCAGCCTGTGTTCCATCTTGGTTGGCCTAGGTCCCGGTCTACTGTGGCCATTGCCATCATTGGCGCTTTGTATTTTTTTGTGTTATTCCTATTTGAAACTTTGAAAATCTATATCTCCTTTTCTTTTTATTGGATTTATTGTTGGTTTGGCTTTGCTTTGTTTCGTACATTTTACTTTACTTTTCTAATTTAGTATGGGTTTTTATTGTTTTCCATTTTTACTTTATTTCTGTTTTGGTACTGCATCAATCAAGCAATCCCAAAAACTTTTTTTGATTGCTTATAAGTAATCAAAAAAGCACAGTTAAAAACAATGCATTTGTTAAAAGAGAAAACAGAATTGCATAATAAAATGTTGATTACAGCAGGCCAGATTGGAAATTCATTGAATTACATTGTCAGGGTTTGCAGGCAGAGGCGCGTATCTCGTCATATTTACTAGACAAAGAAAACTACATTTCCCATGATGCCCGCAGCCCGAGGCTCATGGGATAAAAGATGTTCATGCACGTCGGTCAACGTGCGCAATTCTCTATCCTAATTTTGACTGAGTGACCCGTATAGGCTGTTCGGGGTCACTCGACTTTTCACATCAGGGGATGTATTTTCAACATCCCGATCTCCGGTTGTCCTGGGGAGATCGGTGCTTGGTTGGAGGCAAAGGAGTGCCTCTGACATCCCGGAGTGTTTTCGTGCAGCTGGGCTCCGTTTCACCGAACGCGGCAAGACGAGGAGTCTTAGTCGCGAGGAGTACCGTTGTCTCGAGGAATTCAGAGACAGGTATTCCAACTTTGTATTTAGTAGCGGGGGAAAACAGGTTTGCATCCCACTGGTTGCAGAGGATCATTGTTGTTTTTGGAAGAAACAAATCACTCGGCTCCCAGGTAGGAAGTTTTAGAGTGTGCCAGCAGTATTTCTTTCATATGTAGAGCTGTACAGAATTAAGGGGCATATTAACAACGGCCAGCGATAATTATCGCTGGCCGTGCTTAGCGATAATTATATTATCGCTGGCTATCTCTGGCATTTATCGCCCTGGTAGCGCGTTATTAACAACGCGTTACTCCAGGGCGATAAAAATTCCAGAGATAGCGATGTTATCGCCCTTTTGCAGGGAACATCGCTGGTTTTCCAGCGATGTTCCCTGCAAAGGGCGATAGCTACTTGCTGATAAGACCCACAGGGTCGTATCAGCAGAATCCACCTCCTATGGCTAACACAGGTAAGTCGGGATTATAGCAGACGTTAGATTTTGGCGAAAACGGGCGTTTTCGCCAAAATCTAACGTCTGCTATAATCCTGTGGGCTGCCTTGTAAATATCGCGATGTGCACATCGGCGATATTTACAACGTAGCCCATCTGGGGTACGCCCAGTAACGCCCACTTTGCATCTCAATAGAGATGCAAGGATGGGCGTTGGGGGAAAGGGCGATAGTGCAGGGATTCACGCGATAGCGTGACCTTGCTGATCAGGCGATAGAATTATCGCCGCTTTCCGTCCGAAAACGGACGCTAAAGCGGCGATAATTGACTATCGCCTGGTTGTTAATATGCCCCTAAGGTTCTTGTTGCACCTTGTCTCATGATGGGCTTTCTTAACCTTGGTCACGTTCTCTTCCAAATAAGGATTAGCGTTCATTGTGAATGTGAAGATCAGCTGAATTAATTCTGAGTACATTCAGGTTACACAAAAAAGGAACCTTTATAATTTCTTTCTACAGTGTATCAATTACCATTGAGGAAACCAGGGTCTATGACAATAATAGAACTGGACCTGCATTGTTTACGGTGTTTACAGGAGAAATATACCAAGGCCCATGACTTTTGAATGAAGAAGCTTTACCCTCAGTATTGTCCAGATCTCCTAACTATTTTCATTTCTTGCTTTTGAGTGGTACGTATGGTGTATGGTGTTCCATTTTGATATTCTCCATACAATTCAGGTGTGTGAATGAGAGGAGTACAGGATGTTGATTCTATTTATTTTTGTCTTGTTAGATTTATGCAGGGAGAATTATACAGAAGGTTTTTGGCACAGAAATTCTGTCGATTGTGAGAATATTTCTGTATCTATAATGTATTTACAGATTCTTAGCGAGACATACAGAGAGTTGGCTTGTATCTTGTACTCTACTTATTTCTTCATTAATTTTTCCAAAGGTTCAAAATCCCTGCAGTCCCCTTCCTTACACCCTTATCCCTCGCTTGACCACTCTACTACTCTGTGTAAACTTTGTTGCTACAGAGTTGGGGATGTCAGGACGTGGACCACATTGTGCATCATTCCGGTTCTGAGAAGTTCCATTTTGAGGGCCCGACATACATAGCATTTAAACTCCCTCCCACCGAAAAACAGACAACAGAGCTAGACTGCATGGGCAGAAAATAGAATGCTGTTTTATGTTGATAAAATCCAAAAAATGTAAGAACTGACAATACAAATTTACATTTAAAAGGTTCATTGTATTCACAAATAAAATTCAAATGAGTCAGCGTCTAGGTTGAAACCTCATCACAGGAGCAAATTTAAGTGAATGAGATGTTATACTGACCCAGTGGGAAGCATGTATGGCTCCTGGTTGTGCCTAAACATAATTTAGTCAACAGCAATCGTACTCATCCATTTTTGACCAGAGACAGATATGGTCCAATTCCTTGCAAGTGCGAATGATTGCATAATCTCTCAGAGAAGGTTTTCCCATTTTCTTCTTTCCTCGATTAGCATTCATGAATAGGTTTTTGACCCTTATGCCTTCACCCTTTCTAATGAGAAGAGGCAAGAGGAACAAATCTTGCCTACCAAGGGCTTCTGCGGTGTGTTCTACATGTCTCAACCACAGGATCATTTTTCATGGAAACCATGCTAACCAGTCTGTAATGACCTCTCGATTCAAAGAGACATGCTGCTTATCCCATAATTAGATCCAAACAGGGAGTGGGGCAAGATTAATGTAATCTTTGACATAGGTAAGTCATAACTCCTCATGCATAAAAACATGGGAACTGGGCAGAGGAAACCTAATAAATGCTGTCAAAGATGGTTTTTCTCCTACTGGAATTTGGAACAGTTCTGGTGACCCCATGTAGCATCCCCATTGGTCTCAACTGGCAGTCATATGCGCTTATAAATTTCAAGAATCAAGTGCACAGGTTTGCTTCCCGATTACCTTCCAAAATCAAATACTGCCCCAACAGCGGGATTAGATCTAAGGTGTCACCCCAAAATATGGGAAGTATTTAACTCTTGTGACAATCTTCCCCTTGACATAGATGTGTCTGACTTTGCACCGTTGTTGCCCACAAACCATATGATGAGCTTTAGCAATGTTGGTCTTGAGGTCCAAGTCATCCATGAACTGTATAAAGTTACCTATGAGACCTCTAAGGCCATTAGGAGTCTGCGAAATCAAAACGGCGTAAACTGCATATAGTTGTGCTGGAATAAGTACAGATCTCACTCTTGATAAATCATTGCCATTTGCAATCAAAAATAAATTCAAGTCATTTGTGTACAATAAAATAGATTAGGGGCGAGCATGCAATATTGGTGGACCCCTTAAGCTAAACTAAATGGTTCTGTGCACTCCCCATCTGATCTGTATCATACCGATGCTGTGACACAACAATGTAAAGTATGCAAAAAAATCCACTAATAGGCCCCATAACTTTGATCGGTTAACCAGATCAAATGAGCTGCTGAAATCCATGAATGAGAGGTAGATGGGCCCCCTTCTTGTGATCATGTATTTTTCTATAATTAGTTGCAAGTTAAAACACTACCCTTTGGTTGCCAGATCCTCCCTGAAACCATATTGGTTGGTCTGATCACACTATGGTGCTCAGCCCATTCCTCAATCCTATGAAGGATAATACACCCCACTACTTTGACCACCGAGTCTAAAAATGAAATTAACCTATAGCAGTGGGTGTCTTGTCTACTTCCTTTCTAGTAGGTTGGGACAATGGTTGCAGTCCACCACAATGTGCAATTTTAAAATGGGATGCTGCATTCAGGAAGTTAGATATTATTGGAGCACACAGCTCTGTATTTTTCCTGTACAGATCCATTCGGATTTCGTCTGATCCTTGGGCCTTATTGTAGGGGCATGCCATAACGGCTGCAAAGACCTCTTTAAACCTGCATTTAGCATTTAGCAATGTTGGACTCAAGGTACAAGTCATCCATAAACTGTATAAAATTACATATGAGACCTCTTGGGCCATTAGGAGTCTATGCAATCAAAATGGCATCATCTGCAAATAGTTGTCCTGGAATAAGTACAGATCTCACTTTTGGCAAATCCTTGCCATTTGCAATCAAAAATAAATTCAAGTCATTTGTGTACAATGAAATAGATTAGGCACAAGCATGCAACATTTGCGGACCCCTCGACATAAACCAAATGGTGCAGTGCACTCTCCATCTGATTTGTATTTTACTAATGCTGTGACCCCACAATGTAAAGTATGCAAAAAATCCACTAAGGTTTCAGGCAGCGCTAGCTGGAGCAATGAGCCCCATAACTTTGATCTGTTAACCAGATCAAATGAGCTGCTGAAATCCATGAATGAGAGGTAGAAGGGCTCTCTTTTTGTGATCAATTTATTTTTCTGTAATTAGTTGCATGTTCAAACACTACTCTTTGTTTCCCAGACCCTCCTTGAAACCATATTGGTGGGCTGATCACACTATGGTGCTCAGCCCATTCCTCAATTCTATGAAGGATAATACACCCCATCACTTTGACCACTGAGTCTAAGAATAAAATTGACCTATAGCAGTGGCTGTCTTGTCTACCTCATTTCTTGTAGATTGGGACAATGGTTGCAGTCCACCATGATGTTGAAGTTCCAGAATGGGCCTCTGCATTCAGGACGTTAACTATTATTGGAGCACACAGTTCTATATTTTCCTTGTACAGATACATTTGTATCCTGTCTGGTCTTTGGACCATATGGGAGGGGCAGGCCATAATGCTCCAAAGACATCTTTAAGCTTGCATTTAATATGGAGGTGAAATAATGGTGGGACCTCCTGCACTAGTTCTTCAACCTCAATACTAAAGTAATAGATGTTTTTAACGTGTGTGACCCAACTATCTGCATTTATATGTGTGCCTAATTCATTTGACTTGGTATTGTTATGATTGTTCACATTCACAATTTTCCAGAAGACACTGGCATATCAGTCTTTACAAGCTCTTTCAAGACTATCCCAGGTTTCTTCCATAATTGCAGCTTTCCTCTTTGCAGATCATAAGCTATTCTTGCACTAGTTATAACAGCCTGGTTTTCTAGGGATGTCATTCAGGGCACTGCACATTCTTCATTTGGCTACCTTATATTCTTTATTAAACAACCTTGATTTGAAACTCTATTTAGTAGTAAAAGGTCTTAAGAGAGTTGATTTAATGTAATCATTTAACTTGGAAAAAACCTTGATTGTTGGGGTTGTGGGTTGATTCACAATCAGCAGCACATCATACAACAAATCAAGTCTAGCATGTATTGTGGTGGTTAGCAAATTGGAAATATGAGCACCCTTCCATCTAAACCTTAGACCTATGTCATTTGTATCAAGACCAGTTATCCCCTTTTCAACAGGCAGTCTGAAAAGTTGGCAATCTGCATAGGAGCGTGATGGTGTTATGGTCACTAAGACAGTTTTGAATTTTGCCCCCAGAATGAATTAAATCATTCATATCCTTGGATACGAAGATATAGTTTATAATTGTGGCTTGACCCAAGCCTACAAAGAATGCAAGCTGGTCAGACACATCCCCACAATTTCTAGAAAATTGTAAGGACCGAAATCTAAGAGAATATTGTATAGTTTGCCCCCTTCCCAGTGCCTACACTTTGAACATTCATGGCATTTTGAGGAAATTGCAAGGGGTCACATAGAGTGGTGCAAGTTCCTATTTTTGCATTGAAATCCCCTCCCTACCACCAAATGTCATTACAGCCTTGAAGAACTAAGAAAGATCTGCTCCAGAAAATGGCTATTGCATGAAATATAATATCAATTTGCCCAAGATTGTACTGCTAGCTGACCGAATTATAGAAATCTATATTAAAAAAAGTTAAATCTATTTGGGAGTACGACCTATAAAATTTTAATTCCCCGATAATTTAGGACAATGGATATGACCTTTTATATCTTCGATATATGAGCCAGCATGATCAAACCCCCACATGCTCTTCCTCCTGCGGACGGGTTGGCTGGGTTACAAAAACTTTGGTACACATTCAAAATTATATCCTCAGTGACACAAGTCTCTTGTAACAAAAAATGACAAATTTTGCAACATAGTCAACCAGTTAGTATGATGTAGTTTTGATTTGAAGCCCGAAATGTTCCAGCAAACTAAATTTGTTCACAAATTTTCTATAATCGGGTTCGTCTTTGTCAGGTCCCGCTTTACAGCTATATTTAACCCAACTCCCCTTATAACCATTGGAAGCATCATCCAGTCAGTCTAGTTTATTCACGTTGGCAAGTGGAGTAAATCAATTTGAGACAGGGATATTGGAACATTCAGTTATATAGGGATTGTACTGTCAAGGGGCATGGAGTGTTGAGCTCACATGATAGATGTCTGTAGTACAAAAATATATACTGTATAAACAAACAATTAGTTTTGTCAGATAATTCTGTAAATTATTGTATGCAAAATTAAGAGAAGAAGAAACATTGGGGTCCAGACAACAGAATTCCTGAAAATAATGTATATTTTTAGCTGATACAGCAATATCAATTTCCATACATTAAGCATTAAAGTGCTCCATAAGGGATAGGCGAAGAAAAGTGCTTGTGCAGTGCATCAAGGAAAATAGTGCTCAAACAGATGTACAAAAAAGCAGTTTATAAATTCAATGGGCCTGTCCAAATTGTTCATATCAATAATCTCTTATTGGTGAGCCAAGTACGTCAGTTCATTAGTTGCCCAAGACCCGGAGTTAGTTGACAGAGACTGAATGTAAAACCGTCGACGTTTCGACCCTCTTAAGAAGCGTGTGCTTTCTCTACAACATAACGTGTCTTAATCAGGACTGTACATGGAACAACCTGTGTGATGGAATATATCATGTCAGACCCCATGTATAACTGGTTGCTAACAAAACAAACTTAGTGACCAGGGTTTGACTCACCTGGAGTCAGAGAAGAGCTGTCTTTGATCTTGCTTTCAATAAGCTTTCCCTGTGCTACAAAAAGACAGTGGGTTTATTGGATCATAGTCAAATAATGATCCCCCTATGGTGGTAAACCTATGAGGACAGTGATCAGTGTTGATACAAGTACAATTCCTCACAAAGTCAGGACAGGCGGCACAAATTGCTCATCTTGCATGTTCCCATGTAAACCTCTGCGTTTAGAAAAACGTGGTATAAATGCCACTAAATGAATCTCACCCAATGGTTTGGTGGATAGAAAGATTGCTTGTAAAGCACTCACTCAATCCAGTAGGGTTGCATGCTAGTTGGCATGATCATGCATATTTGCCTTAGCAGAATTTTGTAAAATCAAGTTGCGTGTTCCATCTGGTACTTACAGTTAATAACCACACAATTCCCCATTTAGTTGCTTATTGTTTGGGCCAATCCAATCCACTTTTCTAACAAATATAACATTGTTCTAATCTGCAAGAGTAAAGTTAGCATTTTTGGTTAAAGAGTGACACGCCTTATTTTTCATTTGGACTGAAGATTCCTCCACACATGGTGATAAGTAACATTTGACATATCCAGACATATGTACATCATTCAGGAGGGAAATTAAACTGTTTCTGTAAGTTCCTGTGCCTCTGCTAATTGAGCCCATCTTAGCATCTTTCCCCTACAGTCAAGACATAGGTCCATAAGTTCCCCTTAATTGGTGGTAACAGCATTATAGTTGACCACTGCCTGAGGTAAACTGTTAGATGGTAATGTAGGAGTAATGTCACTCAGGAGCACAGGTAGTTCATCCGCTGCTCTTGTTAAATGAATAGGTGAAGAAGCCCAGCTACCCTTCCTGCCAGGTGGTTATTTTCACTATTATATTTTCTAGACCACTCCACCCACGGGGCTACAGAGGATTCAAACAAAGCCTTCATTTTCACAAGTGGTGATCCCAGATAAGCTTGTTACTTTCTCCTCCAGAATACTGAGTGGAAACAGGAGACTGGTCTTTGAATGGCTCTTAGGTGGGCTCCTAATAGAGAAATCTTTGTGGGCAGGGAGACACTTGGCTCATTTTTCCTTTGGCTGATAAACCACAGTCACTGTGAAGTGATTGATTTAGTTAACAAGTTTCCCCCTGGTGAAACACAATGACTGATTAATATTACACCACTGCAATCTTCCCTACATAGAGTTAAGCCCAATTTAGTGATGGGGGAGCCATTGGCCAAACAGGTGGGTCAAGCAAGAGCGATCTTTCTGTCATCTCAATCTCTTTAGAGATGATCCCAAAGGCTCTGGCCATGAAGGAATACAATGTGGTATGATTAGAATCAGTGGTACCTCTAGTGCCCGGATGTTTCCTCTTCCCCATGGCCACCAACCCAAACCAATTGGTTAACAAGTGTGATGTGCATGTGGACTGGTCAAAGATTTAACAATAGACAAAACAGGTAAATAATCACAACAAAAAGAAACCAGAGAGCATTCAGTGCACACACAACAGAGTTGAAGCCCCAGTTGTAAACAAATTTTCCCGCCAGCCATGAGTGATTGCCCAGCCCAGCCTCTTCCAGTTCATGATGGGCTGTGGGAAAAAGCAGTGCACTTTATTGTGCAGATGGCTCCCCCTCCAGACAGCAAGAAGCAATGAAGTTTGGGCCTTGTGGTCCTGGCCCTAGCAATCTCCTTCGGATTGTGCAACCCGTGCTGAGGGAGATGACAGTGTGCTTTATGGGGCTGATGGCCCCGCATTCAGACAGCAAGCCACAATGAAGTTTGGTCCTTGTGGTCCTCATCCAAGCTCTCGCCTTCAGATGGCATGTAATGTGCTGCAGGAGATAGCAGCATGCTTTATGGCATGGATGGACCTGCCTCCAGGCAGCATGCAGCATATGGTGCTGTGTAAATGCTTTACTTATTGCCCTTAGTTAAGCCTGTCTGCTCTGTGCCATAGCTGCTAAGGGGTTGAGCTCAGGTTAATTTAGTGACTTTGAAGGTTCACCCTGACAAAGGTTGTGAATACTCCGTGAGTTAAATGGTCACCCACACCAAATAATAATCAAATTTCTTACAAATAGGAATAAAGTCCTACTTAAAAAAATCCCACAGTAGCCAGAGAGAAGAAAGAAGAGGAAATCAAGACAGATGGTCAGAGGGAAAAGGAGTGATGACATTCAGGGTAGAGCTTACGTAGATGGGGGAGTAGGATACTAGGATGGCTCACCAAACAAAAATGAAAACACTGTGTGGAAAAAGGGGAGGTGAAGCACCATAAGAGTGTTTAAGGGCAGGGAGTAAAGTTTAAAGAAGTGGGAGATTTACAAATGGGAAGAGGGGGTTGCCCCCTTAAAAGGAAAAAAGAAAGATCAAATGTTTAAGAAGGGTACCTTCCCTTGAACAATAAAGAAACCCAATTGCTCGCTGCAGAAAAGGCTTTTTCTTTAGGAGCTACTTTCACCAGGTTGTTTTTGTCAATCTAGTGAAATACATTCATGAAGAAAAAATGTAAGTGTAAAATCACTATGTACAAAATCATCCTTGGTGAATAGCATACAAAAAAGTGATGCATGGAATGCTTAAACTAATGTCAGCCACTGGTGACTACTCTAGCCATATGCCAGTCCACTACTATTTTGCACACCATACCACTTCAGTTTGGACCCAGCCATATGCAAATCAATCTCTTGACCCTGCTCAGGCTGGACTGTTCCAACAGTGGAACAGGGATAAGATTAATTTGCATATGACTGGGTCCCAACTGAAGTGGCGTGCTGTGTAAAATAACGATGGACTGGGATGTGGCCCAAGTAATTATCAGTTGCTGAGTTTAATTCAGGCATTTCATCTATCACTTTTTTGTATATGTTAGTGTGTCACCCAACGTGGGACTGGTATGTCCAGATGTTGGTCCTGTGCACAGTGTCACTGGAATCAATCGATCCCTGGCTGATGAACCCAAACTAGGGTGAAACTGGGCCTGGGTTGCTTGTGTTTCACTTCAGGGAGGACCTGACCTGGCAGTTGGGGATGGACTGTGACCACTGGGTCAGTGCTAAGACTGATTTGCATATGGCGGGGTCTTAACTTAAGTGGCATTGTGTGCAAAATAATGATGAATTGGGACGTGACCAGAGCAATTACCAGTGGCTGAGATTCATTCAAGCATTCCATCCATCACTTTTTTGTATACCTTGGTGAATAGCCCATAAAGCCCTCCACAACATCGGACCCGCTTACATGAACCACCGCCTCTCGTTCCACGCACCCCAAAGATCCCTCCGCTCAGCCCAGCTCTCTCTTGCGATGTTACCATGCATCAAGAAGACGCTCCTTCTCCCTCCTCGTGGCCAAGGCATGGAACACCCTCCCTCTCCACCTCCGACAGACACCAACACTCCCTAAGTTCTTGAAGGACCTCAAGACCTGGCTCTTCGACGAATCACTGTGAACTTCCAGGAGCTGCGCGCCCTCCTCCCACTCCCCCTTAGCGCCTTGAGACCCCTTCGGGTGAGTAACTGCGCTCCACAAACCCATTGATTGATTGATTGAATAGTGGGCACCACAATATATCATGTTCGGGAACAAAATGACATTTAGATGCTATAAGAAAATGGTTTATTAGTTGTGAAGTATGTGAGACAATTTCAAGTAGTAAGTCGAAATCCTGTCAGGTTAAACACAATTTCAATAATTTAAACCTGGGCTCCACAGCGGGTAGCTATGGCAAAGTGCACACAAGCTGAACTCAGGAAAATGTTATGTATTTAGCAATTATAAAACAATTAGATAGTCAAAACACAACACAGTAAAAAATGAAAAGCCAATTTCTGACAACCAAGACGTATGTAAACTAAAAATGACACCACAATGAATATAATTCAAGACAAGGAACCAGAGATATGATTTTTTTTTTTTATGTTGTGACAAAAAACCCTAAGAAATAGAACATACCAATCAGAAATCACTCCTCATCCTCATGGCTGACTGGCACCAAGGGACAATTTCAGGCTGAGTGAGATGGAGCAGAGATTGGATACACTATGTGGGATGCCTCAGTCAAAGTTTTTACCTTCTGACATAGACTTTTCGTTATGAAAGTCAAAAATCTCCAGCAGGGCAAGGGAAAAAGCTGTATTCAACAATGTCCCCTGCAACTTAAAGTCAGATTGCTGTTGGACATGGTCCTGCTGAAGCATTTGGTTTAGGTGGGAAAAGCTCAGAGCCTTAGTCTCTTTTTTGGACCTCAAAAACCTTGAGTCGGACAAGCTTGGAAGCTGTAGACAGGCAGGCCGCACAGAAGTAGGTACCTTACACCAGAAAGTCCACTGAAGTTTTCTGCCAGGCTAAAAAAGCTCCATGCTGAACCACCCAGATATTCTTGCCTTCCAAGGTCACACCTTGGGCAGATGGCCTTGTGTAATTAATCCCAGTCATCTGGAGGTCTCAAATTTTGCAATGTTTTGGAGTAACTCCTCTATGTGACTTGTAAGAATACCGGGACCTTCGGGACAGCATTTAGAGTAAATGGTCCAACCCAGAAGAGGCCACTGACAGTCCAGTCATGGTAGACTTGTCACTAGTCAACTGGTCACTCCTGGAAAAGGCCTCTTGCATCTTTTGATGCTTCTGTAACCACACAGGAGGTCAGCCAACTGACCATTGGAGTCTATGTCATATTTCTGGATACAAGTTGGAGCAGGGCCAGCCCTTGAGGTCTCCACACAGCTCACCAACAGCATATTGATTCCTTTTCTGTTCTTCTAGAGGCCCAGATGTGTTCTATTGACCTTGTTCACTAGTCACTGGGTAGAATCAACCACTGACCACTCTGTAAGCAATGAGAAAAAAGTTCTCAAGGGCAAACTTTCTCAGTTTTGCAGCTCATCCTGTTGACGTTGTTGCAAACTATCAAACAGTGCATTATTCCTAATGAATCTACATGGCAGAACCTTAGAACCCTTCTTTCCTTGCAGGAGGCTGGTGACACAGCCAGGGGTGTGTCTAAGGAAATGAACAGTACCTTCCTTAGCAAGCACACCAAACAGGTTTTGAGATCCACGCCCCTTCCCACTGGAATGAAGATAAACTGGCTACAGTTGCCCCTAGAATCAACGGACTCCTCATCCCCAGGTTTCACTTGTCACTAAAATATGAATGGGCAGGCCTCACCCTGATCTCTTTTAAGTTAACTCTTCCCAACTGCTCTTCTTGAGAGAGGTTGAGTCACATTCCCCATACCCAGGTCTTCCTGTAAAAAGGCCTAAGCCATTGCTTCTGCTCTGGGTATACTTTCACACCCCATCAGGCAGAAAGCCCCAACAGGGTAATGACTGCTGGAAGCTTAATGCTAATTAGTCTTCTGGAGCACCTGACAGGCAATGTCTAACGTTTGAAAGTTACTTTACAAAAAATCAAGCTTCACAATTGAATTCTCTGCTGTTATTTTCTGGGGCAAGTCTATGTCGCCCACAATCCCCGGTGGCCAGTTGAAGAGAAGGAGGGGCAGCGGGGAACGCTATATTACGCAAAGCGGCTTCCTGGCAAGTGGGGCGCATGCCGGATGTGCCTGGACATAGCCTGCATGAAGACTAGGCCAACAGCAGGTCTATCTGCACCCGCACATGACTGGGCTGTGCCCCGTCTCTTTCTTCTCGCTTCTGGTAACCCAGAGGTAAAGCTCAATACAAGGAAAATGAAAAACTCTTCCTCGACATGGGATCTTGTAAGCATAAAAAATTTTCCATAATGACTTTCCTTACCTCAGCTGCTGGAGCCTTAAGTAATGAAATTTCCTTAGTTGAGGAGAAACTTGGCATTAACATCAGTACTCTGGCTAGGCACCCCAGCGCTGATGCCCCTGATAACCGTAGATTATCTACTGCCTCTACCAATATTAATTGTGTTAAGTCCTTGTAACGCATAGACACAGGCCCTAACACCATGTCAATGGCTGTAAGGGTTCATCACCCGCCCAAGTATTCAGTCTTAGACCAGATTCCATCTACAGGGAATGGAAAAGAAAGAAAAGAGCAATCAAAGCCAAAACTGGCACTAGTATCTGCATCCAGGCTCCAAGGAACGTGGAGGTGGAGGATAGTATTTGCTGTTCCTCCCCAGTGATAAAAGACTTGGAATCTGCTGGGAATTTCTCTGCTGTTTCCGCCTCACTCATGGACGCACTCTTGACTGAGTTTTATACCAAAGTGGAACTGCTCTTGAAGAATTCTTTGGAGCCTATTCAACAAAGACTCTCTTTTATTGATAAAGGTTTGAAAGACCACATTGGGCGATTTGGGAATAAGGGGAATGAGGGTTTGGTCTCAAAGACTTATTATCCTGTTCCCTGTGATTCATTGATTCAAAATGCTTGCTTAATTAACTAGGGAGCTGAAGACCAGGTCACTTTAGCTCCAACAATCAGAATTGCTGCATCTAGCGCCCAAGAGCATCTGCAGCAATGTTATGTTATGTTATAGCTATTTCTAAAGCGTGGCAATTACCCGAGGGTGTCCTGGCGCTAACCACTATTCTCTGAGAAAATAAGATAGGAGGCAACGTTAAAGCGTAAAAAAACTGGTTTTCAGTCCTTTCCGAAAAGTGAGGAGGTCAGGGGCCTTTCTCAGATATAGGGGAAGATCATTCCTGGCCTTTGCTGCGCACACCGTAAAGCTTCTCCCACCCCAAGAAGATTTTTTGATGGGCGGTACCATCCCATGGGTAATTGACTTCCTTAGTTCGCAAATCTACTTTTTCTCTGCCCACTTTCTCAGTTCCTCCTGGCAGGCTGCCCAATGAGAATCCCCCTTCCCCTATTAGAGTTTGCACTAAATTGCGTACACAGTCCCACAGACTTTCATTGTTCCCTGACATAACCCCGTACACACTAGTCTTGGCTAATGTTCCGCGGCTGAAGGTGGGTGTTCTAGAAAGCACACAGCAGTTATAAACAAAGTAGTACACTGGTGCAATGAGCAGATGGGAAATAGCCTTTCTCTGTTCACTCACGTCAAGATGGCGAAGCAAGTTAATTGGGTAGGTGGAGGCCTGAAGGCTTAGGAGGGGGACTGTGTGGTTATTAACTTTGACAGACCTGAGATAGCTGGTATTTTGCTAATACGCCTTTCTGGCATCAACGATGCTCGCTCATCTATCTTTGAGCGCCCTTTAGGCTTTTTTACCCGCCAACTCTGCAATTCCTTACCTTAGCTACCTGAGGATGGAGCTCACATTAATAGCTTCACACCCTATGGAATTCGACAAGTGCCTCCTGAAGGGGTCCTGCGAAGTTGATATTCTTGCCATCTTCAGAGATATTTGTCACTCAGTGAGCTCTGCCCTAACAAACATAAATCCACGCCGACTTCCTTGCCACCCCCGTTGGTTTGATAACAGGTGCTCTCATGCAGACAGTGACTTAGAGAAAGCTCTTAGGACTCACGCTGGAGACAAAGTCCTGGTTGCGTTGTGTCAACAGTTTTTTTTATAGGAAGGCTTTAAAGGATAGCAAAAGGGCCCTGAAATAGGATGCTTGTGACTAACTTCTGCAGGCCTGTGCCCTCTTGCAGAGGGCCCTTTTTAGATCGAGCCTGGGTAGCACATGCACTGCTCTGCGAGGCATGCTGTATTCAGGTAGGGACTTAAAGCTCCGCCCACTCGCCACCCATATTTTTCATTGGCTTGTGTCATTGTCTACTGTAAACTGTGGCTGTTCATTGGTCAATAGGGTTAGTAGTCCCTCCTTACCGCCTTGTCTCATTTTGCAACCTCCCATGGCGACACTCCCTGTTATGTGTGTTGTTACTCAGTAGACTTTAATTACAGCCTCCAAGCAATAATTTCTCAAATAGATTTGTCCTGCTTGCAAGGACATGCTCTCTCCTAACGCTTTTTTTAATTTTTATATCACAAACGCATTTGCAATGCAATAGGTCTCGCATTTGCGAGAGTTTAAGCTATTGGCATTGTAAATGACAATACCTTTTATTTATCTGTTTTAAAAACAACACATAAATAAAAGGCATTGTCATTTACAATGCCAATAGCTCAAACTCTGGTAAATGTGAGACCTATTGCTTTGCAAATGCTTGTTTGGGTAGTTGTGAATCACCATAATTTCGCTTTGAATGATGGGAATTCTGTCTGTTCCCATATTTCGCCTGAAAGCAGGGTCAAACACTTTCATTGGGTCTATAATTCCAGTTATTTGCCTACTTCTGAGCTGGACTCGGGTCCTCCCAATGGTGTTTCCAATATTGTGTTTTTCCTAGATGAAGTGCATGAGGCTCTAATCGGTTTAACTAAGAGCAAGGCGATTTTAGATAAAGGCAGTTTCAAACAGAATGCTAGAAGTAAGGTACATGCACGTGTGTATCTTTAAATAAAAATATTCTGTTCTGGGCATTCCCCTTGCATATATTTTGCTGTAAATAGCATTTACTACAAGATGAACATTGAATGGATCATTTAATCCATATTTTAGTGTACAGGTGTGGCAGGTCGATTAAGCTTATTCTCACTTCTGTGTCTCTCGGTACACCGTAAATAATTTAGCACAATGACAATCTCCTTCACTGTGCCTTATTACTAACCTTTCCTCTGGCTTGTCTATTTACAACAGACACGTTTGCTGACATCACCATACTTGGATTTAAAATAGCTAGACATATCTTTCTCTCTCAGATTACTGCTAACTCTAATTCCTTGTGCTGGTTGTGGACCAGTTATTGCAGGGAGCTTAGGGGACAGTGGTGTGCATTTAATTGTCTTGGATCTAGACCAGAGGCTTCCAGGGTTGAAGGTAGGTAAGCTGTGCACTAATGGAGGGTCAGGAAGGCGGGCCAGGTCACCATGGCGAAGGCGGAAGGAAGAATGTGGAGCTCCTTGGAGAGACTCGGGTACATGGTGGTCCAGTCCTCTGGTACGTTGACACGGGTGTGCTCAGTGCTGCGTACCTCAACATTGAATGGACAATCACCAGTTCGCCTTACTTCTCTGTACCTCCATTTGTGGGGTCTCACGAGGTGACAGAAGTAAAAGCCTCGGCTGGCGTGGGTGTGACTATGCCCTATGCAGAGGGCTACGCAATCACTGTGGTCACAGGTGCATTGTGGAATGCAGCGCAGACAAAGGAGGCGTTGGCCACTGCAAGCCCAGCTTGTGGCCTCTGCATGCTCTGCCTCTGACCACTGTAGAACCGTCATTCGCCACTGCAGGGCCGGCCTGCAACCCGCTTAAGTTCTTCATTTGGTCACTGATAGTACGGCCTGTGAACACTTCAGGCTGTGCCTGTTTCTATTGCAGGTCCTGCCTGTGACCACTGTTTATTTTATTTTATTTATTTATTTTATTTAATGCAGTTTTATATAGCGCAAGCCTTACCCAAAGGTGTCAGAGCGCTCTTCAAAAGAACCACTTAAGTTACAAAAGGTGCACAAGATAGACTAAACATGCTAACAAGTTACATATATACAGTTACAGGTACATAGGATAGGCTGAACACGCTAAAAAGTTACATATATGCAGTAACAACGCTAGCAAGTTGCATATTTATATTGTAAAAATATAAAAGGTGTCAGCGTTAGGTTAGAACAGGAGTAAAATACATTTTTACAAAGTTGACTTCAAATGAGTGCCAGGTAGATTACAAAAGGTACACAAGATAGACTAAACAACGCTAACAAATTACATATATACAGTTACAGGTACACAAGATAGACGGATCACGCTAACAAGTTACAAAGCTAACAGGTTGCATATTTATATGTGACTGTTGCTGCAGCCCCAGCCTGTTGCCACAGTACCGTAAGCCCCACCACTGGTCGCTTAATCCCTGGCCTGTGATCACTGGATCCGGCAGGGTGGCAATCTAGGACCGTTCTGTCTATATGCGGCATGAAAAGAAAGGACTCTGCGAAGCAATCTGTGCGTTCTCAGCTTAGATTGGTCCACCTCTTGCAGGCTCCTATCTAATCTATCTGCCGATGAGGGGGCAAGGAGGAGGGCTCCTGTAGCTAAATCCATCTGTCGCAGATGAGGCCAGCTGGGACAAAGTGTAAATCCCCATAAAATAACCTGCAAGCGTTTAAAGGCAAAGCCAGGAATTTTAAAAAAAAAGGCGAAATAATGCAGGGCTGTGTAAAGGGGGCACGCCGTCCGCTATCCTGCGGGGACCGTTAGCAGAGAGCTTGTGCAAGTTCTGCCGTGACGCATGCTCCAGGATAACATGCATAGTTGATTCCACGCAATTTAACTGCACACTTTGGGCCATATTATCAAGGAATAGCGATATTTATCGCTAACCGCGCTTAGCGCGACTTTGGTTAACGCCGCCTATTGCTGGAAAATATCGCTGAGATAACACCCTATTAGTAAGGTTTATCTCCATAGCAATATTATTTCCAGCGATAGCGGCAAAAAGCGAGAATATCGCTGGAAAACCAGTGATATTCTCGCATTAACGCTAAGGTGGATTCAGCATTAGAATCCACCTCCTATACTTTAAACAGGTAAGTCGTCCTCACTAGCAGGTGTTAGAATCTAGCGATAAACGCGCTTAGCCCGAATTATTATATCGCTTCGCCTGCCTTGCTAATAGGGGGTAGTGGGATTAGCGACTGTTTTCAGTCGCTTTTAGTAGGGAACGCCTTCCTTGCATGTCATTAGCGATAATTATCGCTGACATGCAAGGCGATGGTAAACGCGGCCTCTAACGCCTGAAAGCTGTCGACAGCTTGCTAATAGGGCGATAAAATTAGTTTTCTGCCGCTAAACCGGCGATAATTTTAACGCTGTTCTTGATAATATGCCCCTTAGTTAGCTATTGAGTATGTGATAAGGCTGATGCTGTAGCTGTCATGCGTTCAAGGGTCAATGACAGCAATTTGCTCATTGTTATGGCTTTAAAATTGTGGGGCATATTAGCAAGACCGGCGATAACATTATCGCCGTTTTAGCGGCAGGAAACTGCCGCTAAAACGGCGATAATGGGCTTGCTAATATGCGTTATAGAATTCCAATAGAAGCCCAGGTTAGATGTGCAGGACATCTAACCTGGGCCTCTATTGGAATTCTATAACGCATATTAGCAAGCCCATAATTTTATCGCCGGTCTTGCTAATATGCCCCTGTGTTTTTCTTAGCACATGATCCTTGGCCCTGGTTTTAATCAGGTATCGACTTATTTAACTATTGGCTTTTGACGGATTGAGAGAGGTCTGGAGGGGGTGACCGTCCTCCAGCGTAGTCCGATAGTAATTATTTTTTGCATAGTTTTGTTTATAGAGTATCTCAAAATTAGGTACTCCTGCTGGAGTCCGTGTGTGTAAAATGACTGCATTTATGTCTCTGTTTTTGTGTGATTGTATTATGTCATAATACTTTTGTTTCATGTCTGCATAAGCATATTTTGAATATAATCAATGTGCAGTTGTTGGAGAATATACCTGTTTACACTTCTGCATTCAGTTAAACATGGGATTGCTATGACATGATTTTGCTATTGTGTTTTATGAACTATATTGCTGGTGAAATCTGTCTGCTCTGTGGGTGGTGTCTCGCTCCCGATGCAGCATCCTCACTTGTGCAAGGTATCCACTTATTTAGTCCCTCTGCGGGTGTGTCATCAAGTGGACATTTTCTGGGCGTGTTGTCCCCTGGTGCACGCTGTATCTCTTCTAACACTGTCCCTATAGGTGTAGTTTTTCTTTGACGGCACCCTTTCCATTGGTGCTTTCAGTTCGTGCTCTCCAATCTCACACAGGAAGACACGTCAGCAAACATCTGAGGACAGAGCAGAGATATCTCAGAGAGCTCACAGTGGGCGAAGGAGTGGGAACCAACTAACCGCCAAGCCTGGGAGAGCCGATAAACGTCCACAGCTGCATGTTTCCTGTCAGCTCTTTGTCAACACGTTCCAAGGTGGAAAGATTCACTTATTTTTACTTTCAATTGTGGCTCTTGGATTGAAAATGTGCGAAAATTCATGAATTGATTTACTCTTAAACAGTGGAAGCAAGGGGCATATTATCAAGAACGACGTTAAAATTATCGCTGCTTTAGCGGCAGTTTTCTGCCGCTAAACCGGCGATAATTTTTAACGCCGTTCTTGATAATATGCCCCTAAGTCCGCTCACAACTTGCTCTCAAATGTCCCCAGCGGTACAGCGCTATGACTGCCAGGCACTCACATCAAGAAGTGCACCTTGCACAGACCTTTCTTGAGCAACTTTTCTGTGCTTGAATTATCTTCTGGTTGTTGTTATAGACGGGCTTCACCTTTACGCAGACATTTTTTTCAATAATTAATTTCAATTTTTAAAATGTGAGCAAAATATACATGTCCATATAAAACTAACAAAGGATTTTTTAAAACACCCTGAAAGCTGGGTTGTTTAGAGTTCTGTATGTATGTTAGCATTGGTAGGTACTTGAGTGCCAGGCCTGCCCAAGACTGCTTGATGACAATAACTGAAATCACAGCTTCTTTAAGGCCTGGCTGTAACCCTGGGGTGACATATACCAGATTGTCTCATTATGTAGCTATTTCTTCACACTCTCTTGGCCAAGTAGGTGCTGTTTTAGGTACTTTTTTATGCACAACGGCTCACATGCAGTTTAAGAGTGTTCCAGTGATCGAGTGACAGGAGAAACACGGATCTGACAACTGGGGTTAGCATGGGATTTATAGGTTGTGATAATGAAGCAGGGGCAACTTATGGTCGTGTTATCTTTTGTTTTGTTTGGTGTGCTGCATTGAACCAGAAGTTGCTTCGGTGAAAGGTTGAATCCAAGGTAGTGACATTTGCTGGACACCAAGACCCAGGCGCGCAACACCCATTGGGCAGAACGGGCTTCAGCCCCCCTCAGATGCCGTCAGCTGGGCTGCCCTGGCTGGAGTTGGTGCATGCCAGCCTGACCTTCAAGTAGGGTGACCAACCGTCCGTAAATTTCACGGACCGTCTGTGATTTGGATCTCACGTCCGTTGTTCGTGATGATCCCTTTTATGGACGCCTTTTGTCCGTAAATTTGGGCATTGCAGGGAGCAGCACTGTTCCCCTGCGAGACGCCTCAGCTTCCTGATGGGGCCGCCTCCCACTCTTCCTCTGATCACAAGAGCAGCCCCACCCCATTCTGCATGCCAGCTGATTGTCACATACAGAATGACAATGGGCCAGTCTAGGCTGTTAAATCATGTGATGGGCCTCCTCCTGCTTTAACAGTATATAAAGAAAAATGTTGCACCTCATGAAATGAAAGAAATGTACAGAATCCAGTTCATGTAAAGAAGCCAGCGAAAGAAGATAAAAAGAAGGGGTTAGGGGTCTTTCACAGTCTCATCATTTTAGAACTGAAGCATTTTTAATATTATATACAATGAAGCCATAGTTGCTGCTTTTTATTTTATTTTATGCAACTAACAACCATTGACCAAGCCAATAGTCCTGGCTTGTTGTAGGTGTAATGTATTATATATCTGGATGCAATAACAAAAGTAGCAGAATACCAGTCGGGCCGCACACTATGCTAAGCACTGATTTTTAGCTACCTGTTTTAAGTTATGTCCTTAATTACATCGGACACGCCCTTTGGAGAGACCCCCAAGTTTTTTCAACCCACGTAAAGCCCTGGAAACAACACCATGTTACAGTGACCTCAGGCCTCGGCACTGGGCATCATGCATGACTCATGACTTCCAAGTTTTCAGATTGCCTATTTGCAGGGGAATAGTGATCCCTCCCCCGCCCAGCCTTGCTTTGGGAACAACAGCAGGGTGGAGTTCTTGATGGGCCTCTTCTGTCTGCAACTCTGCAGACAAAGGCTCTGCTCATAATTAATGTGAAAAGGTTGGTGAGTAAGTAAGTGAAGGAATGGGTAAATGGCTGGATGGATTAGTGAAGGGATGAATGGATGAGTGAAATGGTGAATGGATGGATGAGAGAAAGGATGGATGGATAAGTGAGTGGAAAGATGCATGAGAGAAAGGGTAAATAAATAGATGTATGGGTGGAATGGTGGATGTATGGGTGGAATGGTGGATGCATGGGTAAAAGGGTGGATGTGTGGGTAAAAGGGTGGATGGATGGGTAAAATGGTGGATGGATGAGTGAAAGGGTGGATAGATAAGAGGGAGGGTGGATGATGGGCGAGTGAATGGGCGGATGGATGGGTGAAATGATGGATGGATTGATGAATTGATAAGTGAAAGGGTGAATGGATGGATGGATGAGTGAGAGGGTGGATGTAAGGATGGATGAGTAAGTGAAAGGGAGGGTAGATGGGCAAAAGGATGGATGGATGAGTGAAAGGGTGAATGGATGAGAGAAAGGATGTATAGATGAGTGATAGGGTCAATGGATAGATTCATGAGTGGGTGGATTGTTGGCTGGATGAATGGGTGAAAGGATCACTAAGTGAAAGGGGGTTGGAGAGAGAAAGGGAGTATGGATGGATGTGTGAAAGTATGGATGGATGATTGACAGAATGGATGGGCAAATAGGTGATTGGATGAGTGAAAAGAAGGATGTGAGGATGGATCAGTGAAAGAATGCATAGATGAGTGAAAGGGAGGGTGAAGAGCTGGAAGAAAGGATGGATGGATGAGTGAAATGGTGAATTGATGGACAAGTGGATGGATGAGTGACTGGGTGAATGGATGGCTGGATGAGTAAGTGAAAGGATGGCTGGATGGGTGAGAGGGTAAATGGTTGGATGGATGAGTGAATGGATGGATGAATGAAAGGATGGATGGATGATGGATGAATGACTGAAAGGGTGGATAGAGGGATGGATGAGTGAAATGATGGATGGAAGGATAGATGATGGATAGGTTTTGACATGGCTGAACAGGTTTGGATATGGATGGGCACACAGATGGAAGGACAGAATGAATGGTGAAAGACTGAATAATGGATGAAAGAAAGAATGGATGCCACACCCCCGGGTGACTCTACCCACCATCCCAAACCAACACATGACGTCAGGCAGCAAGCACGGAACTCAGACTTGAAATGCTCCTTCTGCCTGCCAAAAAGTAGAAACAAATTCCTTGTATGGCAAGGAGGTGACACAAGAGACATTCCACTGTTGTGCCACTGGGCGGTGCTGCTCTCATGCCACCAGGAAACAGTGCGAGCAGCTCCCACCTGCCCCAAGGCGATGAGAGATGCATGAGGGCACCGCTCTGTGCAGCTCTTCTGCGGGGAAAAGCGGGCAAGACAACATAACCTGCACTTGCAGACAACAGCATCGACGTGACTCGATTCCCTTCCACCACAAATGTTTATTTCTTTTAAAATGTTACACCCCTAAGAATATTGTGCACAGGGCAACCACCCTGTGGCCCCGCCCATGCTATGCTACTTCCTACCAGCATGGATGACATCTGACTCTTACACCTTGTAGCACTCAATGTCTTAAGTAACATTTCCTATACATTGACTTTCACATTTATGAGTCATTGACTCTATAGAATATGTGTGTGATGTAACAGACTCCAACACCCTGCCGTACATACTTCGGATGAGTAGCTCTCATTTCGATTTAGATGCCATGCAAATCCACCTTGCATGGCTTTGAGTGGCCTCATAAATCATGACCCACGCAACACCAATAGAATTTTATGCTGCCCCAGATTTACAAAGTCATGTAAACCTGGGGAAGCGCCAAATCCGCATGCTTCACAAGATGACGCATAACAAGGAGAAATATGTTAATTTCTCCTCATTGTTTCCTCTTTCTATGTGTGCTGCATTCTGCAGCACACATAGAAAAAGGAAAACACCTATTAGCATTGTTTTTGTGCAGGAAGGTGCCCCTTCCTGCACAAAAACAATCCTGCATGCAACAGAGGCACCCTTGCGCCATAATGCAAGGGTGCCTGCATTGGGACTAGGCTGTAGAAATGGCACCAACGCAGGGTGAAAGGACAGGAATGCACCATATTGCAAAAATGTGATGCATTCCTGCCCTTTCACTTTGGCATAGGGCAGCACAGCAAGGTGTTTTGGTGCACTGCCCTATGCCAAAATCATATGAATAAGCCACTAAGAGGCAAGACAGTTGTCTTGTGCACCCCAAATGTGGCCTAGATTCTTATTATACATGTAGAAGCATTATAGAGTATTAAATCAAATGCAAGACGTTTTTATACAGTGCTCAAGTATTTCAAAGGTGCTGCCATGTGCAATAATAAAAGGAGGTACAGTGAAATTAAATATTGCCTAGGATCACACCATTCAGTCAAGCAAGGAAGCTGGGATTGAACTCAGGTTTTCTGCTTTCTCATTGTGAATTTCAGACACTAGATGGTTATTACTTTCTCCTGTTTTACATCACAGGTCAATGCTTTGTTTTGAATTCTTGCTGCATGAGGTTAGAATGTGAGTGGCAGTGAAAAGCATCAAGCAAACTTGGCTCTTTTTGGTCTTAAGGGTCTAAGAGGACCTCAAGGTGAGCCAGAGCAAGGCATCTGTCTCGGACATGGCTTGAACCTTCAGTCACTCAACCAACTCTAAAGCCCGCCTGACATGAATTTAAATTTGAATTCCAACAAAGGCATCTTACCTTTTCATCCTTCTGGGATCGATAAAATAGCTAACCCAATCCTGCAAAACTATAAAATATCCTGTAGCCTGTGTAATGTAGAACACAAATTGATATATTTAACTGAAACTGTTTTCAAGCAATGCTAAGTTTACAATGTGTTGTATACTAGAACCCCTATAAATAAAAGTCTCAAAAGTACGGAAGGGCATCAGTTATGTTGCTTTTTTAAATCACAGCACTTGCAGATATCTTAATTAAGTTGTGTGCTGTGGAGTAATGGTTAGTCATTCAGAATTAGGTACATCTTAAAAAGCACCATCAATTATGCTTTTCAAAAACGTTTGAGATATATGTTTTAAGTGTTGTAGTTTGTAGTGTCCAGCTTTGGACCATGCTTAAAACGTTGTGTTATATGAACATAAGTTGTTAAAGCCACCGATTATGTTTGGCCTAGTTAATGTTGAAATGTATGGCAGCTTCTGGTACAACTCATATCCACATCGCAAGCCCCACAACCACTACATTTTTCCCAGGTAAACTCCAACAGGTTTCCCTTGCCAAAATGTGCCTGAGAAAAATTTTGTTGGGGGATAAGTGCCTTGTAAATCACAGAGCATGCAGGTTTTGGTGCAGAGAACACTAAAATCTGTATCTTATGTCCCATTTTCAGACAAAACTCACAATTTGTGCTATTTCTCACACTGGATAAATTGAGACCCCCTCTTAGTATCTAACTTAACATGTGCAATAGATATCACACTCTCCTCCAAGGCATTTGTAATCAGGGCCTAAGTAGAATTACGTAGTTCACAGTACAAAATTGTGCAGTCCTAATGAGCATAATTTTCAATGTGTTTTTTGGGAAAAGATATATGCATGCTTTATTGTTAGATACACGTAAGCTTGGAATGGAGCCAAGAGGAGTGAGAGATGCAAATACCTACCACCAGCACAAAGGTGACTGACTCAACTTTGTGGAGTAGTTAGGATTTGGGACTGCTTTGCAGTAGGGGTGTCACCTTTTATGGAAGAACCAGGTCTTACCCGCATCCCTGAATCTGAGGTGGTTTTGGATGTTTCTTAACTTAGCAGGGAGTGAGTTTTTAAATGTTGCTTTGTGGACAGAGAAGGAAGCTCCATCAGTGTGTAGCTTCCTGAAGGAAATGAATGAGTGCTGGGATGCCAGTTTTCGAGGTCAGAGTTCTAGTCTGTGTGTATCAGTGAAGCTTTGTTTATATTCCCCTGTTGGTAATGAAAAGTGATCTGAAAGAGGAACATCTGACCAAGTATTTTGAGAGCAGGAGATACTAGGGTAGGCCAAGAAGAACCCCTTGGAAGCAGGAGCTGCCCACATTCTACATAGGGCCTCTAGGCAGACCTCTCATGATCCTCGCTATAATAGTTTCATTTAGCTGAGGAGGCAGCAGGAGATAATGTGGAAGGGAGAGATGACTTCTTTGAGGACAGAGGACAGCATGGTTTTCTTGTCTTCTGCAATAGTTTATAGGGCAGAAAACTATGGGTCTCATTACGATGGCGGGCGGAGCTGAGTCCGCCCGCCATCGTTGCGGTGTTTGGGACCGCCAGCCAGACATGCGGCGGTCCCACCACTGCAATTAGGATGCGCCCGCCATACTGGCGGGCGCATCCAGGGCCTTTAACAGTGTGGACGGCTGCTGGCTGCAGCACTGTACGCAATGCCAAAATGCCATGCTGTGCATTTCCGTGCTCTACGTGGCAGGCACCACGCGGTGCCTGCCACGCAGTGCAGGGAAATGCAGGGGTGTACCATGGGTACCCCCCAGTGCACAGGTACCTCCCCCTCACACAAAGGGGGCCCGCTACAGGCCCCCGAATCCGTTTCCGCCTGTCTTTTCACGGTGGGATGTCCGCCGCAAAAAGACAGGCGGAAAGGGATATCGTAATCCCTACGGCGGTGCCTGCAAGGTGCCGCCGCAATGTTGCCGCTTAGTTTAGTTCCGCAAGGCGGGCGGACAAGGACCACCTTGTGCAACCATGGCGGACTGTCTTTCCGTCCGCCGCAGACAGATTGGGATTCCCACCGCCATCCTAATTCGGCGGTGGGAAAATCGGGCTCCGATGGCGGAAGGACCGGCACCTCATGGCTGGCGGTGCCGGTCCTTCCGCCATCATAATGAGCCCCTATGTTAGCAGGAGGGTCAGTACTTAAAATGGATAAAACTTTGTGAAGGTATTTTCTGTCTCTGCAGTAATTGCTTCCTGCTCAGATTAGCCAATATGTTAACTCAAATGAGGCTGGGATTAGGTTTGCAGGGCCTCGCGATTGTGCTTCATTTCCTGCCTGCCACAACAAAGCAGAGACTAGTTTGTCAGCAGTCCAGTCTTTTTCCCACACTATTATTATTTCAAAATGTTATGCAATTTTTCTAATTTAGCCACATCATTCTTATTAGACGACGGACTCGTGCATCCGAAGTTCTTTCTGGGATTACTTCATCATACTGCTACTAAGCTTTCACCCCGAAAAGTCTTTTTTCATACGTCATTTGCTTCACACAAGAATTCAATAGGAATCTGCAAACATTGTTATCAGTAAATACATTCTCATTCTTCGAGCACTGTTGCAAATTATTTTCACGAATGTTATTGCTATTTAATAATCTGCTCCCATTTGTGTTCAGGGATACATTGCAGGCTTGAATGTCAGCCCTGAGTTGCCAAGGCCTTTATTCACTAAAATGGCAGCAATAGTTGTAGTGGCATCAAAGGTTGATCCTGTTACCCATGCTTAGCTCCACAACAGCTACTTATTTGCTGCCCAGTGGCTAGGTAGAGGGAGTTGAATGTAAAAAATACAAAAGACTTTTAAAGCTCTGTTTATTTTCTGATTCTTTCACTTAGACAAGGGGTACTGAGTCCAATGCGATGACTGCCAAATGGAAAACTAGGTCAACATCTCTTACCCTTGGTAATCCCAGATTGACACCCATCTGTGACGTGGGGGTATCATCTATAATCAAGATTGTGTGCTCAGTTTCTATCCTTAATGCATGTTATTAGAGCAAATCTTATCAAACATGGGTTGTGTTTCTTGCTAAATGACTACCCAAGCATTTCAAACTCAAAAATATTTGGTGGGAGTTGTCACAAAGTACCAAATAATATATATTCAACATTCTTTGTGCTACAGAGCTATATATACTATAGTAACATCATATTTAGAAAATAAAAGTATTGTGTGCAGGTAAATGAAGCATGAACAGAGCAGTTACTAAATAAATGTGCTTAAACTGGATTATTTGCTTCCAATTTTCCAAACCTTCCTTTGGTGGAAGGATAGTGAAATATCTTGTAAAATATTTTTTTAAGTCTAGTTAGGTTGACACAACTGGCCCAGAGTATTTGGAGTGTACGACTTGCCCAAGATTGCGATGTAAAATAGAATCTGGTGTTTCACATTGCACCAGGTTTACTGGCCTAATGTGTATTAAAATAGAATATTTGTTATTCAGTGTGCTAAAATTCCTTGAGAGCCCCAAAATCATGTTATGCCAAGAATAATGTTACTGACCCTGTGTGCTTTAAAATGCACTATTTGCCACATGTAGTCTCAAAGAATGACTCTGTGTTTTACGCACTACATCGGAAAAGTGAAGGGAGCCCCCCACAAGTAATTTTGATTCGGCTCTTATGATGTCTCTGTCTCCACTAATCCATGTGTTAGCCCCCCCCCCCGAAGTTTGAGTCTAGTTGCACCCCTGCCAAGACCTAAAGGGAAACTGGATGTGAACGAGGAATTACCATAGGAATCAGTTGTCCATGGCGCCCCAGCCTGCTTGGTGTTTGGAGAAGGATATGCTCTACACGCTGTGCTTAATTACTGTGTGTTATGTTGATAGTGCTGCACACAGTGTGCAGTAACGGTATGCTGTCCTAACCCATCAAAAACTAGTCAGAATCAGGAGAAATTATCTTTCTGAAGCGTACAAAAGTAAACTCTTTGGATATAGCCTAGGAGGCTGTTAAAACAACTGTTTCAGTTTTAGGGCAAATGTAATTGGAGAACATCAATATGCATGCACTGTGTTATATTTTACAATGTTCCCGAATGACTAGAAAACAAGCAGTTTGAAATTTGTAGGGTTTCTGCCCCTAACATACATGTCCGAGCTTCAACTTCATGCTCTTTAGCTTAAATATCTGTCGCTGTTACACAAGTTTGTCCAGTCATGGTTACCGCAGGTAAGTGCGGTGGGGTGGGAGCGGTGAGGGGCATGAAGGGAAAGGTGACAGACGACGGAATAGGGAAAATAAAATAAATAAATCCTATTCCATTGTCTGTCGACTCCCCCCGCCCCACCCCACTGCGCTTCTCTGCAGGAGCCGTGACTGCGTTTGTCGCCTTCTTTCTGGTTTAATGCAGGAGCCTATAACCTATGTAACCCTCCTATTTTTTGTCTCATACAACTTTTGTGCATTTTTGTGCTTGGAAGTGCACAAGTGCTTTAAACTTTTAGCACTACTGGATGGAAGAAAACGCTGGCTGGTGGCTTCCTTGCAAAGATTCACTACACAGGTGCCTCTATTCATTACAGCCCGCAGCTCACCTCTGGTATTACTTTCAATCTCCCGTCCTTCTGCCTGTATCCCCTGACCAATCTGCCTCTATTCTCTGCCCATCTCCTTTCTCTCTGCCCTTTCAGCTCTTTCACTTGAGCTCTGTACTCTCTCATCCCACTTGTATTTTATCTCCCTTCGCTCTCTCACTTCTATATTTCTGCACTGCTCTTCTCGTCTACCCTTATTTAACATTTTAATTCTATGTTTTTCCTTGCTTACTTCTCTCTACCTACTTCCTGCACTTTCATATTCTCTTCACTACATTCGGTCATGCTCTTTGACTTCTATATTTTGCCTACAATGTCACCTTATACCCATGCCTTTTTTTCCAGGTAACAGTTGTTATGCTCTCATTCTAATGTGTTACTATTTAGTTTTGGATATTTGTTCAGCACCAAAATCTCAAGACAAGGCATTGCTTTGGCCTGTCAGTCTCATCCAAAGACCTCGATCACTAAGTCCTTGCAGCATGCATGTGACGTCACACCCTCCACTTGTGTGTGAGGCAAACCCAGCAGTGAGCCTAGGGAGGCCTGGCCCCATGATCACTACCGACTTTTTTGGGCCAGAGCAGACTTCCCATGAAATCTGTACGTTGACTTTGGAAAAAATGCAGTACCTCATTTTTTAGGTCTCGCCTAGACAATAATGTCTTATTGATTATATAGAAAGTAACAAAAATGCTTATAACACTTTCTTATTATAACTTTTTAACATACTGCACAGCACCCACGCTGCTCTGCAACATAGCTTAAAGATATTGGCAAAGCCAATAGCTCTGGTTAAACACTTATAAGGTCCCAAAAGCGAGACCTATTGGATTTGCCAATGCTTGGTATTTATTGTATTAGTGTGTGTTTTTGTGTCTGTGTACCTTACATATTTTTTCACTTTTTTGTGACTTTTTGTTTTTTTGTTTATTTTTCCCTATACTTTCTTATTTCTTCCTTCCTTGTTCCTGTTTAATTTTCTTTTTTTCACCCTAGCCAGCACCATGGCAGAGCAGGGTGACCAGAGGAGCGGCGGCATCAGGCCCCCCTGAACAGCCAGCAGCAGCTGAATACCTATTGGACGGCAGCACAGCCAAGGGCTGCAGCCCCGCTCAATCTTTTGCAAGGCGGAGGTGGCAGCACTCTTTTTTTTTCAGCGCCAGCTCCCCGTCATGCTGGCAGCAGGTGGCAGGCCTGGGAACAGGTACCCTGTGATGGAGCATCGGCTGCGTTAGGGGAGGGTGTGCAAGTGTGTGCGCTGCTCCACCAGGTCCAGCACACCCAGCAGCAGCTGATGCACTGCTGGGCAGATATCCTGGACCAGGAGCATGACCTGCTCAACCTGCTAGGAGTCAAGATTGCGGGGCTTGGTGAGTAATTATTTGTTGTTTGTGTTTTACAATGCTAAAATAAATCAGAATAGCATGCTGCTGATACTCAGAGGTAAGCTATGTTTAATTTATATTAAGAATATTATGTGATGCAGTTTGAGCTAGGCAGGTGCTCGACACTTCCTAATCATACTCATCGGTGCTCGCTTTGGCTGATATTATTTAAGAAGCCATTGCAGACTCTTCCATTCTCCTGCCACCATGGTAAATTAGTGATATCAGTGAGTTAGCATTCTCTGTTACTTTCCTTTATGTAGCTCATACAGTTCCAAGAAATCTCACAGTGATGTGTAGTATGCATATATGCACTGCAAAAAAAGGAGACTGAGTTAGTCCGTCAAAGGGGTTGAGGAATGAGAATAGGCAATCTGATTTAGAAAAGTACAATGTTACTGCATTTGTCTGTCATAATAATTTTGTGGGGATTAACTGAACCACTAATCAATTTTTTCCATCTTCTTTATTTCTTACATCAGCACCCAAGGGCAAGAAGAGGAGCACTTCAGAGATGGGTCTGGGAAGAGCTGATGAGTAGGCACCGACCACCAGCGACGCTGCGGAGGGCTCTGCTAACCCCAGTAAGTCCTATTACTTATCATTATTATTTCCCTAACTCTTACCTCTGCCCACTATTTTATACTATGTTTAATTTTACCATGTTTATTTTTATAGTCTCCTTTTTTTCCAACTCCCTTATCTAAGTTTTGTTTAGTTCTTGTTATCCCTGCATTATCCTTTTTTCATATTTCATATTTCTTTTGTAGCTGATTTTCTCCTGTATGTACCAGTCTGTAATTTTCTTCTGCTTTGTTAGTAATCTTTACCTCTCTCCTGTATATCTTGTGGTACTGTAAGACTGAGAACAGATTTTTGGTACTATATTGTCTTCTGGGAAGATTGTAGGCCGCAATAAGCCAGTATGATGAATAATATTCACCAAGCATGTTTGCTTGTTTTGAGAAGGCTTACTTTTTCTTGCTCATGCTAACAGTTAACAAGAGAGTGGCCATGGTCACGGACCGCCCTTCCAGTGTTGTGCTGTGTAATTCATTTATACAGTATACCAGCAGTTTCCATGATAGTGCAGCATGGCTGGAAAGTATAAGGTCTGATTGTATTTTCCAACCAACACCATTTGTCTTTCATTGGCCATTATTCCACCCCTTCATTGTGCTTCATTGACTCAAAGTCATCATCACAGGCTATAGCTTTGCCACTCCATTATGAAAGGTTTTTGGTTGGCTTGACTACCTGGATTTTCTAACATTGTCAACCAACAAAATGCCCAGAGTAATATTTGATAGAAGATACTGCTAACTGAACTGTAGTAATATATTGCGGTTGCAATTTTTTGATTATTAAAATTAAGGAGAGCTGTATCTGGAATCTAAAAATGTGAAATATTTTTTTCGAGATGGACAGACCACTAGTGCCAGCTCAAATTCTGCTGCAGGAGAAGAGTTAGTTGGAGGGGGAGTAGCAGCGGCAGGGACTGATGGTGGTAAATCACAAATCACAATGCTTGCTTATTGACAATTACTATTATACTCACTAGCTACAAAGCCGTCATCATGACTTCTGATTGTAAACCCCTCTTTAGCAGCTACAGCCGTGGTTGAGTTCTTGGCCTCTTCTATATGCAACTCCACAAAAACTCACATAATGACCGCTAAAATGATGGCTTGATGGAAACGGGAAAGAACAGAAGGTTAAAAGAAAGGATGGGTAAAAATGGTATATGAGTGAAATGATGTGTGGGTGGGTGAAAGAGTACATGGGTGGGTATTGGGTAAATGGACGGATGGGTGAAATGATAGTTGAAAGAAAGGGTGGATACTGATTGGATGGATATAGATTGTACATTTTGGTGAAAGACTGGATGAGAGAAAGTAAAGCTTAAATCATGGTGGGTATGGGTGAAAATAGAAGAATGAAAGGATACATGAATAGTTGCGTGGATGAATAAACAAGGAAGCAGTTCTGGAGAGGGGCATGCTGCTCACCTACTTTACTTACTTGGTTTTATGATAATCAAAGCTATGGTTCAAAGGGAGTATTATATTTTGGCTTACTCCTTTGACTCACTATGTTTGCAAGTGAGGCAGATATTTATCATACCGATCATCATTCATCATCCCCCTCCCTGCCCATGACATTTTGACACCCATGAGCTAAGTGCAGTATGGTTCAATTCATGACTGTAGTTTTGGCAGGGCAATGTGCATCTGCTTCAGTTAATGCAGCATTTACATTTTCAATGCATTCAAAACTGAACCCACAAGGTGTGTTTCCCTTCGCCCACTCAGTCCCCTCTTAAGATTTCACTCCTTTATTCTTTCCTAAGTTATTCCATCCCAGCCAACCAAAAAAATTGAAAAATCCATTCTAGGAATGTTCCGCATTTTTATGGCCATATGAAGTGATTCACAGATACATTTCAGCATTTCCCATAACAGATCTACGTCTGTTCAAATGTTTCCCTTTTGACTTTGGTCAACTACAGTGGCTGAATAAGCCAAAACTTAGTCACATGATGATGATCAGTGACACCCAACAATTCTGTAGCAAAAGTTCTACCTACCCGGCCTAGTCCCTCTACCTTACCCTAAAGTAGAGTAAATCAAGTTTCATTTTCTTACTGCGCAGGGAATTAATTCGTTGAAAATAATTTATCGTGGAGGGCGAGGCCTGTGAGTAAAGTGGGGCTAAGTTCCTGAGTTCAAGTTTGGTGTATGGGATACTCTGTGATGAATGTGCCAAATACAATCCATGCTTCCCATTCCTTTCCCTGTAGTGCAGAGTATCTTTTTTTCCCACTGTCTACTTACGGCATGCATATACGTGACATGTGTGGCGTAGTATCTTATTTGTTATTCATCTGCCTCTTTGGAGTCAGGGTAGAATTTGAAAGTCATTTGGAGAAGAACAGGGCCATTGGGATTAAAGGAAGATAATTGTCCACTACAGCTGCCGCAGCTGCAGACTGCAGAGAGTAGCAAAGTACCCAATGTGCTGGCTAGCATGCCTCTATAAATTTAGCACAACAACCTGTACTCCAATGAGCATAATGCCTTACTCATTAATGGGAGGTCATTTTTTTTCCACCCAAAGTATGTACTGCTACTGTGTCACTCACTATTTAATTTCAAACAAGTGTTTACTGAGAGCATCATTTACAATTTGTCTTTTTTCTTTTTGTTTTTCTCCTGGTGTAGCTACTCCTGCTGGTCCACTACCATCACGACTAGGCAGGAGATAGCAGCCCGGCTGCTGTGGCAGAGGCTGGAGGCCAACCAGTTACAATACCAGCGGCTGGTGGTCCTGGAAATGGTATAAGTATCTGCCTCACACCCGGGCCCTAGTTCAGCAAGCCAGCTACAGCCTCCAGCCTCCTAGCCACTATATCGCCATCGCTGTCACAAGCTACAGTCTCTAACTGCCACTGACCACTCATTCCAGGGCATCATTCTGTAGCGAATTGACTCTTTGGGGAGCCGGTTAGAGACCCAAGAGGGGGGATTGAGCAGAGTCTGGACCAGCTCTGGACCAGAACTGACACTGCCCTCTTCTAAGCCCTTTTTTTTTTTTTACATTTTTTGTTTTAGTTGGAGAAACTGTTGTTGTCGGAGGAGAGGGAGGAAAGGAAGTTGGGACTGGGTGTTTTATTTTTTTGTTCTTTGGACATTGGTTGGGGATGGAATGATTTGTTTGGGGAGAGGGGTGGCCCTGCTGTTTGAAGAGAGAGTGGGTTTATTCTTGACTGTTCAAATAAAGGGAAAATATGTTTTCCATACTTTATGGACAAAGTTGTTTTTTTCTGTTTTACTTTTACTTTGCACTGCTGCCTTTTTGTGCAGCCTGCTTTTTAAAAGTATTACTCAAAGTGCATGCCAGTTAGGAGGGTATGCTGCCATTCCCTATATTGCCCACTGAAACTTTAGGTAAACAATTACATATAGTTATCTCATCTGCAGAACAAGTTAGTTGCAGACTAAGTAAAGTAGTTGACTTCACCCCATAGTTCTTTTACCTGAATAGGTGAAGTGATGGCTGATGGCTGCTCCCTCTGTCAATCTTCCAACATCTTACTGGAGGTTTTCCCAAGGTGCCTTCTTTATGGTAGTGCGCTAACAGGGATGACATCATAGCGAGGTCCTACTCCCACCTAGATGATCTCCAACTGTAGGAGTAATCAAAATGAAAGAAAAAACAAGAGTTAGTAGGCTATACATATACATTTATATTATAGCTTTAGAAAGACTGAGGACAGACTACTACCACCATGACACATCAAAATTTACCACATATTATAACAATAACTAGCAATAATAAATTATTCTGAACAATGCTGAGCATGGAATTTGAAAACCAAAGTTATGAAATCCTCAATTCAGGAAAAATAAACTCATAGACAAGGTTAAGCATTTTATTTATGCATAACAAAGGCCTGAATAATGAAGTTGATGTTGAGGAATGAAGTTCTTACTCAGGGATAGTTGGGTAAGTGGGGCTGGTGTGGGCTATTGCTCATGTAATAGAAGATCCCTCAGTTAGTTGGTGTCACACTTAACTACATCCACCCACCCAAGTGTGTGATCTATTTGGTGAAAACTAAGACACTTCTCCCAAACAATTACACAGCTTGGGGGAACAGGGTTAGGGGTTTGATGAATGGACAGGAAAGGGGATTTGGGGAAAGGTGTGACAAAGACAAACACAACACAATAACAATATTCATCCAGGTGATGAGCAGCACATCATCAATCTGTTGTGAAAGGAATCAAAGGAATGAGAATGACATAGCTCCGTTAAATGTACTGCAAACAATCCTTCTGTCCTAAAGACCCAAGTTATTAAATAGCTAATTGTTCTATCTTCTAGGTTTGAAAAAATCTAATTATGGAAGAGTAAATTGAACCCCCTTCTCACTGTAACAACTGTACCAGCTGTACTGAGCACATGCTCAGCAGACACACTGGCAACAGGACAATCCAGACACTATATTGCCAGCCTGCTGAGCTCTGGCCATTGGTGCATCTTCCCATATAAATACATCAATGGGTTTTGATCCACAGAGACATCTTTTGGGTCATCCAGATACTCCTGGAACATACTGTGAATGCTCATTGGTGCTGCCACTTGCTCTACCTCTTTTGCCTTCACCTCTGCTTGGACTTAGCCCCTGCTATTTGATACCAAGTCAATACAGAGGTTGTAGACAATTCTTGTGTTCCTGTTGTTGCTGCCGTTGGCATTCTTGTTGCTGGTGTTGGCTGCTCTGAGACAACAGGCTGCCCTCTCTGGAAGTTAAAGGTGGCACCCCAGAATTGTGGAATGGGACTCTAAGTTCCAGCCGTTATTCTTCCAGGTCTCCAGCTTGCTTTACAAACCACCTCTTATATTTTGAATTATCTCCTTCAGAAAAATGAATGAAAGTGACCAGATATGTTTTATACCGTGGATCAAGTAGTGTGGCACAGATGTACTCTTTTGACAAGATGATGTCATTTTGCAGCCTTGCATTGCAAGCCAAGAAAAGGATTAAGCTCTCAGCCAAGGCCTGCTGTTCTGTGTTTTTGTTAACACCTGCCAGTGCGAACTGTTCAGACACCTTTAGCTGGTCCGGTAGCAGATGCAACAATGGAATAGCTTGGCCCATCGTACTGTACTCCTTGCTAGATTCCTGTGTGAAAACCTCAAAAGGTAGTAGCATCTGTGTCAGGCATTTGACTAGGTCCCATTTGCCTGCATCCATTGTCATAGCTTTCCCAATGGCATCCCCTCCTCTTTGAATGACAAAGTCATTGATCGGTCTGTCCTGCTCAAACAGACATTGCAACATGTAATAGGTTGAGTTCCAACTTGTTGGCACATCCTGTATCAGGGCTTTAACTGATACTCTATTAGTATGCTGAATTATCTGCAGCTGCTTCCGAGCTTTAGAAGAATGGCTGAAATTAGTGCAGATTCTTCTGCAGGTAGTCAGTATGTTGCTGACTAGGTCTTCTTTTTTTTTTAGAAAGTCTTGCACAACCAGGTTGAAGCAATGCAGCAAACACAGGAGCCTAAACAAGCCACAGTCTTCCATTGCCTTCACTATGTTACTGCCATTATCCGTGGCAACAATTCCAATTCTGAGACCTCTGGGGTGCAGCCATTCAGACACCTTACTGTGAAATTCATTGAAGATGTTTGTAGCTATATGTGATTTTTCCATGGAAAACGCCGCTACTGTTGAATGCCCCCGAACACACTTAAATGTTTCTTCATGCCAGAGACCTGTAGATATCTTTTGCTTTACCGATAAAGGTAGAAGCCTCTATGCCGACCTATTCAACCAAAAAAATATACTGTCATTCAACCACATTCTTACCATACCACACAACTCATACAGCATACAAGTTAAAAAAGTTTCGACCCTGTGGAGGGACCGCTTTTGCTTTATGAGAAGTGGTCCCTGGGAGCATAACCCATTGAGCTGGGTGCTTTGGAAACATCTTCATCGGCCCCTATGCAACCAAATTGGGACCCTCCACAGGGTCAAAACTTTTTTAACTTGTATGCTGTATGAGTTGTGTGGTATGGTAAGAATGTGGTTGAATGACAGTATATTTTTTTGGTAGTGGATGATGAGAGTCAGTTTTATTTAACCTCATTGTTTTTTGGGATGTCCTATGCTATAATAATGGATTGATACCTAAGAATAATTATTTATGAAAATTTAGTTCATTACATGTGTTATAAATGTATGTACTTGTGCAACATATTTTAGAGATACAAAAAAATATATAAAAATAACTTGCATAATAAAATGTTTTGTAATTTAGTAAAAGTCTGTTGATTTAATTTTATGTAAGGTCATATGTCTAGACAGTTGTATACCATGTGGGTGTGATGGTAACATAGAACCTTAGTGGTCGTGTATAAAATTAAATAGGTCAGCATAGAGGCTTCTACCTTTATCGGTTTTTCTCTCCTCCCTCCTCTTGGACCTAAATGTAATTCAGGGAGGGCCTTTTTCTCCTCACTAGTTATCTTTTGCTTTACCCCGCAAAAGAGATTGTGATGCAGCACTGGAGCAGCAACTCTGGAAAAATAGGTCCGACTTGGAACCTTCCATTTTGGGCAGATGGCTGCCACAAATTCTAAGAATTCCACTCCTTCCACAAAAGAAAAAGGGAGGAGGTCTAGCGCTAACATTTTTGCCAGTTTCCTGTTATAAAATTGTGTAGTTGGGTGGTTGCGGTCATAGGGTCCCTCCTGCCTAAACATGCCTCTATTAGTAGCCCAGATGTTCTTCTTTTCTGGGGCCACTGATGCAGGCGACTTTCAGGACATAGGTGGTGGAAGGTTTCAATGTGTGTCATGCTGGGGTAGTCACTGTATACCACAGTGTCTCCACCTGACTCTTCTTGTGCCATTGTGACATCACTGAGGCTGTTGCACTGCTGGGGACAGGGCTGCTTTGCATGAGGATGTCACCTTCTTCCTCACCACCTCCCACCGTGATTGGACTTGTAGCTGATGTTTCCCAGCTCTCTTCACCTTTACCACCACATTCAGCAGTTTTTGTAAGGTACTCCTCCCACCGGATTGTGTGATAATATTTCATATTGGGTGTTTAGCCTCCAGTACCATAATGTGACCCAGGCTTACCTCGATAAACATTGTGTGGCGAATGGTGCACATTGCAATGGGCTCTCCCTCTTTGTTAGGCGTAAAAAAGTCCCAAACTGGGGAGGAGTACTTTTTACTGGGCCAATGCCTGCAGAACTGGAGGTAGATGGATGTGTCGTCCATTGCCTCTCTGCAGTGCATACTTCTACTGAGGTAGGTGTTAGTGCAGGTTTCAGCTTTAGCGTTGCAAATATGGTAGCTGGTGGTTTTACCTGTGCCACATCCCTCCAAGCAGGTTGAATAGTAATGTCGGACTCCTGTGTGCCAGTTCCAAAATGACTAGCTCGTCTTTGTCATCCTCCTTATCATCCCCTTCCATAATTCTAAGGCGTTCTGGAACTTTTTTTTTCCCTTGCCCCTCCTAACGTCTCCCAGACTCTGCTGGGGTCCACTACATGTACCTATCATCATCATCAGAAGTTGTGCTAGGGGAAGATGGTGGAGTAGTACCCTTCCTTTTCCTTACTGGAGATCTGGAAACCAATGATTCTAAAAAAGGAGGTTCTTGCTTAGTAGGAAGCTCAGCCTCCTGTTCTGCTCCAACTTCAGGAAGATGTACTATTGCTGGCTGTAGCTGCTGCCACTTTGCTCTGTTTCCTGAAACAATTAGGTACTACTTTGCGAAAGGGACAACTCAAATTCTGTGTCCTTTCTTGTTGGCGTCACCATGATTGCAGTGGCTGCCTCATGGACAGACATGGTTTTGGGCTTAGGTTGGGATGGTGTTGTTGATGTGGAAGTACTGCTCCCAGGTTCCTACCCAGCGCTGGTCCGTCAGGCACACGTCTCCAGAAAAAGGTTGTGGTGAGCATACTTCTTCTCACTAACCACTTTCTTGGGAGCAATTTTCTTTGGGACCATCTTAAAGCTCTCAGTTTGCAGTGGTACTAAGCTGCACAAGCAAAAGAGATTGGAGGACTGACGTCACTGTACAGGCCTTCTGTTTGGCAGTACTGTGGGTGATATCTCTTCTTCTCTTGTGCACCTAAAAGCAAGGAAACAAGAAAAACATTTAGTGAAATGTGGCATTGCTGCAGTTTTAATTAATACAGACAAAGGCAATATTAGATTGGTCGGTTACTTAGGCAATAAGAAATCAACCACTTTAAAGCCAAACCACACCGCCAAACCATAACATTTAATTTCCAATCATGATAACACAACATACAGATATAGTTCTGTGCTTTATCTCCATCTATTCTAAAGGAAACACCTGTGGCACCCAGGGAAGTGCATGGGTAAATGGAAAAATATATTTTTTTTAAATGAAGGTTAGTGTGCGCCTATCACAAGAAATGTGGTCTGGGGGAAATGGAGTAATCATTAAACACCGGATGATACTGATGTATCTGCAGTGCACTGCAGCCAGGGAGTCCAAAAGGAAATGGAATTATACCTAAAAAAAATGAATGCTGCTGCACAGCTGTGCACCTATGGTGGATGGATGGATGAATGAATGGTGGAACTTATAAAGTGCACAGCTACTACTAGAGAGTCGCGATGCTAGACCAGAGATAGGCAGACCAACTTAGTTCTTGAACATGTGGGTTTTCAGATGTTTATGAAAGGTATTATTATCCTGAATGCTTCTAAGGGATATAGGGAGAACATTCAATGTATGGCAGCTAGTACTGAGCAGGCCGAGCCCCCCCATTTTTTCCGTCCTTTGTGAGGGATACACAGAAGAGGAGATGACTGAGATCTCAGGGATCTATTAGGACAGTAGGGGATCATTATATCCTGCATGAATGTAGGGACAGTCCTGTAGAAGGCTGCATGTGCTATTGTCTGTCCTTTAACAATAGCCCTCTTCTTAACTGGCAGCCAATGTAACTGGTTGTGATAGTGACAAAGTGAAGAGCATTTAGGCAGGTTACACAGGAGGAGTGTGGCCATGTTCGGTACTTTTTGAAGTCTTTGTATCAGGTAATCCAGTAAACCAAGGTAAGGATATTAGCATGGTCAAGTCTTGATAGAATCAGAGCTTGGGCCAAGGTTTTCTGAGTATCCTAGAGTAGAAATATTTTACATTTTTTCAAACTTTGAGAATCCAGCCAGGGGTTTTAATTATAGCTGAGATCTGGGGCTTGAAGAATAGTTTAGTATCTATAAGAACTCCCAGTTTCCTGTCCATTTAGGTCGGGCGGGGGGAGCACAGTTGGTGGGAATTATAACCACATAATAGAACCTCTGTTTTATCAGGGATTGCACTGTAGTGCATTAGCCGGTTCACTGATAGAATATCGATGACATAAATATCGATGTTCAAAATATCGGGAAAAAAATATAGACTACAAACATATCGACTCCCATACCTAAACAGGTAAGTACACAAATATCGAATCAAAAATATTGATGTAAAAAATATTGATTTAAATATATATATAAAATAAAATAATATATATTAAATATATTAAATATTAAGAGTACTTTTAACAAAATAAATTATATTTAATATACATTTTAACAAAATATAACAAATAAACTTAATTAAAAAAAGATAAACACACAGACATACTAATGTATACATATATATATATATTTACTTAAAAATAATTGATAAACTATTATCTTTAATTTATTTTAAAACTTTAAAAGTATATAAAAATTTAATATATTTACATCTCAATAATTTAGAATATAAAAAACATTCTATAATAAATTAAAACATTAAACTATTAAAAAATATTTAAACTTTCATTTCCCAATACAATCAATGCAACAGTAGGGAAAGTGTTGGATAGCAAAATAATTAAATTTACTATTCCAACTCCAGTGAGTGCAACAGTAGGGAAAGTGTTGGATAGCGGAGGGGTAAAAATGATTATTCCCACTCCAAAGAGTGCAACAATAGGGAAAGTGAAGGATAGCGGAGGGGTAAAAATTACTATTTCCACTCCAAAGAGTGCAACAATAGGGAAAGTGTTGGATAGTGAACGGGTAAAAATTACTATTCCCACTCCAGTGAGAGCAACAGTAGGGAAAGTGTTGGATAGCGGAGGGGAAATATTTACTAACATTAATTAACAACTATATATTAATTAATTAAATACAAATTACTTCCCACCCTTTACTCCTATAAACACCAAAACACACACCTAAAATTAATTACACAATTACCATAATTAATTACCAATTAATTTATTAAAATTAACATCCAATTATTAATTAATCACTTAAAAATAAATTACTTCCCACCCTTAACACCTATAAACACCACAACACACACCTAAAATGCATTACACAATCACCATAATATATTACCAATTAATTAATTAAAATTAATTAACAACCAATTATTAATGAATTAATAATAAATTACTTTACACATTTAACACTATAACATCTCAATTAAACAAATAAATAAAAAATAATCAGTACATTTAATATAATTAAATTACTTCCCACCCTATTCCCCTATAAACCCACAACCCGCTACAGAACTAAAAATGCAAAATCAAATAAAAAAACATTAATAGCTACTAAAAATGTAACACATATATTACAAATACAAACAATTCTTATACAAAAAACGTACAACACATACATATAAAATATATACTTAAATACATAACATTAATAAACAAACGATATATTTGTAACAACTATATTTTTGCAAACGATATTAAACACTTCAATATTTTTAAAATTTATATTACTTACCTTAAGTCGATATTCTTGACAACGATATTCTTGCTGTCGATATTTCTGACCCACGATATTTGCAACTCGATATTTGTGCAACTCGATATTTGTGATTCGATATTCTGTCTCTGCACCGCATTAGCCCTCAGTTATCCCATCACAGCCGATACTCAGGCAGCAAATGTGTTGGTTTCTCCCGGCTCATTATTATTGTAGGTCAAAAGGAGTTTTGTGGCATCTGCATATGAGATTACACAGATGCCAAAATATTCTATAAGAGGCGCTAGTGGGGTCATATAGGTGTTGAACACTGTGGTGCTTAGGGCAGAGCCTTGAGGCACTCCATACTTATGTTTTTTTTGCATCAGAGTAGTAGGGTTTAAGCCAAAGTGCCTGTTCCCAATATTCCCGAAAGGACCTCAACCAGGACCACATCTTCCCCTCTACTCCAATCTGGGTGAGAAAAAGAGGCAGAATCTCATGAGAGATAATGTTGAATGCCGCTGAGAGGGCACGTACAACTAGATACATTGTCACTAGTCCTTTGCCCCTCTCGCTCTTTTAAATTAGGCAGTTTACCTTCTTAATAAATTGTTTGCTAGTACTAACTGACCTATTTTAGATTCACATCCCCCACATGTACACACACTAGGCCCCTCACCCCCACCGCACCCACCAGCAGGAACAAAAGATCCCTGATAAAGAGCCCCGGTCTGGGTGCCCATCAGGTATTGCAGCGCCGACCTGACGAGGGGCAGGATCATATGATGAAGCATGACACCTAGCTTGCTGGGTGTGTGAGAGCCCTAGTTCCGACAAGGGGAATTCCCCCCCCCCTTCTTTGCATACACAACAGTGGTCTCAAGTGACTCACTCTACTCTACAGTATCTCTCCATCTCTATTCTGAATCACAGAGGAACTTCGTACTCTTGTTGTACACAGCCTTGTTGGGGCATGTACGTTGGACCTCGGTAAACTTGCCCCTCAGTCCATTCTTTTGTTTGAGATATTGGTTTCTCCAGGCTCATTATTATTGTAGGTCAATAGGAGTTTTGTGGCATCTGCATATAAGATCACACAGATGCCAAAATATTCTATAAGAGGCTCTAGTGGGGTCATATAGGTGTTGAAAAGTGTGGTGCTTAGGGCAGAGCCTTGAGGCACTCCATACTTATGTTTTTTTTGCATCAGAGTAGTAGGGTTTAAGCCAAAGTGCCTGTTCCCAATATTCCCGAAAGGACTCAACCAGGACCACATCTTCCCCTCTACTCCAATCTGGGAGAGAAAAAGAAGCAGAATCTCATGAGAGATAATGTTGAATGCCGCTGAAAGCTCTAATAAAATTATCGCAGCATTTTGACCTGCGTCCAGAGTAAATTGAGGGAATCAGTGATTTCCTTCAGAGCAGTCTCCGTACTGTGCTGGGCTCTAAAGCCATATTGAGATGGATATGAAAGAGTGTGACTGTCAAGGAAGTGAGTCAGTTGAGTATTCACCATTTTTTCCAATGGCTTTGGCTGCCCAGGGAAACAGAAAAATGGATCGAAATTAGTTCAATTTTCAGTGTTTGTGTTAGGTTTTTTAGTGGTGGGATCACGTTTGCTTTTTACCATGCTAAGGGCACTATCCCTGAATGTAGAGAGGTGGTAAATAGTTCATGGAAAGTAGAACCTAAGCAGTCTCCTAGGAGGCTCACGACTTAAGGGGGAAGGGTGTCATAGGGTGAGCCTGATTTACATTTGGTGATTAGTTTTCCTCTTTCCTCAATTGAAGGAGGGATGAATTGCTTGAGTTTAGCCCGGACATGCGATGCGAGGGGGAGAATAAAGAACTTTCTGGATCCATTGGCCTGTACTACAAGCAGGTTTCCTGAATTTTCTGTATTTTAGTTTAAAAAAGGTGCTTAGTTAGGAACATTGGGTGGTCATGAGTTCGATGAGAGATGGAGTGCATTTAGGGTCAGTGAAACTGAATCCAGTTTTAGAAATTGCTTTCGCATTATTATCAGCTTTATTTATTTTGTTAGTGTAAAAAAGTGTGGTGTACCAATTTAAGGTTCAAGTGGTAGGTGCTAAGGGCTTTTTTGTACTGTCCTTTGCTGGTGGCACTATATTCTTACCGCCAGGCACGTTTGAGTTTTTTACAGGATTTCCTCTCCTCTACAACATCCCTAGTAAACCAGGGAGCAGAGGGAATGACTCTGGGGGTCCTATTGGTGGCAATATGTGTGGCTAAAGAGGCGGCCTCAAAAAGTCAATTATTGACCCTGCTTACATCAGCCATAGTGTCACCTGTAAGAGTGAGTTTGGTATCAATGAAAGTTTCCTTTAGAAGAGGAATATTGATCTTATTCCAGGCACGATTAGTGGTCTAATGATATAGTCTTCAAAACTGATTTAGCCGGACCCAGGACCAACAGAATGGTAGAAGAAAGTGATCAGACCATATAACCTCTTTTGGAGTCTCTAGGATCAGAGACGAGTTTGTTAAGATTGCATCAATGATGTGGCCAGCTTTATGTATGGACCCTGAGTCAGCGACTGTGAGATCTGCATCAGACAGTGCCTCTATTAGTCTGGCAGCCAAAGAATCTTTAGGATTGCCTAGTTGGACATTAAAATCGCCTGCTATGGTAAAATTAGCATAATGAGTAGCTTTAATGCCATGGGCAAGAGGGATCAAGGTGATGCAATTTCCTGCATAACCTGGGGGGGCAATATACAAGAACCCCCGAAATTGAACATTGGGAGCTGGGTGAGATGATGAAGCCTAAGGCTTCAGCGCTGACTAACTCCTCCACCTGAAAGGTGGTATATTTGAGGGAGTTTCCAAACGCAAATGCCACTCCACCATCTCTCCTCAATGTACGATCTACATGTAGGCAGGATTAGTCAGGGGGCAGTGCTAGATGGAGGTCAGATGACAAAAGTCTTCATTTAGCCAGGTTTCTGTCATGAAGAGGGCATCAATTTGGTCTTCCTCTATCAAATTATAAATGTTCTGTGCATGCTTGGGTAGTGAGCGAACATTGATAGGTGGTGCTTTGAGAGTCATAGGGACATCTCTGTGCTCCCTTTAATCAATGATTCCATGATTTTTAGGATGAAGCAGCATTTTTCAAGCACAGCCGCAGAGAGGGCCCTTTGTTTTTACATGCCCCAAGTTATTGCAATGCAAAATGGAGGACCGTAACTTCAACAGAGTCTCTGAGCAATATGCGGGCTCACCTTTGAGTTCCTCCCAGCATAGCGCCTGGCACTCGCAGGATGGGTGCAGACGGGCTTGCCTTAAGCACACCAGCATGGCATCCATGCAGCAGCCATCCTTAAGCAGTGTAAAAGCTATGGGTGGCTGAACCACTAGATCGCTGCTGTCAAAGATGGTATCTCACAGTGGACAGAGCCCCAACTCTGATTCTGGCCTCTCCTAACCGCACTGCAAAGCGCGTGTTTGGAAGCAGGTCGTAGATGTGTGGGGCAATGAAGGGTGTTGGCGTAAGGTAAGAGTGCCCTTTAAAGTTAGATTTGGAGTTAGATACCAGTACTGGCTATAACTGTAACACTAGGAAATGTAATGCGATTATGGGCAATGCAGAGCAGCAATTTTAAGCTAAACAAGATCAGATTCATACAGTTTTTTAAAAAGCGGAAGTTCATATTCAATGTTAAAGCAGTTTTAAAATGAATGCAGTGCGATAAGAGCAATTTTTAGCATGAGAGCAATTTTTAGCATGATTACAGTGTAGTAGAATCAGGTAATGTCAAAGTGCAGCAGAGATAAGCCTTAAACCCCCCGTCTCTTACTGGAGCTAGTCTTCTGCACAGAGTATTTGGCACGTCCGCGCAGCAGCCATCCTTAAAGCAGTGTAATAGTTATGGGTGCCTGAACCACTACATCGATGCCGTCAAAGATGGTGCCTCACAGTGGACAGAGCCCCCCCTCTGATTCTGGCCTCTCCTCACCATGTTGCAATCACGTGTTTAGAAGCAGGTCGGGGATTTTTGGGGCATTGAAAGGTGTTGGTGCAAGGTAAGATGGATGGATGGATGGATGGAGACAAAATACAAAAAACATTTAAAAAATGAGTAGATTATTTAAATAAAAAACAATATTAAAAACATTTAAAATTTAAAAAGTAAAATAAAAAATAAAGAAATAATAAAAAATAAAAAAACACAAATAAATTGTAAATAAATAATCTAAATAAAAAAGCCATTATTACGGATTGCCTGAAGTTAGATTGGGCTCATCAAATCAAACTGTTGACTTTTGTTGGAAAGATGTTTTGTGTCCTTGGTCGACCCTGTCTGATATTTAACCCCAAATCTATTACCAAAGCTGAACTGAAATGGACAAAAACAAGTTTCTACAACTATGCGAGGGCTCTCAACGAATCCGAGCAACTTCTGGAACCCTTCGTCTGAACACACGCCCTTGTGAAATCTACTCCGCACATAGAGCCTTACCTGGTAATGGTCGATAGTATCAATACTCATTTCCTAATAACTAGGTTTTGGCTAAACACATTGCACTTTTTGCTTGCAGTCCTGTAAATTTTATGCTCGTTTTAGGATGAAATACACCCCACCTTTAAAGAATTACAATTATTCTCAAATTTGACCAGACCTAACGTTTTTACAATTACTCTCCTCTGAGCATATATGCTTTTCTATTGCAGGTTTTTTTAAGGGAAACCATCTAGTTGAGGCTGACAATGAATTTATAACAGCCCCATTTTGAATGTTGCATTTCTCTCCCTTGGAGGATTCTCCAAATCTATGTATTTGTCTTTTCCCCCATTAATTTCATAGCTGATGTCAGTACTAATTACCTCCTCAAGATTTCGAATGTTTTTAATTTGTTGTATTGTGTTTTCACTTTTATTGCTGATGTGTTGTGTTTTATTGTTCCTTTATGATGTATTCTCTTATAAAACAAATAAAAGGATTATGACTGATTGAATTGAATTGATTTCTTTAATAAATCTTAAAAACAGTGCTTGAATTAAATCTGTAGGTTATCCCAACCAAAGTTGGCAAAAATACTATTTTAACGTACATTTTCCTCATACGAGCTGCTACAGCCCTACACAGAGAAAATAGCTTTTAGGGGCTAGTCACTTTAGGCACTTGTTAACATGAAATTCTTACATGTTCCACTGTTAAATACCAAGTACCCTACCGTTTGGGCAACAGGGCCTATTTTGGGGTTGCTTACTTAAGTGGGGTTCCTTCCTGTGAAAAAGAGTTATCTTGACAGTTTTGCCTGGCACATGAGATGTAGGCATGAAGCCAAGATTTTTCATTGTCAGCCTAAGCAATGACAAAATATGTGCTGCTGTTCACAGGTGATATTTAACCTTCTATACCACTGGTGTATTTTAGACTATGGCCTTGCTGGAAAAACCAATTAGGGATTTGTCAGTTAGGAGTCAGAGCACATATGCTGGGGACTGGACAGCTGTAGACTAGTGTGCATAGTTCAATACCTGTCAGCAAAAAATGCGGATGACAATGCAAAAAGAGATATTTTCTAATAGATGAAAAATCACATTAATGTGCAACAAAATCAAAATGTATTCACCATTAACAGAACTATGAAAACACTTTGAGAAACACAAATTACATTTAAATGCAAAATAACTGTTGGTGCATCATAAGCAGGAATTTGTCAAAACTTTTACAAGCACAAATGTTCTTCCATTTCAATACATGGATTCTTCACCTTCTATGCACTACAAAAGGAGGCACTCTTTAGGCAGGAACAACATGAATAAGAGCATCGGTGGCCTGTTAGTATGGGCTCAGGGGCCACCCCCTCAGCTTTTTCCAGGCAAGAGGACCGTTTGTCAGACTGAACAAAGGTCAGTCTGACAGACACTCTTCAGGTTCAGAGCAGGCAGCCGGTAGCTAGACATGCACTAAATGTGCATGCTCCTGACTGCCTGAGCTGAACATTGCCAGATTGATGTTTTCAAAGCCCTGTGGGTGTGACCTTCACAGCCTGGCAAAAGTGCCTCGAGGCTCTCCCCTTCATGATGAGGGGGAGTGCCACTGATTGCCCAGGACCTGGGCACTTCAGTTATTTTAAGTCCTGATGTGCCCAGGGCCGAGTGTCAATCAGCGACCCCTCATCAGAGAGTAAGGTGTGGTCAGCAGTCTCGCTGACCCCATCTCACTCTGTGACGAGTGAGGGACTGTTGCCTTTCCTCATTGGGTGATCATCTATAATGAATTTGTGTGTAATTGTATGTGAATATTGGGAATGGGTGTGTGGACGTGTGTAAATGCACGAGTTTGAGTGAGTGTGTGTGTGCATGTGTGGCCTCCTGTCCCCCTCCCGGGTAAAATTACTGGCCACCACTGAATAATAGCGAACAGTTAACTTTAAGTCTGAAATACTCTTGTGGTCGGATCCAAAGAAGGGGAAGAGACTTTTCTGAATCAGTGTCTGAGGGGGCTCAAACGAGTGAACAAATTGTTGAACAGGGCTAATCCATAACTCTCTCTGTGTATCTTTTTGTAGCTGATGGAACAGACTAGCAAACAGCTAAAACCGCCGGTTACCTGACTTAAAACATAACCTTGAGGATTAGTTTCATTGCTAGAATTGTGGAGGGTTGGAAGATACAGGTTTCCATACTCATCCACAAAATCATCAGTGTTAGAGAAGGATGTAGGATCACTACAGTGCAGGATGTGTTTTAAATAGAAAAAGCACAATTAGGACGACAGGATAAGCAGAGGGAAAACAATTCATACAAGAAGTTTTGTTGGTAGTCTTAAAGGACATTATAACAACCTGCACCTAATTAAACCCAATTTACAGACATAGAATAAATATGAAATGATTATACAGAAATATTTCTTTCTTCTATAACTAGCATTACTTAATTAATACATTTTAGAGGAGGGGTCTGAAGTGTCCAGAACTTGAAGACCGTACAAGCATATTATCAAAAATTGAAACTACAATGAGAACGATTTAGGTTGGGTGCAATTTCGACCCGATATCACATTCTGGCACTTTAAAGTCTCAGTACTAATTTTATATTTAAATATTAATGCACCTAGAATTACTTTTTTAAAGGTAAATCACCCTTAACAGCTTAGTGACCAATAAACATGCTGTTGAAGCACTGTGCCCAAAAGTAACATTATTAAATAAGACGTGAGTATGAAGTTCATTGGTCTAGGAATCATGCACTTGAAGATTACTTTGTACTTTAACTGTTTGCCTTAGCTTTCAGCAAATTACTTCAACATCCCATATTTTACAAAAACCATGCAATGCAAGCAACCCACTGTTCAGTGGACCTATTCAAATATGTCAGAACAATTACATGGTTGCTTGTATTTCTTGTGCTGAAGCCACAGTTTGGCCTTTTCATTTAATGACCTTCCAAGCACATAATTTACTGTGCATGACACGTGGCTGTTCATAACTCTTAAAGGACGCGGGAAGCCATTAGGCACAATGATTGCACGGTTTGACACAAAGTAATAGCACACATTACGGACAACAGTCACAGTGTGCATGCATTGCTCTCACAGTTAAGATATCAAAAGAAATACTACTGCAGCCGAAGTCCCTCTGGGGGTGCTAGGTCAATGAAATTGATCCACGGCCCAGTGAATTATTCTGCCATGACAGCCTGTTCATTTGCAGCAACCTGTCAATTTCCCTCCCAGGTATGCTTGCTGTCTACGTTGTTATGTACAATTTTTGTGGAAGGCAATCAATCCACCAGTCGAGAAATTCGACTTCAAAATCGCAGGACATGTTTTGATGTTTAAACCTAATAAATTTTCCTTGCTGTAATGCAGACTTCTCCTACTCTTGAAATACTTAAAGGTGATCGGTGTTTATGGCACAACTAAATAGAGTCCTACACTGCTATCCATGTAGATTTGCTAGCATGAAATTAGTAATTCTTGTTGAAAAGCAGATCATGGAAAACCTTCTGCGGCAGGGCAGGTGTGTTCATTATTCTACTTTGCATTCCACAGGTAAGATGGAGGATAGAAGCCTGCTTTCAGAGAAGGATGGGCAACCATGATCTAAGCATGCATCCATGGACCCGTTCTTGTCGCGTCTCCTGAAGAGCGGAGCTGGTTTGAACTTGTTTTTTGCATGGCTGATTTTGGCTTCAAGGCCCGCCCTTTTCCGTGGGACTTGTGCTGTGAGGCTGTTAGAAAGTGGATTGTTAAGTTGGGAAGAAGTTACCCATACCCACTTAATAAACATACATTGGTTAGTTCTAAGCACATTCCGAGGAGAACCTGTGCTCAGTCACTTGTCACTGTGGCTCAAGCAGCAAGCAATTCCTCAGAAAAATGTGTGCAAACCGTACCAAACAATTTTTTATTTAAGAAAACAATGCAATACAATTCCCAAAACAACTTAGAAAACTAGAGAAAAAAATAATGATCTTAAAGACACAGTAATTAAACATTTTTAAAGTTTTGAGTCAGAAATTGCTAAGAAAGCAAAAAACGCCTATTGAAATATTCAGTTTGTGGCAGACTAGTACTTTGGCATGATTTCAGAGTGATGGCAAAGGATTCAGGTTCAGATAAGCCACAAGTATGTGGCACCAGTCTGTGGTCCTGATCTACATTTGTACACCAGCCCTGTGGACAACTATAAACAGACAGCTCCATCAAACATGATGGCTGGTCGTCAAACTTGTAACTTCTTTTTGTTTTTTCAAAAACAAAATCAAAGCCTGATTTTGTGTTTTACAAAACAAAACCCATTGACTCCAAAACCATGGGATTTGTCTCCCATGGTATGAGGGTCATTTAAATGTTTTCACCATCCCTTACTGCCAGGTTTTTAACAGCGGGAAGGGAGAGTGAAAACAAGCAATTTACCGCTCACACTAAATTGCATGAACAGTTGCATGGCCAACATTCTGATGGCCCTTACTCCATCAGGCCGTCGGAGGAGTATGTCAACGACAGAGCCGGAGTAAGGTCTGACATACCTAAGGTCCGTCTGCCTGTAAATTAGATGGGCGGACCATGGGATTTGCAAAGATGCTACTCCATCGAGTACTATCTTGTTCAGTCCTCTGACTGTGAAACAATGTCTAAGTCCAACTTGTTTTGCAGCTGCTAAAAAAAGCTCCTCCTGGTCACTCATGCAGGCCTCAGATCCACAGGGCAGGCCCGAGCTGCTAAGGTCTCTGTCTGGTCAAGATCAAGTGCTCGGTGTTCAGCTGTACCATGTATATTCTTGCAGTAGGTAACAGAAGTCAACCAATTGACCTTTGGAAAGCAGGGCCAGTCCGTGGGTGCCAGCAGAAATCAGAGACAATTTAGCTCTCTTTGTTCCTCCTTCCAGATAGAGTCTTTTTTCTTCCTGGTGTTTACTTACTAAAACTATTTTAGTCTTAGGAAGCACAAAGTACACTACTCTAAAGTCATGTTTTCATTACGTTTATAAAAAATCTACTTCCTGATGTTTTCTTCGCAGGCCCAGGAAGTTTCTGAAGAGATATTGTTTATTTTCCAGTTCTCAAACTCTGCACTAGACAGTGACTACAGAATTCATTACACCGAATTCTGATTACTTTCCCAAGAAATCTGACCTCCTTTGTCAGCATTCCTCAATCAATCAATCAGTAGATTTGTAGAGTGCTACTTGTTACCTGTGAGGGTAAATAGGCGCTGGCCCGGTCCAGTTAATTAGCAAAATAGCCAGGTCTTCAGGGACTTTCGGAACTCTGGAAGAGATAGGGGGGTCCGTAGATGAAAGGGTAGCTCATTCCATGTCTTCACTGCTAGGTAGGAGAAGGAGCGACCTTCGCATCTGCTACGCCGGATGCCGAGATGAGGGTTAGAGAAAGGGACGTGGAGCGGATTTGTCTGGTGGGCTGATGGAAGTTTAGACGGTGATTCAAGTAGGCGGGTCTGCAGTTGTGTATGGCCTTGTATGCATGGGTCAGGAGCTTGAACTGACATCTTTTCTGCTCAAGGAGCCAGTAAAGTTCCCCGAGGTAGGGGGTGATGTGGGTTCGTCTAGGGCAGAGGTTTTCAAACCGCAGGAAGCGACCGCGAGGGGGGCTGTGGAGTCATGGGAAGGGGGTGCGTTCGTTCGTCAGCCTCACTTCTGCCTGGAATGCAAAACTTTTGCTCTTTGTTTTGGGAAAAAGACAACCATCCCTAGATGGTTAATTCCAATAATTGAAATGCTTCAGCTGGAGTGTCATTCAGGGACTCTCCTGTGCTGTGAAACCAAAGCCCGGCAGACAGCTAAACACGCCTTTCTGCCAGTGTGCTGCTTGCCTGAAAGAAATTCAAATGCACACAACAAGTTAATCTGCAAATGTAAAGTGTACTCTACAAATGTAAAGGATGATTGGGGGCTCCTACTGGCTTTAACAGATGAATCACTGGAAGCACTGTGATGACAAAGATTTATTCTTTTTGAGTAATAGTGCAAAGAGTTAACAACTGAGCTGTGAAGTGCGTACTTTTAGGTGTCATTTTATTTACATAGCGCTTAAAATCCATAAGGAGGTATTGAAGGGACAGTTAGGTAAACAAAATGGCATTAGTGACAGTTATGTAAACAAAATTGCATTATGTACGGTCTGAGTACTACTAAAATCTATATTTTCGAAGCACCGTTTTATCATAAAACGTGTTGCACATTTTGTAGCAGTCTATCTTATACTGTGTCTAATGCAAGTATACATATTCAAAATGCTTTCTGTCGCAGGTTGTGACCTCCTAGCACTAAAAATACACAAGTCACTAATCTCCTATGCACCAACCAAGATTTAATTCTGTGTCTCTCTGGTTACACACAGACATTTGTGTGCATTAACTAAAGGATTCTTCATAATTGACTATACTTCATTTCCCACTGAGTAACAAGTTTTTTTATTTATGTGTCATTTAAGCTGATTTTTTTTATATGTAGCTACCTGATGGTGTAAGACCTAAAAAAACGTACGGACGATTTTGTTTTAACCACACCTTTGACCACGCCCCCATGAAGACTCTCAAGGCCCTTCAGCCCACCTCAAACATGACTGAAGTCCACAACAGCAGCAAACTAATATAACCAGGAGTCAGTTTTTACCAAAATAGAAGGTGTGTTTTCATAATTTTAAAAATAAAAACCTTTTTAGAAAAACAGTATGAATGAAGATTAAGGGACCACTTCCTCCCCTGGAATTAAAGAAAGCATTCTACTTAGACCTTGCAGTTCTTCATTAATGATAGTAAATGGTATGTTTTAATTATGATGAATGATGTTCAGCAACCTCTGGTTCCATGCAGCTGTAAAACCCAAGCCGTAAGCAACCTATGAAATATAATTTAGTTCTCATCGGATGCCATGCACTAAAGTTGCAGCCCATGCATTACAGCCATTATACCCAGGGTTACTTGAATTATGTGACTGTGCCGCCGAGGCAATTTTAGCATAATTATAGATTAGCTGCATTTGTCACATAACACATCATCTGCCACATAATCTGCTGATTTTCACAAAAAAACTTTTTTTTATTACTCAAGCGGTTTAAAAGTTACGAAAAAGCGATGACACATGTTGCCGTGCATTAGAAGGCTCTTTGTAAACCTGGACTGGTCACCATTTTTTGCTTATTGCTATATTTGGGTATTAAACCACAGATTGACTGTTTCTCTGAAGAAAAACAGGCACACCCATCACATTAGTTCAGAAAGGTGTTATCATCCCAATAAGTTTTGTCAAATTATGTTTTGTTTGTGAAAACTAAAATAAAGTCCCATTGTGCATTTTGGGTAATCCTTTTTGGAGACTCTTTGTTTGAACTGTGTGGTAAGCCTCTGACACCGCACCACAGTCACCCACAAAACTTTGGTTTGCTAAACACTGTTTAATATTATTTCCCCACCATAAACATTATTTCCCGTTTGAATTGGGGGCATCTATTGTTGTTAATGGTTGCCGGTACCAGGTTCTTGAAATCTTTGTCAGAAGGGGTCCTTAAACCAAAAATATTTGGACAGGGGGTCTCTGCATGAAAAAGTTTGAAGACTTCTGGTCTAGGGAGATCCAGGATGAGTCTGGCTGTGCTGTTCTCTATGGGCTTCAGTTGTCAGAGGAGGTGAGCTATGATCCCTGCATAGAGAGTGTTTCCATAGTCCAGTCGGCTGGAGATGAGGGCCTGGGTGATGGTATATCCTGAGCTTTGAGATAGTCATTTGAATATCTTATGAAGCATGCAGAGGATGAAGAAACAGGAGGAGGAGACAGAGTTGACCTGAGTCATCATGGTTGGCTTGTTGTCCAGAATGATGTCTAGGTTCCTAGCATGGTCAGTGGTGATAGCAGCCGGTCCGATTTCTGACGGCCACCAGGATGAGTCCCATAAGGCACTTTTGTTTCTGAAAATCAGTACCTCTGTCTGTCTTGAGCTTCAGGCAGTTGTCCTTCATCCAGTTGGTAACGTCTGTCATGCAGTTGTTGAAGTTGGTGTTGGTGTTGGTGGTGTCTTCGGAGAGGGAGAGGATGAGTTGCATGTTGTTGACGTAGGATATGATGTTGAGTCCGTGAGTTTTGGTGATGCTGGGTAGTGGTGTCATAAGTGTTGAAGAGGGTGGTGCAGAGCGAGGATCCTTGGGGTACTCCACAATGATTTCCTTGGTTTCAGAGGTGCAGGCCGATTTTGTATGTTCTTTTGGTGAGGAAAGAGGCGATCTATCTGAGAGCGGCTTGTGATGAGTATATGGTGGGAGACTGTATTGAAGGCTGCAGAGAGGTCTAGGAGGATCAGAGCCGCAGTCTCTCCTTGGTCATGTAGGGCTCGGATGTCATTGGTAGCCGTAAAGAGGGCTGTCTCGGTGCTGTGTTAGCTGTGGAATCTGGATTGTGAGAAGTTGAGTAAAGGTTCAGTTCCAGATGTGAGTAAAGTTGTTAGTTGACTGTGGTGGTTCCTCCCTTAGGGCAGAGGAGCGTCGCCCGCCTCCTGAGAGCAGAGCAGCAAATGTAAATTAATAACATGGTTGTTACCTTTTTATTCTAAAGTGCCGTACTATGCCATGCGTGCGCTGTTCTAGTGTGAGTGTGAGGCAGGGCAGGGATAATTCCTGTGATGATTGGCAGCAGGGAATCAGAGATGACAAAAGCCTAACGTGTGGAGTGTTCATGTCGGATTGTCCGGCTGTCCTTCGACAGCCAGCCCGACATGCGCACTTCAGCCCACACCATTTTGAGGTGTTTTAAACATCCCGAATGATTGTAGGCACAGGCTCCCAGTCTGCAAAGGAGCACTGGGTTAGCCTGTTCAAGCCAATCCTGGCGCTTCTCTGACAGCAGCTCCAGGATTGCTTAGTTTGTTCGTTCAATCACCAGTTTATGCCACCATTAGTCATTGAGCTCTCAAGAGGAGACTGAGGGCCCTGCAAGTTCCTCGCAGTGCCAGTGTACAGCGTCCACAACTGCTGGCAGGTATAATGCACATTACCAACACTTTGTGGAGCTGTAAATAGTACTGAAAAATAGAAATATACAATTGTATTAGTATTTTGTGTTACGTGCAGTGTTGCATTCATACACTTTACAGCGTTTGCAATCCATGATGGGAGGAAGAGAGCCGGGCTCACTCTGTTCTATAGGGCCCCATGCACACTATCACTCACCGCTTCACTCACGCACACACACGGGCTGAGCAGCACTGCAAGTCTCCATGCCCACCAGCTGTCACGGTGCAGGCTGCCATGTGCTCGTGAAGACTGCGCTCAGAACAGACACCACACCAGGGCTCCGATCACACACTGCTTCTGCATAACTTAAAATTCCAACGAGATACTATTTCTTAGGTTAATAAAACATTGAAGAGTCTGCACTTGCATCAAAAATCAGCAGCACCATCTTACGAGAATGTTCCCCAAAGCTTGAATCTAGAGCAGATCGAAGGCGCCAGTTTGGTTTACTTTAAATGTCTGCATCTATTTAAGGGAAACTACACCTTGACAATTGCTGCTATGCTTGACAATTGCTATTCTGCTCGCACACTTGCTGTCACTTTAACAAAGCGAATCCCCCCCACCCCGTAATCACATACAGCACTGCTGCTGCACGCAACCGGCATCTGCGGCAAATCGATGTGTGGCTGGCACATACATGTGTATATTTGGAATTGGCTCAACAGTTTAGCCTCCACTACCATTGGCTACCTATAAAATCACAGACATTTTACATATAGCCTTGGTAGCAGTTGGTACTCTGTTTTTTTTTAACTTCAATAACTTCCATAATGGTGCAGAAAAAGGAGTTTGTCTGTTAGGCTCATTGGGTCATTGCGGTTTTGGCACTGCAGAATTTGAAAAGAAAACACAACTCATGCCGCTCTTGCTTTCTGCTGCTGATTTACTAAACCAATAAAATGGCCCTCATGCTTGGTCACTGTATATCCTTTTGATCAAAATCAATTCTCAGGGAAGATGAGAAGGCTGTAAATAATATGGTCTAAATAATGTGGATGAAACACAGCTGAGCGGACGCAGAGAGTGGGCCTGTGTGTGGACGGGAAACACGTTTATTTCCTTTGCTTCAAATGTGCCCTCGCTGCCGCAATGAAGGGGGGCTTGGGGATAACATCGGTTTAGTAATGGAGGCGCCAGATATGGCTGAACAGACAATAGAATGCCTGCTAGCAGAGAGCTAATCGAAAGTTCCGAGTGAGGTAATTAGCCAGCCACGTGGGTGGCATCAAACTTCCCCTTCCCTGCTCTGGTTCACGGCCATTTAACTGTAATTGGAGCATTTTTGCACAGCTCCTCTAACAAACATTCACAGGTGTGGTAAAACAGTGTTTTGCTGTGTAAGCAGCTGAAAGGATAATGTGTACTTATGAGTTGACTATTTCACATCATTGCATAAATTCTGTTTTAGGCACCACGTTTAGGTAGGCCTCGGTTCAGGTAATCCATTTTAGCGATGGGGAACGTGTAGAGTTGTTACCGGCCTAGGGGTGTAGCCAGACTCTGAAGTCGACAGACATCTCGCACACTCTTCACATCTTTGCGGTGACTTCCAGAATTCGAGAGCAGATTTAGGAAAAGCCTTGGGCACTCAAGTGACACAGACAATGAGGGGGCAGCCATTTCCTTAACTTACGCTTCACCACTTTCAAATGTCATTATGTGCCACTATTGGTTGATAGCTTTTTCAAGTACTTTGGCTGGGAGGAGGGAGATCGGTCAGTAGTTGTTGAGTTTGCTGGGGTCTGCCAATGGTTTCGTTAGTAGGGCCTGACTTCTCGTGTTTCCAGCCCTCGGGGAAGGTGGTATTGGCAATAGAGGTGTTGAACAAGGTGGTGAGAATGTGGCTGATTCTGGATTCGACTAGGTTGAAGATGTGGTAAGGGCATGGATCGATTGGGGCCCCTTAGTCAACCGAGTTCATGATGGAGATAGTGTCCTATGGGGTGAGCTGGCTCCATTCGGTTAGTCAGATGTCTGTCATGGTAGCGGAGTCGTTGTGTTGCTTGAAGAAGTCGGTGGCCTCGGGCTGGGGTTTGAAGTTTCTGTAGATGTTGGTGATAACTTGTCGTAGAAGAAAATTGCAAGGTTGTTACAGAGTTCCTCTGAGAAAGTAATGCAGTTTATTGCAGTTGAGGGGTTGGAGAATTCTTTGACTATGTTGAACAGTTCTTTGCTGTTATTGGAGCTTGATTCAATGCATGAGGCTAAGGCCTTTTTCTTCGATTCTCTCAACTGTCTGTGATAGAGATTGAGGGTTGTCTTAAAGGCAGTTTTGTCGGTTGTGCCCTCGCTGGAGTGCCTTCTCCTTTCGAGTTGTTTACAGTGTTGCTTAGCGGTTCTAAAATCACAATGTACCAGCTAGCCTGCTTGGTGGATCTTCTGTGGGTGTTGTTGCTTATGGGAGTGACGTTGTTGGTGCAGATGGTAATCCAGTTGTTGAAGTTTCTGACATTCTGGTCTAGGTTGTTGGAGGAGATGGGGAGGGTGGTGTTGAGGGCGTTGATCCTGCTCCAGCTGCAGTGGGGGGCATTGGGCAGACTGAGGGTGGAGTTCCACGAGCTGGTGATGTTGAAGTGGACAATGGAGTGGTCGGTCCAGGTGAGTTCCGTGGTGTGGCTAAACCTGATGAGAACTTCTATCTCAGTTAACTGCAAACCTTCCCATTGCCCCTCAAACAAGATGGTCTTAGTCATCCTTCCCCTTCAAAAGTTCTGCTCACTCCTCTTGCCACTCTCCTATGGAGATGGTAGTCTTCCCCTTGGGCAGCGCTGGAACTGGTTTTCCCTCCTCCTGCTGGGGATAAACAGAACATCAAGGATGGCTCTGGGAAACTCCCGTAGTCCTGAAAGCCCTATTTGTCATTTTCAACTCAGAGGAATAGCTGTGAAAGCTAATATTTTTTTGACTGTTGCTCCAGTTTCCCTTCTAGACTGCTAATACATGCTAAATGGCAACTTGTTAACAATACCTCTGACTTCTTGCTGCCAGAGGCCTAGTCTTGTCTTCTATGAGCAGGGTTGCAAGGAAGCAAGTCAATGAAGTGTATTAGGTGTCTGAAGCACGGATGAGGGAAAAAACGATTTTATTCTTGGAAGCACAGAGTACACTACCCTAAAGTCATATTTCAATTAAGTTTATCACAAATCTACTTTTACCTTTAAATTAGATTGTTGAAACTAAGTGAATCATAACTTTCTGTCATTGCTCTATAATTTTCACACACTTTAAAATAACTAAAAAGTGATTTTACTCACATCCAGGCCTGTTCCTGGAAAATGCAACTTTACCTACATAGTGAAAACAGCTTTTGGTAATTGTTCACAGTGAGGGTATACTATTCCTAATGAGTAGCATACCTAATTTGTATATATCAAGCAACCATCTCTGAGGGCTTCCAAAGCATACATTACTGTTGCCTTAGTTGGTGTATTAAATGCACCATCTACCATGGACTTAGAGGAAAATTAAATGAGCCAAGACCAATGCACAGTACAAAAGTTGAGGGAAAGCAAGTATGCTATACAACTGTTTAGCAAGGGCATAGTGCACACAATCCTAAAACCAACAAAATCAGACAGATTGGTAAAATAATATGCTTATTTACTATGATCTTCAAAGTCACAGTGGCTGCTTCCAGCTCTTTGATATCCTGAGGTGTCCTTATTTAGAGCCAGGCAGGACCAAAAAAACAATGAAGTCAACTACTCGCTCAGTTTCTCAAGTGGTGTCCACCAGGTTATTCTGGTATTCTAGCATACAGGTCTTCTGGGAACTACAAAGTTGATAATGACAGGAGCACTTTGAAAGCTGGAAGGATAAGGGCCTGGGATTTTCTGACTTCTGCCGGGGACAATCTACACCATCATGGAAATCATCTCTGTTCACCAGCACCGGCCACCTCTTGTGCCTACATATGATATGTGTACTTCATGTCATCCCTAATTCAACTTGCATAACTGCCTCTTAAATGGCCGTAATCATAACCCTAGGAACCTTTCCCTAGGAAACAAAAGACTGTGTCACCTACCAAGGTTCAACATTGAAGGATTGTTGGACCCACTTTAAAGTTTGGAGTACATAGCAAATGTAGTCATATTGTTGGAGGACTTTTTTCGACCACCATGCCTTTACTTTGTTCACCAAATTTAGAGTTCACCTCAGTCCTAATGGTGAATGCTATGGGTTTGCTTGAAATATCATCACAGCAGTTCATACAAAGCCATTTAAAAATTTGGTGTGTGTCCTCATTGGTGATGGACGCTTGCACCAAACTTTTAAAAGATTTTTCTTTTCCAAAAACAAACTACCAATGCAGGAGTTAGTTTTTGGAAAAGAAAAAAAGCTAATGGCCCCAACAACATGAGAATTTTCTCCCATGGTGTGTGGAGTCAATGTTTTATTTTTACTATTCCTCAAAACCCAGATACTCCATACATTGATAGGTAGTAAAAAAAAAGCCACTGTCCACACACTCTGAATAGGCCTGTACTACCTTGGGTTGGTGGAGGGAGCTTTACACCGATGGAGTAAATTTTACTCCATTGGCATAAACCTGCCAGTCCACTTGACTGAAAATAGGTTGGGCTGAACAAGAGTTTGGTGGTCAGGGTACTCCTTCACCGTAGAGTACCCTGTCTGAACTGTAATCAGGCCCTATATTTCTGCGCCTGTCTTTCAATTAAATCATCAGGTTAGAGGTTTATGTAGGGAATTACTAGGATTTCCCCAGTATCTGGCTGTATACAGCTGCGGCCCATGTACCTCTCTGTACAGATAACTAAAAACACTAATACACCCATATAATCTGACACAAGTAAGAAGTCTATTCCTCCTATTGCTTACATGAGTGACTATGGAAGAGCTGTTCTTCAATAGAGACGATATGTACAATGCAGATTTAGCACCACTCCACAAGCCGCACCAACTTGGGCATGAAGCACCACCCCTTAGCAGGCGTTCACCTCACTGTGTGGGTAATATCAGCGGGCCATCTGTTCAACATTCCCAGGAAGGACCTTTCTCAGGTCCCCAGACATCCCCTATTCTCTCAGGAGTCCGCTTCTGGAAGGAGACCTCCACCTGCGCACTTTTGTATTTAATCCTTATACTGTAGCAATAACATTTTGTTTGCGGGTGGTCTATGCCTGATTTCATGGAGTAACACATGCCTAACTCAGCAGTCGTGAAAAGGCCTAACTCACACCGGTCTAACTCAGCAGTAGTGAAAAGGTCTATTTCACACAGGCCTCACTCAGCAGTCCTGAAACGTTTCATGCAAGTTCTCATTTGTGCATTCAGAAGATGAGTTTACTGAGCAGTTCTCCCAGGTGAAGAACCATAACCAAAATTACTATATGTTTGCCTTTGATTTTTGCTACTTAATGTTTATGTTTTACACTGCTTGATCTGCCTTACAGTAACATTGTTCTTTAAGTACATTCATCAAATCATTGAGGATCAGTCTTAAATTTCACTGCGCCATTTAATAATCCATTCATGTTCATCTACCTCTATGTACAATGCTCTCTTCACACCTTCCATTTAAAATGATGCATACTAGAAAATAGTCAGTGACAAGGCGTGACACTATAGAGCATCATCTACTCTCTTCCCTCTGTGGTTAGCTGAACAGGTGCTTCATTTGAAGTACGCTCGTCTTCAATTACTCCAGCAAGTGGATCTGAGCCTTACCCCCGCATTAAGTGCTTTTCCACCATTCTGATGGGTTCACACACAAGAGAACTTCTGCTAATGATACCCTTTCTCTGACAGAGATTGCAGCATGGTATGTATCCTCCACCTTTGAACTCTAAACAAAAAGCCTGTGAGCCAGCCTACTGTATTTTTCAGGCCCATCCTGAATCTGAGTACACCTGCAAATGGTATTAGCTCTAAGATTCATCTCATCTGATGAGTTAAGTGGTGATCTGCATAATGAAGAATGCGAAGAGTGTTTGATAAATGCTGCACATTGCCTTGGAAACGATGTTGACCTGCACCCCTCCGAGTCACATCCGTCAATAAGGCACTCTGTGTTCGCTCTCAATTCATCTCTGCTTTGCTACTGCTGAGCAAGATCTGATTTGCATTCCAACCTGCAAATCCCGTTATTTATTACCTTTTTTCAGTGCTACATCTGATGTTTTTATTGCTCTCTGAGAGGGTGCATATATACATTTCTTCGGATACTAACGTGCATGCTCATTATTGTTACATTGCCTTTGGCAATCAAGATTATGGAAAAACAATCCGACTTCAGACGATACGACTATTCCCACAGAACAGTATCCACCTGCATGCCCATTCCCAGGGTGCAGTTGTTTTCTGGATGTTCTATTTTCTATTTGTCGCTTCGCAAAACATTTTTGTATCAGTGGTAATTGAATCTGTCAGCGGTATTGGCCGAGTCCCACAACAGATTTGTGTAATCGTTAAATGAATTTTCTAGTTGTAAAAGTTGTTAGATTTGTATCTTTTTACATCCTTTTTGTGCAAAGTGTTACTTATTTATATACTACTGGTAAAAGCTACATTTGTAATGATTTATGATATTTTTAACTTTGCTTTTCTTTTTTGCTTTGATTCTTGTTTCATCTTTTGACGGTATTTCAAGTTTTCTTAATTTTCCACTCTCAGGTTCCTGTGGGCAGTGAGTAAGGAGGAGTATTGTCTTCTTGCTTGCCGTGTCCACATTCATCCCACCCTTGTGAGGTGGCCATAATAAGATATTTATCACTCGCGCATTCACTCCGTATGGGCGCACGTGTGAAAAACGTTGACTTCTTTGCTTTCTTACAGCTTGGTATTGGCTTGCATTTGCAGTATGTGCTTATGGTAACTTTATTTGGACAAGCATAGTTATCTTAAATTTGAACTTGGACATTATTTTAACCTTTTACTGTGCTTATTTTTATTGCTTTACTTTTTTTGCAGTCTTTTGAGGTTTCCTGTTTTTCCCTGTCCTTCACTCTCCTTATATCTCTTGGATGCGGATTTAGGGGGCTTACATCCTTGTTTGCCTCACCGACATTCATCCCAACCATATTTAGATGGCACTGGTGCGCCAAAACAGAAACACCATTCTGGTGGTGTGCCACATTATTACTCTCTGGGTGAGCTTCTGGCTTTATGTCCTAATCATGCTTTACCAGTTGACCCTGGTGTATTCAAACAACTTGAAACCCTTGAAATTGCTGTTTATTAACCAGACTGTGGACACTTTTGATATCCATCACTAACGGTTGTCGATCACTGTTCCATTCCTTTTAACTACTTTTGAAAGGTAGGTTAAATTATTAGGTATTGACAAAAGTCAATTTTTTGATTAGGAATGAAAAACTTCATTTTTTTGCTCTCTAAAACCTGGCTGTCTTTTACTTTGGGATTTGAAATAGCTAACTATGTCCTATGTTTTTTTAGTGCTCACTCTGAATATACAGGTGGTGGAATAGCAGAAGCCTTTTAGCCAATGTGGGCCACAATAACTTTTCTTGTTCCTGATGCATTTCAGCTGGAGACCTTATTGCTTCAGATTAATATCCAATATAATTTCCTAATTACCATTCAGATCATCTAGAGTCTACTTCTCCAAAGCAACATCATAGAATCGGCACATACAATGGCATCCACCTCTTAGCTTATTGGCATAGTTGCGTCCAATCACTGATCCACCACATGGTTACTGAATTCTTTGCTAATTTTAATTTGATCCTATGGGCTAATTCTCCACTCCACCAGAAAGGGCATTCTCTTGTTGCAGTCTGATTCTCTTCTGGCTGAATTCATTATGCATTTTATGACCTGGACTTACATTCTTTCATTCGCTTCAAAGTGCATCTACCTGTGATTTTCCTTACTAAAGCTAAGAAGCACCTTTCGGAGAACTGATTTAATGTTCTCATTGCTTCCTAGGCAAACATACTACTAATACTCTGCTCTCACTGACTAATATGTCTTCATCAGAGCAGTTTACCATTTTTTTTCTTGGATATTTCACACAGCAGGAACGGAGTACTAACGAGTGCTGCACGCTAAACGAGATAACAAGTTGACCTGAACCTTAATGAATTCAAAATATAAGGGTGTGCTTCTGGACATTGTTTGCTAAAAGTTTTCATACCGTTCCAAACCTGTTTAGCACCCCTACGGAAAAAGTAAAGAGAAACAATGACTTTATTTTCACGTCAAAGGCTGTTCACCAAAAACTCTGATTCGGAGAACGGATAGAATGTATATCACTCCTCAGTTGCAACAAGACTTTTGGGATTTCATGGATTTGACATGATTGTAATTAATCATATAAAAGAGGAGAGGATTTATATGTGTTTAAATTTGTATTTACATTGTGGTGATGTTTTGCAACAACGGTGGTGTTTTTTGATTGAGTGGGGAGGGGCCATGGTGACACGTGATGTTTCGTTTCACAGGTTCACATGTGGGTTGGTTTGCGTAGGTTTAAATTGAGTGGGTTCAGCATGGTCGGGAAAAACATAGACGTTAGGCGCATATGATGAGGTCGTTTTGCAGCAAGGTTTACTTCAGGTATGCAGGGGGTTTGATATGGTAGCAAACATGAATCTGGGAGGAAGGAGAAGTTTGAATGGTTTATAAATCTTTTGTGAAACTGGCAGGTTCAGGTTAACCGGGTGGTGACGCTTGGGGGTATGAATATTTTACCATATCGGACAGGTAAAAGCACGTCGTAGACCTACATTACACGGGTTGTTTTATGTTCTGTTAATGCTCAGAAAGTTTTCACATGATGGGATATGTTTATGGGGTTGTTTTATGTCTTTTATAAAATCGGGGAATACTATCAATGGGAATGTGAGTTGCAGATCATTATAATTTTAGGTTATGTTTTTGAATAAGTAAATTTGTCTGATAATAATTTAGTATTATATTGGTTGTTAACAAATATGGCTGATATATATTTTTATAAACTACAGATACCCCTGACGAAGGTCATTGGACCGAAATGCATTGGGTGTGATGTTATTGGAATAATTTGGAGGACCCGAGATTCGCAAATGTCCATGTATAGGCCTGGATTGGCAATCATGGAGCAATTAAAACGCATAAGATTTTTGAATTTCGTTTCTTTGACGTGATAGACAAACCTGAAAAAAAACTTTAAATAAAATGAATCGAATTTGAATATAACATGGTTAATGTGTATTATTTGGAATACCAGTGTTCATATGGCTGTGCAACTCGACGATGACCTGCAAACCGCGGGTCAACACTTGTTTTTGACACAGCAGATTCTGTCATCTCAGTGAAGGCTGTGTGGAATGAGAGGCCTGAACCACCGCCTCTCATTCAACACACCCACCAGACACCTTCGCTCTGTCCATCTGGCCCTTGCCATCATCCCTCAAATCCACAAGACCAGGATCGTAGGAAGATCCTTTTCCTACCTTGCCGCCAGAAGCCTCTCCACCTCAGGCTATCGCAGTCGCTGACCCAATTCTGGAAGGATCTCAAGACCTGGCTCTTTGACTGAACCTCAGCTCCCAGTCAGACCTGCAGCCCCCCCCCCCCCAGCGCCTTGAGACCCTCACGGAGGAGTTAGTTGCACATAACAAATATTGATTGATTGATTGAAGCATGTCCTCCTGCATGGCTCTGTATAGTTACTTGACCACTTTATTTGAGGCCCCGGATAGGCTTATATATTGACAGGCCTTGTCGTGTCTCAGTTCTGATGTACCTGTCCAACAGTGATGGCAAAAGACCGCCGTCACCACTCTTTGAATTAAAAAGTGGCCCTGCCGAAGATTGGATCCCAAATGGAAATTTTCAAAGGGAAGAAGCTGTTCCTCTTGGAACAAATCTCCCACTCTCAGTCGTCCCTGCTTCTACCCATTTCTCCATCCCCCTTCATTGTCCACTGTGGGGCAAGACTTTCAGCATGGTCATGGGCAAGTCGGGTGAGTATGGGGCTTGACTGCGTGTCTTCTGGAGACATCTGTTCCAGCAATGCTGCATTACTCAGAACTCTCTGGTGTCGTCAATTGCAGGATGACCCTTCTTCAACAGCACCCTAGTCAGTGTGTCCAAGTCCGGGACAAAAAGCCCCGCTATTCAGACCTGAGTCTGCCTGTCAGCTATCCATTGCATGAACCATTGGTGCTGCCCTGCCAAATAATAAGTCTCAAAGTCTGGGACTGCCAGCCCTCTGTTGGTCGTTGTTAGACTTGGCATCTTTTGGCGTGTTTCCCCTGACTTTTTGCTTTCTGACCTCCCGGTTTTGACTCTGTTTTTGCTGGTGTAATGATTCTGCGCACTTTCCTCACTGCGGTCCAGTGGGAAAGTGCAAGTGCTCCTGTATAAAATGTGTTATGGATTGGTGTTTCCATGATTGGCCTATTTGGTTTATCTGTCAGTCCCTTGTAAAGTGCACTGCGAGTGCCAGGGCCTATAGACCAAATGCTGTTGGTGGGCTGCAGCACTGGATTGTGCCACCCACGCAAACAGCCCGTAAAATGTAACTCGGGCCTGCCAACGCAGAGCCTGTGCGCAGCCTGGGGCTGCCATGTCGACTTGGCAAGTGCGCACACTTGCAAGTCCCTAAACCTTCCCTTTGCTACATGTTAGTCACCCCTAAGGTAGGCCGAAGGTACCCCTGTGGGCAGGGTGCGTTGTACGCGAAAGGTAGGACATGCCCTGGTGTGTGCGGCATGTCCTGATAGTGAATTACAGCCTAGTTCGTTTTTCACTATTGCAAGGCTACCTGTTCCCCTAGGCCAGAACGGGCAGTTTTGATTATTACAGTTTATAATCCTAACTGACCCCGGGAACATGGTAGAAATTCGAGTTTAGTATGCCTGGACTCAGAATGATAAAATGCATCTTTTGGTGAAGTTGGTTTTAACATTCTGTGTTTGAAAATACCACTTTTAGAAAGTGGGTATTTTCTTGTCTAACCATCCAAGCCTGCCTCTGCGAGGTTGTGTATTCCTTGTCTGGAGTGTGAGTGACAGGGGCTGGGGGATGCCAGGAGACAGGGTGAGTCAGCACAGGGCTGAATAGCAAGATCTACATGTAGATGGGTGGGAGGGGTCGCACCTGGGCCCTGAATAGGACAGTGCCTTCCCTCCACAATGCTGGCTCCACCTCCTGTGGTGCGTCTGATGTCCCTGGCCTACTCACTGAAAGAAGGGACGGAGACTTGTCAACAAAGTTCTCCAGAACTGGTTTGGACTAGGCAAAGGCCTCTCTGCCTTCAGAGAACAAAGGAATTTGGGATATAAATATTGGGGCCCTGACCCCATGAATTTAGATCTCGCTGGAATCAAGGAACCTGCCAAGACGAAGAGCTGGAAGAGCTGCCAGGAGGAGTACTGCCCCTTTGCTGTGTTGTTGCTTTGTTGGGTTGGCCTGCAGTTGCTGCTTCTGTCTTGGGCAGTGAAAGGACTGGACTGAACTTTCTACAAACTTGTGCTGAGTATCTCCAAGGGCCTGGAACCGAGCTGGCCTCCTGTTAAGAAGTCTCAGGGACTGCAAAGACTTCACAAGCCTCTGGGTACCGCCTCTGGAACGCTGTTCCAGTTGCCACAGAGGAAGGGAACTGCAACCGACTCCGCCAACCGAATCCATCCCTGACCGGTGACCTGTTTGCACCGCAGACCGCATCGCCCCGCTTCGCATCGCAACCCTGGTCTCACCGTGGGCGACGTCCGACGCCGCCAGCACCGAGCCGCTGCTTGCACCGTGACCTGTGGGCACCGCAGTTCGCATCGCATCGCTTCACTGTGCCAGCCGGACCAGACCGACGCTGTCGCTGCAACTGGCTCAACAGTCGTGACCGCATCGCATTTGGGGCACCGCTCGCACGTTTGCGACGCACCGCTCCGACTCGCACCGCTGTCCGACGCCAGCTCCCACACTCCGGCTTGGTCGCCTGCATCGCAACCTGTCAGCACCGCATCGTGCACCGTCTCGCCCTGCACCGCACGCCTTGGACTCACCGACTCCGTCTGCACGACGCTCATCGAGCCGCTGCCTGCACCGCATCGAGGGACACCGCACCTTGCACCGCTCCGTCTTGCACCGCAACCGCGACGAACGCCGACCGGCTCGCACACTCCGTGCCCGCCACAACGAGAAAAGGTACTGTGACCGAGTCTGTTCACGACTCTGCTGGCCCGTATCGACGCGGTCGGCTGGAACTGTTAGACTCTGTGGTTTTCAGCATCACGGTAGGCTCGGACGGAGCTACCGACTCGTACGAACTTTGTTTTTGGACTATTCCTGCAAAGAAGAAGTTACCTTATCAAGTATTCGTTTTTAAAGTATAGTATTGTGGATTTTCGTCGTAATTGGTCTTGTCTTGAGTATATAAAATATTGGTTATTTTTCTAAACTGGTGTGGCGTCCGTTTGTAGTGCTTACGCTGTATTACTGTTGGTTATGTGCAAATGCTTTACACACTGCCTCTGAATTAAGCCTGACTGCTCGTGCCAAGCTACCACGAGGGTGAGCAGGGGTTACTTCACGAGTGTAACACCCTTACCCTGACTAGGAAGAAGGGTCCCTACTTGGACAAAGGTGCAAGCCCTTGCCAACTAGAGATCCCATTTCTAACAGTCGTTGAATGCTTTAGCATGGATAATGCCACACTCTTCTCGCCCAATCCCCAAATAAGGGCTGGGATCAGGGAATCCAACTCGGCAAATCGCGCCCTAGGGATCCAAATGGGAAGTGTTGCAAGAAATATAATAGCCTAGGAAGCGCTACCATCTTCATTAATGCAACTCCCCCCACTACCAATTAGGGCAGCATCTTCCAGAAATCCATACCGCCTCGCAATGATCTAACAGCTGGTCCCACATTCCCTTTAAGCAAATCAGTCGGGTGTTTCAAAATCCTCATCCCCAGATAAGATAGGCAACGAGGTTCCCACTGCAGGAATCCCAAATCCTCCAGCAGGCTGCCGTCCCCTCATCAGGAACAACCTGAATTTCTGCCAATTGACTTTTAGGCCTAAAAGGGCACCAAACTCCTCCATCATTCTCCTAGCCCATGCTAAATCATCTCCTGTATTGTGGCGAAAGATCAACAAATCCTCCGCATACAGTGCGATATGATGGCAGTATGCCCGTGTCCATACACCTTGATATCGACTCCCTGTTCTAGCTAGACTGGCCAGGGTTTCCATGGCTAGCGCAAAAAGTAATGGAGACAGGGGGCATCCCTGTCTTGTCCTTCTCTCCACACTATATGGCTCTGATATTGTGTGGCCCTTATGGACCCCAGCTAAAAGGTGTCTGTAAAGCAATCAAACCCATGTTAGGAAGTTTCTCCCTAATTGCATGTGTTCTATTACCCCATATAAAAAAGCACCATTCAAGACTGTTAAAATCCTTTTCTATATCTATGGCAAATACAGATGTCACCTAACTACATAGTCATTAGCTTCCAGCAACTACAACAGCTGCTGTATATTGAGAAACATGTTTCAGCCCGGGATCAATTCTGCATGGCCAGGGTGTAACAGTTAAGTCATATATGGGAAGAGTCTAGTGGTTAACATTCTATTCAATATCTTAAAATCCATATTCAGCATCGACAGAGGCCAATAGGCCCTGCTGTCATGAGGTGGTTTACCAGGCTTTAGGAGGGGTACCACCTGGGCTTCTCACGTGGATATTCACAAAAAGAGGGACAGAAGGGCTTTTTCTTCAAGGTCCAGCACAAATGCCCAAAATACTATTCAAGAACTAAAAAATTGTGCTGTTCCTAAACAAACCAGGAAAAATGGTAATGCAGGTCACAGTAGTTTTCTACATCCAAATAGATGGGAATCCATTTATTTGGAATGTAATGCCCTCACACACCCCATAGGATGTCATGCTTCATCATCGGGCTGCTCCTCATCTGGCCGGGCGCTGCAATGCCTGGACGGGCTCCCAATGCGGGGCACTTTGGCGGAGATCTTTTTTCCAAGTAGCCGTTTGGTGCCGTGGGGGTGAGGGGTCTAGTGAGTGTAGATGTAGGAATATGTGAGTATGAAGTGTGAATTAAAACAGGATTGGGAGTACCAACAAGAACTACTTTAATTGTGGGGTCTCCTACCCTGATTAAAAATGAATGAAAGGCGCAATGCTAAGGTGATATCTTAGATACGGCGCTCTTCCATGTATTCGGTCAACATGTTTCTTCGCCTTTTTCTAAAGTTTTAGAAGCGATTCATCAGGACCTACGAAAATATAAGACTATCTACACTGTATACATTATGGTGGACCAAGACTAATAGTATGTTAAATATAAAATCATGACCACCGTACCTTACTCTGTCTAGTGGCTAGTGGTGTAGGTTCTGCCTATTATGGGAGAAAAGTCATATTAAAATATACAATGACAAACCACGAACACGTGTATCGTATGCTACTGTACATAACCTGCTCGTTACTGGCACAACATAAATAAGTGAGGTGGCGCAAGCATTAACCCACCAAGTGCCAAAAACAAAGTGGTCACTTCAATGCATTCCATTTTGTGACCAAATTAGTGAAATGTAGTTTGTTCATTGCCGCAAGAAATACATAGAACTCACCCAGTCAGAAATGAGTTTTTACTTCATCAATCCCCGGCAGATCAGAACATGAGGAACTTCCCCACATCCTTAAGTGGAGTGTAGATGAAATGGAAGAGAAGAACAACATTTTTAAAAAAGGAACAAAAAGGCACCCTTCAGCTTAACCCAAGGTGTTCTAATGTCTAACAATCTACACTTAGGGCGTCCTCTATCATGCTTATCACATCATACATGTGGAGTTTCTATATCGGCTACCAATGTAGCTTATTATCATAAACCGTTTCACTCCAGTCCCCCAGATCTATCATCAGGAGATATATTTGTTCATAAAAATAGGAATCATCGATAACCCATGCCCCCGTTTAGAACTTGGCTGGAGTCAGGACACAATTCCCAATCTGTACGTTGTATGTAGTATCTCTATTAAAACAAGTGTCAAAAAAGAGTGTAGTCGCCTTAATTTCTCCCATCGTGTACATTGTATGTATATTCTCAGTTAAATAAGTATCAGAGGAGTGTAGTCGCCTAAATCTCTCCCAGAAAAGAGGCATAAAAGTCCTAAAAAACACACACGTACTCGAGGGAAGAATGCAGGGTTCCCCAGTATACTCACAGTTGCGAAGTCTCACGTGGAGCCAGGAGGCAGCCAATTGTTCTGGCTGCAGCTTAAAGTGCCACTAATTTGGGGGCCAATTCCTCAATGTAGGCAGTGTAAAACTCGACCAGAAGCCCATCGGTTTCCGGAATTTTACTCCATGCCAGTCCCTTAATTGCTGCTTTTACTTCCTGTATGGTGACTTGCTCACCAATAGTGTCCACCTCCTCCACAGTGAGGCTCGGGTAGGGCAGGGGCATGAGAAAATCCCAGATCTCCCCTTCGTCGAGCTCTGCAACACTCCGATATAGGCCGGCATAATAACTAAGAAGTGCTGATTGATTACCTCCTGCCTATACAGTCTGAGTCCCTCCTCATTTTCGATTTAAACTATGGTTGAGCCTCTCTTTGTCGGGTTAGCTAGCCAAGCTAGTAAGGATACAGTGCGGTCACTCTCGGCATGGACTTGCTCCATATAATGCCTGTAGCCAAAGCTTGCAGCCTTTCAACTTGAACTGCCACTCTCTCTTTGGTGTCTATTAAGGTCTGCTATTTTTTCAGGGTGCCCGGTCTCTGTTTTTCTATGTCCCTCAAATCCTGTTCCACCACCTCTACCTTCATTAATAGAGTGGTCCTGACTCCTATTGATGTTTCTATACACTGGACCCTAATCACTGCCTTGAATGCGTCCCACTCCAGCTGAGGGTAAGACGCTGATCCTGTATTGTTCACAAAGTAGTGCACAATCTTTTCCCTAATCTCATCTAGGTACACCTGGTCTTCTAGGGATTCCGTTTTGAGCCACCAGGTAGGAATGCGGGGTCAGGCGGATCACAGCTCAACTGCAAGAGCATTGGGTTATGTTCAGACAATGTATAGGCCAAGTATTCTACTTTGGCCACCAGGCTATTGACATCTGGGGTGAATAAAAATGTGTCCAGCCAAATATGTAATTCATGTATGCAGGCAAAAAAGGAATAATCCCACCCCTGTGGGTGTTTTCTTCTCTGTCAAACAAGGAAGAGGGAGGGACTAGAAGCTAATACAGGTCCAGTACCCGTGCTCCATGTAATAATATTAATCCAAAAATTGGGATAATGTTCCTAATGAGACACGAATAGTGTCCTGAAAGAAGGTAAGAGGAAAGATAGGTTTCTAGGTTCTTTTTTTACTCGAAATGAGACAGTCACAAGTTGTGTCTCTTGGTGCCCTCACACATCCCTGGGGATGTCATGCTTCATCATTGGGCGTTGCTCATCGTAGGGCTAGCGCTGCAATGCCCTATGGGTCCCCCGAAGGGTCTCTTCAGCGGAGATCTTTTTATTTCGCCGTATGATGAGTGAGGGTGTGAGTCTTAAGGGGGGTCATGAAAAGTGAGTGTGTGAATGAGTATTAAAACTGGCTAGGGGATAGCATAAATATTTTTAATGTGTTGGTTCCCCTATCAGAGTAAAAAAACCCGTAGGTTGTTGTTACTAGTGGGGTAATAATGTCCCCAAGTAACTAAAAGGTCGACATGTTTAGCACCTTAGTGGTCAAAACGATCATTGGCTCTTCATCAGGACCAAAAGAATTATTTATAAGTGGGTGATTCTGAGTAAGTTACCCCAAATGAAATAAGTGCTGGAGCGGTCCGCATTGTGTTTTTTTGGTGTGGCACCAGCTCGTGGTAACCACTGGTATTCCGACCGAGAGAACTGAGAAGAGAAAAAAAGAAGACTCACAAAGGGTACATAGACAGACAAAGAACATAAAAGTATTATTATGTGATGCCATGTGATGGGATTTTTGATTGCATCACATCTCGACTGTGTACTTGCTTGTCATACAGAGAAATAAACTTTAAAAGTTGCGTCATGATATCATTGGCGCCTGCATTAGTTGCGTGGTAATTGCGCCTATCATTCACTCCGTGCACATACTATTGCTGTGGTGAAAGTGATGCACTTGTTTAAGTCACAAGTCTCTGTTTTCGATTATACGCTTATGTGTTCCTTATCGTCACTGGCCGATAAAGAGGGAAGGGTCATGCAAATATAATCAATCATTTAATTGCTGTATAGTCTTACCTATTATTTTTGTTCAATAGGCTTCATAAGATACCGCATGGCTGCCCGCACCGTTACGGGCTGTGATTGTCAATGGGGAAAGGAAGAAGAGACGGAGAGTTTTTTTAGAAGAATACAAGGTAAAAGGTGCCCGGTGTTCAGGTAAGCCATGGCGCACACAAACTGTTCCTGCGGGGGGAGAAACATCATACTTACAGTTTTTGCAGGGTGTGTGAGCATGCTACACCTACCCTGGACCATGCATGCCTGGATGTTGACTGGGAGTCTTGCCGGCATCCGTGAAGTAGAGTTTCTCCAGTAGCCTGACAACCGGCTGCCCGACTTCCGCTGGGCGTTACCCAGTTCTATTGCGCATGTGCGGGCACCATCTTGAAGTGTAGTGCAGGGTCAAGTACCATTTTGTGCAGAGATCTACAGTTATGATGTACTACAAACCGTGTATTCCCAATTCTATTGCACATGTGCGGGCGCCATCTTGACTTGTAGTGCAAGGTTAAGTACCTTAAAGTGCAGAGATCTACGGTTATTAAATGATAAAAAGAGAAAAAACAGGTTGATGGAGCGTGGTAGTTTATTCAAAAATGGACTATTCAGCTGATATACTCACGATCAAGGGGAAGTGCATCATATGTATTATTGGTAGAGTGTTCATGTCAAGAATACATATGCGGTGAGGGAGAGAGAAGATATCACTCTAGTCTAGTCATGTGTGTGTTCGCTCCCTCGGAGTAATGCGGGACAGATGTGTTTTATTTCATTGGGTCTGTGTCCCGCAAGAAGTTCGAAGAGTAGAACAGATGTTAACCTATTAGTAGAAATGGTTAGACATATGTCTAGAAGAGTATCAGAACCCTATTTCCTAATGTCGGTGTGGCCAGACAGGAAAGTTCAGCGGACCATATGTGTGGGTGGGTGGTTCATAGTTTGATCCATGGGATGTTCTCATTGAGTCCCTTCTTGTGTGTCTGGAGACGATGTACCCATCGTTGTTCTCTTCTGAATAGGGCTGTGGTGCAACACGTTGGATTTGCCTCTATGATTGTCCATCGAGTGACAACGGCACCACGCATCTTTCTAGAGGACCTCATTTTCAGGCATGAATGGAGCCAGATAGCCTGATAATGTACCCGGGATTGGCTGGTCCTCATCATCAGCACTGCAAAACGCCTATCAGATGCCCTAATCATTAAAATCAATACAGCAGAAAATGGTCTCAAGGCAGGGATCAGTATCACCACATACAAAACACGTCTGGCAGATATTAAAAAAATCCCCAAATTACAGAAGGATATCAGAAGGTTCGACAAGGAGAAAATATATCCCTACACCAAAGAGGACTACCAACCACCCGGAAGCGACATGTCCTCTGAACAAGGCTCAACAACGTCACTTAGATCAAATCGCTCGTCCCACAGTGAATCAAGCAATGACAACTGGGGAAACAGTGGGGGCCGGCCAGGACTTCTTCCCCACCAACTATGTACGGATACCCTAACCAGCCATAAACCACCCACCCACGCACCTATGTGGTACCCCAGTTTCGCGGGACCCCAACAAGGATTTCAACCCCCCCTTTTTCCAACACCCATTTCCCCCTCCTTTTTGAAACAGAGGCAGAGGAAGAAGAAGAGGGAACAAAAATTAGGTCCAGTGACAGGATGCTGAAACACAACGACAAACCAGGAGCCAGACAACCAAAAAAATGATCATCAATATCTCTGACAGAACCCTTTCCAATGAGGAAGCAACTGTACTCCAGAAGGGATAGGCTTCGTACCCACTCCAAAGAAGGACCATTTCAAACTTACCGGAGAATTACACCAACTCTTCAGAAAAATAAGACTGAAGTCATACTTCCACGACAAAGAGATGCCAGAAAGAGGAGACACCGGACTCAGAACACCATCGAAATTCACCCCCATGGCCGCCGTGGTACGCAGTGAAATCCTCACCTTTGAAAAGGCGGTTCTGAAAGAGGTCAACGGTTAAGAACCCAGAAGACCCTATAACAACCTACCCACCAGGTTGAGAGGGGCCATATCCGCTATCAAAGAAGACAACACCATTGTCATAAAACCTGCAGACAAAAGGGGAGCCACAGTAAGTATGAATACCTGTGATTATGAGCAAGAATGCCTGTGCCAATTGGCCAACACGAAGTACTACAAAAAACTTGAAGCTGACCCCACCGAGACTCTGCTAACACGGATTAAAATAATAGTGAATGAGGCAGAGACGCAAGGATGGATTACTACACAGGAGTCAAGCTTCCTCATAAATACCTCTGCCAAGACACCGTACTTCTACGTGTTACCCAAGATACACAAGGGCATTTATCCACCACCAGGACATCCTATCTTCTCTGGGATTGGCTGCTTGCTGGAACCCCTGAGTCAATTCTGTGATTTCTTTCTACGCCCCTTGGTTCAAACAACCCCGTCCTACCTGAAAGATACGAGGGATGTTCTCAACCTCATCACCGAAACAAATACTACAAACATAGAAGAAATCAATTACCACCTTCACGCCGATGTTTAAGAGGATTAAAAACATCATACTCAGAAATTGGAGGATTCTGAACATGGACAATCTGAACAGAGCACGGCCCAGGCTTGCCTTTAAGAGGACCACCAACCTAAGAGACCAGCTGGTACATACGAGACCACGTCCCTGCAGAAACCCGGGAGAGAACACCCTGTGGAACCTGCCACAAGTAACGGTACACTACGCCTGCAGCACCTGCGACGCCTGTATATCTACGAAACACACTAAGACACTGAAACTGGGCAAATTCATCTGGCAACAGAGACAACACACGAATTGCAATACTAAGAATTGTGTATACCTTATAACCTGCCCGTGTGAACTTTTTTATATAGGAGTGACCACTAGACCGGTCAAAGCCCGGATAGGGGAGCACAAGAGTACAATTCGATACGGACGCGTCGCAACCAGAATGTTTAACCACTTCATTGAAAAGAAGCACTCTGCAGACGACATCAGATGGACAATCATAGAGGCAAATCCAACGATGAGCACCACAGCCCTATTCAGAAGAGAACAACGATGAGTACATTGTCTACAGACACACAAGAAGGGACTCAATGAGGACATCCCATGGATCGAACTATCACCCAACCACCCACACATATGGTCCGCTGAACTTTCCTATCTGGCCATGCCGAGATTAAGAAATAGGGTTCTGATACTCCTCTATACATATGTCTAACCATTTCTACTAACAGAAATAGGTTAACATCTGTTCTATTCCTCGAACTTCTTGCAGGACAGAGACCCAATGAAATAAAATACATTTGTCCCACATTACTCTGATGGCGCGAACACACACACGACTAGACTAGATTGATATCTTCTCTCTCTCTCACCGCATATGTATTCTTGACATGAACTCTCTACCAATAATACATATGATGCAATTCCCCTTGATTGTGACTATATCACCTGAATAGTCCATTTTTGAATAAACTACTGCGCTCCATCAACCAGTTTTTTATCTTTTTATCATTTAATAACCGTAGATCTCTGCACATTTAGGTACTTAACCGGGCACTGCATGTCAAGATGGCGCCCGTACATGCGCAATAGAATTGAGAATACACGGTTTGTAGTACATCATAACCGTAGATCTATGCACACAAAGGTACATGACCTTGCACTACACTTCAAGATGGCGCCCGCACATGCGCTATAGAACTGGGTAACGCCCACCAGAAGCCAGGCAGTCGGACGTCAGGCTACTGGAGAAACTCTACTTCACGGATGCCGGCAAGCCTCCCAGTCAACATCCAGGCACGCATGGACAAGGGTAGGTGTAGCAGACTCGCGCACCCGGCAAAAAACGTAAGTACGATGTTTCTCCTCCCGCAGGAACAGTTTGTGTGTGCCATGGCTTATGTGAATACCCGGCACCTTTTACCTCGTATTCTTCAAATAAAACTCTCTGTCTCCTCTTCCTTTCCCCCATTGACAATCACAGCCCGTAATGGTGCGGGCAGCCATGCGACAGCTTATGAAGCCTTTTGAACAAAAATATTAGGTAAGACTGTGCAGCAATTAAATGATTGATTATATTTGCATGACCCTTCCCTCTTTATCGACCAGTGATGATAAGGAACACATAAGCGTATAATTGAAAACAGAGACTTGTGACTTAAACAAGTGCATCACTTTAACTGCACTTGTTTAAGTCACAACAATAAGAGTATGTGCACGGAGTGAATGATAGGCGCAATTACCACGCACCTAATGCAGGCACCAATGATATCATGACACAATTTTTAAAGATTATTTCCCTGTATGACAAGCGAGTACACAGTCGAGATGTGATGCGTTCAAAAATCTCATCACATGGCTTCACATAATAATACTTTTATGTTCTTTGTCTGTCTATGTACCGTTTGTGTGTCTTTTCTTTTTTTCCCTTCTCAGTTCTCTAGGTCGGCATACCAGTAGTTACCACAAGCTGGCGCCACCCTCAAAAAATACAAGGGGGACCGCTCCACCACTTATTTCATTTGGGGTAACTTACTCAGAATCACCCACTTATAAATAATTATTTTGGTTCTGATGAAGCGCCAAGGATCGTTTTGACCACTATAAGGCGTGAAACATGTCGACCTTTTAGTTACTAGGGGACATTAGTACCCCACTAGTAACAACAACCTACGGGTTTTTTTACTCTGACAGGGGAACCAACACATAAAATATATTTATGGTATCCCCTAGCCAGTTTTAATACTCATTCACACACTCACATTTCACGACCCCCCTTAAGACCCGTGGGACATTGCATCGCCGGCCCTACGAGGAGCAACGGCCAATGATGAAGCATGACATCCAGCAGGGATGTGTGAGGGCAACAAGAGACACAACTTGTGACTGTCTCATGTCGAGTAAAAAGAACCTAGAAACCTATCTCTCCTCTTACCTTCTTTTGTGACACTATTTGTGTCTCATTAGGAACAGTAACCCAATTTTGGGATTAAAAAGGTGTTTTCATCTACACATATCTATTAACCCCTATCTTGCCTACAGTCCGCAAATATTCGGGATGTGTGCTGATTATTCCCTTGGGGGCACTGTAAGCGGTCTACCTGGGGGTCTGCTATGCAGTTACAGTTTCCTTCCATAATCGTTGAACGGATCAGGTAGGGGGCCAAGGGTCCCAATAGACCTGTCAGGAAAACGCCCTTTTCTACATTGGGACCATACACATTTATTATAGCCACGTCTCGGCCGTCTAGTCTGCCCATCACCACTACACACATACCCTCTGGGTCTATGCGATCCCCCGTGTACTGGAAGGGGGCCACCACGCTGATCCAAACCAGTGTACTTCTGGCATATGCTGAGTAAGTCATATAATCAGCCTGACCCCCCATGTATGTTGTAGCGCCGACCCCTCCTTGGCTAACAAGTGATTCTCTTGCAAGAGAGCAATGTGGATACCTCACCTGTTCAAGTAACAGAATACTTTATAACATTTGGACATTGCATGCATCCTCTTGATATTCAAAGAGAGGACCTTGTAAGTCATAGGGGTATTCATTTATTTAATTTCTGTTTTGGCCCAATGTCTCTGTCCCACCATATGGTAATCTTCCCACTGTAGGAAGATGACCCCTTGTAGGTCCTGAACTAATTGGTCTCAAAGGTGGGACTCATGCCATCTCCCTTAACCAAAAAACAACCAATACCCCAATTCCCACACCCCAGTACAAGTGGGCAAGTGCCCCGATCCAAACACTTATAAAACTTACAATACACAGCTACTCGCGGGAGCACCTGCAACCTACTGTAGAGTAGGGGTAAAAACAAAAAAACACAAGGTCCATCCCCCATTGTGGTTTCATCCATCCAGCATATACAAATTTAGGAGCTGCTTCAAATCCAGGACAGATAAATAAGGCACCCCCTCCCATTGTTCCTGACCTTATAGACCAACTTTTCTCCCTCTCAAGGATTCTCCTATATCAGCCCCTCCTTAAATAATTTCATCGAATGTTCCCGGAGTGACTCTAGGGAGATCTAAGCTGGGGCCCCATTAAATGCTGGATCTGTGATCAGAGTTCAAGTTCTGTTCTGCCCTCTTGGACACCGGCGACAACCTGCCCACTCCATTGGTATTCAGTGAAGCCACTGCCGCCATCACTTTCCTTCTCTCTTTGTGTCTCAGCCCTGGATGGAGCTGCTGAGGTGTGACATCTGCACCTGTACTTTGCGCTGGCTCTGCTTGCTCGTCGGCCATGGGGGTCCCCATCAGTCCCCGGCTGTGGTTGTTGAACAAGCCAGTTCCAGAACTCTTGTGGGGTATTAAAGAATCTGGTGCCGGTGGGAGTCACAACTATAAGTCTCGCTGGGAACATCATTGCATACGGGAGCTTCAGCTGTTGGAGTCTCTTCTTTATGTTCAGGTAAGTGAAGCATTGCCATTGGACCTCTCTGGAAACATTCTGACAATGCTCTTCTCCGCTGTGGGCGACCCCTTTTGCCGAGCTTGGTTGAGAATGTGGTTGCGGTCCTTGTAGAACAAAAGTTGGGCCACCACTGAGCCTGACAGCACCCCCGAAAGTTATGGTTTTGCAGGCACTCTTTGAGCCTGCTGGAAAGCACAGAAGGAAGAAAGGCCCTCCATTACTACTTCCTCCCGAATCCACCTCTTTAGGTACGCCATCATTTTGTTACCTTCGATTTTCTCGAGCAGGGTGAGAACCCGCATATTACTTCGGCACGATCTGTTCTCGGTGTCCTCCGCCCTCAGTTCAAATGTTCGTGCCTTCGCTTCCATGGTAACAAGCCTTTTGTTTGCAAAGGTTAAAGCTGGGGATTATTTCCGCTAGCTCCTTTTTCGTCGATGTTACTGTTCTGCTAGTCGGCTATGGTCAGCTCTCAGGAGGCCTATGTCTTCTCTCAGGGTATCTATTTTAGATTCCACCGCTTCCCGAGACACTTTGTTTGCCTGCAGGATGCCTTGGAGGGTAGGTCCTCCTTCCAATGCAGTCTGCAAGGTCGGGTAGCCATCAGTCTGTGAAGCATCCTCTTCTTCTTCTAGGTTTGGCCCACCTGTGTCTGGCTCTTTTTTATGTTTGGTTTTCCCCATAATGGTGAGGCTGAAGGAAACCCACCAATACCAGCAGCGTGCAGTAGAGTGCAGCTACCACTGCTCTGTAGTGGGGGCTCTGCGGGGTGGGTGCGTGCAATGCTGTATATTCTGGGGCCCCTCAAGTGCAGCTGTTGAGTGCACTCCCAAGACCCTCTGCAGTCAGGTAGTAAGAATTCAATAGTGCTTGTCACCCCAGGGAGCCCTCGGCCCCACCAACGTGGACCTTAAAAGTCTGCCTCCAAAGACGTGATGAGGGCAATAGGTCTGTGTTTTTCCATACACTGCCTAGGGTGCCAGGCCTGTAAACCCTGCAAGGGCAGAGCAGTGCCTCGTAGCTTCTCACCGTTAGGCTCCATCAGTGCCGGTCCATTCACACCTCTGACCCGCCCAGCAGTACCCCATCTTAACACCTGTGTCCAGCTTTAATTTAATGTGGGCCCTCCCAGGCTAATAACAGCAATGCCGGTATGGTAGGCTACACTGGGCTTCTCCTCTTCAGTATTAAACTGGCACTCTCCTCAGGGCCATCCCACAGTGCACAGCGACGAGGCTGTACAGGAAGGAGGAGCCCCACACAGGACGACAGGCACACCACTGCCGACCACAGTTAAGGGCACCATTCTCGACTCCATCCCACAGAAACAGTTCATGCCGCAGGAACCAATCCACTAGTCACCAGGCCTCACTGTGCTTTAGTCCACCTTGCAACAGACCCTCCCTGGGACTAGGTGGGTTGCTCTGTCTGTGCAGTCAGCTGATAACCAGAGTCAGGATGGGTGATTACTCATGCAGCGGGAGCAGCTTGTTCACATAAAGCGCTGCGGGGAGTGAGAAGGAGGTCCTCCTGCAGGTGCTGGTTCTTTATCACTGGCAATGATACAGGGCACTTCCTCACCAGCACTCTGATGAGACACTGCACGCAGCAGATCCCTTCAGTGTAGGCTTTTCTACAGAGGGCCCTCACTGGATGTGCCTCTGCTCTGTCCCTGTACACCACAGCTCCCTCCCCAGTCCAGGCCTTGTACCACAGCAAGGGACCCCCGCACCATTGAAATGTCTCTCCTCACCAAGGGCCGCGCATGCCGGGCAGCACCCCAGTACAACAAAGTGGGAAGGCTGGAGGCCTCAGGCAGTCGAGGGTTCCCTACTACTGGTCACGGTCCAAAGCACAATCCTCCCCTTCGTCCCACTGGGGCGTATCCTGCTGCAGGCTGCTGCTCACCAGGTTTAGCCTCTCAGTGCCCCGGCCTGCCCGGCCAACAATCCGCACCCTTCCAGCTAAGCGCCACATTTCGCTCTGGTCCACCGGCGGTGTCACTTGTTGCTCAGCCCTCTGAAATGTTTTAGTTCAGTCCGGGGCACTGCGCCAGCTGCTCCAACCACCCTCCGAGGCAATTCGTTTGACGGACTAGTCGATGGTCTCAGCCTCCATTTTGTTGCTGCCACTTTGTTAAGCTGGCCCAAGCAGCTGACTCCATACATCTACAACAGCGTTCACTTGTGGCTCAATAAAAGCATCTGGGGTGTTGGGGGTCTCCTCGATCTAAGTTACGGTCCCCAAGTCTGCATCATTTCATTAAGATGGCACTGGATAGGACTTCACCGACAGGAGCACTGATTATTGCTGCCTACTCCATCAGCGCCAAGCCACTCCCCCTGGCAAGCCTATTTAAGCCCACTGTTCTAAAAAAGAAGATGGAAATTAATCAAAAACATTCAAGTATCACATCAGCCCATGCTCTTCCTTACAGAATGTGCCAAAGCTGTGGTTGGTTATGTGGTCAAAAAAGTATCTTTTTTGAGACAGGTGGTGTTTATGTCCCCCATCATACCTTTCGCCCCACCAACTTTTCTGGCTGTGCTAGACATTCCCAAGGAAAAAGTACATTCTGGCAGTGCTGGTGCTCTGATCTGTATAGATCTGTCAGCAGAGACTGTGCAGTATCTCATGTTCTGGGACTACCTAACAGTAGAAGGAGTATGTGAGATGGTGTTAACTTGAGTGTGCTCCTTTATTTCTAATTGCTTTCAAAGTACTATCTTATCCTCCTTCATTTCTGAGTCTCTGTCTCTTCTCTTCAGTGTTCTTCAGGGGTCTGCCCTATCTCCCTGCCTCTTTAAAAGTTTTGTTGGGCCTCTGGAAAAACTTATAAAGGGTTTTGGATTCTGTTTCTATATGTAAACAGAAGACACCCAGTCTGTCACCTTTGCATTGATGTATCAGAGTCATTGGACTAAGGCTCCACCAATGGTGTCCTGTTCGATTCCTGTGCCAGAACGCATCCCGGGCAGGCAGGACACACTGCTTTTTTGTAGTCTCCAATGTGACTTATTTCAACAATTTTTCAATTTCACAGTTTGCTCTGCCTTTTATGGCATATGTCACATCTGGTCTGACAAAGGTATTGATTGACAAAAGTGCAGCAGGTCAGAAAAGAGTCAAATCATTCAAATATGACCACAAAGGGATTATACCCCCCCCCCCCATGGTTAAAGAAATAGTCTTTTTGTTGACTTTTGAAGGTCTATATGGGAGATGGTAATTCGTATTTCAGGTAACATGGAATTCCAGACTTTGGAAGCTGTGCCAAAAAAAGACTTGTTAGAATTAGTTTTTTAAATGCAGGGATTTCATATAAAAGAGAGTCAGAGCTGTGCAATTATCTGGATCCACTTGAGTTGATCATAGAGTAGGAATTTATAAATGTGCAGGCCAGTTTGCAGGTGGACTGACCCTTGATTGGTAGGTAAATCAGAAAGCATACAATTGGAGTGATATCACTGAAGTGGCCAGTTTCCTGAGGTCAGGTGGATTGTTACATGTAGAGGGATTTTGATGGGTGCAAGATTACGTTTTTGGATACCAGATGCATAGCTGTAAGAGAATGCTCCTTTTTGGGTGGTCAACCCCATGTTTTTCTAGACTCTATTGCTGTTTTTTTACACTGTGCTTTGGGACTCTGCTAACCCGGCCTCAGTGCATGTGCTTTAACCGCTAAAACATGTAGAAATTGCCTATACTCCTAATTGGAATATTTAATTTACCTGCCAGTTCATAGGGTATGGTAGAAGTGTACCCAATGTTTAAATGTTAAATGTCACTAGAGGACTGCAGAAATAACCCCTTTTGACAGACCTAAACCTTTCTTTTAAATATTAATGCAACCGCTAAATAGGCTTCAATGCCTAATATACAGGGTGCATGGCCTTTAAAAGTTGGACATGTAAAAGTGTAATATAAAACATGTCCTCACAGTAAAAAGGCCCCAAAAACTATTTTCTGTAGCAGAGTAAGCTGTTTCATCGAAAAGTATTGGGATACAATATTAAAGTGAATACAATTATCTCCGTTTAGAAACCAGCTTACAAGTTGCACTTTTTAAAATATTTATTACAATCCTAATTCAGTGGTAAAGTCAGATGTGTTTTAAATATTTTACAAAAGGTTCTCACATTTGGTCCGCCAAAAGCCTGCATACTGTGTCTGAGCTTCTAGATACCTCCCAGGGACTGAACAGCTCCTTCATGAAGTGTGTACTTGCTGCCAGAGCTGAAACACAGGTCTTGAGTGTGAGAAGGTGTTTTGTACCACATACAGGATTGAGATCTGGGCAGTGTCCAGGAGCCTAATTAACTTCAAAGAATGCGTTCCCTGTCACAGGCAGAAGTAGATAACAACGGGACCTGTCTGCTTCCTTTGTCCACATAGCCAGACAGGCACCAGGCCCAACGGGAGAGGAGCTGCCACCATTACCAGTTTTGAGTAACCCCATAGGGGTAATTTTCCTGGCCACACCTCTACGTTGGGCACAGGAGCTCTGCACAGGAGAAGAAAGGTTCTGCCATCTAGGTTTTAGGCTGATAGGGGCACTGTGGGATCAGTTGCAGTCGGACACACATGAACTGTTGCAAAATTGGGTAGGGTACCCTTGGGAACTTTTTCCCCATTGGTTACGGAGGGGCCAGGTGTCACCCCCCACCCAAAGACTAGTTCCAGTCATAAATGTGGCACCTCTGGGCATCCTCTACAGAGCACTACTGAACCTGTGGAAAACAGAAGAAGGTCTGCACTTGCTGTTGAGAACTGTGAGGAAAACCCTTAGGGCTGGGTCTTCTCTGTCTTATACTCAGGACAAAAGTGGACTCCAAGGATCCATTGGCTGACTTTCTGCTAAACTATTGGGATGAAAAAGCTGCAAGAAGCCCACTTTCCTGGAAGAGCCAAGCTGACCAGTTTCAACTGGACCTGCCCTGGACCCTGCTGGTGGCTTCAGTTGGAGTGAGCCCTGGTCCCCAAGTGCTGTTCCTGAAGTCCTGGAACCCTTGACTTAAAAACCTGGGACTTGAAAACTTTCTGCTAACTTTTTGACTGAGAAAGAGTTGTGGGACCAGGATAAACCTGTCAACCAGAGGTGGCTCCTCCGCTAAGGCGGAAGAGCGTCGCCCCACTGCTCTGCAGCAGTAAAAGAAAGGAAAAAATAAAATGATAATAACGTCATGCTATTATTATTTTATCTTGTCCTCCTGTTGCGGCAGCTTTGCATGAGGGAGCGGAGCAGTGCGGGGCAGGGCTACAGAGCAGGGGAGGAGTGGTTTGCCCACTCCTAAGTGCACAATGACTGTTTGGTTGGCCCTCTCAGGCCTCCCAAAACAGTCATGCGCACTTCCCTGTTCTCCATGCAGTCTGCATTACAGCCTGTGTGGAGAACATGCCCACCCCTTAAGCCCCTGGCTGAGCGCTGTTTCATAGTGCTCAGACCAATCACAACGCTGCATTGCAGCATTGTGATTGGCTTAGGGGAGGGAGTCTGGCTGCCTGCTTCCTGTTCCCGGAGGCAGAAGAGCAGGAGCAGAGACGCGGGACCTGGCGGCAAGGTAAGTGTTCTTTTTTTTTACATTGTAACCTCCCCCCACCCCCTGTGCCCCCCCACTGCCTGTGCCCCCCCTTGGCAAACCCTCCACCACCCACAAGCCATACCGGCCACCACTGCTGTCAACCCATCTGCCTAAGGCGCATTGCTAGTGAGCCTGACTTTGTCGCAGCTTCCACTAAGTTCTTCTTCGCAGCAGCAAATCAGATTCAGCTGGCATAATGCTTGGCATACAATGATGTTGAACCCTCTTCAGTTACAGCCTGGCCCCACTGAGGAAATCTAACTTCCAGAATACAAGTCTAAGGTAGAAATCTTCCCTGGGCCCAATGCCAAGCATTTCTGGGTGAGAAATCCAGACTTTTCCCATTCTGAGCTTTTCCCGCCTTCATTGAAGGCTTCATCATGGCCTCAGCCTTCATAAATCTATGGTTGAGGACCCCATCTTCAGATCCAGCCTGCCATCTTGTCCCACTGACCACTCTACCTTCTTGAAACTTTTCTAAGTGTGAAGGTTGGTTTCCGATTTGGACCAATCCTACCTCTGTATATGACCTGCACTCCATCGTGGTCAGCCTTAAACCTTGCCCTTGTCCCAGTCTGGTGCTCATAGTTGCTCATGGTTTTCATGCTTTTTGGTGCTCTTTGTATTTAAAAGTTTAAAAATTCATATCTCTCATTCCCCTTATTGGATTTTTGTTGTTTTCCTGACATTTTGTTCATTAAAATAGTCTCTATTTTAAAAAATTGGACTAGGATTTTTAAGGTGTTGGGTTTTTGACTTTTTAACTGTTTCTGTACTTCTAAATTCTTTACACTTTTTTTGTAAGTTATGCCTGTCAGCTCTGTGCTATAGCTACCAGGGTTGAGCTCAGGTTTAAATTACTGAAACCTTTACTGGACCTTACTAAAATAGTGCCATTATTACTAGTTATAGACTACATCCACCTCAACTAACAATCCACTCTCACGCAATAGCATTTCAATAGTCTAGTCTTGATAGGACCAGAGCTTAGATAGCTTCTTTTCGGTCTTGTTCAGATGAGAGTAGAAGGTGCTCTAATATTCATTTTGTTATATTTTGTATTTTTTTATCGCTAGTTTTTGTTGGGGTAGAATAAAAGGGATATTTTCGAAATGTGTTTGTATAAACTAGGCTAGTATTCTTAGTGCATGTCTGTTTATTTATTAATTCCACTCCTCTGGTAGGAGCGCCATTTGGTTTATGTGCTCCCACTCCCCCCTGAGTGCGTTATCACTCGGTAAGCAGTGTTTTGTGTTTTACTGCACTGTTTTTAAATAACTTTTATTGCTGGGTGGTACCTGGCTCCCTTAGTTTAGTATTTGTTTTCCTTGTAGCACCTCGGTGCCGGAGTTGCCTGGCTCCACTCTCCATAAGTTACCTGCTGCATCTCACACTCTGCCTGCGATCTCACCTGGCACCAAGTGCAGGGCGCAGCGAGTCGTCTCACTTCACGCCCCGCTGCCTTGGGATTGGCTTGTTCTGGCCCCGGAGGTAGTCTATTTCTCTATGGCAGTGGCATAGATGCACGCAGCGGGCATTCCCAAGGCGCCAAAGTCAAGACCGCCTGCGCCCGTCCGCATCCATCTTCTTCCGGCCAGGGGCAGGGGCCAGAACACCTGCCAGTTTCACTAGCAGTCAGCCTCTTAGATGCTCAGGTGAACAACTAAACAAGCTAGCGCCGATGACTCTGGAAGCTTGCCGCCATACATTTAATGTTGGGACAGACCAGCTCTTATGCACACACTGCTCGTTCAATCAGACTCTGCCTAAGAAATCCTCTATTAGTAAGCATAAACTTATGTTCCTACTCAACATAAATATGAAATCTATGAATGTCTTGTCGACAAACAACCAAACGCCTTGTTTCTCACTGAAACTTGGCTGAATGAGTCCTCAACCCCTTAGATTCTAGAAGGTCTACCCCAAGATGATTGCATTTTAAGGTATGACGTCCCAATAAAGCGAGGTGGAGGGATAGCTATCATTCATAAACTCTCCCTTAAATGCACTGTTAAAACATCTTAAATTGATAATTGTGAAGCTATCTCCTTCACTATTGCTGCTGTAGACTATCCGATAACCGGTTTGTTGATCTACCGGCCTCCTGGTCCGGCGGCCAACTTCATAACGAGCCTTGTGGGAAATGTGGTTCAATTAGCTTTGCGCCACAACAGTTTGATCATTTTAGGTGATCTTAACCTACCTTTTGACTCTAACACGAACGTGGAAGCACAGTCCTTGTGTCAGGAACTAACTACCATGAAGTTAAATCTGAAAACCAATCTTCCCACACATCAGTTGGGCAATATATCAGACCCTATCTTCTCCAACTCTCCTGAGATCGAAGTTGAGACCCTGATTGCGATCTCTTGGTCGGAGCACCATCTGGTGGCCTTTTCCACCACTTTGGCCAGACCCCTCCCTCCAGCCAGGACCTGCCAGTAAGTTGTTTGCAGGAAATGGTCTAGGTTCAACCCAGATAGTTTCACTCAAACTCTCTAGCAGACCCATCTCCAACTGGGAGATGATATTAACTCAGCCGATTTGGCTGTTGAAAAGTGGATCTTAGAAGCTTTGGATGCAATCGCTCCATGGACATCCAACTCTACTCAGAGGCAGACTAACTCCGCGCCTTGGTTTAATGAAGATCTTATGACAGCCAAAAAATCCTGTAAGCGCTTGGAACGCCAATGGAGGAAGGATTTTTACAACATTAATAAAACTGTATATAAGAATGAGCTAAAAAATATATCATGCTCTTATTAGGAAAACTCGTGGTGCTTACTATACGGATTAACTAGAGCAAGCCGAAAACTTTTTTTCTCTATTTTTAAATTCTTATCCCCACTGGAGCGAACTGTGGCCTCCGCTCCCAGCTCTTTGGAGAACTGTGACAAGATTGCTGACTTCTTTGCTAGGAAAGTAGCAAAAATCTATGCTACTTTTCCACCTGATGCTCATAATAGCATCTGTCCCAATTCCCCCAATAATATCACGTTTGAGGGTATCGCTCTCTCGGAATTTAGATCACCTATGTTGGAGGGTCTTAAAGGTCTGGCCTTGTGCATCAAATCCTGTCCCCCATCAGACCCAGCCTCGCCCAAAATCTTAAGGCAAGGGTTTGATGCTATCCTGCCCTAAGTACAATATCTCCTAGACCTCTCCTTCCGCTGTGGCGAAGTCCAACTGAAATGGAAACAGGCCATTGTTCTTCCGCTAAAGAAAAAACCTTCCGCCGACCCGGGTTTGTTAGAAAATCTTCACCCCATTTAGTCCTGCTTATTTTTCCAAAATTGCAGAGAAAGTGGTGAAATTCCAACTGGTTGCCCACATCAATCGAAACAACTTATTCCATCCTTCACAATCAGGTTTTTGAGCCACCCACTCTACGGAGTCGGCGTTGCTCCTCGCAACTGAGACCTTGCGTAAGTGCGCCGATGATGGTCAGACACTGGTCCTACAGGAGAATGGTTTCCAACGCGGGAACACACCGTTGGGTGCAACCAGGCACTCTATAAATGGAATTATTGATTATTATTGTTATAATAAAGTTAGTACTGCTAACACTTTGAACTAACACCAATACAATGATGTTTATGGTGGTATTCCCCTAACTGCATTAGAATTCGAATGGGCAGTATACACTCAAATTATCTCACCGTAAGGAACCTGTACTTCTCTTTTCTGCAAATGCTGCATCATATGCAAACCTTCTATATCGTCTCTGAAGCATCAAGAATGTCTGCATTGACCACAAAAAGCAGGCATTTTTGACAGCTATGTGCAAATATATGAGCAAGCTCAAAACTAAAAAATGCAAATGAGTGAAAAACATGACCATTCCCTCTCCCACTATGCACCACTCATCGTCCTGCCACTGTCAATTGTACAGACCGAAAGGAGCTCTTGATGCACCCTTTATAGGAGCATCTCATCAAATATAAATAATAAACATTCTAGCAACTGAGGAGAAGCTAAAATATATACCCATTCCTTAACTTCCCTGTTAATATACACTATTTAAAAATGTCCCTCCCTTTCCTGAAATGGGTTCCTGTCTTTGTCTACACAGCAACAGCTTCTTCCCTATGGTGAAGGAGCGTCCCCCCCCCTCTACCCCCCCCGGCCAGCTAAGGGAAAGGAAAAAAAACATGATAGTAAAATAGTATTAGTATCATTTTATTTTTCCTATGGATGGAGCCATGTCTTTGGGGGCGGGGCCATGCCATGACAGGCACGGAAGGGGAGTGGTGGGCAGCACCGCTTCCAGTGTGCATGACGGTTTACCCGGCTAAACCTAAACCATCATGTTCACTGACGTCTCCCCAACCTGAGCTGCATTGCTGGGTGGAGAGAACACCAGGCGTAGGCTCCCAGCCCCCTCTGGAGCAGAAAACAAGCCTGCTCAGGCCAATCCCAGTGATTCTCTCATGCTGGCCAGTTTTCTTTCACCAAAACAATGCAATATTTTTATGATTTTTAAGTTTCTCATGATATTACTGCTACTTTGCATGGTTCAATATGTGGGTCCTGCTTACCTTTTCCATTTCTGCATAATGCACTGCTAGACTATACTTGCAAAATGTAGAAGGCCTATAAGAATATGACGTTATTTTTCATTATCTGTGCGATCTGAATACAAAAGGATATTCAAGGCGCACTGCTCTTCATAAGCAAACAGAAATGAGATCGGGGTACCAAATGTGTCTGCAAGTGATGAGGCAAACAGTTCAGGAAATGAAGCTAACGTCTGGAGCCACTTTCTTTTTTTCAAATCTAATGGTTATGAATGAAAGTGATCTGATAGTGTGAGATTAAAATCAGTATCTGCCAGTTCCCCTCTCGCCAAGGGTTTCAGTTTATCATCTCCTCTGATTACAACTAGACCTTGGATGATTCACTCTTTTTTTCTCTGCATCTTCACCGGTGAATACCGAGAGAAGAAACGTCACATGTTGCGGGAGGGCAAAACGTACCTAAAATTAATTGCAAACTGTTTGCAAATATGAGGATAAAAATTGGTACAGCTCTTGATGGGCACACAAAGGGTGAAAGAGCATACCTTTCACAATGCAATGTTGAAAATTAGGGGCTAATTTACAAGCCCATTGCGCCGCCGGTGCGTCACTTTTAATATGGGAAAAAGTGACATACCGGCGACCAAGGGTCTTGTAAATAAGCAGGGCACAAGTCAGGGGTACACGCGGGTGGACGGCGTCCACCCACTATTTTCACAGGGTTAACGCCATCCACCCTGCCAAGAAGTTGGGCCCCACTAAATAATGTGCTGAACTCATCCCGCTGTAATTTCCAAACATTGGGACACTTTCAGCAGCTCCTGCCCGTTGTCTGCTTTCCATCTGCAACAAGCAACAACGTGCAGGCGGGGACAGGGCTTTCTTATTTTAGACTTCTGCAGGGCCCATAACAAAGGCTGAATTTGAGGGGTAAGCAGGCCTCCTTTTGTTCGAGTCTCCTGGCTGGTAGCAGTCAGGAGCCTCACACCTAGAAGCAACTGCAGCAGAGATGAAACAAAGGCTCACACATTGTTAGCGCTTCACACATACTTTAAAGAGGCAACTTTTCACTTTGTTTAGGCTCTGTATACTTGATATACATGCACTGTAAGAATGTCAGATGTGTTGGTCTCTCTCAGTATTTACGCAAAATAAATGTAATTTATATAGCACTTACTACCCCTGAGGAGGCATTGAAATAATTTAAGTACCACTATTTTTTCTTGTATAGCTCTACTCATCCCAAAGCAGAGTCTCAGAGCACTTTACATATTAAGTTGTGGCATGTGATGCCACTTGCTTTGATGTAAATTCCTGTGATGCCACATGTAATGTCATGTGCTGTGATGTCATGCGCGGTGATGTCACGTGTCGTGATGTCACGCGCCGTGATGTTACTTGCATACTGCCAAACTAGGTTAGTCCCCCCCACTTCTCATTTTAGGACTTGTGCCCTGTAAATAAGCCCCTCTGAGACCAAAATGTCCCAACTTCCTCGCCAAATCACAAACACCATGAAGGTCATCCATAAGGCCGAATTACATCTAAGTCATCCTGTTTTTCTCAAAATGAGAATGGAGACAGGTGAAGTTTGAAACTGTCTGAGTGGAACTAGCGACCGCTACAGTCCCAATGTGAGTTCCTTGTGAGTTCTCACCCTGAGAATATTTTCTAAATGAATACAATGGTGCATTTTCCAGGAAGTTTCATTGATCAAATCTCCAAAAAGAAATATTTCATCACAGGTATTTCTAAACGAACACTCATAAAATAGGAAAGCCTGACTTCCACAGGGGTCTGGGCAAGAGGGCTTGTGTTGGTAACTACCGCAATAAACTATTGTATTACTAGTTCCATTAGTTCTTGTGCACATATCGTGGACTGGCATAAAGAGGTAAACGGGAGGTGGTCAGGCAAGCCAGCACTACTCTGTGTCAGTGATATTGCACAAATAGGCCAGATCATACCAGTGCAAGTGAGAGATAACAATTACATTCAGGTTGGTCGAAATGATTCAGGGCACAGTTAGTCCACGAATTACAGACATTACCATGACACAGCCATAGAGAACTACATTGTCCAACACCCAGTGCTATACCAGGTACCCAACATTGTTTTAGTGAAAAAGAAATAAAACATTTAATCAATTTTGACTTCTCAAAACGTTTTCTCAGCGCAGTCCCTTATAGTAATAAAGGCTTAGAAAATATATTACTCCGTATTCACAATGCCAAAGCGAAACACAAACACATTGCATGCAGTATAAAACCCGTTTTAGGCGTGGAAACATACAAAGAGATTACATTCACTCATGTCGGTGCATTATTCACAGAGCTATTTTACCAGGATTGTAATGTGGGACACATAGGTTACAGAAGGATATATTTTACAAAAATATTTACTAACATTATTTATTTTACAAATCTGTGGTCTGAGATACATGGAATGCTCTAGGGTAGGCACATTACCATTCCAACCTATTTTATGATGATTCAAACCTATTAGAAGAGATTACACATTGAACTGTGGAAAGTGCATTAATGGTGTGCACCCTGAATATCAAGGCAAGCAAATATCCAGGGCAAAATATACAATCCAAAATATTGAATGGTAAATGTATAGATTTTCGATACCTAACTCCACATATATTATCATTGGTGATATTGGTGGTATTACTGGCAGTTGCCAGAAGGTATTTATAGTTAGGAACTAGTTTCCATAGGAAAAGCTTTTTTTGATTTGCCAATTTCTTTTGCCTCGTTTGACGAAACTTTAGGAAATTTTCAAAACTAATGAGGCGGTCAGGTCGGCTGCTGTGTTGAAAGTTTTGGGGTGATTCGTCAAGCGGGGGCCAAGAAAAAAGTGGTGGGTCCCAAAACACGTTTTCTCCATGTTAATTGCCATATGAAACTTTAGACACTGCTACAGCCCGAACTGCTGAACGGAATTACACCAAATTTGGCAAGAAAGTAGCTCTTGTTTCAGAAAGTACTCTTTTTGTTAAATGGTGTAAATCCGTTCAGTAGTTCCTGAGAAATTTAAACATTTCTCAGCTCTACAACTTGGGACACAGAGGATCCGTGAACCCTCCCGATCTTGTGCCTGCAATCTGATTGGCTGCCAACACTTCAAGCCATGAAGTGTTGGCAGCCATCTGGTGACTAGGTTGAACTGAGTCACAAGAAAAAAGGTTAAAAAACCAGAAACAACAAGAAAAGGGGTTAGGGTAGAAACACCCTGACCCCTTAGGCCTGCTCAGGGGGTCCCACAGGGAACCCATGGCCCCCAAATTTTTTGTTTTAACATTTTCGGCGGGATTTGCGGTGCATCTGCAAATCCAGCCGTAAATTAAACAAAACTAAGCTTGGGCTCCCGCGCTTTATTTCCTTTAGGCCCCTGGGTGGGCCAGGTCCCGGGGGCAATGATAAAAAGAGATGCAGGGGCCCACGTGGGCCCCCAGATTTTCTGGGGACCGCCACCTTCTCGGGCTTATAGATTAAATGTGGGGGGCTATGCGGCACCCCCGCAGCTCTGGGGACCGCCACCTCCCTGGGGCTAATTATCTTAAATGCAGGGGGCCATGTGGCACAGCCTTGGACCGCCACCTCCCCGGGGCTAAATTGAGAAAGATGCGTCGGAGCCCCGGGGACCACCACCTCCCCGGGGATATATTTAAAAATAAAGTGTGGGGGGCTCCAGACCCCCCACACAGCCCCAGGGACCACCACCTCCCTGGGGCTTAAATTCTGTTGGTGGGGGTCCGCACAGCTGGCCTCATGGAGCCATAAATGGCCCTGGGTACCGCCACCCCCCAGGGCCAGCTCCAGCAATGTCCAGGGGTGCCGACCCCCGGGACATTGCAGTTTGCTATGGGATGGCGGGAGCACTGCTCCCGCAATTCCATAGCAAAGAAGTGCTCCACTTTGAACAAGTGAGAGTATTTTGCTCTCACTTATTCAAAGTGGAGCACTTTGCTTTTAACCCCCAGGGAGCTGCATCTTTGCAGCTCCCTGGGCGTAAAAAGCAATACTGGCTCCCGCAGGAGGCGGGAGCTGGCTGGGACCATGGGGGCTTCAGGCTCCCCCGTGGCCCGAATGGAGATGGCCATGCCCCAAGAGATGGGGTTCCCAGGGCCAAAAATGGGCTGGGAGGGGGGCCGCGTGGCCCTCCACTCTTGAAACAATTAAAAATAAAATAAAAGTAATAGCCTGGCCACATGGGATGGGGACCGGGGCCGAAAATGGACCGGGAGGGGGGCAGCTTGGCCCCCCTATCTCTTTAAAATCAAACAAAAAAAATATTTAAAAATGGCTGGGCCCCTAGGGATGGGGTCCCCAGGGCCAAAATCAGGCTGGGGAGGGGGGCCGCCCAGCCCCCCTGCCCTTTAAAAAAATATAGACAAAGGCCCAGCCCCGGGGGATATATCAGCCTCTGGAGAGGGGCTGCGTTGCTCCCCTCCCCTCCCGTTTTAGTTTTATTTTTAAAAAATGGGTGAGGCCCAGGGGGATCGGGTCCCTGGGGCCCAAAAGGGTCAAGGAAAGGGGGGCCACATAGCCTCCCTTCCTAAAATAACCAAAATAAACGAAGCCGACAACTTGCCGGAGGCCTCGCCCCCTTTCTCCACTACTCTGCCAACATGCCTCCTGGTGCGCTCTTTTTTTTAAACTTTATTTATTGTTTTTTTTATAACAGTGGGATCACAAGCATCAGTGCAGCAATACCTTTGACACATTGTTCACTGCAACATCATTAAAGTCATTTTGTATATGTAACAGCGCTAAAAGACAACTTTGTGTTCATTAGTCACAAAGTGCAATCCATCTTATAGTGCAGTGTCCAATTCTTCCCCTTTGCCGCCCGATAGACACCATTTACTACAAAGCATTATCCCTGTCCTGCCCTTTGCCTCTCCCCCCGAGCCCTTGTTCCCACCCTCGCCCGCTGTGTTGGTACATCATGCTCATTGGCTGCTGTCATCCTGTGCTCTCTTTTGGCTATGAGGAGTGCTATGCCGAAAAACTTACGCATTGCCTTGGGGATCTCTGCAATGTAACCCAGTAATGCCAGCAGTGGAGCCAGCCTAATTGTGAGACTTGTCATTTGCTGCAGCTCCTGAAATATGTGTGACCAGTACTCTGCCACTCTACTGCATGTCTATGTCATGTGTATTCAGTCCGCATCTGGCGACCGCCACTAGGGACAGTTTGCAGTGCGGGAAGGGTCTATGCGTGCCATTTTAACCTGTGTCATATGCCCCCTGTGCAGATATTAGTAATGTAGCAGCTTGTGTCTATAATTTCCAGAGGCCCTACAGGTGTGGGTGCAGCACTCTTTCCATATGTCATCTGAAATGGGGTGTCCCAGATCCACCTCCCACGTGCCTCTAAGCTTGTTGTCACGTGCCGGCATGTGCTCTAGGCCAAAACGGTACAGTCTGGACACTAGTCTGCCCCCTTCAGTATCAGATATGAGTATTCCTAACTGTGTAAAGTTGTCTGGCTCTAGGAGATAGGAGAATATTCGGCTCCGCATCGCATTTTGAAGTCTGGTCAGAACAAGCTGGTCCATCTGTGTAGTGCCAGTGAAGCGTGCGTCTTCTGTGCGTGAGTAAATGTGTCCCCCAGGGAAAGCATCTCCAAATGTATACAGCCCAAGCCTCCGCAATGTGAGCTTGACTAGTGGCTCAGATGTGATGGGCACCCAAGGGTTATCAATCAGTGGGATTTGGGAGTCGTATAGTTCTGCACCCCCCATCACTCGTAGCATTTTCCTCCAGGCCCAGGAGGTGTTTGACATGGTTTGGATATCCACTTTATCAGGTGGCAGTCCGGCTGGCAATAGCCCTCGCAGCGGCACTGGAGCCGCCAGGTCCACCTCGGGTTTTGTGTATGGCAATCTGGCGTCTGGGTGATACCGATGCCATGCATAACTGCACTGAGCTGCCAAGTAGTATTGCTGCATGTTGGGGACACCAAACCCTCCCTTCTCATATGGTAACATTAAAGTATCCCACCCTATAAGTGGTTGCCATCCTCCCCAAACCAGACGCGACAGGTGGGTACGTAGCTGGGCAAAGAAAGAGTTAGTAAGTGGTATGGGAACATTGTGAAAGAGATATAGCAGTTTTGGTAGTACGACCATTTTAATTATTGTGATCCTGCCAGCCATGGAGAGAGGCAGGGCGATCCATCTGTCAATTTGAGTTTTTTGCCATTTCAGGGCTGGGCCATAATTAAGTCACACTATCTGCTCCCTGTCTTTGTGCAGCATTATTCCCAAATACAGAGTCTCAGTGTCTCACCATGTTAATGGATATCCTTCACATTCACGGTCTCGTATGTCAGTCAATAGAAATGCAACTGATTTTGACCAATTAATATGCAGTCCAGAGAGCTCCTCGAATCGGGAGATCTTGTGGAGCAGCAGAGCTAGGTTCTCAGCAGGGGGCCTGACATATAGTATAATATCGTCCGCGTAGAGTGTCATCAGTACAGGGCCAGTTTTAAATTGTAGTCCCCTGTGCATATGCATATGGTTGTCTTGTAAGTGCCTCACTAATGGGTCCATGGCAATAATGAATAAAAGTGGTGACAGGGGTCCTCCCTACCTGGTGCCCCGCATTATCTCAAACGATTGGGTTGTTGTGCCATTTATCCTTATTTGAGCGGTGGGCCGGGTGTATAGCAGATCGATGAGTGAAGTGAACCCCGCTGGTAACCCCGTCTTGCATAGTACAGTCCAGAGAAAGGGCCACTCGAGTGAGTCAAAGGCCTTTCCCACGTCCAACAGTGCCCAATCGCTGGCACTGAGAGCGCTATTCTATGCAGTATTGAGAAGAACGTGCGGTAGAACTATGTGGGATAAACCCCGATTGTGTGGGTGATATTATTTGCTCCATTAGCAGCGACAGTCGGGTTGCAATCATTTTAGCTAGTATTTTCATATCAAAATTTAATAACGACAGTGGCCTGTACAAACTGCATTGTAATGGGTCTTCCCAGGTTTGAGTAGCAACACAATGAGGGCCTCTCATAGTGATGGGGGGAGAATACCTTCCTGCACTGCCTCCGCATAGACCTCTAGCAGCTGTGGTGCCAATAACTCCTTAAAGGCCTCATAAAAAGCCCCCGTGCATCCATCCGCCCCTGGAGCTTTACTACTATCAATGGCATCTATGGCTTGCTTGATCTCTTCAACAGAAAAGAGCTCGCTCAGAAATTGTTGCTGGGCAGATGTGAGCAATACCATAGCAATACCATAGCTAAACTATCCAAATATTTGGTAATTTCTTCCTCCCCTTTGTATGCCTTGTAGCATATAATTCTGTGTAGTACCTCACCAATTCATATTTAATACTGGGAGTTTCGGTTATATATTCGTTCTGTGACCCGCATAGCCCTGTTATGTACGATTGACCCCGTGGAGGCTGTAACAGACGTGCATGGGTCCTCCCTGGTCTTTCCCCTTCTCCATACTTCCTCGCTGTGATATATTTACTCAGATAGTGGGATTCCCTCTCTGCCACTTCCTGGAACTCCGCTAATAGCATCGCCTTTTTTGCTAGGTATGTCTGAGAGGTCCCATCGGCCTGTTCCTGATCTAAGTGCGCAAACGTTCCCTCTAACTTGGAGAGCGTGTTGCGGAGATCCCGTAAAATTCCTGCCGCCTTAGATATGCAAACCCCCTCAAGTATGCTTTGAAGACCTCCCAGAGTGTGGCGTGGTGCGGAACCGATCCTGTGTTGAATTTGAAGTAATCTAAAAACAGAATCGCTCAAGGCTGGCTCTGGGAACAGCCACTGTCTTTCTACGCCTCCCTCCCCAGGGATAAGTAGTTTACAAATCACAGGTGAGTGATCTGAGAGTGTGCAGGGCATGTGTTCAACGTCTCACAGCCAGGGGGACAACGTTCAGGACATCATCCAGTAGTCCAGCCTTGTCCATGTATGGTATTGCGCTGCATAATGCATGTGTGTAGGCCAGAGGAGTTACACAGCCGCCAAGCATCATGCAGCATAAACTGATTGCAGAGGTCCTCCTGTGCCGCTCGGGATCTGGGCTTGATCTGGTGTGCCCTGGATGTGATGTCGAGTGTAGGGTCTAATATTATGTTCATATCTCTCCCAATTAGTATCTGGTCAGCCTCCAATAGGGAAATTTCCTTCTGTAAATCATGAAAGCAACCAGCGCCTTCAACATTCAGAGCATATACATTGACCAGTAGTATGTGGTGGCCCAACAACGCCCCCAGCACCAACAAATAGCGCCCCATATGGTCTTCCACCATGCGTATGTGTCTGAACAGCACATTTTTGCGTACCAGGGTGGTCACCCCCCAGGCATATGAGCTGTAGCTGGAGAAAAATCTTTCTTTCCCCCATGTGGACCCCAGTGTGGATACCCGGGTGGGCGTCAGGTGCGTTTCCTGCAGACACACCACATCCACTGTGTGTCGCCACATGTATTGTATCATTTATGCGAACTATTGAGCCCCTTGACGTTCCACGTCATGAACACTAAGTCTGCAAAGGCTCTAACATTGGTCGCTGTCATCATACATTTCACCCCCTCTGCAAATCTATCCCCGACTTAAGGGTAACAATGTGACCCAGCTCCCCTTCCCCCTCCCCCTCCCCCCACCCATGCCAAGCGATTGACCACCCAGCAAAAACCCAAAGTGATAAAAGTAACATTTGCTCAACTTCCCAAAGCCGTCAAATGCTAAACATATCTCAGTACTGTGAACTTCACTGCAGACCACGTAAAGCTTATACGATTACTAAAAAGAAATGGGAATCTGAACCAAATCGTAAGGCAATTAAATTGGACTGGGAGCAAATTCACCTAACACCTTTCAAAAATAAAATATCTCTCACACTAGCCCAGACAAAGTACATGATCATAAATAGGAACGATTGGACTTCGGCCAGGCTATATAAGCTTAATCTTATCCAATCTCCACTTTGCTGGAACTGTAAATCACTAGAAGAGGGCCTGTCACACATGCTTCTGCATTGTCCAATGTTGCAAATTTTTGGGGAAAGGATCTTTGGGTGTATCACCCAGACACTACATATTACCCCAACCAAGGAGTTATCATATATTCTTAATAGGATTTCATGATACAGATTAAAAAAAAGATAGTGACCGTTTTCTGCTTGACTTAATGCTGACACTGGCATGTAAAATAATACTGTGCAACTGGAAACAGTTCGACAAAATACCTTTCAATATATGGAATGAATGGCTAACCTTTCTGAGGGGTGCAGATAATATGATCTTTCAATCCTCCCCATGGACATCTAGAAATAGGAACATTTGGGAATCCCTAGACTTTGCTTCACCAGCGTTTAAGTTTAAGCCCCCCCTGAAAAACAGACACTTTCACCCCACTCAACTGGGTTTCCTAAGCCCCTCAGGCAAATTGTCGCTTTAGGACTATCATGCTCCTCATTAACTCAACAGTCATACAACCATAATATTGATTTGGTTCACCTATTGGTACTACTAGTACCCCCATGACTTTATTAGTTATTTTTCGTTCCTCTTTTTGTTATGCTTTTTTGTGCTTAACCTACTATTCTTTTGTATAATTCTACAAAGGTAGGAGTTATCTGGTATAACTAATTGTAACTTGCATAACAGAATTTGAGTTATCAATATTGCTTGGTATACCTGGAATAGTTCACACAACTATATCACATGTTAACAAAGATCTTGAGAAAAGCAATGTAATGTTAAATCACTCTCGTCTATCAATTTGTATCTTGTGTAGGATCGGACAACCATGTATCACCCTTCTACCTGTACTGATGAACACACAACGTTACTGTGCCTTTCTTTTCCTTCTGTATGTCTTGTTAAAATCCAATAAAAACGATTTGAAATAAAAAAAAGTACTGTGAACTTCACTGGGGGTGCGGCAACGCTAAATCAGCCCCCGCTTTCTGAAATAGCAGTTTGTACAGTGTCTTGGACTGTGTGTGGTAGGATGCAATAGTTTCCAACATTCACTTCCCTGCCAGGCTGCATAGGTTTAAGAGTAACAAAGTCAAGCCAAACTTATCTGTAGATTGTAGGTCAGTAACGCTGTCCCATCAGGTTACCCAGTAGGAAATAAGTCCATACTGGCACTGGAGTGGAGCTCAGGCTGAGACCCACCCGGTGATCCACGTCAATTATTATGTTGAGATTCTGAAAAGGCCCTGCAGAACTCCTGCACCTCTGTCGGGTTGTCAAAAAAGCGTGCCTTCCCTTGCACGTTGACCCACAAGCTCGCCAGATATAACATTCCGTATCGGGGGCCTAGGTTGCGCAACCCAGCTTTGACTCCAACTAACTTGCGACCGGCCTCTTGCACCATCATTGTAAAATCAGGAAATAAGGACAGGTCTTTATACACCAACTGATTCACCAATACACCTTGGTATGTATATTTAACACTCAGAAACCTTTTAGAAACACTCATAGTCACTGGATGATGTCATCAGTGATATCATCATTGATGTCACTGACCATGTCCTGAGTGATGTAACATGTGAGGTCATAAGCAGTGCATTGCGGGGGCACGAGTTATAGTTAACTCAGGTAACTATAACGGCTGAATTTCTCTGGTTTTGTACGAGTGAAATGTCAGCCTAACTATAACCTGTAACCTTTTTTTTTTTTTTTATGAATATATATATATATATATTGACTGCGGGGGGAACAGGAGGAGCGGCCTGCAATGGCAAGCTGTGTTTCATTGTTTTAAAACACCATTAAAGAACTTTGAAAACTAGTGATGGTTACGAACAGACCCACTGGGGTAAGGAACTACCAGCCCCATCATGCTTTGTGCAGGCAAGGAGATTTGCCGGCCCACTTGGGGCGTGACTTATATAAATGGAGGGAAAATGCTGGCAGAAATGTTTGGCCGTCCTGGTTTGCAGTTGGCTTTGATGAAGGGCACAAGCCCGAAACGCGTCGCAATAAACTGCTGGACAGTGTGTTTTTAAACAAATCAGCTCCTGTGTCTGCTTACCTCCTGGGAGTGCATCTCACAATGAGGCGAACTCTTTCAATTCAATATTACGGCCCGCCCAGGTCGAGAAAAGCACCACCGCAAGATCCAAAGTGGGGCCGCCGCTGTTTTCACATTGACTGCGGGCGGAACAGGAGGAGTGGCCTGCAATGGCGAGCTGTGTTTCCTTGTTTTAAAACACCATTAAAGAACTTTGAAAACTACTGATGGTTACGAAAAGACCCACTGGGGTAAGGAACTACCAGCCCCATCATGCTTTGTGCAGGCAAGGAGAATTGCCGGCCCACTTGGGGTGTGACTTGTATAAATGGAGGGAAAAGGCTGGCAGAAATGTTTGGCCATCCTGGTTTGCAGTTGGCTTTGATGAAGGGCGCTAGCCCGAAATGCGTCGCAATAAACTGCTGGACAGTGTGTTTTTAAACAAATCAGCTCCTGTGTCTGCTTACCTCCTGGGAGTGCATCTCACAATGAGGCGAACTCTTTCAATTAAATATATCGGCCCGCCCAGGTCAAGAGAAGCACCACCGCAAGATCCAAAGCGGGGCCGCCGCTGATTTCACATTGACTGCGGGCGGAACAGGAGGAGCGGCCTGCAATGGCGAGCTGTGTTTCCTTGTTTTAAAACACCATTAAAGAACTTTGAAAACTAGTGATGGTTACGAACAGACCCACTGGGGTAAGGAACTACCAGCCCCATCATGCTTTGTGCAGGCAAGGAGATTTGCCGGCCCACTTGGGGCGTGACTTGAATAAATGGAGGGAAAATGCTGGCAGAAATGTTTGGCCGTCCTGGTTTGCAGTTGGCTTTGATGAAGGGCGCAAGCCCGAAACGCATCGCAATAAACTGCTGGACAGTGTGTTTTAAAACAAATCAGCTCCTGTGTCTGCTTACCTCCTGGGACTGCATCTCACAATGAGGCGAACTCTTTCAATTTATATATATATATATATATATATCCTATGTCGAACGAAGTTCCAATCGCGCTCTCGGAGTAGTAACAAAACCACCAGAAATCCAAGTGTCATTCAAAAAAGGGGGTTTATTAACTCCATAAACCCACCATGACGCATTTCACCCTCAAGGGGCTTGAGGGTGAAACGCGTCACGGTGGGTTTATGGAGTTAATAAACCCCGTTTTTGAATGACACTTGGATTTCTGGTGGTTTTGTTACTACTCCGAGAGCGCGATTGGAACTTCGTTCGACATAGGATATTGCAATACCGGCAGACTCCACCGGCATCGCGCCACCCCTCGATGGGCTACGATCTCCGTGAGGAGTATTTTCATTGTGGATATATATATATATATATATAACCTACTTGGGGTCACCAGTAGGTAGGTCTAGTTAGGACCAAAGTTTCCATAGGAAAAGCATTTTTTGTTTTGCCAAACTCTTTGGCGCTGCTTGACGAATCTTCACAAAATTTTATAAAAACTTCCCCCTTTTGATTCAGCTGCTGTGTTGAAAGTTTTTGGGTGATCTGTCAAGTGGGGGCGAGAAAAAGAGGGGTCCCAAAACGTGTTTTTTCCATGTTATGTCAATGGGGATTTTTAATTTTTTCAACACAACTACAGCCCGAACTGCTGAACGGAATTATACAAAATTTGGCAGAAAGCTATATGTTGGTACAGAAAGCATGCCTTTTGTGATTTGGTGTAAATCTGGTCAGTAGTTTCAGAGATATTAAAGTTTTAAAAAATATAGATATCTGGGGATGCAAGTCCTTGCAGTGGACCTCCCCGAGGCACAAACTCAATAATTAAGGGGTCGTTGCGGACCACCAACCTCAATGACCCCCACTACCCCAGGGCTAAATACTTGAAAGAGGGGGACAACACAGCCCCCCACCTGGAGACCTAGATGACCCTGGAGACTTCCACCCCCTAGGGCCGGATCCAGCAATGTCCCGGGGTACCCACCCCCGGGGCTTTGCAGTTTGCTATGGCTCTTGATTACTCAAAGCAGAGCAGAATTGATTTTGGACAGAGGGAGCTGCATGTATGCAGCTCCCTCTGTCCAAAAGCAATGCCGGCTCCCACAGGATGCGTGGAGCCGGCAGGGACCGAGGTGTCATTCAGGCTCCCCCCGCGGTCCCCAACATAATAAAATCAGCACAGGAGCGGGCGTCCCTTCCAGTTTTTTAAAATGAATAAATAAAGGGCAGGCTGGATAGGCAGAATGGGGTCCCTGGGGCCAAAATTGGCCCAGGGAAGCGGGCCACACGGCCAACCCTTCCTTTATTTAGAAAAAACAATGAAGGGCCGTGCCCGGGGGGATGGGTTCCCTGGGGCTGAAATCAGCCCAGGGAGGGGGGCCATGCGGCCCTCTTCACCCATTGCAAAAAAGGCCTGGCCCCAGGTGATGGGATCCCCAGGACCGAAAATGGCCCAGGAAAGGGGGAGCATGCAGTCCCCCTCCCTTAAAAAAAGAAGAAAATCCTCCCAGCATGTCGCCGGAGGCCATGCCCCCTCACCACCACTCTGCAAACGCACCTCTTGGTGGAGTGGTGGTTGAGGGGTGAAGTCCCTTTGAGTGCTGCGGGTCCTTGCGGTCCAGGAACCCCTTCTATTACCTCCAGTAAGTCCCAGACAGCAAGATTGCTGAGAGGAGTTGGAGGCCACGACCCCTTTCTTCACCACTCTGCAAACTCGCCCCTTGGCGTGCTGCTGATTGGGGAATGAATTCCACTTTATGCCTGAGGGCCTCAGGACTAAAGTAAATTACTTCCCCCAACCAGGAGTGCACCAGGACGAGTGTTTGCAGAATGGTGGTAAAGGGTGCGTAGCCTCCAACAACCTCTTAGCAATTCAGCTGTGTGGGACATAATGGAGGTAACAGGAGGGATAGTTGCCCCCCAAAGACCCTCAAAAGCCAAGCGGACTTCATCCCCCAAGTAATAGTGTGCCAGGAAGCACATTTGCAGAGTGGTGGGGAAAGGGGGCGTGGCCTCCTTTCAACTGGCCAGAGGGTTTTTAGTTTTTTTAAGGGAGGGGAACTCATGCTCCTCCTTCCTTTGGCTATTTGTGGCCCTGGGGATCCTATCCTCCGGGTCCTCTGACAACCTCTCAGCAATCCTGCTGTGTGGGACTTACTGGAGGTAACAGGAGGGATAGCTGGCTCCCAAGGATGTCCTTGGGGACCAACTACCCCTCCTGTTACCTCCAGCCTCTTAGCAATCCCACAGAGGCCACGCCCCCTTTCTCCACCACTCTGCAAACGCACCTCCTGGTGCACTACTGGTTGGGGGATGAAGTCCACTTTACTCCTGAGGGACCTTGGGGCCAAGAAGCCCTCCTTGTACCTCCTGTAAGTCCTACACAGTGGGATTCCTGAGAGCTGGTCAGAGTCCCCGCCCCCTTTCTCCACCACTCTGTGAATGCGAATGCTACTTAAAAAACCATAGAAATTCACTGAAACAACCAAAGGTTACAGGGACGTTATAGTTAGGAATTATCATTTAAAAAACCCTAGAAATTTACTGAAAAAAACAAAGGTTACAGGGATGTTATAGTTAGGAAATGGAATAAAAAAAACTTAGAAATTTACTGAAAAAAACAAAGGTTACAGGGACGTTATAGTTAGGCTCAGGTTTCACTCGTACAAAACCAGTGAAATTCAGCCGTTATAGTTATTGAGCTAACTATAACTTTTTCTCCCTCAATGCACTGATTATGACCTCACATATTCCATCACTCATGTCATGGTCAGTGACATCACTGATGACATCACTAATTAAAATGCCCCCTATGCCCCAGAGTTGAAAAATAAAATGGTAATAAAGTTATTTTATTACCATTTTATTTTTCATCTGCCCATCCCAAACTGAGCTTCAGGATGGAGTGGAGCCTGCTGAATGACAGCAGCAGTGAGTATTATGAGAAGTTGGCCTGGTATATACTGTCCACTAATTATAGTGGGCACCTTGCACCAGTCCAAACAACCCCTGATTGGAGATAGGTTAAAGACAACCTTTATTGAAAGCTATCCTAGTGGTAGCTATGGAGAGCAGCCTTCAGGCTAAGTCTTGAAGGAATGTAAAGCAGCTTGTTTTACCAGTCTATAATCTCTTGAGTGACCAAATGAAAGAGGACCACAACAGGTATATATTTAAAATATATGTATTTAGTCTTAAACACGCCCCTCTAGTCTCTTTATGAGGCTAGAGTTCGAAGTACATAAGTTACAAGTCGAATATCAACAGTAATAGCACAAATACACGTTTGAGCCCTAGGGGCGTACCAAACCATATACCAATAAAGCGGTATAAGAACCACGACTGAGCTAGACACAAGGCCTAGAGCCTGTAGAAGTGTTTGGCCCTCAAGGAACAACCCAAGGTAGTGACACAGGGGACCCATGGGGGTCGCGTGCAGTGTGAGAACACAGCCGCAAGCCACCGTTGACTTCTATGGGGAATGTCGCGGTTGGAGCTTTAAAGAAAAAGGACACTTAGAGGAGGACTTGGAGCAAACCCCTTTAGAACTAGGCTGTTCTAGAGTCAATACCCACAGGAGCACCGGAGTACTCGTGTTACCTCACCCAGGGAAGCCGGGTGCATAGGTGCCTTTCGGGGTCGGGTTTCGTCGTCGTTTTCAATGGCGATCTGCTGCAAAGTGTTGCTGGCGACCAAGTCGAAAGTGTTCGGGTGGATCCAAAGGTGGATCGAAGATCTGAAGGACCTGAAAGCAGAGGGGACAGAGTCTGGGTCACTAGCCAGTGACCAGGAAGGTGATGAGCAGATGCCCACCGATGTCGGGTGCTTCAGGTAGGTTGACAGTTGTCTTGACTCTTCAGCCATGAGGTCCAGGAGGTGTCGACGATGACCAGGAGCTGGATTCGAGCTGTCCCACGACGTCTGTCGATTGCAGGGGTGTCGGCGACCGGATTGGACCCAACGAGCCTTGGCAACGGCAAGTCTTGTAGAAACAAAGAAAGGACGTTGCTGCAGACCAGCAAGGCCTGGGGGACTCACCCCGCGAGGGTAAGTCAGGGCACATCTGGAGTAACCAGGAAAGCCCAAGCAGAAGAAGAGTTGCCTTCGGGAGGGCCCACTACCCAACAGACTAGCGACCGTGAAGGAGCCTCGAGTGGACGCACTTGGAGCTGGCTCACAGGACACTCGTGGAGTGGAGGCCAGTGATCTTCGGTGCAGTCAGTGCTGGAGGCGAGGGCTACTCTCAGCCCAAAGCACAACTTCGTGGGAGACCAAGAAGAGGATGCACTTGCAAATGTGCTCATTGTCCAGGGGTCACGGTTCCACGTTACCCACGACAGCTACAGGCCTCAGCTTTGCTGGGAACTCAGGGCAGCCTCAGGGAAGTCTGGAAACTACCTCTGGTGATGCAAAGACTTCGGCATCCAGCGGGAGCTTTGGCGATGCAGACCGGACAATTGCTTCTTTGGTGCCTGCCAAGCAGGGGAGTCACTCCTTGACCCCAAGGGAGATTCTTCAGTCCTCTAGACTTCAAGTAGAGCGTCAAAGGTCCAGGATTCAGTGTCAGAGTTTCGTCCAGGATAATCTAAAGTCCTAAGTACTGGGGTCCCATACTTATACAAAGTTAGGGGGTTGGACATACTCTGGGGACCCACCTATGGGAGGGTCAGGGAAGAGGGGTGGTTACACTCATTTCCCTTTGTCCAGTTTCATGCCAGAGCAGGGGCAGGTAGCCCCTGCAACTGGTTTGAACTGGCATATGCACAGGGACACCAAATGTGCCCCCAGTGCAGGACTTCAAAGCACCAGAGGGTGCTCCCGCCCAGCCCCAATACACACTATCCTGTCTGGGGAGGTGGTTACACCTCCCTTCGACAGGAAACCTATTGTCCAGGCCTCCCCTGCCGGAGTTTCAGTCAGCAGCAGGAGGCCAGACCCGTGTCTGTGGCAGCGGCATCCATTTTGTGATGCCAGGGCTCTGGAAAGAAGTTACCGGGTAGCCCGGTGTGTACATGTCTCTCCCTCTAGAAGGGTGGAATGCTACCCCCGCCACCAGTATTGGTGGGGGGGTAGTATTCCAAGATGTTTGACACCAAACACGACATGTTTTGGTGCAGCCAGTCCAAAGTTAGCATTGTACCGCGAGGATATAATGCACTTAAGAGTATATGGTCAGGCTGTACCACAAACAGCATCAGAGGAGGGACTCGAACGCTGCAGAGGGGCTCTGCTCATGCAGGGGCACCCTCTCACACAAAAACCAAGCACTCTGCCTTCAGGATTGTTAAGGCCTGCCATAGGAGTGACTTATAGGTTTATATGTGTGTGCAATTGTAGTGATATAGGTAGCCTATATCACAGTAAGGGGTGCATGCACCACCTTACCCAGGCTGCAGTAGCAGACCTGTGGTGTCATTTTGGCTGGCCTTCCAGGGGTGGCATAATACATGCTTCAGCCCCTGGCAGGCCTCTGGGGTACCTATGCCCTGGGTACATAGTATACCATATACTAGGGACTTATGAGGGCACTCCAGATTCCAATCAAAGATGTACCTAAGGCACATGGAAACCATTTTAGAGAGGAAGCAGCTAGGCTGGGGTTCTGATTAGCAGGGCCCCAGCCAGACTAAAGTCGAAAAACAGTCAAGCATCAGCAAAAAGTGGGGGTACCCATGTGAAGCAGATCCTACTCTCTTACACAACCCCCCCAAATGCAGGGACATTAAACTAACCTTGACCAGTTGAGTCTTCATGTTCTAAGTGGAAATACCTAGAGAGTCCATCTGCATTGGCATGGTTACTCCCAGGTCTATGTTCCACTGTAAAGTCCATCCCCTGTAGGGAAATGGACCACCTAAGCAGTTTGGGGTTTTCACCCTTCATTTGTTTTAGCCATAGGAGGGGCTTGTGGTCTGTTTGAACAAGGAAGTGAGTACCAAACAAGTATGGCCTCAACTTCTTCAGGGCCCAAACCACAGCAAAGGCCTCCCTCTCTATGGCTGACCAACGTTTCTCTCTAGGGGTCAGCCTTCTGCTAATAAAAGCTACTGGCTGATCCTGACCTTCATCATTCAATTGTGACAGTACAGCCACTACCCCCAATTCAGATGCATCTGTCTGGACAATGAACTTCTTGGAGTAATCAGGACTCTGGAGAATGGGAGCAGTGCACATGGCCTGCTTCAGGTCATCAAATGCCTTTTGACAGCTAGCTGTCCACTGAACCTTTTTGGGCATTTTCTTGGAAGTTAAGTCATTCAGGGGTGTCACTATTGATCCATACCCCTTGACAAATCTCCTATAGTACCCAGTAAGGCCTAAGAAGGCTCGCACCTGAGTCTGGGTAGTTGGAGCAACCCAGTCCATGATGGTCTGGATTTTGCTCTGCAGTGGTTGAACCTGCCCTCCACCCACAAGGTGGCCCAGGTACAGAACCTGACTCTGCCCTATCTGGCACTTAGTGGCCTTGATAGTGAGGCCTGCCTTTTGCAGGGCCTCCAAAACATTTCTGAGGTGGACCAGGTGATCCTCCCAGGTGGAGCTAAAGACAGCAATATCATCTAGATATGCTGCACTATAGGCCTCCAGACCTGTAAGGACTGTATTCACCAACCTCTGAAAAGTGGCAGGTGCATTCTTCAGACCAAAGGGCATTACCACAAATTGATAATGCCCACTAGGGGTTGAGAATGCTGTCTTTGGCTTTGCATCATCAGCTAGTCTGATCTGCCAGTAGCCAGCTGTCAGGTCAAATGTGCTTAGATACTTGGCTGAGGCCAAAGTGTCTATTAGCTCATCTGCCCTAGGTATTGGATGGGCATCAGTCCTAGTGACTGCATTGAGACCCCTGTAGTCCACACAAAACCTCATCTCTCTTTTCCCACCACTGGTGTGAGGTTTTGGCACAAGGACCACTGGACTAGCCCACGGGCTATCTGAGGGTTCAATAACTCCCAAATCCAACATTTTCTGGACTTCTGTCCTGATACAGTCCCTGACATGGTCAGGTTGCCTATACATCTTATTTTTAATAGGCAGACTGTCCCCAGTGTCCACTTCATGAGTGCACCAGGTGGTCTGACTTGGAGTCAGAGAGAACATATGTCTGTACTGATTGAGCACTTGTCTGCAATCAGTTTGCTGCTGAGCAGTGAGGCTGCCTGCCAAGGCTACACCATCCACTGACCCATCATCAGGGTTCTGTGAGAGCAGGTCAGGGAGTGGGTCACTCTCTTCCTCCTGTCCCTCATCAGTAGCCATGAGCAAGCCCATGTCTGCCCTGCTATGGTTTCAATCTGTTGACATGGAGAACCCTGTGGGGACTCCTGGGTGTTCCTAGGTCTACTAAATAGGTAACCTCACCCTTCTGTTCAACAATGGTATGGGGTCCACTCCACTTGTCTTGGAGAGCTGCTGAGGCCACTGGCTCCAGCACCCACACTTTCTGTCCTGGCTGGTAAACAGTCAGTACAGCCTTTTGGTCATGCCAGGTTTTTTGCAGTTCCTGGCTAGCCTCAAGGTTTTTAGTTGCCTTTTTCATGTATTCAGCCATCCTGGAGCGGAGACCAAGTACATAGTCCACTATGTCTTGCTTTGGGGGCTTGAGAGGTAACTCCCATCCTTCCTTCACCAAGCACAATGGACCCCTGACAGGGTGACCAAACAAAAGTTCAAAAGGGCTGTAGCCAACCCCCTTTTGAGGCACCTCCCTGTATGCAAACAAAAGGCAGGGCAAGAGTATGTCCCATCTTCGCCTAAGCTTTTCTGGGAGCCCTTTAATCATGCCCTTTAAGGTTTTGTTGAATCTCTCAACTAAACCATTGCATTGTGGGTGATAGGGTGTGGTGAACTTGTAAGTCACTCCACACTCCTTCCACATTGCTTTTAAGTATCCAGACATAAAGTTTGCCCCTCTGTCTGATACAACCTCCTTAGGGAAGCCCACTCTTGAGAAAATTCCCAGGAGTGCTCTTGCCACTACAGGTGCTGTAGTGGTCCTAAGGGGAATAGCCTCTGGGTACCTAGTGGCATGATCCACCACCACTAGGATAAACCTGTGCCCAGATGCTGTTTGGGGATCCAAGGGACCAACAATATCAATCTCCACTCTTTCAAAGGGCCCCCCCACCACAGGTAGTGGTATCAGGGGGCCTTTGTGGTGCCACCTGCCTTCCCACTGGCTTGGCAGGTTACACAGGAGCGACAAAACTCCTTGGTGTCTTCAGACATGTGGGGCCAGTGAAAGTGAGGGACAAGTCTGTCCCAAGTCTTGTTCTGGCCCTGGTGACCTGCTAGAGGAATGTCATGGGCTAGGGTCAATAGGAAGCCCCTGAACTTCAGAGGTATAACCAACCTCCTGGTGGCACCAGGCTTGGGGTCTCTACACTCTGAGTACAAGAGTCCATCATCCCAATACACTTTATGGGGACCACTAGCATTCCCAGCAGCCTCAGCAGCAGCTTGCTGTCTGAGGGGTTCAAGAGAGGGACAGCTCTGCTGCTCCTGGCTCAGATCTGCCCTGGAAGGGCCCCCTGTCCCCAAGAACTCAACCTGGTCAGGTTCAAGCTCCTCTGGGACAGTTCCTTCTTTAGGACTGAGATCATCCCCCTCAAGAGACTGATCTTCCTTCTGAGCCAAGGGGGAAGGCACTGCCTTAAACCTACTACTCCTCCTCTTGGATGGCACTTGGTCCATTTTTCCAGGATCCAAGGCCTGTTCAGTGTTAGACATTTTGCTCTGTGACCTGGTCACAGCAAACACATCTGCAGGGATCCCCAGCATTTCTGCATGGGTCCTGAGCTCCACTTCTGCCCAAGCTGAAGTTTCAAGATCATTGCCAAGCAAGCATTCTACTGGTAGATTTGCACTCACCACAACCTTCTTAAGGCCAGTTACCCCTCCCCAGGAGAAGTTAACAACTGCCAGAGTATGGTCTGTTCTGACATTGCTAGCATTGGTCACTTGGTACATCTCACCAAGTATAATCTGCCCAAGATCCACAAGGTCTTGTGTCACCATGGTGACACTCGCCCCTGTGTCCCTAAATGCCAAAGCCTCTTTTCCATTGATTAAGGGCTGTGGCCTGTACTTGCCCAGATTACTGGGACTCATAGAGGAGGTCACATCCATGCCTCCATCACAGACTTGGACAGCCTGAGTGAGTTCTCTGACTAGGCCAGAGCTCACCTCATTACCCAGGGTCAACCCTACTAAACCCTTGGCCTGTGTACTCCCACCACAAATTGTAACTGCACTAGGGGGAACAGGTGCCTTAGGGGCATTGGTGGGGGCTGGAATAGAGTCTTTGGACTTGGTGCAATCACTGGTCCAGTGTGTCTTTTGCTGACAGACTTTGCACCATGGTTTCTTTTGGCCTTTTCCCTTGTTAGACTGTGAGTCCCCACCTGAAGAAGATTTTTGGGGGCCTTGTGAAGACTTCTGGTCTTTACCCTTCTCCCCACCCTTATCAGAGTTTTTAGAATCTTGCTTCTTAGGGTCACCACCTTGGTTCTGTACCTTCTGCCTCACCCTGGTTCTGACCCATTTGTCTGCCTTCTTTCCCAATTCTTGGGGAGAGGTCAGATCAGAGTCCACCAGGTACTGATGAAACAGCTGATTTTGACAGTTATTAAGAATCTGCTCCCTCATGATAAGATTGTACAATCCTGTGAAGTCACATACCTTACTGCCCTTCAACCTTCCAGAGCCTTAGCAGAACAATCCACATAGTCCACCCAGTCTTGAGTCTGTGCTTTTTGGGTATCTCTGAACTTTAACCTGTATTGTTCAGTTGTTAGGCCAAACCCATCAATCAGAGCACTCTTCAAGACTTTGTAATTGTCAGCATCCTCCTCTCTAACAGTGAGGAGCTTATCTCTACCTTTGTCTGCAAAGGAGAGCCACAAGATTGCTGCCCACTGCTCCTGAGGGACCCTCTGTACTTTACAGGCCCTCTCCAGTGCAGTTATCCATTTGTGGATGTAATCCCCACTCTGGTAGGGAGGGACAATCTTGCTCAGGTTTCTATGGTCATAAGACCTTTCCCTATCTCTGGGGAAATTGCTGCCACCATGGGACTCTAGTCCCATCTTTTTCTCTGTCTATAGAGATCTAGGGACTCCCTGTCTATAGCCAACTGCTGTTTTCTGAGCTCAAGCTGGGCTTGCTCATACTGAATCAGTCTTTTTCTCCTCTCATGAGAGGATTCCCTCCCATGGGAGGAGACAGAGGTCCCTACTGAGGTGTCAGAGTGGTTAGACTCCTGAGAAGGAGATCCAGTCCTTCTGGGCACACTCTCAACTCTTCCTGGGGGGACAAAGGGGAGGTCCTTCTGGGCCTCCTCCTCTTCCTCAGGAGTAGCTGCACTTTCCAGGTCAGGATCATTGTCATCCCCCTGGCCAGTTTCAGAGGTCAGGTCCTGGGCATTTTCATCCCTGGTCTCTCCCTCATTTTCTGCCCCACCCTCTCTGCCTACCCTTTCAGACCTTATGGGTCTTCTAAGATCATCCAGCAGAAGCATCTCCAGGAGACGTTGGGTGTTGGCACTTTTGCCTGTCTTCAACTTCCTAACTTTGCACAACTCTCTCAATTCCAAGAATGTGAGGTTGTCATATCTGGATGACAGGTGCTCCCTGGTTCCTGGCAGTGAAGACATTACTAGTGTGGTGTGGTGTATGCACTACCTACTCTAGTGTGGCCTACTAAACTCTCTTGAGTTGTAGAAAGGGTGTGCTATCCCTTCACACACAACTCTAAGTTCAGTAGAACTTACTGTATCCTAAGCTTGATTTATATGTACCTAAGGTACCCTTAGTGGATTTCAGTTGATCAATTCAATTGAGATTATCTGGTAAAACAATAGCAAGCTGGAATCCCACACGCTGCACACCAATGTGAGAAGTTGGCCTGGTATATGCTGTCCACTAAATATAGTGGGCACCTTGCACCAGTCCAAACAACCCCTTATTGGAGATAGGTTAAAGACAACCTTTATTGAAAGCTATCCTAGTGGTAGCTATGGAGAGCAGCCTTCAGGCTAAGTCTTGAAGGAATGTAAAGCAGCTTGTTTTACCAGTCTATAATCTCTTGAGTGACCAAATGAAGAGGACCACACCAGGTATATATTTAAAATATATGTATTTAGTCTTAAACACACCCCTCTAGTCTCTTTATGAGGCTAGAGTTTGAAGTACATAAGTTACAAGTCGAATATCAACAGTAATAGCACAAATACACGTTTGAGCCCTAGGGGCGTACCAAACCATATACCAATAAAGCGGTATAAGAACCACGACTGAGCTAGACACAAGGCCTAGAGCCTGTAGAAGTGTTTGGCCCTCAAGGAACCACCCAAGGTAGTGACACAGGGGACCCACAGGGGACGCGTGCAGTGTGAGAACACAGCCGCGAGCCGCCGTTGACTTCTATGGGGAATGTCGCGGTTGGAGTTTTAAAGAAAAAGGACACTTAGAGGAGGACTTGGAGCAAACCCCTTTAGAACTAGGCTGTTCTAGAGTCAATACCCACGGGAGCACCGGAGTACTCGTGTTACCTCACCCAGGGAAGCCGGGTGCATAGGTGCCTTTCGGGGTCGGGTTTCGTCGTCGTTTTCAATGGCGATCTGCTGCAAAGTGCTGCTGGCGACCAAGTCGAAAGTGTTCGGGTGGATCCAAAGGTGGATTGAAGATCTGAAGGACCTGAAAGCAGAGGCGACAGAGTCTGGGTCACTAGCCAGTGACCAGGAAGGCGATGAGCAGATGCCCACCGATGTCGGGTGCTTCAGGTAGGTTGACGGTCGTCTTGAGTCTTCAGCCACGAGGTCCAGGAGGTGTCGACGTGGACCCAACAAGCCTTGGCAACGGCAAGTCTCGTAGAAATAAAGAAAGGACGTTGATGCAGACCAGCAAGGCCTGGGGGACTCACCCCGCGAGGGTAAGTCAGGGCACGTCTGGAGTAACCAGGAAAGCCCAAGCAGAAGAAGAGTTGCCTTCGGGAGGGCCCACTAGCCAACGGACTAGCGACCGCAAAGGAGCCTCAAGTGGACGCTCTTGGAGCTGGCTCACAGGACACTCGTGGAGTGGAGGCCAGTGATCTTCGGTGCAGTCAGTGCTGGAGGCAAGGGCTACTCGGAGCCCAAAGCACAACTTCGTGGGAGACCAGGAAGAGGATGCACTTGCAAATGTGCTCGGTGTCCAGGGGTCATGGTTCCACGTTACCCACGACAGCTACGGGCCTCAGCTTTGCTGGGGACTCAGGGCAGCCTCAGGGAAGTCTGGAAATCCACCTCTGGTGATGCAAAGACTTTGGCGTCCGGCGGGAGCTTCGGCGATGCAGACCGGACATTTGCTTCTTTGGTGCCTGCCAAGCAGGAGAGTCACTCCTTGACCCCAAGGGAGATTCTTCAGTCCTCTAGTCTTCAAGTAGAGCGTCGAAGGTCCAGGATTCAGTGTCAGAGTTTCATCCAGGATAATCTAAAGTCCTAAGGACTGGGGTCCCATACTTATACAAAGTTAGGGGGTTGGACATACTCTGGGGACCCACCTATGGGAGGGTCAGGGAAGAGGGGTGGTTACACCCATTTCCCTTTGTCCAGTTTCGCACCAGAGCAGGGGCAGGTAGCCCCTGCAACTGGTTTGAACTGGCATATGCACAGGGACACCAAATGTGCCCCCAGTGCAGGACTTCAAAGCACCAGAGGGTGCTCCCGCCCAGCCCCAATACACACTATCCTGTCTGGGGAGGTGGTTACACCTCCCTTCGACAGGAAACCTATTGTCCAGGCCTCCCCTGCCGGAGTTTCAGTCAACAGCAGGAGGCCAGACCTGTGTCTGTGGCAGCAGCATCCATTTTGTGATGACAGGGCTCTGGAAAGAAGTTACCGGGTAGCCCGGTGTGTACATGTCTCTCCCTCTAGAAGGGTGGAATGCTACCCCCGCCGCCAGAATTGGCGGGGGGGTAGTATTCCAAGATGTTTGACACCAAACACGACATGTTTTGGTGCAGCCAGTCCAAAGTTTAGCATTGTACCGCGAGGATATAATGCACTTAAGAGTATATGGTCAGGCTGTACCACAAACAGCATCAGAGGAGGGACTCCGAACGCTGCAGAGGGGCTCTGCTCATGCAGGGGCACCCTCTCACACAAAAACCAAGCACTCTGCCTTCAGGATTGTTAAGGCCTGCCATAGGAGTGACTTATAGGTTTATATGTGTGTGCAATTGTAGTGATATAGGTAGCCTATATCACAGTAAGGGGTGCATGCACCACCTTACCCAGGCTGCAGTAGCAGACCTGTGGTGTCATTTTGGCTGGTTTTCCAGGGGTGGCATAATACATGCTTCAGCCCCTGGCAGGCCTCTGGGGTACCTATGCCCTGGGTACATAGTATACCATATACTAGGGACTTATAAGGGTACTCCAGATTCCAATCAAAGATGTACCTAAGGTACATGGAAACCATTTTAGAGAGGAAGCAGCTAGGCTGGGGTTCTGATTAGCAGGGCCCCAGCCAGACTAAAGTCGAAAAACAGTGAAGCATCAGCAAAAAGTGGGGGTACCCATGTGAAGCAGATCCTACTCTCCTACAAGTATGGTGGGCTGCCTGGGCACAGGGTACTTCATTTCAAAGTGCGAATGTCCCTTTGCCGGTCATCTTTCGACTGCCATCCAGACATGCACACTTTGAAACCTCTAACCCAGCTGTCTTAAGCTCAAGCCCATGCCTCCAGCATGGGCACCCTAAGGAGCAGCGAGACAGGCTGCTTCCTCCAATCCTGGTGCTGCTCTCCGTATGAGAGCAGCGCCAGGATTGGTTAGGGGAGTTGTTGATGGTCCCCTTGAAGAAGAAAACCAGACCGGAACGAGGAGGACGTTCCTTTAGGTAAGTGAGTATATATTTCTTTATTTTAATTAATGTGTCACCCACCCACCACCCATTTGCCTGCCCCACCAATCTCTAGGGCTGCCAGCCACGACTGTGAAGAACCAAACCAGAGGCAAGATAGGAGCTTGGGTTGGGTCTGAAAAGTAAGGAACAAGCCGTTGAATGATCCAGCATAAGTCAAATAAAAATATGTAAGGATTCTTCAAAAATAGGTTATTTCTTTTACTGTAGTCTATTCTATCATTGTATCAACATAATTTAAAGTAATAGCTTTTAAGCATCAATTTTCTCCCACCTTTAATGCACTGACAACAGCAGGATTCTTGGTTGCACATTTTGAAGTTCAGCCATCTGAAACTCTGCAGTTTAATACTAATGAATAATTCTTTGTGTTCATTTCGGAAGCTAAATTATAACACTGTGTTGAATAAATACATGCTTTGCTTATTAAATAGAGCTAATTCAAAGAGTCTTTCCACAAAAAAAGTACTAAGTTAATGGAAGGCAGATAATTTTATTTCTTTAAAATTTTAATAAAAAGCTGAAATGTTGTAAATTATTCAACATTATTTGTTATGTCTCTATCTCTATTACTTTCTATGGGAGTGTGTTCTAGTACCTGTGAGTGGCCATGTGTGGTGCTACACATATCCCAAGGCTAGGCTTGAGTACCTTTACAACTGTTTTGTGGCTTTTTAGGCTGTAGTACCTTTAGACGTGTAGTATAGGAATAGCAACGTTCTTACTCTTTAGTGGGTAGCTGTTTGTATTAGCATGCCCTCCCTAAACACCTCCCTACCTAAGCCAAACCGTTCCATTTTGTAGTAAGCATTCCCATTTTTCCGGCCAATGCTCCTGCAGTTTCTCCCATATTTACACTTAGGCCTCCGTCAGGAGGAGTGGAATTCCCTCTTGGGAGTCAGGCCTCATTTCCTGTTTGTTTTCTGATTGGGTAAACGTACAGTGCCCTCCCTGCCAGAAATAACCTTCCCCTGCCCTGTTCTCCTGATCCCACCCCTCACCTCCACTCCATCCACTGGTTCCTTCTTACATTTATCAGCTGCTCAGAGCAAGTGGCGAATGTATGCATTAAACCCCATAGAATTGCAACTCATAATGAGGGCCTATGTGGTGTACTTACATATGAGGATATCTTCACATAGCAAATATACGAGAGGTGGAGTTGGAGATTTCCACACATAGGTTTGCAAATTACTTTTCATTGCACATAAGTCGTACTACTGTGGTACTACTTTATGCATAAATTATGTATTAGAAAATGCAGTTTGTGAATAAGGATGTAGGCATTTGTTCCTGTGTGTAAGCATGAAGAGAATGTGGACAATGTACAGCTTTTGCAGATACAATGTTTAAACCGATTACAACTCATTCATATCCACACTATAATTCTTTTCATATAAAATAATATTATTATATGACATCAATCATGTATAATAACACACATTCTAGAAATGTACACTTTTGAATAATTTATTTCATCAATCATTTATGATTTTGCTTCCAAAAGCAAATTTATATCAAACAAATACATAATAAATCCTGTTACATACAAAATGCTGTTCAGTGCAGACTATCTGAGTTTACACTACTGACATCCTCAAACTGAAACATATATTGTGAATATTATAATTTTTTGATTCTTCTGTTAGTTACAACGTTATTTATTTTGCGTAATTGCTGTCTGATAGATGAGGCAGGAAACATCAATGCGTGCTGTAATACATGAATGCCAATGTGTATTCGTTTAAACTATTGTATTGAGGAATTTTTATTTTTATTTTACCTCTCCTCATTCATGAGACAGTGAAGACCATTGATGAATTGTGTAACACGCTTCAGGACTGGTGGTTGAAAGAATGTTGAATTGCAGTGTGGACTATGTAGAAAGCATTTGGTACCATGCATGGTTGTCAAGAGTGGCAATCTTGTTTTGACTTATTTCCTAGTAGTGATTTAGTGAACACGTGCTTAATAATAATTTATACTCATGTCTGTTGTTTGAGAGGATGTGAATTTTGAGTGCAGCCTATTCGGAATCTATTCTAGTGTTGTGTGTCATGAGTAGTGGATGAACTTGTGTTTGAAGTGCACCCTAGTATAAGAGATAGCTGCACATGTAGACTTGGATTGCTTTCTAGATAAGGAAAAGGTTAAGATTCTTGATTAAATTTGCTGCGAAGGAGCATCCCTCATAACCTGTGTGTAGTGAGCCACAGCACATTTTCTGAACACTCTTCTGAGGAGGGACAGATAAGCACCCCAAAGGCATGCTGTGGACACAGATAAACCACAGCACATAATCAGTAGTGGCTGGCATTGCTCACGGGTGGGGGCGAGGGGTCGCAGGGGTGGGATTCGCGGGGGTGTCGCGGGAGGGAGGATCACGAGTGGTGTCCCGGGGAAATAAAAAAAATAAAAATAACTAAATGTACCTTTCTTCTGGGTCCCGCATCTTCTCTGCTCCTGCTCTCCTACCTCCAACAGGAACAGGAAGCAGGCAGCCAGGCTCCCTCCTCTAAGCCAATCACAATGCTGCATTGCAGCATTGTGATTGGTCGGGATGGCGCCCAGCCAGGGGCTAGTGGGGTGGGCATTTTCCCCAATCAGGCTGCAGAGTGCGAATGACTGGTTTGGGTGGCCTGAGAGGGCTGACCGAACAGTCTTTGCGCACTCAGGAGTGGGCAAACCACTCCTCCCCTGCCCTGGTCAAAGAGCAGAGCAGAAACTGCCCACCTGCCAGCCCGCAATGCGCAAAGCAAACATAAAATGGTAATAACCAAAAGTTATTACCATTTTCTGTTTTTGCTTTCTTGCACTGCGAGAAAGCAGTGGGGCGACGCTCTAGTGGAGGAGCCGCCCCTGCACATAATCTTAAAAAGCACTTAGTTTGTAAAACAATAAATACTGGAGACCAAAGTTTTGTTCAGAAATGAACAGCAGGCACTATTGAAAGTCGATGTGCAGAATATAAAGGCTGCTTAGTCGTGCTTTGGCATCAGATACTCTTTTCTCCTATATCTTAATGTTTTGGGTTCTCTTTTGTCCCTGCCTTCTCTCTTTAGAATGTTATTTCTGTCTTTTTCTTCCACCTTGTCCCCTATTCAGTGTTTTTCTCTCTCTTCATCTAGGTCAAAATCTGATGAGGAAAAAGTGCTAGTCACCGAAGATGAGTGCTGTTGGGCCTCACCTGCAACCTCTGACCCAAATTAAGCACTGATCCATAGAGATAACTCAGAAGTTAGACAGGAACAACCTACACGCACGCACTGAATACAGGCATGCATAGTAGGTGCTGTACAGGCATGGGTGAAATTTTAATTACATCCAAGTAATTGGCATAATTTCAGTAATTTTACTTAGCAAAAGCTATTTGAAATTACAAAGATTAGGCCATTTCTCCACATCATGTAATTTTTGGGGAGAAATTTTAACACAAGATACCTTTTGGGTAATTTTTGAATGTGAGCGGCATTTCAGGTAGATTTTTTACCCGAGTAGACAGTTCAGGTAATTTTTGAGCATGAATAGCAGTGTTTTGAATATGAGTGGTAGTTCCTTAACATGGGTGGTCCATAAACATTTCAAGTGGATTTTTTTAACCCGAGCAGACCGTTTGGGTAATTTTCAAAGGCAAAACTGCAAGCCAAATATGGGCAACTGGAAATCAATTTGAATTTTTACCCAAACAGACTGTTCCAGCAATGTTTTTCGTGTGAGATGCATTTTGCATAATTATGCATAATTCCACATAATTTCCGGTAATTCTTCTGAATTATGCTACCCAAAATTATGCCCACCCCTAGTGCTATATATAGTAGGGTTCTGAGAAACTGCATACTTTTTTTCCTGTGAAACTTTCCAAAATTCAAATAATGACATGAAATTAAGCTTGAGACATTTTACTGCTTAAACCAGTCTCCTGGTAGTATCTTGTGTGACTTTTTTCACAGGAGGGTATATGTCACATAAAAAGTCACTCAAGATACTACCAGGAGACTGGTTTAAGCAGTAAAATGTCTCATAGCAACCGATTGGATGAATTAGTCACTTGTGAAAAAATATATGTGCAATTTTGTAATACAAAAGTTTGAGAAATTTTGTGAACTTCACATAACCCAAAATACACAAACAATTTTGCAAGTGTAATTACAATGTCACTAAGGCTTTTTATGTAGTCCACTCTGGATTAATGGAAGATTGTTCAACAACCATGTACAGTAGAAATGTAATCATGGTAAATGTTACTTAGAACCAAATTGTGGGAGATGGCAAACTCTAGACATGCATTACATACTGGCCACCATGGAAAATTATTTAATAGGACAGTGCCAACCTTTCTGCAGATTTGTCAAACAGCAAAAAATTAGCATAACAAAAAATGCCTGGCTGAACCACACCAAGAGAGTCACCATTAACGATTCTGTAAAGGGATGAATACAGAGACATTATAGTTAATGGGACGGTAAAGTCCCTCGCATTGTAATGGACGTGCACTCCTGGAGTGAGTGCCCCAGCTGAAGTAATGTATGGTTCGTTGGAAACAATGTTTGGTCATAGGTGAACACGGATCATACGTATCTGCCATGAACTAGGACTGTCTCATGGATTGCAGTCTTCCTAAGACACAGAGGGGTGCCCAAAGCGCTTTCCTTGAGTAGTGGAAGGTTACTGCCTTCACTGGCAGTTATGTAGCATGAGCACAGTGGTGGCAGAATACCATGTTTTAAAGTTTTAGTGATCAGTAGAGTGAACAGGCCTTTTTACCTGTGTCACAAGAGTGGTGCCTCCTGACCCACTCTGGTAAATTTCTGCTCCTGTGTGCTTAATTTGCTTATGGCCTGCATTGGATTGTATGCTGTGTAGACAGTGTGTGCGTGTGTGTGCTTGGATGTATGTGTGCCTGTGAAGTGGTACAGTACATGAGAGCTAACGAACACCATTGTGTGTGCGTACTGAGATATATGCGTGCCTGTGAGAGAGTGTGTGAGAAGTTGGCCTGGTATATGCTGTCCACTAATTATAGTGGGCACCTTGCACCAGTCCAAACAACCCCTTATTGGAGATAGGTTAAAGACAACTTTTATTGAAAGCTATCCTAGTGGTAGCTATGGAGAGCAGCCTTCAGGCTAAGTCTTGAAGGAATGTAAAGCAGCTTGTTTTACCAGTCTATAATCTCTTGAGTGACCAAATGAAAGAGGACCACACCAGGTATATATTTAAAATATATGTATTTAGTCTTAAACACACCCCTCTAGTCTCTTTATGAGGCTAGAGTTCGAAGTACATAAGTTACAAGTCGAATATCAACAGTAATAGCACAAATACATGTTTGAGCCCTAGGGGCGTACCAAACCATATACCAATAAAGTGGTATAAGAACCACGACTGAGCTAGACACAAGGCCTAGAGCCTGTAGAAGTGCTTGTCCCTCAAGGAACCACCCAAGGTAGTGACACAGGGGACCCACGGGGGACGCGTGCAGTGTGAGAACACAGCCGCGAGCCGCCGTTGACTTCTATGGGGAATGTCGCGGTTGGAGTTTTAAAGAAAAAGGACACTTAGAGGAGGACTTGGAGCAAACCCCTTTAGAACTAGGCTGTTCTAGAGTCAGTACCCACGGGAGCACCGGAGTACTCGAGTTACCTCACCCAGGGAAGCCGGGTGCATAGGTGTCTTTCGGGGTCGGGTTTCGTCGTCGTTTTCAATGGCGATCTGCTGCAAAGTGCTGCTGGCGACCAAGTCGAAAGTGTTCGGGTGGATCCAAGGGTGGATCGAAGATCTGAAGAACCTGAAAGCAGAGGGGACAGAGTCTGGGTCACTAGCCAGTGACCAGGAAGGCGATGAGCAGATGCCCACCGATGTTGGGTGCTTCAGGTAGGTTGATGGTCGTCTTGACTCTTCAGCCACGAGGTCCAGGAGGCGTCGACGATGACCAGGAGATGGATTCGAGATGTCCCACAAAGTCTGTCACTTGCTGAGGTGTCGGCGACCGGATTGGACCCAACAAGCCTTGGCAACGGCAAGTCTCGTGGAAATGAAGAAAGGACGTTGATGCAGACCAGCAAGGTCAGGGGGACTCACCCAGCAAGGATAAGTCAGGGCACGTCTGGAGCAACCAGGAAAGCCCAAGCAGAAGAAGAGTTGCCTTCAGGAGGGCCCACTAGCCAACGGACTAGCGACCACGAAGGAGCCTCGAGTGGACACACTTGGAGCTGGCTCACAGGACACTCGTGGAGTGGAGGCCAGTGATCTTCGATGCAGTCGGTGATGGAGGTGATGGCTACTCGGAGCTCAAAGCACAACTTCATGGGAGACCAGGAAGAGGATGCACTTGCAAAAGTTCTCAGTGTCCAGGGGTCACGGTTCCACGTTACCCATGACAGCTACGGAGCTCAGCTTCACTGGGGATTCAGGGCAGCCTCGGGGAAGTCTGGAAATCCACCTCTGGTGATGCAAAGACTTCGGCGTTTGGCGGGAGCTTCAGCAATGCAGACCAGACAGTTGCTTCTTTGGTACCTGCTAAGCAGGGGAGTCACTCCTTGACCCCAAGGGAGATTCTTCAGTTCTCTAATCTTGAAGTAGAGCATCGAACGTCCAGGATTCGGTTTCAGAGTTTCGTCCAGGGTAATCTAAAGTCCTAAGGACTGGGGTCCCATACTTATACGAAGTTAGGGGGCTGGACATACTCTGGGGACCCACCTATGGGATGGTCAGGGAAGAGGGGTGGTTACACCCATTCCCTTTGTCCAGTTTCGCGCCAGAGCAGGGGCAGGTAGCCCCTGCAACCGGTTTGAACTGGCATATGCACAGGGACACCAAATGTGCCCCCAGTGCAGGACTTCAAAGCACCAGAGAGTGCTCCCGCCCAGCCCCAATACACACTATCCTGTCTGAGGAGGTGGTTACACCTCCCTTCGACAGGAAACCTATTGTCCAGGCCTCCCCTGCCGGAGTTTCAGTCAGCAGCAGGAGGCCAGACCTGTGTCTGTGGCAGCGGCATCCATTTTGTGATGGCAGGGCGCTGGAAAGAAGGTACCGGGTAGCACGGTGTGTACATGTCTCTCCCTCCAGAAGGGTGGAATGCTACCCCCGCCACCAGGATTGGCGGGGGGTAGTATTCCAAGATGTTTGACACCAAACACGACATGTTTTGGTGCAACCAGTCCAAAGTTAGCATTGTACCGCGAGGATATAATGCACTTAAGAGTATATGGTCAGGCTGTACCACAAACAGCATCAGAGGAGGGACTCCGAACACTGCAGATGGGCTCTGCTCATGCAGGGGCACCCTCTCACACAAAAACCAAGCACTCTGCCTTTAGGATTGGTAAGGCCTGCCATAGGAGTGACTTAGAGGTTTATATGTGTGTGCAATGGTAGTGATATAGGTAGCCTACATCACTGTAAGGGGTGCATGCACCACCTTACCCAGGCTGCAGTAGCAGTCCTGTGGTGTCATTTTGGCTGGCCTTCCAGGGGTGGCATAATACATGCTTCAGCCCCTGGCAGGCCTCTGAGGTACCTATGCCCTGGGTACATAGTATACCATATACTAGGGACTTATAAGGGTACTCCAGATTCCAATCAGAGATGTACTTAAGGTACATGGGAACCATTTTAGAGAGGAAGCAGCTAGGCTGGGGTTCTGATTAGCAGGGCCCCAGCCAGACTAAAGTCGAAAAACAGTGAAGCATCAGCAAAAAGTGGGGGTACCCATGTGAAGCAGATCCTACTCTCCTACAGGGTGCAGTTCATAAGAGTTAGCATGGGTACTTGTGCGTGTATGCTGGGTTGCATGTGTGCCTGTGAATGGTACAGTACCTGGGATCCTGCACATGTTTATTTGCATGTGCATGCAGGGATGTATGTGTGGTCATGAAGGGCACAGTACATGGAAGTCATTGAGTTCCATTTTGGGAGTACCAGAGCTTTCTGGAGGAACATGTGGAGGTAGAGCATTCCCCCAGATTGATTTGTGGATTACTGCATTCCTGAGAACTGTACATATACAGGAGAAACGAAGAGCCAGGCTCTTCATGCACTTCAAAAGGGCTCTTTGATTCTAAGAGAGGTCACTGGTCAAAGAGGCCTGGACACATCTCAGGAAGGAGATGGGCTGATAAAGGAATAATAAGGAGCTGGGTTGGGGGCCTAAGTTAACCTTTTGATGCACATATCACTGAGGCTGACATTCAGGTGTGAACCTCAAGACTCTCGAATGACCTGTGTTTGGGGTTGTTTGATTTAGAAGTCCTCTTGATGTGACTGACTGCTCTCTGAAGAAAAAGTGCAACCGAGGAATGGGTACATCAAAATAGGCACCCTCCTGAATAAGAACTTCAAAGACATAGGGCCAGATGTATCAAGCATTTTACCGTTCGCAGATGGGTCAATTCGCACAATTGGCCCGTTTGGGAACGGTAAAAAGCCTTTTGGGATGTACCATGTCAAAAGGCATTCACAGAATAGGGAATCGCAATTTTTGCGATTACCTATTTTGCAAATGCATTTAGGGAATCGCAATTTGAGATTCCTTAAATGCAATGCTGGAAGCAAAAAAATATTGCGACCTGGCTATAAGGAATCGCTAATTACCACCAACTTCAAAATGGTGGTACTTTGCAAATTCCTAGAAAAATGCATTTTTTTTGCATTTTTCTAGGTTCCATGGGGCGTACATACATGCTCTTAGGGCATGTACGTGCGCCACATGTGCACACATGCATATTTCAGGGGTGCAACAGGGTTTCCTTTTGCCCCCCTTGCACCCTTGAAATTGCATGCGCAATTTGCGAGTACCTATTGGGTATTCGCAAATTGCGCATGCCTCTAGGCCCATAGAAATGAATGGGAAGCCATTCCTTATTTGCTAATCACAATTTGCAATTCGCTATTAAGGAATATGTAGGAATCGCAAAATGTTTGCAAAAACCTACATACATTGCATTTTGCGAGTCTATAATAGCGAATCAGTAAAATTCGCTCTTATAGACTCGCAAAATCCAATGTTGATACATCTGGCCCATAGACAATAAATCACATTTGTATCTGGAAATAGATTATAAAATGAGGAGCTTGAGATTCCTACATTGTCAGACTGAAGTTGCACATTTTATTTATTTAGTGTTTTATATAGCGCGAACATGACCCTGAATGGGGTATCAGAGCGCTTTACATTTGCATATCTATGAACAGTTTTGTTACCAAGTCAACAGTAATTGTACAAGTGATTTTGCGAAAAACATTAAAGCAACACAAACATATAAACAGAACCCCAAAGAGGTTAATGTTCGATGAGAGGTAGCATGCGTATGATCATGTTAGATCAGTGATAATGTCAAGTCTGCTGCGATTATGGGAGATATTTACTCATGTAAAAAGATTTGGCTTCATTTTTGAAAGCAGAGATTGACGAAATTTTTCTAATGTTAGGGGGAGAGCGTTCCAAATTCTAGGCGCTGCACCAGAGAAAGCTCGGTCATAAGTTCTTTTCTTACGGAATCTAGCCGGTTTCAGTAGTAGCCCTCCCTGACTCCGGGAGACACGGCAACCTCCTGAAAGTGTGATTTTCTGGGCTAGGTACGCTGGTGTTTTGTAGTGTATCGCTTTGTGGGTAATACATGCCACTTTTAGTTGAATTCTCGCTTCGTAAGGCAGCCAGTTAAGCGCTTTCAGATGAGGGGTGATGTGGTCGAATTTCCTGGAGCCAGTTATGAGTCTTGTGGCCGCATTGAGACAAGCTTTTAGTGGGGCTGTTGAAATCTTGGGGAGACCAGCTAGGGTTGTGCAGCCGTACTCGATCCTTGAAATTACTAGTGCTTGGACTGCTGTTTTAAGGTCTGCCTTATTTAAGAAGGGTTTCAAATTTCTGAGGTAGCTTAAATGGAACCGGGCATTTTTTGCCATTGTGTTGATATGCAAAATCATATTCAGGTTTTTGTCTAGTATAATTCCCAGTGATTTGGTAGACTCAACAATCCTCGGAATACAGTTTAATGCTGTGATCAACTTGGTCCACTCTAGGATGTTCGTAGCGCTTTTCTGGGGGGAAATCAGCAGGAATTCGGTTTTATGAGGGTTAAGCTCTAAGTGATTACTGGTTAGCCAATGGATGGTACTCTTTAGTGCTTGGTTCATGATATCTATCTCTTTCACGGATGTAATCTTGATGTACAACTGTGTGTCATCTGCGTACATGTGGAAAGAGATGTTTGCTCTTTGTAAGGTTTCTGTGAGTGGCTCTACGTACAAATTGAATAGTGCCGGAGATAGTGTTGAGCCCTGAGGAACTCCGATCTCATTTCTGGATGAAGCTGAAAATGTTTGGTTGACTGTGAATTTTTTAGTTCTATTCTCTAAGAATGATCTAAACCATTTTAGGACTGTACCCTCTAATTCCATCCTATTTTTCATGCGATCTAGTATTTTGGCATGGTTAACCGTGTTGAATGCCGAAGAGAGGTCGAGCAGGATTAGGAGACAAGTTTCATTGCGGTCGAGGGAAAGTAGAGCGTCATCCACGATGTGCAGGATCGCTGTTTCAGTACTATGGTTTGGTCTAAATCCTGATTGGAAGTCATTCAACAGATTGAATTCAGAGATATGGTGACTCAATTGTTGTTGTACGCATTTTTCTAGGACTTTGGCTAGCATGGGAATGTTAGTTACTGGTCTGAAATTGTTGGGGTCAGATGGATTCTCTGTTGGTTTTTTTAAGATTGGGGTGACTTGCCCTGTTTTTAGGCAGTCCGATATTGAGCCTTGTGCCAGTGAAGCGTTTATGATCTTTGTCCATGAGGGGATGAGCAGTTGGTTTATTGTAGACCAACACTTTGCAGGTAAAGGATCGTTGAAGTGATTGCTTGGTTTAATGGTCGAGATGATCTTTGCAATGTCTAGATCGCTGAACGGCTTGAATTCTGACCATCCAGCATTGTTTTTAGGCGTTTCCCGATCTGGTTGAATTTGAAACTCATCAGGGGTGCTCTTAGTGATATCGGGGCCTTCTTCTGCTTTTTTGAGCTCCTCCTCCATCGATTTGGCTTTGGCTGTGAAGAAGGAGGAGAAATCTTCGCTGCTTATATTTGAATTCGTAGTAGGTGCAGATTTGGCCGTTTTATTAGATTGATCTTTTAGCAGGTCGAATAGTTTCCTCGGTCTATTTTTTGCATTGTCCAGTTCTTTCCTGAAGAAGTCTTTTTTGAGTTTAGAATGCTTTTATTGTATGCTTTCCTGGCCAGTCTTAGTTGTAATAGATGGGGTGAGGAAGGGTGTTGTCGCCATTTCCGCTCTGTGAATCTGAGTGACCGTCTTTCTTCATTAAGGTCACCGCTAAACCAAGGGTTTTTGTCTTTGTCCGGGATCCTTTTGAATTTTTGCGGGGCTATGTCCTCAATAATACTCAACATTGTATTATTGTAATACTCCGTGAGGTCATTGACGTCAACCATATTATTAGGAGGTTGCAGTTCTATCTCACAGCGTGCTGCGACTATATCCATATTGAGCCCTCTGGTGTCCCGAACCCATTTTCTGTTTTTTTTTGGCTTGTGAGGAAGCTTTTGGTTTTGTGAAGGGTAATTGGAAGGAAATGATGTGGTGATCAGACCAGTCGCATGGGGTGATTTTAATTTTATCTATAGCTTTTTCTTTAGCTATGATCCAGTCTAAGGTAGAGCCTTTGGAGTGGGTTGGTAGATGACATTCTTGGACCAGCGAATGATTTTCAAGGAAGGCTTTGAGTAGGTTGACCTTATTCTCAGAAGGATCCTCCCAATGAAGATTGAAGTCTCCTAAGAAAATATCATTGGACTGAGGGGTGGAGTTTGCTGTGATGATTTCGATCAGCTGGTCTATGAATCTGGTGTTTTTACCTGGGGGGTGGTAGAATGTATGCAGTTTGCACGTTTGATTATCGGCAGATCTTAATGACATACCGAGATACTCACATGCTTCAAGAGGGTCCGATTTTATTTTCGTGATGGCAAAGTCAGATCTATATATACAAGCGATGCCTCCTCCTTTTTTCAATGGCCTGTCTAGTCTCATAATGCAATAGTTCGGGGGGACTAATATATCTAGGCAAGGAGAGGAAGAGTCAGATAGCCATGATTCTGTTAGTATAGATATGTCGATTTCCTGGCTTAAAATGAGGTCAGCTATGTCAGCTGCATGTTTCTTTGCAGATCGACAGTTGAGTAGTATACACCTAATGTGTTTCTGTGGATTGATCGTTGATGGGTCTAACTTTTCGGGAATTGTTATCACAGTTTTTAGGTTGTTAAGATTTAGTAATCTGTTGCTAGACTTTGCTATTCTGTATGCGTTAGTTGGGATTGACTGAATCCTATGTTCATCTAACTTAGTAGGAGGAATAGGGGCTAGTTCGTAGGATCGTAATAGTGTTTGTATCTCATTGTCTGTCAGATAGCTTAGTTGAATACGGGGACGGAGTAGTCGGTTTGTCGCTACCATTGGGATAGATTTTGGTTTCTTCTGGGTTTCGTGGGTGGATTTCTGTAAGAGCTCCCATTTTGATAGCCATTTTTCTGATAGGTGTAGAAGGTTTTTCATGTCTCTGGTAGCGAGTTGCATGGCTTTATAGGTCTTGATGGATTGCGCGCTGAGCTTATCGAACTCTGTATTAGGGTGGGGGGCACAGCGTTTCTCAGACTCCGTTCTAGGTTGTGGCATGATGGGAAGATGTATGGAAGACCCTAATGGTGTACTAGCATAGATGAACTCTAAGGGATTAGGGCTACTGTTCGGCTTTACTGTGCCTATTTCCTTGTATCTAGCTTCTGTTTCGCATTTCTTAGTGTCCGTCCTATGAATACATCTCCAGGTGTCCTGTTCTAATACTGTTGACTCCAATCTGAAGTCTATTTCCAGTATCGGGTTGGGATCGGTGTTTGAGTTTGATTCGGAGCTAGCGGCTCTGTGGTTGGCTGTGGATAATGTTGAATTGGACAGATGTGGGCTGTTACTCATAGCTTTAGAGCTGCTGGAATCCTGTTTCAACTGTTGGGGCTCATTAGCGATGAAGTTTTCTAGCAAATCAGTTTGATTCAACTGTTGGGGCTCATTAGCGATGATGTTTACTATCTGAGCAGATTGAGTCCTGTGTGGGGAGATGGCTTGTGATTTATTATTTGGTCGGGTTCTGGAGGGAGGGCTGTTGTGGACGTGTTCTTTTAAGGTTGCGAAATATTCGTCGAATCGTTCCAGATCTTTGTTGGTGGCTTGAGTGAGAATCGTGCCATTTTTGTAGCAAGTTATACTTAGCGTTGCTCTTAGTTTTCGAGAGGGTGTTATAAGCATCCTAGTGCCATAAGGAATATTTCTGATTTCCTGTACCTTCAGCAGATTATTTAAGGTATTGCGCCATTTAGACATTTTAGAAGTAAAGAATATGAGGTCATTAATTATAGCGCTTTTTTTAGTGTTGAGGGAGGGGTCTAAGATTAAGGTTTCAGGGTTCCTTCTAAGTAGGTTATGCTTAAAAGTTTTGGCCGCATTTTTAGATAGATTAGGGGGTACGAGATTGAATGGGAATTCCTTCCTTCCGGTTTCAGATGGGATCCTGTCATGATTGTGATTGATAATTTCGTATCTTATTGTTCTTAATAGTCCTCTATTGTTATGTCAGCCTGGTAGAAAGAGGACAAAAATGGGGGTATCTTATCTTGTGTGTTTTATTTTGGTTATTGGAAGTGCAGTGATGAAGCTTCAATCTTCCTTAGGTGACTTAGAGCTCTGTGGGGCGGACTAGTTTCAAGCTCACTGTATTCCTATATACCACTCAAAGATGGCTGCCATGATTTCTCTGAACTAGGGAGTAGTCCTATAACTCTTTCACTGAACCCAGCTTCTCAGAAACGTAGACCTCTGTCACTTTCCCTGCACAGATTTCGGCTATAGGTTTTATGTAATGAGCCTTGAATCGTGGTCCTATGTCTCTTCCCTGCATAGGGGATGACTGAGTAGTCCTATCTCTAATTAGGTTGTTAAGCCGGCCATTTTGACTGAGTAGTCTTATCTCTAATTAGGTTGTTATGCCAGCCATTTAGCGATAGTAATGTTGGTGATGTTTTTCGAGCCAGCTTAAAATGGGGACCTAACCCTGCCGGACGGGCCAACAAAACTACAATTATGCAAGATAAAGCAATAGTTATGCCAATAATCGTGTTTGTTCCAAAGGTCACACTTACAAAACTGTCTTGGGACCAGTCAGGTTCATTTGAAGACCTTTAACTCAACCCTGGGTAGCTGTAACTTCTAGCACCAAAGCTGTGCGTTTGTTGATTGAGGAATCAGGGAAGATGTCTGTGTTGTAGGGGAGACCAAGTCATTTATAGAGAGTCAATCCAAGATGGCCGCCCCATTTACTACCCGTGTCTGTTCCTTGGATGATGTCCTCTCTCCCTTTCTATTAATAGGTCCTCTGGGGGTGTAGTCTTGTTTCCTTTTCCAGTGTCGATGGTGGACCTTTTTAAGATATTCTAAGCTGTAGTCCTATGTCCCTTTCTAGCTGAGACGCATTTACTAATTAAACCTTTCAGCTTAGTTCAAAGCTAGTGCTGCCATTTTGTTTATTTCGTAAAGGCAACTACTTGTTAGAAAAAACAGCTAAATGGGCTCACCTTTGTGTATGAACCGGATCACTGTAAACAGACCAGTGCAACCTGGGGCTCCGGTAACGAGGGATCAATAAATACTTCGGAGTACTAATCGCACGTTGCTCTAAATCTGGCGTGAAGAGCCGGGTCTTTGGCCTCAGAACGAATCATTATTTAGTTTATTAGTGGATTTGAGGCCGCCGTCGCGTAGGCGGGAGAGGCGCTGAGCGTCTGTCCGCGTTCACGTCAGGGCGCGCCTCCCTGATCAGCTGCCCGTGGTCTCCCGAGCCTCCCAGGCAGTCGGTACGAGTGTCCCCGCTGCCCTGGATCCTCCGATGAACGAGGGGGGATCCTGTCCACAGGACCAAGCACCACAGATACTGCTAGCTCGTCCCCGGACTCAGTCCTCGATCGCTTACGCCGCAGGAAGACCGACGAGATGTCTGATGACCATCCGGCGTTCACAGTCTGGGTCCCGTCGCGATAACCCCATACAGCCAGGGGCTCTCCACAATCATCCCTGGACACTGGCCTTCAGACGGACGAGGGCGGATCAAGCGTCACTGCTTCGCTCCCCTGAACTCTCTCCCGATCGTGGTCTCTGGGCCGGGGGATCAATGCAGGCAAAGTGCAACGGACCAAATGTTGTAAATGGCCGTGCTCACGCCCAGGACCCGTCACCAGCGTTCACCGCAATCCAGGTCACTAAGGAGACGATGTGGGGTCTGGACTGCCCTGCGGGCGTACCCCTCCGCTCTCTCAGCTGAGAGGGATCCTGGAAGTCTGAGAGGGATCCTGGAAGAAAATCGGGAACGGAACCGGTGTTGTGGATGTTTTTCTGATTGATGTCTCCCGATCACCAAGTCCATGTCGTCGCCACTCCCAGCTGATCACTCAGTCCAGCCATCTCGATCATCCCAGCCGGTAGAGAGGTAAGGAGCCAGAATTGAGTTGCCAAAGTCGTCGTAAATGTTGCAGGCATAGTTCCTTCCTGCACATCAGGATGGAGAAGCTCACCGTGAGGTCTGACGGTTTGGGCCAGGACTGGGGACTAAGGGTCTGCAGTTTTGTTGTTGTCTGAGAGAAATTCACCTACGAGAACCAAGACCACTCACCCTGGAGCCTGTAGCACCAGCTTCTGCCTCACCCAAGACCAGATGACCCTGTGAGGAGTGTGAGATTGCCTGAAGGAAGCATGGTGCAGTGGGGATTCTGTCAAGTGGATCCAAGGAGTAGAGGGTGAGATTTGGGTCCATATCATGACTGCTGCACCAATCAGGCTTTCCGTCTGTGTGCATTGTTCAGGTCCCCCGTATGCCATGTGGGGGCCGTGGTGAAGGTTAAGGGTTGTCACCCTGGAGCAGAATTGTGGTGACGAGGGCTGTTTCCCTGTGCAGAGTTGTGCCTCATAGATGGATGCCACCTTACCTGTGTCCATGACCCCCATTTGTCAGGTGGAGCTGTGGTGAATCTTTAATGTTGTCACCCTGGTGCAGCATTGTGGTGAATTCTGCCGTCACCCTGTGCATCATTGTGACCTGAAGCAGGACACAGCCTTAAGTGCATGTTCTCGACCCTCTATGCTAGGTGGGGCAGTGGTGAATCTTGAGAGCCATCACCATGGTGCAGCACTGTGGTACCAGGAGGGCCATTGCCCTGTACAGTGTTGTGACCCGCTGAGGGATGTCACCTTGAAAGCATGGGAAGTGGCTCTGGTGTGCCGGGAGGCCACGGAAGAAAGAGCAGGCCGTGACCCACACACCAAGTGCCAATTGTCAACTCAGAGCTACTACATCATCCTCGGAAAGTCAGGAGCATCACTAGTCTGCCATCAGGAACCCAGGGTACTTACCGCAACAACAGAAGAGTGCCGCCGAGGTCCAGACCCAGTGCTGGCTACAAGGAGACTTCTGTGTCTCACCAGCAGCTGCCACCATTGACCTCAACCCCAGATTGTGGAAGGCTCCCAGGCCCTCTATGTTTTCTCCAGCAGGAGTGAGTAAGACCGAACTTTGACTCACAGAGCCCATGGATGGGGGCAACTGATCTGACTGTAGCACCATTGAGCTGATACACTTTGGGCCTGAATCACAAAGGTAAACTTAGACCTGAAGTCTAACTTTAGACCTGAAGCCTAACTTTAGACCTGATGTCTAAGGGCCAGATTCACAAAGGGATTTACCACACGTAAAGTCTCTGCACTTGGGGCGAAGTCGCCGCACTTGTAATGGAATCTCTGCATTCGGTGAGGATTTTCTGTATGACACACTGCAGAGAGTGAGCCGTATGGAGATTCTCCCTCAATTGTCAGAGATTCTGCCCCGAGTGCAGAGACTCCACACTCATAACTTTACATGTCGTAAGTCCCTTTGTGAATTGAGCCCATACTTTAAACCTAAATTCTAACTTTAGACCTAAATTCTAACTTTAGACCTGAATTCTAACTTTAGACTTTAGGTCTAAACTTAGATTTCAGTTCTAAACTCAAACTTTAGGTCTAAGTTTGACTTCCGGTCTAATCTTAGACTTCATGTTAAAACTTAGACTTTGGGTCTAAAATTGGACTTCAGGTCTAAATTTAAACTTCAGGACTAAGTTTACATTTTTGGTTCGGTCCCTACTGTGTTTATAAATACTACTTGTAATAGAAGCAAGTATTTGGCTAAACATTCAATAATGGTACTTGCTGAATGCATGTTGAGTTGCGAGCCTTTGTTCACCCTACACCTACCTTCTCTCTGAGAAGCCTTTGACTGCTCAACTTGAGCTACCACTGAGAGTCAAGTGAAAAATGGGTACTTGACGCAGATTTTCACAGCCCTTAGTGGGGCAGCCCTGGTACATCAGGAGTAAAAGACCTGAGATGCCATGGTTGGCTGCATTACCCCCTGCTTACCCCATGACCCTATGAATGCTGTTGTGACAATCGTCATTAATTCATGGCATCTGGTAAGGTCATTAACTATTGATATATGCTAACTAGTGATAAGAACACTCTATGGATATTGACAGCTACTAATACCCATCATTTAGCTCTCTCTGGCAATTATGATGTTTGTGTGTTTTTTAAAACTAGATTAACAGCATACTGGTAAGCAGCTGACTCATACGCCACTGAGGACTCTTAAACACAAATTTAGTGGGTTATTCAGAGTTTGTCAGACAGAGTACTCTACTACAAATGAGATGGAGTAGCATGTCTGCCAAACTGACAGTTTGGTTGTTCTATTTTGAATTGGATGAACTGTTATGTTTCTGCTGGTGGAGAACCCGCTGGAGGAAACCTTAGGCTGACAGTCCCACAGATATTGCCCCATCGGTATAAGTACCTCAGAATATCCAAATTATTTAGGGTGATGCTCTGAGGTACTGCTTACCTATCCCTGACTTCCAGGGGAAGCCTGGAGGTCCTAAACAGAAAAAAATAAAAATGACCAAAACAACCTGGGAGAAAACTCCAAGGGTGTCAGGGCTATTTGTTTTTTTTGTTGTAGAGAAACAAATTCCTGCTTTGGGAGTGTGTTTCTGAAAAACAAAAAAGTTTGCAGAACAGATGCATGAAACAGGGCGTCCTCTCTGCAAAATTACAGAGTCTTAAATGGAGCCACCAAGGTAGCAGCTTCACTGAATGGAAAGAGAGCTCTGTCAGGCAGCCAAAGATGTCTAAATATGACAGCTGTACTCTGCTAGGGCACAAAGTGCATGAATTCTCTGCCCTGGCAGAATGAAGTATATCCTGCTAATGGTAAAATAACCCCTTAGTTTTTCAATTATGTTTTTTAGCTGGCTCTACAGAATTATCGATGTTAAATCCTTCTATGGCACTGGTAGAAGTACTATTTGCTTCTTCCAAAGAGACAATTGCTGGTTTCAGAATGGTCATAGTGAGATTACTTAAATTCGCTTCAAAAACAGCATTTGAAACGCCTCTAAAAATCAAAGGAATTGCATGGCAAAGTATTCAGTGTTAGATGGTTCCCTCAGAATTTTAAAAGATTCTAAGACTGGAAATCAATCATCTATTCTCCATCTTCGCTTTTTATATGATGCTGTCACCCTTTTAAATGTATTACTGGTATATGCTGTGAAAAACACATTGGTGTTATAGCAGCCTCCTGGACCTGCAGTGATTTTGGGGTGATGATAGAATACTACTGGGTCTGAGCATTTAGGCAGTTTCTTTCAAATATGCTCCTTATTTTCCCAGTTATAATAGTTTGAAAACACATGTATAAATGAAAAGGTACTGATTAATTCTTTTGCAGCTTTTCTCACCTTATTCCTACCAAATGTGTCTCACAACCTCAATGTGTATCTAGCTAAATGACACCACAAATGTCACCCCTTCATATGTAAATCATTCAAAAGCAAAAAGCAAAATCATTTTACGGCTCAGGTGCTACAAAGAATGTAATGGTCTCATTTAAAAAAAAAAAAAATCTGTGAAATAAACACAGATAACATTCTAAAACACTACCAAAAAAGCCATGAAATTATTGTGCCCTTGACATGAAATCCTTAATGAACACCAAATGGACTTCTTGCAAGTTCACAGAATTTATAGCAATAAAGAACTGTAATAAACAACACAGAATCATTCAATAATAGCACATGCCCACAAAAAGATGGTGCTGTATCCTTAGCGATTTAACTAATGATACCTTTGATAAAGTTATATGTAGTAGCTCCAGTGATATAATCTATCTGATTTGTGATCTGGTCTGTAACATTCTGTTTGCTTTACTAAATATACTTGACGAGAAGTGGGAAACGCACATTTAATGGCCAGTCAATAACTTTTCTTCCCTTGCATGGAACTGCCAAATTAACGTAGTTCTTTGGGACTTTTACTGACAATTAATGGTCACTCATTGTTGGTGAGGATGGACAGAAATACTGACATTGTATGAACAGAAAGGGTGGTATCAAACTGACTTTTATTTCCTAACTGCTTTTCCTTTGTGCCAAGGTTAACCTCCTGCATCTATCAGCAACACATCTGTTGAGCAAAGAGGACACCTTTCTGAATCATATTGCCTTTGTCTCATTTTCAGCAGATCACTTGGCTTAGATCACTGACACTGGGCCTGTTTCATACCCAACAAATGAACAGCAAACTCCTTTTTTGTACTGGCTTCCAAGGATGTGTGGGTAGGGTGGGTAGTGGAAACCCTGTCCCTTCCACATTTGAGAAATCTGTTGTTTGTCTTTCCTACCATTTCCCTCCTTCTCAAGGACCTGGAGAAATGTGTGAACAAACTGCATTTCTTATTCCTTTTTGGTCAACTCAACCTTGGTTTACACTGATGAGAAATATTGCAATTGACAAGCACTTTTGATACCCCTTCTCCTTCCCTCTCTTCAGTCAAATCCAAGGTCTCAATTTACTACCATTTTGGCAGTTCAGGGGCAGGGGAAGCAGGTCATTTACCTGTTTCCTTTCGGGTGGCCAGGACACATGCTCTGGGGGAAAGTGCAATAGGATTGGAGAAAGTCTAGATGTAGTGCAGTAAAAAAGGTCTCACCTACCTACTGCAAGTCTCTGGCAATTTCTTAGGGAAGATTTTGAGAAAAGGTTTTGTATGCTCATCTCTTCATTGCCAGTGAGCAGATATCAGGTATTTCTAAGAACCATGGGAGTCTCTGGCTGATGTTGAACTTTCAGCTGCCAAAATTCTGTGAAAGTTCCATAACAAGAATCCTAAATATCATTTGCTCTTGCCTTAACAGGGATTAATACTTATGGATCTGGGGTTACAGTCTGCTCCTTTGGAACCAGCAGAGGAAGCCCACATTGGTTTTCTCATGAAAGTTTCATTCTTGGCAGCTATCAGATTAGCTAGGAGAATTAGATACTCTGACTTTTAAGAATCCTTATCTGAGGATTTGCAGGCTTGGCTAATTTAAGGCCATGTGCTTTCCATGTTCCCAGTGTTGAGTCAAAGTTTGACACTGAACATGAAATTGATTTTTTGTGTTCCTTAACTTAGATTCTCACTAAGAACTGGGAAGGGCCCTGAATCCTTGGAATTGCATAGAACAACCCTAAGCTAGTTGGACAGAACTAGCTGCTGAGTTACTTTTTGCTATCTTTGGGCCAAAATAAAGGTTAAATACCAACCCTCCCCTCTACCATTTGTCACAAGATTGAATAAGCTATTGCAAAATGTTTAGATTCAAGGCTGTTTCGCTTCCTCTGGGTTTTCAGTTTTGATGAACCTGGTAGCTGTCAGTGGGATCCAGGTTGGAGGGGCAGGATACACTCTGTTCTGGTACTTTTAAGACAGCTACTTCAGCACCTATGTTTACCTTTATCCACTATTATTGTCTAACAGTGAATAGCAATTGGGAGAATGTCTTTGTTGAATCTGTTCCCTTTAATTTTCAACCTTGTTTCACATCTGATTGAAAATAATAGGTGTTTTCATTTGGTTTTAGCTTCATATTTTCTTTTGACATCTCAAGATGATTTATATTATTTTTGGTATGTCCTCATTCAGAAAGGAAGGTGACATGGAAGAGATACAAGAAGGAAATGACCCAATTACTTACTGGTTGTCTTTACTACCCGAGTCTGAGCTTCCTTGTCACAGTCCTACACTCCCCGCCATGCCTTTATAGTATCCTTGTGAGCAGTTTCCTGGATCTGGTAAGATGTGGGCAGGGAGAAGGAAGGTATTGTGTGTAATAACAGAACATTTGAAAGAATTGTCTCTCACATTGATTCCCTAGTATTTCTTTCTCTATATTTAAGAATAGCAAAATCAGTGTTGTATGCCTCTTAACAGCGATGCACCACATTCTGAACGATCTGTGACGAGAAAGCTCCGTTTTAGAGTAATCCCTTTCTTTCATGCCTTTACTATTTCTTGGACTCCTCATTATTTGAAAAAGCTTAACTGTCACAAATGTCCTCTCATCCTACTAGTATTTTTTCATCCCTGCCCTTCTGCTCTTGATAATCATGCCCACACATTGGCCTGAATTGATGTACTTACTAAATATTCCATGTGCATTTTGTAAACTATAATTGACTCAAATTGTAGAATATAAATCTAAATGTTCTTTTCTCTTTCATGTCAATCGTCTGTGTTTGTCTCTTGAGAATATTAAGAAATATGCCATAGAGCACAATTGCCCTATCTCACGCTATTTTCCTGCAGAAAGATGCCAAACAGGGTTTCCCTACACTAGGGTGGAAGCGAGAGCATCAGACAATAAAGCTAATAACGACATCTCATTGCTTGGGGTTCTGGTGTGTATCAGTGCATTTCTGTGACATTATGTGCTGACATCTATGAACCAATGGGTCCTATTCACAGAGGTACATTTGGTTGAAAACATATGTTTTTGACTGACTTTAGCTTTTATACCTGCTAGGGATTTATAAAGAGATTCCTGTAAGGCATACAACCATTTCTGAGTGTGTAGAGCTCCACCACAAGTGCAGAGATTTCCTGTTATATGGTTCATACAGATTTAGTAGGACTTTGTAGTAGAACAACAAAACTTCATAATACAGGAACTGAGTCTTCCAATATCATCATTACATGTTGGTTAGGCTAGCTCACAGTACTGCATCTAAACTCCTAAACCTCCAGAATCATAGATGCTGTTGTCAACCTCGAACATGACCACTCTTATTCCCAAGGAATTAGTGGGAACAGATAGAACCCTTTCATTTGACACTTTAGTGTGCCCAAAGTTTTAGAGAGAAATGAGACAATAATGCATTCTCAAATACTTATTTTAAGATCTAATGCTTGTAAGTAAAACTTAAACTGCGATTATTAGACATTTGAGCCACATCATTGTTGTACACATTATTAAAATGGGGAAAAAAAAAAATTCAACGGTGTTAATTATTCCTAATGTTACTCCTATCTATCTCTAATATCCCTACTCTAGCAAGAGCATGATGGGAGTACCCTTCTGCCAGACCAGCTTTAATGATCCAAACCCATACCTTGGTATAATGTCTCAGGAAGCCAACCTTTGTGCATTAACAAATGCACTACTTCTCAGTGTGCAAGCCTTCACACAACTCTGCATGCGCAGCTATCTTCCTTCCTGAATGTTGGGCCTGTGGAGCTGCATCTCAGTCACAGCTCTCAGCAGCTTCCAAGATAACTCCAGTGTGAAGTGTCTCTCACCAAATTCAAAACAGATGCTGTTTAAATAATAAAACACTGTCCTTTTCTCATTCTGCTAGAGATGCAGAATAACATCTTTACTTAGAGCCTGATTACGAGTTTGGCAGTCTTGGAGTCGGCCGCCATGCCAGCGCCCCGCTCCAAGACCACCAAATCCGTAGTCAGTCCACCCATTGGATTGTGAGTTGTAATCATGGTGGGTGGCCCTGGGGTGGCAGTCCCACGGCAGTGCCTTTCTAAGGCTCAAAAAAGAGCCATAGAAAGGCAGCCCTGTGGGAGCACTGCAGCATGTTCCTGCACATGGATAATTGTACCATGTCATGCATTTCTTCCTGTGCAGAAACTGGGGGTGCAAACATGCAGGGGGCCACAACATGTGCACCCTGAATGCACCCCTGTGCACTGGGGCTACAGGGGGCCCTGGCAGGGACCCTTGAGTTGCCTTAATGCCACCCTTTTCATGGTGGGGCTCACCGCCATGGAAAGGGTCTCGGTGGCCAACTCGTAATATGCTCAACGGTGCCGCATCAGCACCACCATCATATCGTGGTCTCTGACTGCTGTGCCACCACTGGGGAATCCATGATCCCAAGCGGTTGCTGCAGGTTTGTGGCGATGGTCCTCAAAATTTGGTGGTCGGACTGCCGGTGCAGTGGTTGCCGCACCGCCACCAAGAGTTTGGCAGTCCCATGGCCCTCCGATCTCGTAATTGGGCCCTTAGACTAGAGGAAAAGCGTTGTCCTCTATGAGCACATAATAAATCAAGGACACAGCATTCTAGTATGTGAGTCCTTGGAACTAACAGTGTAGACTACAGAACAACAATAGCTACCAAAAACAAATGCTTGCGTATTATTTTCTTGTGTTAGTGAAAAACATGTTCAAACCACCATCTTAAAAGGATGCTAAATTAAAAAGGAAAACTAAAATGGAGACTAAATATAATCCCTGTAGCACCCCCCCGTGACTGGAGGATGCAACAATATAAAATGAGCAGTAGCACTAACTTTGTGTAAAAGTCTTGCGTTTCTTAAGAACACTCTAACAGCACAAGCAAACTAAAAGCTCATAACGACCACCAGATAAAAAACACATAATCTATGTAAAAAAGGAAATATTCCCAAAAAATGTGAATCTGAAAGACTAAGAGGCATCCGAACAAGAGGATGGCATCTCGAAAGCATCCGCAACATCCATGCCCAGAATGTCATTAGGGCCCAGGAGGGACCCCGCATCCTCAGACATCCCATCAAAATAGGCCTGAAAAGAAAGATCCAAATGACAAAGTTATCCAATATAGTTATCACCAGCCCATTCAGCAGATGCAGAAGGCGGCAGTGACAGGAGTGCAGCATCAGAAGAGTACCCAAATGTCAGGAAACCAGAAATCGAAGGAGCATCCGGCATTGGCGACGGTAGCTCTTGATAGGCTTCTTGTAGCAAAGAAAGCAGCATCACTTTACAACATGGCTGATGCAACTGCAAAGGACACACAAGCAGATTTATATCCGGAGACTGTAACAATTGCGTAGCAAGGCATAAGTAGAGTTCACAATCGAATGAGCACCATAGACATCAAAACAGGCTGCACTGTCTGAAACCAAAAGAGCGTGAAGTACAGACACCAGTTCTCAGTCAACTCCAGTACTATTGACTCTCCAAAATACTGTATCATGCGTTCACAACATAGAAGGACGTGTGGTAGTTCTATTTCTATTTGGCCTTGCCATGGGACATCCATTGTGGAGCAACAAAAATAGGACCAAAACAGTAACTAGGAGCAACAACACAAGTGGAAAGCCTTTAAAAATGCTCGAAAACACAGAGTGCTGAAAGGATGAAATAACTCCAAGCAAAGTCTGGAACGTAGAAACCAGTCCAGACCTAATCATTTAAAAAAAGTGTGACACTCTAGCTGTGTTAGCAGCATTAAAAATATGGTGTACAAGTTCACTGAAATGCTGTGCCAATTAAGTTCTTAAAAGTTATTACACCTCTGACGACATAAGTGCTACTTGTTAGATCAAAAGTTTCGTAAGCAGATGTGAGAGCCACATCAGTTTGGAACAAAAAAGGTTTGAGTCAGCTTAATATATCAAAGTGGACTGCATGCATGAGGACCTTGGGCCACAAAGTAACTTCCTCAGAGGTATGTGTGGGAAAATATAAAATATGCATTCAGCAAGTTCCAACCTTGGAAACAGTGACTAAATCAAGGACACCTGGTTTCATCCCGCAAGAACTTTGATCATTTAGAATCAGATAACTCCTATTAGAAAAACAATTAAAATTCAGGTTTGATCAATTGTATGGGAACACCTTTTATGTTACATGCTAAGTTAGCCATTGACCCATTGCAAACTCCATGAAGTGTAATCTCTGTGCAAACCAACGAGTGACCCAAGGACATTCCACAGTCACGTAGACCAACAAATGCCTCTTTTTCCTTGTTAATGCATCTGTACTGAAAAGGAAGTGACCAAACTTAAAGTAAAAAATTGATATGCATCTCCTCATATCTGCCTACTTCAAAATGTCGAAGACATGATATGAAATGAAACGTGGAAATTGGAAAAGAAACGATACCATGAATTACCAAACTGCAGATGGAGTTTCAGCAACCAAAAAGAGAACTTTTTCTAAATTTAAATTATAAGGCAAAAACAACTCACTTGAAATTCAAATAATTCCATAGCACTCTATTCAATTTTAAAAACTGTAAAGTCCAACTCAATTGCAAAATCAATCTTCACTGACTCTGACCATTTTGAAGCATAGATATGTGATTTTGTATGATATTGAATGCAGATGAAATAATATTATTGAATGAATGATTATGAGTTGACAATGTGGTCATGCCATTATCGACAACAACCAAAGCTTTTTCCAAATTTTCCTTAAGCAATTTGTCTTAAGTGTTCAGCTGCTTCTTTTAGAGAAATTTTCCAAATTTCTTTATAGCTGGAAAATATAAAATGTTTGAGCAGGGAGATCTCGGCCCCAACAAAAAATCCTGTAAATCCATATTATCTGAAAGGAGGGATAAGTGTTTTTTACCTGCTGACAATGTTGAGTGTTCTAACCATTGGCGGCATAGTTTTCCTACACTATAAGTAGTGACAACACCAGAGTGTAGTGACTGAATAAACCGTTGGTCTGGCCTGTTTGGCTTAAACCCTGTGGAAGAATTAAAAAACAAGCATTACAGCCATTGGTATCAAGAGGCCAAAATAACCACTCATCTGAACCAGAAATTAAAGAATGTTATGTTCCATTCTGCACCATTTCATTAAGTTGTTCTTCTGTGAAATTAACCAGCTGTTGCCAGTTATGAAACCGTGCAATAGAGGGAATGCTTGGTGTATTTACATTTTTAACCCATGACGTAGTCTATTGTACTGTTTTGTTTAAAAAGATAATTTTCTGCGGGATCATACATGCTCTAATTAAAGTGTCAGTGCCCTGGACCTCCCCACTGTGTGTTCCCCAAACAGACTTAAGATCAGTATAACATTTTCAATAGTCATAACCCTGTAGGGACAGTTGTGCAATAAACAAGTCAGAATAAACCAGCTTCGTCTGTGTGAGCATGTGTTGCTTCAGTGGGAAGGACATGAGCTTATAAAAATATGAAACCAGGTCTGTAGGAACATGATGAGAAAAAAAGGAAACTTTTTCAAGTAAACTTTGGAACTACCTACAGAGGGTGTCAAACAGTGTTCCCACTGTCTATAATTAAAAACAGTACGTGGAGTACTAGTTCTGTGTAAAAGATTATGAGCATAATAATGGTAACAGAACATATCACCATAATTTGCATAATTCAAATACAAAGCATAATTTTCAAATACAGTGTATGATTCTAACTCAGATAGCATATGAGTAACAGTTGCAACATCCCATTCATATGAAATGTAACCTGGGGTAATAATGTAATCCATAGCAACTTTAAATGCATACAGTATCTGCAATGTTTCTGTAGGACCAAAAATATCATAGGGAACTTTATTCCACATAATACCATCATGAACAGGTAATGCAGTAATGTTCATAAGGGACAAGTGTCTCCAGACCTTATGTGATGTAGAATGGGGTGTAAGCACCTCATCCACTAGTTCTGGAGAAGTACGATCTCAAAGATAGTGTCCATTCAATAGTAAAAAGAAGACTACAACAAATCCAATCCAAAGGAGGAGGAAAAATAATGAAAGAAAAATCCAACAGTAGGACCAATGAGGAATCAAATATCTCTGTTTCGGCCAAAGAAATATTCCACGCCCACCATGCAAGATGTGTGTGAAGAGTCTGAAGAAAAATCATCAATGTTGACAAAATAACCAGACAGAGGGGCCGATTCCGATTCGGGCCGGAAAAAGCACCGACCGACACGGAGCCGGAAAAATTACCGACCGACACGTACCAGTGGCGCCCGACACGCCAAGTACGATGCAAGCCGCGATAAATCCGACCGACACGTTAGGAAACCAAGCCGACCGACCGAGCCGCTCGGAAAATAGCAATCTGGCCGGAAAAACACGCGAATCCAACCGACCGACACGCACCCGGAACAAATCCGACCGAATCGTACCCGCCAACTCCAAACCGCAAAGTACGATGCAAGGCGCGAAAACACGACCGAGTCGGACGGAGGACAAGCCGTACGACCGACACGCATACAAAACCGAGCCGAAGCAACACAATACACCGCGACCGACGCGTACGCAGCATAGAAAACTGCACAAACACAGCGTGAACGAAACGGAAAACACCGTACGAGACCAATGCAGGGTCCGACTCGGTCACAAGAACGTTTCCAACATACACAAACAGCACAAAGGAAAAATCAACCAAAAAAGGCCAAACAAGCAATTACCAAGCCAATAAATACTGGGGGGTGGGGACAGAGAACAAAGACACACCCACAACTCCACCTATATAAAGGACACAAATCACTACCATGAGCCTTTGCAAATGCCATTTCACTGCCAGCACCCAAGAGAAAGCAACCACACACCCACAGCTCATCCCTCACACAAGACACACACCATCAACACACCAACAAATACCTACCTCACATACACCCAGCACAACACACACCCACACACCCTCACCTGCACACCAACACACACATCACCCACCATCACCACCCATCACCATGCCCCCAAGAAGAATCCCAAGTTCCTAGATAGTGAATTGGAAGTCATGGTAGACGAGATCCTCAGGGTGGAGCCACAGCTGTTTGGCACTCTGGTCCAACAGACCCCCATGTCGCAGAAAACCAAGATGTGGGAGAGGATCATCAACAGGGTGAACGCCCAATCACCATGTCGGCGCACAAAGACGGACATCCAGAACAGGTGGTATGACGTGCGCAGGAGGGTACGGGACATGCTGAAGAAAGACTACATCAACAGCCAACACACCGGCAGTGGCCCTCCTGCCAAGCCAATATACCTCAGGCCCTGGGAGGAGAAGGTGCGGGCCATCCTTCCGCCAGTGAGCTTATATGGACTAGAGGACATCCCAGAGCCTGGTGAGTACACAACAAATGTACACAATAAACTGCCACAAAACACACACATCACTGTCAAGGGGAGAGTCAAACCATGCACTCATAGCAATTACACAGCAACTAGAACAGAATCATCCCAAAATGTGTATGTCAGTCAGATAAACACAACACATGCCATCAAAAAAGTCACATCCAACTGTGCCAACACATGTACAAACACAACCACAACTACAGCTAGGCAGTGGCACAAATAGAACTAACACACACATCCACACATGTAGCCACCACAACAACACCAACACACAGTGAAGACCACTCAAAGGAAGGAATTCTGTGTATGCTGGCCAAGTCAGTGTAGCCAATAGCATCATGGGAGTCGCAGTCACACATATTGCCCCCCACAACTGTCCCATCAACACCACCCTGAACCATGCTCACATCACAGGGAGTGGAGAAGGACTCACAAGATGGCTGACACTGGCTACTGCTGTGGGGAGCACAAGGCCCTGCTGCCAACTGTGCACCAACAAACAGCAGGACACCACTGACTGACATCCTGAGAGACAACTTACACTCCCTGCAATGCAAGCACGTTCCATGGTGGGATATCTGGCTGGCTGGGTGGGAAGGGGGACTTGCAGCACTGACTATAGTCACCAGCACCTCCCCTCACCCCCCCCAACACAAACTCCACAGTACCCACCTGGTAGAATGCAATGCCCTCCATCCTAACACAAGATCCCACAAAGCACCACCACCCTGGGTTATGTTGTGTGAAGCACAGGGACACTCTTGGGACTCTTAGCCAAACAACTGCCAGGACAACACTCCCAGCCATCCTGTCAGCACAGCCAGCCCACCCCACAGGGAAGCAGAGTCAAAAGGAAGGAAGCATGGGCATGCTGGGAAGGGGGTGGAGGCAATAGCATGATGGGAGTCGTAGTCACAGACATAGCTCACCCTCACAACTGTCCCATCAACACCACCCTGAACCATGCTCACATCACAGGGAGTGGAGAAGGACTCACAAGATGGCTGACACTGGCTACTGCTGTGGGGAGCACAAGGCCCTGCTGCCAACTGTGCACCAACAAACAGCAGGACACCACTGACTGACATCCTGAGAGACAACTTACACTCCCTGCAATGCAAGCACGTTCCATGGTGGGATATCTGGCTGGCTGGGTGGGAAGGGGGACTTGCAGCACTGACTATAGTCACCAGCACCTCCCCTCACCCCCCCCAACACAAACTCCACAGTACCCACCTGGTAGAATGCAATGCCCTCCATCCTAACACAAGATCCCACAAAGCACCACCACCCTGGGTTATGTTGTGTGAAGCACAGGGACACTCCTGGGACTCTTAGCCAAACAACTGCCAGGACAACACTCCCAGCCATCCTGTCAGCACAGCCAGCCCACCCCACAGGGAAGCAGAGTCAAAAGGAAGGAAGCATGGGCATGCTGGGAAGGGGGTGGAGGCAATAGCATGATGGGAGTCGTAGTCACAGACATAGCTCACCCTCACAACTGTCCCATCAACACCACCCTGAACCATGCTCACATCACAGGGAGTGGAGAAGGACTCACAAGATGGCTGACACTGGCTACTGCTGTGGGGAGCACAAGGCCCTGCTGCCAACTGTGCACCAACAAACAGCAGGACACCACTGACTGACATCCTGAGAGACAACTTACACTCCCTGCAATGCAAGCACGTTCCATGGTGGGATATCTGGCTGGCTGGGTGGGAAGGGGGACTTGCAGCACTGACTATAGTCACCAGCACCTCCCCTCACCCCCCCAACACAAACTCCACAGTACCCACCTGGTAGAATACAATGCCCTCCATCCTAACACAAGATCCCACAAAGCACCACCACCCTGGGTTATGTTGTGTGAAGCACAGGGACACTCCTGGGACTCTTAGCCAAACAACTGCCAGGACAACACTCCCAGCCATCCTGTCAGCACAGCCAGCCCACCCCACAGGGAAGCAGAGTCAAAGGAAGGAAGCATGGGCATGCTGGGAAGGGGGTGGAGGCAATAGCATGATGGGAGTCGTAGTCACAGCCCTACATCCCCCACCACATGGCCCAGCAAGCTCACACTCACGCATGCACATCCCACAGAGAGTGGAAAGGCCCATCAAAGATGTCTGACACTGTTGCTGTGTCGTGGGGAGCACAAGGGCATGCTGGGTACTGCACACCAACCAACAGCAGGACACCACTGTCAGCCATCTTGCCATTGCCCTCACACCCACACCCACTGAACTCCACACAAAAGCAAGTAAGTATGGGAATGCTGGCAACTGTGCACCAACAAACAGCAGGACACCACTGACTGACATCCTGAGAGACAACTTACACTCCCTGCAATGCAAGCACGTTCCATGGTGGGTGGGTGGGAAGGAGGTCTGGCTGTCAACCAAACACAATCAATGCAGACCATGTTCACACCCCAGAGAATACATAGAAATGCCCAAATAATGCAGGACAATGTGCCACACCAATATCAACCCCTGACTGTGACGACTTAGGACAATACAATGTACAGGCCCGCACCCCGAGGCACAGTCACAACTGTCAGGTGTGTCAACCACTGATGCCTGCAGAAACATGACATACATTGTTTGTGTCTCCCAAAAACAGGTGATGATAGGGACACAGCAGCAGACGCTGAGGAGTCCCAGTCCCAGGCTCAAGAGGATGCCGAGCTCACTGGCGTCGTACAGCCTCTGTCCTCCTCGGACGATGAACAACCTGGCACATCCGGTGCAAGTCAACATGCTGCACCAGCAGGACCACCAGCTGCAGCACCAGCAGGTCCACCAGCTGCACCCCCTGCACCCACCCCTCCAACGACTGTCACCACAAATACCATCCCTGCCGACATGGACGGAATAAGGAGCAACACCAGCGCAGTGACCCTGGACCAACCTGGGGCCATGGACACCACCACCAACCCCCAAGGTGGACCAGGGTTATCTGTGCGTGCAACTGCACACACTGCACATGTCAGCAGGGGTGGTGGGAGGGGTGGGAGACAGAGGTCGCTGCTTGCAGACGTTGCTGGTGTGCATGAAGACCCACAACTGGTACGCATAGCTGATGCGTACCAGTCCAGCACCGGAGAGCTCAGCCAGGTAGTGGGGCTCCTCAGAGACATCAAACAGCAGCAGGCTGCCCATCATGCCCGCTTGGACTCCCACATGTCCCACGTGGAGTCACACATGTCACGTGTGGACTCCCACATGTCCCGCGTGGAGTCCAAGTGGGATGTACTACATGAGATGACGGCGGTGCACAGGGACATTTTACAATGCCTCCGCCAGATGAACAGCAACCAGTCCACACCTCCCTGTGTGCCAACAACATCTGGTACCGAACAAACTGCAACTGCCACAGGGAGGGAGGAGGACTCTGGCGGAGAGTCCCCTGCACCGCAGCAGCCTGCACTTGAGGGCCCCCCCAAGAAGAGGGGTCGTCCGAGGAGGGGAAAGTGAGAGGCTGATGGCCAAGCGCAACTCCCAGGAAGCCTGAACCTGTTCTGGATTTTCGCCTTTGTGCACAGACTGTTCACCCTGTTGATGGCAACACTACTCCCACACATTGCATGGGGAGTACAAGTTGGAACAATGTGTCAGACAACTGTGGCCCCGATACTGGGGATCCTGTCTACCTGGACTTTCAATTCACCTAGGAACTTGGGATTGCAAGATTCATGTACAGCACAACCCATCCTATGCACTATTAACACAGATGTATCACAATAAACACACTAATACACCATACTTGCCTCTGTCGTGATTCCAACGTGGGTGCTGTTATGGGGATGATGAACTGCAAAATTACACTGTGTATGCGAACTGCAACAGCAAGGACAACACAGGCATGTGAGTACAGGCAACGTGACACATATGAGGGAGACACACCACCAGGGGTACACAACACATACACACCTAGGCCATCTGACTCATTGCCTACACTGATGTTGCCAGGGAAGACGGTGCAATGCACAGACACCACACCCATTCCCAGTTGTAGTCAAGTAGCCCACAGGTGCAGTAAGCAAATGGCAGTCAAATGTGTGACCACAGACAACGCACATCACTAAGTGAAGCACAGGTTTATTACACAGTAGCAACATGCCGTAACCACTACAGATGCAAGGTAACCCCACCTGGTAGCGGGCACACAGTCAACAACTGTAGACGGAAGGAAGTCCATGGGTGTGGCGCACATCACCTGTAGGGACACAACAGCTACCAGCCTGGATGTGCAATCACGTCGTCGGTGGACACAGTTGACCAAACGAATCTGAAAGTACCCTGTGAAGGACAGAAATGACACACAGTCAAAAGCAATGCAGTACAGGACAGATCAGCAAAACTCATGCACAATACATGTTACAAGATACCCACCCAGAACCAAGTTAGCATGTCAACACTGTTGGGGAGTACAGCCCACCTGTCACCACACATCGCAACACACATCCTGTCAAGTAGCCCATGGACACACTCCAACAGCACCAGAGCACCACCCACACATCATGCCAACTCACATCATTCACATGACACCTCAGGATACTCACATTCAGCTAAAGAAGTTGGTGATGAGCTGTGTGCGGACATCACCATCACCATCATCATCATCATCATCGTCACTGGCATCGTGGTCCAGGCCAGGATCCTCCACAGGTGGCGGATGTTGGTCATCGTCATCCTGGATGAGAGGCAACTCCTTCCGCACTGCCAGGTTGTGTAGCATGCAGCAGACGATGATAATCTTGCACACTTTCGCAGGGGCATATGGGAGGGACCCTCCGGTCTTGTCCAGGCAGCGGAAGCGGCTCTTCAGGAGACCAAAGGTCCGCTCAATCACTCTCCTGGTCCGACCATGTGCCTCATTGTAGCGCATCTGGGCAGGTGTCACAGGGTTCCTGAGGGGTGTCAGCAACCACGGCATGTTGGGGTATCCCGAGTCACCTACGGACAGACAAGTGCACATCAGCTGACTTGGAAAAGTGGGCGGAATACTACAGATCAGATCACACACAATGGCACAAAGTCAGTACACACCGACAAGCCAGGCACGCTGGTTCTGCATCTGTGCCATCAACCTGGGGATGCGACTACTCCTCATCACAAAGGCATTGTGTGCTGAACCAGGGAAACGGGCACACACGTGTGTGATGGTCATGTCTGCAAGACACACCACCAGTGCATTGACCGAGTGGTAGTGCTTGCGGTTCCTGTAGGCCTGCTCCTGGGCCTGTGGTGGTACCAAAGCCACATGTGTCCCATCAATGGAGCCAATGACATGCGGCATCCTCCCCAGGGCATAAAAGTCACTCTTCACGTCAGTGAGTCGTCGCAGTCTAGGGAAATAGATGTACCGGTTCAGGAAGAGCAACATTGCCGCCAAAACATCGCGGAGCACACGGCTGAACATGGTCTGTGACATCCCACCAGCAGACGCCACAGTATGTTGGAAGGTACCGGTGGCAAAGAAGTGTAGGGCTGCCATCACCTTCACCTTGGGGGTCAGCGCTGTAGGATACGGCCGGCCAGGCTGCAAATGTGGGGACAACTGCACTGCCAAATCCTCAATCAGCTGCCTGGTGAAGCGGTACCGTCGGATGCTGTCCCGTTCCACCATCGTTGCCAGGTCTGGGAATGGCCGATGGACAGCAGGAGCCCTGCAGTGCAGAGGAGAAGTAAGCAAGATCGTCAGTCACCCCACATATGCGGCATTGAACACACTCAAGATCCCAACATACATCATCATGAGGCACAACTACATGAAGTGTGCAGTACCGGAACGACATGTATGGTACATACATGGCCAACATCTGTCAACACGGTCCTACAGGTGGCATCAATTTGTCCCAGGTTGGCCCATTGGATATCATGATGCTGTGTCACAGTCACCCCCACAGTGACATGTGAGGACAGATGTGCCCCAGGCACCACAGCTCAACGACAGGCACATTCCCAGGGACCCTGTAATGCCACATGGACACTGGCATCACCTGGAGTATCATGTGTACACCACAGCAAAACAAACATGACCCCCACAGGTAGTGGCCACACTTGCCATGGCAGGACAGCCATGGACGTCTGTGACACACACGCACAACATCAGAGTCCATGCACACACAACGTGGATGTGGAGACTGTCTCCCATTGTGCACATGAAATCAGAGACATTGTAAACACTACATGCACAAAGACTGTGGAGGGCCATCACTATTGTGCCACTGGAACACCCTGGCTCAAACATACCGTCCCACATGGGACTCACGGGGTATGTGACATGACATACACAAACACCACTGTGAAATGTGACCATGACACATGCACAGATATGAACAGTTGCACATCACAGTGGTCACGTACACGTAACACCCAGGATCCTGTCCCCATGAACACGTGCACAGCCTGGGGGTGGCTGCCCACAGGTGACACCCACAGGACAACATGTACACCAACATACACACAATAGGAAATGCAGCCTTACATCCCTTATGATAAGGTTTGGACAGGCTGTCGTGATGTAGGTGTGCCCCTCACTCCCTGGGAGCTATCTGTGGCTGGCATATGTCCATCTGAGACAGGCATGCTGACCTATGCCAGTCACATATACAGTGATGCGTTGAACCGCAATGGACCGATCGGTGCCTCCGGCCGGCCCATTGCTTTCAATGTGTGCGGGTACGCGTTGTACCCCTGTGCGCGTTGAACTGCAATGGACCGATCGGTGCCTCCGGCCGGCCCATTGCTTTCAATGTGTGCGGGTACGCGTTGTACCCCTGTGCGCGTTGAACTGCAATGGACCGATCGGTGCCTCCGGCCGGCCCATTGCTTTCAATGTGTGCGGGTACGCGTTGTACCCCTGTGCGCGTTGAACTGCAATGGACCGATCGGTGCCTCCGGCCGGCCCATTGCTTTCAATGTGTGCGGGTACGCGTTGTACCCCTGTGCGCGTTGAACTGCAATGGACCGATCGGTGCCTCCGGCCGGCCCATTGCTTTCAATGTGTGCGGGTACGCGTTGTACCCCTGTGCGCGTTGAACTGCAATGGACCGATCGGTGCCTCCGGCCGGCCCATTGCTTTCAATGTGTGCGGGTACGCGTTGTACCCCTGTGCGCGTTGAACTGCAATGGACCGATCGGTGCCTCCGGCCGGCCCATTGCTTTCAATGTGTGCGGGTACGCGTTGTACCCCTGTGCGCGTTGAACTGCAATGGACCGATCGGTGCCTCCGGCCGGCCCATTGCTTTCAATGTGTGCGGGTACGCGTTGTACCCCTGTGCGCGTTGAACTGCAATGGACCGATCGGTGCCTCCGGCCGGCCCATTGCTTTCAATGTGTGCGGGTACGCGTTGTACCCCTGTGCGCGTTGAACTGCAATGGACCGATCGGTGCCTCCGGCCGGCCCATTGCTTTCAATGTGTGCGGGTACGCGTTGTACCCCTGTGCGCGTTGAACTGCAATGGACCGATCGGTGCCTCCGGCCGGCCCATTGCTTTCAATGTGTGCGGGTACGCGTTGTACCCCTGTGCGCGTTGTACCGCAATGGACCGATCGGTGCGCACCCATTGACAATGGGCTTGCCTGGCAACGGACGCGTTTTCGAATTTCGAACGAGTCGGTTGCTGGAAAATCAGTTGGTCACCCACAACAATGTTGCAAAATCATGTATGTCATGAAGTTGAAGTTTTGAAGGATGCTGTGGGCGTGTTTTGGTGCTGCTATTCCATGGATTGGCCAGATTCAGAAGATGCAAACGACTTGGACCTATCACTTTGGACACAAGGGACAGTATCTGCCTCTCCAGCACATATATATTGCTGCCTGTTCCCCTGAGAGCCCACTTGCCTGCACTACATGCTCCAGGACGACATCTGCCACTGCACTGCTGCTGTCTCTGCCCCTCTGGACCCTGCAATGGCACGTACTGTGGAGAGAGCCCCAGCCTTCAGCCTTGAGGAGAACCAGGCCCTGCTGGACAGCCTACTTCCACAGTACAGCAAGCTGTATGGGACACCAGGGGAGCAGGTGAGTGTTCTGTGCACTGCCTTTCTGAATGTGCATTTTGTCTGACTAGCAAGGCTGAGAGTCAGCACGCCACTGGCTAGCAGGCTCACTGAGTAGTTGTCACCCCCCATAGTGTGTGGTGACTTGCACTGGACAGGTATGGTGCAGTGACAGTGCTTCTGAACAGGGTTTTACTCCCCATGCAATGATACCATGTAGTGACTTCTGGAAAACTGTCCATGGGCAGCCGTGCACTGCCTGTGTACACCATGTGCCCCTGTGATTGCGACATGTATATGCAACTGTGTCATGCACGGATATGTTGCATGTGTAGTAATGGCCTTATCACTTTGTCATCCTGACAGGCTTCTGCCCATCGGAAGCATGAGATATGGAAGGACATCGTCCGGGCTGTCCGGTCCGTGGGGGTCTACAAGCGCCGGATCCGCAACTGCCAAAAGAGGTGGCAGGACCTTCGGGGCTGGACCCGGAGGATTGCACGGGTCCAGCTGAAGCTGTCGCCTCCTCGCAGGAGGGGCGGAACACGGACCCTGACCCCCACATGCTCAGGATCCTGGCGGTGGTCTTTCCAGACCTGGATGGGCAGCTGAAGGCCAGAGAGCAGCAAGGAGGGGGTGAGTCAAAGACTGCACTGTGTACTCTGTCTAACATGCTATGTGCCCTCCTCGGGCCTGGTTAAACTGCCACAGTACAGCAGTCATGTTGTCCAGGAGCCATGTCCCTCTATTGTGCACTGCCCACTCCTCATCTGATACCCAGGTGTGGCCCTTACATGCAGGGAATTCTGTCACTTAGGACTGTGTCCTTGCAGTTTGCTTGACTCAAGGTGGGAGACAGCATCTGTTTCCCTGACTCTGTGGTGGGCATCATGGGTGGGTCCATTGCTTACACAATGCCTGTATTCTGACATGTATTCAGCGTGTTACTTTGATCTGTGGTCCAATTGCTGAGCTGATCCACCACATGTGGCTGGGGTATCTGGCACACACCCATGCTGCGGGTGGGAACAATGTTTGGGCCCCAGGAGTATGTATATGACGTGTGTCACACATACTTAGCCAGCTGCCTACAGTCCAGGGCTCATCCCTCATTCATGTGGGGCTGGACAGTCATGCCTACTCCAGGCCATACAATACACTCTGTACTCCCACTCCCGTGTATCAGCGGACACATTGTGCACAGTGATTTGACCCCTCAGGTGTCTGCCTCTGTGTCAGTGTGCTGTAGATTAGTCGCCAGGACTGCTGTGGAGTTTCTTGGTAGGGGCTCAGCATGCCACTGGAGATGTGACCATAGGAGACGATACTTGTGTGACACATAGGTGTCTGATCAGCTGCCCATGCAGACTGGGGCATGTAAATGTGAAGTTCAGGCAGCTGTTCCCCATGCACAGCAGAGTGTGAGGGGCTCAGGTTCAGAGGGTAGTGTCACAGGTCTCCCATATGTCCAATAGGTATGACCTGGACAGATGAGGGTTAAGAGGATGTGTTGTGGGGGGATGTACATGTGCACTTGTGCAGCTCCAGGACTTGCATTCCCCATGACCTACTATTGTGACACAGTGCAGAGTGTTGTTGTCTGGCTGCAAAGCCATACATCACTGAGACAGTGATGTATGACTTTGCAGTCATGCCTCCGCCATGGCATGTGTCTACTGATTGGTGAGCCTGCAGGGGAGTGACATGTGCTACATGCACACCATAGTGGCGCTGGCTATCAGGACATGGGTGCATCATGGTGTCTGTCGCTGGTATGCATCACATGCATTTCCTATTTGACCCTGGGCATCCCTTTCATCCGGAAACCTGTACTGACTCAGTGGCAAGAGCTGTGATGTGTCCACACCGTGTCCTCTGCACTGTCCAACTACTGTGTACTTGGTGCATGTGTCAACACTGGGGTGTTGCAATCCAACAGACACCAGACAGATGGGTGCAAGGCCATGTGGGATGTGAGTGCCATGCTTGGCATCAGACTGACAATTGACTTCTCCTGTTCAGTTAGGGCACTTTTAGCAATGTACAACTGATGATGCCAGGGCTTGCTCTGTGATGTGCTGTGCTCACAGTGGTGTGTGCGTTATGTGCAGGTGACTGATGTCTGTCTGTATCCCCATTGTTTGCAGATACATCCACGGCCACGGAAGGGGACAGCTCCACGGACCAGGAGGAGCCGGAGAGCCAGACTGGGTCAGCAGCCGAGGAGTGGTCGGAGGGACCCAGTGGCACGGAGGGCGAGGGGAGCCACACCGAGGAGTCCTCAGCAGCATCCACCTCAGCTGAGGACCAGAGCAACTCGGAGGATGACTCCCTTGTGGAGGCGGGTGTCAGCAGCCACCACACCCCAGCTAGTGTTGCTGTCCCCGCCACCACCAGCACCACCACCGCCCTCCCATCGGCTCCCATTCCCCAGGTCCGTGGAGGCTCCCATGTCCGGGAGCGTGTTTCCTTTGGGCCAGGCACCGCACCCCTGCCCCTGTGTCCCCTGCTGCCCTGAGTGAGGAGTCTGTGTACCTCCTTCGCCAGCTCCATGTAGGGCAGACAGCCATGCTGAGTGTCCTCCATGCGCACACCGCGCTGTTGACTCAGCTGGTGTCGTTCATGGAGGGCATCTCATCGGGCATGTCTGACCTACAGAGGGGCAATAGGTCCATGGACTCCTCCCTGACGGCAGCAGTGTCCCTCCTCAAACGGTCCCTCACCCCTCCTGCCTCTGCTCCATCCACACTCCCCAGCACCTTACCCGTCCCAAGCACACACACACCGGCACAGGCACACACCAGCACACACACATCCAGCACACTGACACACACGCCAATGACAAAACGCACACGCACGCACATTCAGGGGACTGAAGCCAGACTCACAGGGGATGGGGCCCTGGAACACACACACGCATCCACATGCACTGCGCAGTCCTCAGTTCCCTCTCCCTCCAAAGCACCCTCCCTTGCCTCACATGCAACCCCAAAGTCACAGCAGCTCTTCCTCTGTGACCTCGGCCTCTTCCCCACCGATGAAGCTGCTCCAGCATCCCGGGGGAAGAGGAAGCCCACCCACACGGAGCAGAGTGCCCCTCGCCCCCGGACACCCTCCCCCAGGCGCAGACGGACTGAGGCCCCCACCCGCAAGTCCCCCCGGAGTGGTAAGAGCAAGACCCCGCCACCGCCCTGCAGCTCAGGCACAAGGTCTCCGTCCTCCATCCCTCAGGCCCCCACTGCACAGGTGCCCCCACCACACCCTGCCCCAGGTTCCCCCACCCACAGATATACCATCCCCAAGAGGATCCGGCCTTCTCCCCCTGCCACTTGCTCTCCCAGCACCACACCCCCCGCTGCACTTGTCTGTGCCACTGATGTGGTGAGGGTGTCCTCCCCTCTGTCCAACCCACCTTGCCTGTTCCCCATTCTCCTCCCCTGGAGGTAGGCACTGCAGTGGAGTCCACTACCGCCCTGTCTGACTTGGGCACTGCAGTGGCGGACCTGTCCACCCCATCTGCAGGGTCCACTGCAGTTGTGCCGGCACCCACGACATCTGAGTCATGCCCCCCAGTTGTGCCGGCACACACCATGTCAGACACCTCCACTGCAGTTGTCAGTGGCTCTCCAGCACCCACCACCCCTTCCCTGACTCCCCCTGGTGAGCCCTGATCCTGTCCCTGCGGTGCCTGGCCTGCCCCCCGGTTGCCCCTCCTAGTGGATTGTCCCTGGTTTTGTGCAGGCATGCGTAGGGTGACATCTGCCAGTGTCCCCTGTTTGAACTTTGACAATGGACTGGCCATTGGCCTTTGCTCTAATTTCTTCTGGACGTCGTTATCAAACAACACATATGCTGAATAAAGCAACTTTCTTTTCTCTAGTGCTCATGCTTCAGATGTACATGTTGTTGGTGCAGCTAACCATGCCCTTGCTGCAGTGATGGTGATATCTGGTATCATGATTATGAAGTGTTACTGTGCAGGAACCCATGTGGTCCAGGGGGAATGTGTCCTATCATGTGGTGTATCCATGTCATCAATAGCAGCATCTGAGGGTGTCATGTGTTCAGTATTTGGCAATGGGTTTCCTACTTACATTGGCAATTTCATATCTGTGGCTTCCACCCCTGCACATCTGTTGTGCCTGCCATCGTTGCATTTGTCTACTTCCCTGACCGTGTTGCCATCTCCAGTGGACATGCAGGTTTGGGCATCAATGGGGAGGGACTCATCCGTGTAGTCAGTGCAACATTGCTATACAAGTGTGTTGGATCTGTGCTGATGATTCCGTTGGCACATCCATGACCAGGCTGATGTGATGGGAGCCCTCATTTGGTGCTAATTGTTGATTGTGTGACCAAGTGCTCAGCTGACATGATGGGGCCCTACTGAGGCAACATATGGCACAGCTTTCCTCACACAGGAGTGGAGTCCCCTCATGGCAGTGTGTACACGTGTGACATTGCCTGCGCCCAAGGTGTGTGTTGTATGTGCATGTCTGTGTGTTCACTTTCATTCATCTGCGCATGCTGTGATCCCTAGTGTTGTACCTGTTTGTGATGCTTGCTGACTTGAGCTATGTTCCCCCAAAGTCTTCTCCCTGTGTTCTCTGTGATGTGGGTGCATGGCACATTACTGGTCATCAGGGTGTCACCCATAGGTGTGTTTGCTGTCAGGGCTGAGTTTGTGTGCAGTCGCAGATGGGTCACAGTCAGGTTTCCCCTTGGCACTTGTTGTTTGCCCCTGTCATGTGATTTCCAGTTTGTGTTATCTTTCAGTGATTGTGACACGTTGTGTGTGTGACTGATGGCACTCCTCAGGGTCCGGGCTGCAATGTTGGTTGTTGTCTATGTGTGTTCTTTGTGGGTGACCTTGGCTTCTTCATTGGTGTGTGACTGTGGCTGGGATCCCATTGGTCGGTGTGGTATTGCCGTCATGTCCATGTACAGCGTAGTGTGCAGTGTGTCAGACATTCAGGAGTCTTGTTGAGTGTCCATGTGTGATGTGTTTCTACACCTTGGTTCCCACCCACCACCCTGGAATAGTCATGGGTGCATGTGCAATGTCACCAGTGCATGTGTACTTCACTGCTGCACATTGTTGGAGGTCGAGGGGTGTGGTGTTGAGTGTGTGCAGATGAGAGTTGTTGCCCGGCTAGGCCCCTACCTCCATGTTGGCCTTGGCTTACTGGCCATGCTGATTGATTTGTGCTTGTGTAGGTGTGATGGTAATTTGTTGCTCAGGACACCTGACTGTGGTTCACAGTGTGAACGACATTTAGCTTTGTCATCACAGTGGTATTTTTATTCAGCCCAGGGTCACCACATTGTGGGGGCCCTGGGGGTGGTGCTGTGGTGTGTCTGTGACTTGCTGTGTCAGTTGTTGTTCCTACGTGCCTGTGTGACATGTGTGTTTTGTGCTCCCTCTCACCTGACAATGCCTGCTTGCCCACATAGGGATTTGGATCCATGAGTTACCTTAGTGTGGCAGTGTATGCACATCTGTATGATTGGTATTCAGCTCTCCTCATGTGTTGTGTGGTTGCCTGGGGACACTGGCACCCCCACCCCTCACCTGCTGTGTATGATGACAGTGTTGGTCTGCCTGTTTGTGTTTGTGCATCTGCACCACTGCATTGGCATATCTTGGGTGTGCCATTGGCTGTATGTTGTTTGGTGTGTTTCCCCTGCTGTCCCTGGGACTCCTAGGTCATCGGTCAGCACAGTGATCATGGTTTGTGTGTCCCATTGCTGCCATGGTATGGTATCTGTTCACCTCACATCTGCTGTCTCCACAGGGTATCTGCATTTGTGTGCCCATTGGTGCAAATATGTGGTTCTGCATTCTGATGGTCACTTCTGTCATTGTGTCATTGATGACTGTTGACGGTCTCAGCCCCCATGGGTGTTGTTTGTCTGCACATGGCCAAAGGAATGTTTCATTTGCACTGCAGTATTTGGCTCCCCAATTTATGTTGCAATGGGAAACATACACTACTTTGCCACAGATGAGTTTTTGGTTCTGTGACCAGGAATGATCCATGCAGTTTGGCAGTTGCAGCTCTTTCTTTGTCAACAATTACCTTTTGGTCACTGTGATGATGAGGGTGTAGACCCCATTGCCACAATGGTCAAAATGTGCTTCAGCTATGGACCCCACACTTGCCTTTTGGTCACTGTGATGATGGGGGTTTAGACCCCATTGCCACAATGGTCAAAATGTGCTTCAGCTATGGACCCCACACTTGCCTTTTGGTCACTGTGATGATGGGGGTTTAGACCCCATTGCCACAATGGTCAAAATGTGCTTCAGCTATGGACCCCACACTTGCCTTTTGGTCACTGTGATGATGGGGGTTTAGACCCCATTGCCACAATGGTCAAAATGTGCTTCAGCTATGGACCCCACACTTGCCTTTTGGTCACTGTGATGATGGGGGTTTAGACCCCATTGCCACAATGGTCAAAATGTGCTTCAGCTATGGACCCCACACTTGCCTTTTGGTCACAGTGATGATGGGGGTTTAGACCCCATTGCCACAATGGTCAAAATGTGCTTCAGCTATGGACCCCACACTTACCTTTTGGTCACTGTGATGATGGGGGTTTAGGCCCCATTGCCACAATGGTCATGGGCTGCTTGCATTGTGGGTGCCACACACATATATGTGTGGCACATGTGCTAGGGGGTCACATTGTATGTTGAAAGTCATGTTCGGTGTTGTAGGCATTTGACACAGCCTACACACGCTTGTCATGGTGGTGGGGGGATGTCTTAATCTTGCATTCCCTAGGTTGTGGTGTGCTTGTTGTGTCATGCATTGTCCATCCTATGAGTGGGGGTGGTAGTAGTGGTAGGCATCCAGCCCCCCTGGGTGAGGGTGGTAGTAGTGGTAGGCATCCTGCCCCCTGGCTAAGGGTGGTAGTAGTGGTAGGCATCCTGCCCCCCGTGGGTGAGGGTGGTAGTAGTGGTGGGCATCCTGCCCCCTGGCTAAGGGTGGTAGTAGTGGTGGGCATCCTGCCCCCTGGCTAAGGGTGGTAGTAGTGGTGGGCATCCTGCCCCCTGGCTAAGGGTGGTAGTAGTGGTAGGCATCCTGCCCCCCCTGGGTGAGGGTGGTAGTAGTGGTAGGCATCCTGCCCCCCGTGGGTGAGGGTGGTAGTAGTGGTGGGCATCCTGCCCCCTGGCTAAGGGTGGTAGTAGTGGTAGGCATCCTGCCCCCTGGGTGAGGGTGGTAGTAGTGGTAGGCATCCTGCCCCCCGTGGGTGAGGGTGGTAGTAGTGGTGGGCATCCTGCCCCCTGGCTAAGGGTGGTAGTAGTGGTGGGCATCCTGCCCCCTGGCTAAGGGTGGTAGTAGTGGTAGGCATCCTGCCCCCCGTGGGTGAGGGTGGTAGTAGTGGTGGGCATCCTGCCCCCTGGCTAAGGGTGGTAGTAGTGGTAGGCATCCTGCCCCCCTGGGTGAGGGTGGTAGTAGTGGTAGGCATCCTGCCCCCGTGGGTGAGGGTGGTAGTAGTGGTGGGCATCCTGCCCCCTGGCTAAGGGTGGTAGTAGTGGTGGGCATCCTGCCCCCTGGCTAAGGGTGGTAGTAGTGGTAGGCATCCTGCCCACCTGGCTAAGGGTGGTAGTAGTGGTAGGCATCCTGCCCCCCGTGGGTGAGGGTGGTAGTAGTGGTGGGCATCCAGCCCCCCTGGCTAAGGGTGGTAGTAGTGGTAGGCATCCTGCCCCCCTGGGTGAGGGTGGTAGTAGTGGTAGGCATCCTGCCCCCCGTGGGTGAGGGTGGTAGTAGTGGTGGGCATCCTGCCCCCTGGCTAAGGGTGGTAGTAGTGGTAGGCATCCTGCCCCCCTGGGTGAGGGTGGTAGTAGTGGTAGGCATCCTGCCCCCGTGGGTGAGGGTGGTAGTAGTGGTGGGCATCCTGCCCCCTGGCTAAGGGTGGTAGTAGTGGTGGGCATCCTGCCCCCTGGCTAAGGGTGGTAGTAGTGGTGGGCATCCTGCCCCCTGGCTAAGGGTGGTAGTAGTGGTAGGCATCCTGCCCCCCGTGGGTGAGGGTGGTAGTAGTGGTGGGCATCCTGCCCCCTGGCTAAGGGTGGTAGTAGTGGTAGGCATCCTGCCCCCCGTGGGTGAGGGTGGTAGTAGTGGTGGGCATCCTGCCCCCTGGCTAAGGGTGGTAGTAGTGGTAGGCATCCTGCCCCCCCTGGCTAAGGGTGGTAGTAGTGGTAGACATCCAGCCCCCCCTGGGTTGGGGTGGTGGCGTGCATTCAGGCCCCTGTGTGCATATGTCGCATTGGTGATGGGCATCCCGCCCCTATGGTGCTGCTGTTGCTGGTGTAAGTATATTCAGATTCCCCGTGTATGTGTGTGATGTGTCGTGTACGTGTTGTATGTGTTTTGTGGTTGGTGTCTGACTTACCTTCTGCGCCGTACGCGTCCGTGCCTGTTCCGGTAGTAGATGTAGAATATTGGTATGATCGGGACGAAGGGATTCATGGTTGGTTCGTGTCGTTCGTCCTTCTCGTTGCTTCGCGTCGTCCTCGTCGCTTCGCTTCGTCCTCGTCGCTTCGCGTCGTCCTCGTCGGTGCCGTGTTCGTCTCGTAGCCGTGGATCGTGTTGTGGCGCGATTCGGAGCTTATGTGCGCCTCTCCCGGATGCTTTGACGTGCCGTGCGTAGCGACGGGTTCGGCGCGTACGGGAAGCGCATCGTACTTGTCCGGCCGGACGGGGCTGCATTTTCCCTTCCGTGCGACTCGATTCGGCGTTTCCGGATTCGCCTCGGTCGGAGAACAGGACCTGGTTTGGGTGAGTACGGCTCGGCCGGAATTTTTGCTGTTGTGCGCATCGTACTTGCTCGTTCGGTGTGCTGTACGGATCGGTCGGGAAACTGGCTTTCGCATGGCTTTTTTCCCGACCGAATGGTATTGGGTGCGCCTCCGACCGAGATCGGAATCGGCCCCAGAGTCTGAGAAGAAACAGGGACTTCCCCATGTGTAGGAGATGGAGCAGATGTCTCCAAAGGCGGTTGATAATACATAACATCATCGCAAGCAGTGGCAGTGGAAAATTACAAACTCAGATCAGAAACACACCCTGTGTTTCCACCATCAACCTGAAGTAGCAAGATAAGGACTACTTATTGCATGTAGAGGGATCTCGTGCAGGGTAGGAAGAGATGACAAGGAAATTCTTGTGACCTACCATGGAGGACTGGCCAATGGTGTAACTTAATCAAATCAATCGAAACGTTGTTTTTGTTTACAACCAGCAAGAGAGGGCAAATTCACAGTTTGAGTACCTTTGATAGCAAGGGCAGGCACCTGTGCATGATAGGACAGACCAAAATCTTTTTTATCTGTAATCTTCTCTCTGACTAGATTCCCATCTTTAGGAATCCAGCCTGAAACTGCTGGTTGCTCCTTCACTTAGTCTGGCAGATTATTTAGAACTGAGATTGGAGTGTTCTTCTTGGAAGTCTTGTAATTCCTGTAAGACAGTGAAATGTTCATTGATGTCAAAGGTAAAGGTGGGTGGAACTCGCAGAGTTTCACTTTGTGGAATTTTGCTGGGTTACATGAAAACTCCATGAGATTCTGTGGAGTTCCGCCAATGGGTGGACATCAGCTAATCGCGCTGATTTTTAGCGCCAGGAGCCTGGTCTGCGCAGAAAAATCTGCACAAACAGCACCACATGGTGCACCAGAGGGCACAGCTTCTTGAGTTGGTTTTGCTGCTGCTTCTACTCAAGCGGCATCTTTATCACCGTGAACAATCAGAACTGCTCACATTGAGAAATTGTCCCCAGGTGACCTCTCATCACTCGAAAATCTCAGTAGGGGATGCCAAATCTTGCACACACTCGCCAACTTACTGTTGGTGAGCTGCACATGAGAAAAAACTCCTCCACGTGGCGGTTGGTGGAATTTGGATGAAGTTCCACATTACATGCTTATCGCTGAGTGGCCAAAATTCCACCAATTCCGAAGGTGGAGCAGAATTTATCACCCAACCCTAGTTAAAAGGTGCACCCTCTGCCACTGCACCAGAGTTATCAAGCTCTGGTATGAGCATTGGAACCTCAAATAATATTTCATATGGAGTATGACCACTATTATTTAAAGCTCTCTGTACACCATATAGGTGATGGATCCAATTAGAAGCTGAACCTCATACTCTAGCTGCTAAGGAATGCTTTAAGTCACGGTTCATACGTTCCACTTTCGAAATTCCCTCAGGATAATATTGGGTAGAATAATGCACAGCAACACCCAGGGTGCTCATAGCACCCCGGTATGTCTTAGAAGCAAAATCCGGGCCCTAGTCTGAGTGAAATGCTGCCACTGCATATGTACCAATAAAGACTTGCAGATCTTTAACAACAGTTTGAGCATCATCTGATCAATGTGGCCAATTCCATAAAAATCGAGAACAAGAATCAACAGCCTCTAAGATATATTTGAAGGCATCATCCATATGAAGTGGTCCGCAATAATCTAAAAAAACACATTATAATGGCTCATTTGAAACTAAAAGGGGTGTCTGCCATGAGCGAGCAACAGAGGAACTTTTAATTTGTTGACAAATGTCACAGCAAAGTAAAAAATTTCTGGTCTGCTGATAAGGACCCTGCCACCAGTATCGCTTCTGTAATAAAGAAACTGTAGCCGCCACGTCTGCATGGGCAGACGCCAAACCCTCATGAGCTGTTTATTATTAACTCTAACCTGCGGTCTCGGTTGGGTAGTACTCGATCACCCACCCCAGGAATGCGGGCAAAGGGAACATTTTGAGGACTCAATAGACAGGAGCTCTTTGCTGAAGAGTCTTAAGGTAAATGTTCACCACTAGCCGAGATAAGAATTGCAGTCAAAATTTCATCATCTATCCTCATATGTGAAAGAGTATTCAAAGCCACATATACAGTCTGAATAGCCACTTTTTCAGCTTCATCAGCCAATGAATTACATGTAACATGTAAACCAACATGTTGACGACTCAATGTGTGGATCAAATCAGCCCATGGTAAAACATCTTTCAGAGCTACCACCTTCCCCCATAGAAGCTTATGCTTAATAGTATTTCCTCTAGAATCTTTGAATCCATTAAAGAGCCAATAAGGTAAATTATTGTTGAAGGCCTGGGCACAGTAATCGGAATCAGACACCATAAGTGTGGGGAATTCTGAATCCGTATTCTGCAAAGCCTGAACCAAAGCTTTCAACTCAGCTAGCTGAGTGGTACAGTCACCTAAAGTTTCTGTATACGTTCTTTGTGCCTGAAATATTCCATCCTTTATGACATCCTTAACTGCAGCACACATGGCTGAGTACTTGTACTTTGTACCCACCACCGGCTGGGCTGAACAATCAGTATAGATTATGAAAGCAGACTCATCCAGAGGCAATATTTCATCAGATATGTGGTATTCCTGTTCATACTGGAGATATTCCTGTGTCAAAAATGTAATCAAAACCAGTAGCTGTCAAGGTAGTGGCCCACTGGATCTATCCAGGGTGCAAGGCTTTTGGTTTAGGAATGCTGACCTTGGTGACGGCCTCTAGAGCCAGACAGGAGACACCACAATTATACATCTCCCTTGTGCCAATGGACGTTCCTTCAATACTTCAATGCAGTTGTTTGAACTGCAATCAAAAGACCATCTGTATCAAGAATGGGAATTGATATATTTGCTGAATTGCAATTTGGAAATTGCAATTCCTAATGGATCATAGCTAGCAGCATTGATTTTGCGATTCCTCACGATCGGCAATCACAATTTATTGATTACCAAGTTACGATTCCGTAATAGGTAATCACAATTTGGTAATCGCAAATTTGTGAATGCCGCTTTCTGGAGCAGTATGATGACATCACAGTGAGGAAGTGAGCGCCCCATGCTGTTTCCAGAACCCAGCTCCACAGGAGAAGGCAGACTGTGTAAGCAAAGCAAATGTGACCTTGTGTGGAGGTGTGTTTGGAGCAAACTGTTCACCATGGTCACAGATGACAATGTTAAGGATGCAGGAGGGCTCAAGAGAAAGCTGAAATTCAGCGAACAAGAACTTGAGGTGCTAACTGAAGAGTGTGTGCAACACCATGATAAGCTTTTTGGAAAGAGCTCACTGCAAGTTCCAGAAAGTGAGAAGAGCAAAATCGGGAAAGACATCCAGGCAAAGATCAGTGTGGTTGGTGTAACAGTGCTCTTTTGAAGAAATTCACAAGAGCTCGTATGATCTTCAGAAAGGTACCAAAGAAAAGGTGGCTAGCAGACTTGTTAAGGCTTTGCTAACAGGTGGAGGACCATCCACTTAGCCACCACCTAGCCCTCTTGAGGACATGATTGAGGCTATGTTGCAGCCAGAAGCCATTGTTGGGGTCTCTGAAATTGATACCTCTGCCACACCCAGTACCACCAAAGGAAAGACATTAATGTTACTACAAAAAACATTTTGAGGTATAAAGTAATACTATTAGAAACAGTCACATTATGTACCCCCACATTTAATGTTTTGTAACAGAATTTGTAACTTTTAAAATATTTTTTTTAAGTTTTATTAACCCCTTCGATGCTCATGATGGAATGGTTCCGTCATGAGCATCGGTGCCCCTGTGCTCATGACGGAACCATTCCGTCATGAGGACAGGGGCACGAAATCCCTCTGCTGCAGACAGCAGAGGGATTTCCTTTTCTCCCCCAAAGCCTCGGGAGCTTGGGAAGAGCTTCCCCAGCTCCCGAGGCCCACACCCTGGTTTCTGTGAAATGACGATCAGCGCGCACGTCGCGCTGTCGTCATTTCACAGAAACCGAAACTAAAATGAGCCTTTAGGCTCATTTCAGTTTCACTTTCTACGTGCTCAGGGGGCTATTTCAGCCCCCTAAGCACGTAGAAAGACGGAAGAGGTATCATTGGAAAGGGGAGAATCCCCCAGTGGATCCCTGCTTGGGGATCACCCCAGGAGGGCGATCCCCAAGCAAGGATCCACCCCCTAGACACCAGGGAGGGGGGGAGCGGCCCCTTGGGCAAGGGCCTTTGCTCCCCCCCACAAAATTGGGCATATACAGTCAGCCCACTTGACACCAGGGATTTTTTTTTGGGCCTATATAATTAGGGTGGGGGCTGCCCAAAACAGGCACGCCAATGCCCCCACCCCCTGCCACCATTACAGCCTTTCTGCCCCCCCTGGGATGGCAGAAAGCCCACTTGACACCAGGGATTTTTTTTGTTGCATATGTTATTAGGGTGGGGGCTGCCCAATATGGGAATGCCAATGCCACCACCCCTCCCCCCACAAAATTCCAGTCTTTCTGCCCCCCCCGGGGGGGGCAGAAAGCCCACTAGAAACCAGGGATTTATTTTATTATGTAAATTAGGGGTGGGGGCTGCCCATTATGGGCAAGCCAAAGCCCACAACCCTCCCCAGCACAATAACAGTCTTTCTGCCCCCCCTGGGTGCAGATGGGGGCGGCAGCCCCCAATCTGCCCCTCCGGGGGGGCAGAAAGCCCACTAGACGCCAGGGTTTTTTTTTTACGATTAATTTAGGGGTGGGGGGCTGCCAAAGATGGGCATGCCAATGCCCCCACCCCTACCCCCCACAAAATTCCAGTCTTTCTGCCCCCCGTGGGGGCAGAAAGCACCCTAGACACCAGGAATTATTTTTTTTATAGGCCCGGGGTGGGGGCTGCCCAGAATGGGCATGCAAATACCCCCACCCTACCCCCCCAAAGAAAACTAAAGACTTGCTGGCCCTCCAGGAGGAAGATGGGGGCAATAGCCCCTGATCTGCCCCCGAGGGGGTGGGCAGAAAGCCCACTAAGCACCAGGGATTTTTTTTTTATATAGGTAGGGGTGGGGGTTGCCCAGATTGGGCATGTCAAGGTCCCCACCCCCCACAAAAATGATAGTCTTTCTGCCCCCCCTGGGAGGCAGATGGGGCAATAGCCCCTTATCTGCCCCCCCGGGGTGGGACAAAAAGCCCACTAGCCACCAGGGATTTTTTTTCCAAAGTTCGGGGTGGGGGTTGCGCAGAATGGGCATGCAAATGCCCGCACCCCTCCAAAAAAGATGCCACAGCCTTTCTGCCCCCCCAGGAGGCAGATGGGGGCAGTAGCCCCTGATCTGCCACCCGGGGTGGGCAGAAAGTCCACTAGGCGCCAGCGATTATGCTGGCTTTTCTATTAGTAGGGGTGGGGGCTTCCCAGAATGGGCATCCCAATGCCCCCACCCCCCCAAAAGAATAGCCACAGTCTTTCTGCCCCCCTTGGGGGCATATTGGGGCAATAGCCCTCGATTTCCCCCCTCCCCAGGGCGGCAGAATGCCCACTAGGCACTGAATTTTCTTCAGGATGTGCCTACCTGTGGATTTTGGGCCCTAGCGCAGCCGGCACAAAGGGAAACCTAGCAAACCTGTACTTTTTTTTAAAACTAGACACCAAGGGTAATCCAGGATGGGGTGACTTGTGTGCCTCTCACCAGGTTCTGTTACCCAGAATCCCTTGCAAACCTCAAACTTTGTCTAAAAACCCACATTTTTGTGGTGGAAAGTTCTGGAATCTGTGTGGATCCCAAAATTCCACCCACCCCGCATTCCCCAAAGTCTTCGGAGAAAAATGGTACCTCACTTATGTGGGTGGGTCAAGTACCCGCGACAGGCAAGGGCCCAAAACCAAGTGAGGCAACATCAAAATTGCCAATCACAAAACGACCTGGTTTTGCAAGGGGGGTCACCTGGGTTTTTGGCCCCGTGCTCGGCGGCCAGCAGGGGAAACCTACCAAACCCACACATTTCTGAAAACTAGACACGAGGGGGATTCCAGGGAGGTATGGCTTGCGTGGATCCCCCAATGTTTTCTTACCCAAAATCCCCTGCAAACCTCAAATTTAGCTGAAAAAATCACTTTTTCCACTCATTTTTGTGTGGGACAGTTGTGGCATCACCGGGCTGACACAAATTTCCTGCCACCCAGCGTTCCCAAAAGTCTCCCGATAAAAATGGTGCCTCACTTGTGTGGGAGGCCCAAGTACCCGCGACAGGCTAGGGACCAAAACGTATTGAGGCGCCATCAAAATAGCCTATCACAAAACGACCTGGTTTTGCAAGGCGGGTCACCTGGGTTTTTGGCCCCGTGCTCCGCGGACAGCTAGGGAAACCTATCAAACACACACATTTCTGAAAAATAGACACCCGGGGGATTCTAGGGAGGTATGGCTTGCATGGATCCCCCAAAGTTTTCTTACCCAGAATCCCCTGCAAACCTCAAATTTAGCTGAAAAAATCACTTTTTCCACACATTTTTGTGTGGGAAAGTTGTGGCATCACCGGGCTGACACAAATTTCCTATCACCCAGTGTTCCCCAAGGTCTCCCGATAAAAATGGTGCCTCACTCGTGTTGGAGGCACAAGTACCCGCGAAAGGCAAGGGCCCAAAACTTATTGAGGCAACATCAAAATTGCCTATCACAAAACGACCTGGTTTTGCAAGGGGGGTCCCATGACTTTTTGGCCCCGTGCTCGGTGGCCAGCAAAGGAAACCTACTAAACCCACACATTTCTGAAAACTAGACACCCGGGGGATTCCAGGGAGGTATGGCTTGCATGGATCCCCCAACGTTTTCTTACCCAGAATCCCCTGCAAACCTGAAATTTAGCTGAAAAAATCACTTTTCACAAACATTTTTGTGTGGGAAACTTGTGGCATCACTGGGCTGACACAAATTTCCTACCACCCAGCGTTTCCCAAGGTCTCCCGATAAAAATGGTGCCTCACTCGTGTGGGAGGCACAAGTACTCACGACAGGCAAGGGCCCAAAACGTATGTATACATTTTCCCAAAATAATTGCTATATACCCGGTACATAATAAAAAACAATTGCAAGACGCTGCTCAGTTATTGGCTCTGGGTTCGTCGGGCTCTTGGTGAACCTACAAGTCCTATATATCGCCACAACCAGAAAGGTCCAGCGGATGTAACATTATATTGCTTTCAAATAGCTGTCATAATTAGAAGAAGTTACAGGTGAAAACGATGACACAAATGGCTGTTTTTTTCAACTAAGTTTCAATTTTTTCCTATATTTAACTGTTTGTTTCTATAAAGAAACCTTGAAGGATCTACACAAATGACCCCTTGCTGAATTCAGAATTTTGTCTACTTTCCAAAAATGTATAGCTGTCCAGGATCCATTATTGCTTTCATACCCATTTCTACCATTAACTGGAAGGAGGTTGAAAGCACAAAAAATAGCCAAAGTAGGCTATGTCCCAGAAAAATGCCAAAACTGTGTAAGAAAGTTTGGTTTTCTGACAAAAGTCTGCTTGTCCCTGTAAGCTGGAAAGATGGTGATTTCAGCACCACAACCCCTTTTTTGATACCATTTGCAGGGAAAAAACCAGACGCTTTCATCTGTAGCCCTTTTTTCGCATTTTTCCCCAAAAAAACAAAATTGAGCTGTATTTTGGCTAATTTCTGGGTCCCCTCCAGGGGAATCCAAAAACCCTGGATATATTTAGAATCCCCATGATGTTGGAAAAAAAGGACGCAAATTTGGCGTGGATACCTTATGTGGTCAAAAAGTTACAGGGGCCTAAGCGCGAACTCCCCCAAATAGCACAGGGGGGAAAAGGCCTAGAGCGAAGGGGTTAAGGACATTTGTATTATGCTATTGTTATTCTTTTGCTCTTAAACTATGCTTTGATGGCACGAAAGACACTTTAGGTACTTTTTTAGTACTACTTTATGTTGCTGCTAGTTGGGAAACTGCATTTTTGCACCTTGGATTTTCTTTATGATTGTTTGAACTTTTAATGTGATGGTTTGTATTTATTCCATATACAAAATTATAAATCACAATTTGTTTTTATTTATATGTAAATAATTTTGCGTTTTTATGTGTACTTCTTCAGAGTTCTGTAACATAAATGAAAATGCACTTGAAACTATTAGAAATTTACGGTTACCTCTGAATTTAAATCCACTCCTGTCAACAAATTATCATTAGCACACCAAAGCATTATGGGATTTGTAGTTGTATGTCTAAAAAAATACAGATGTAAAATGAAGCATTCTGTAGTCTTACCTAAAGTGAGATACTAAATGACATGACAAAATAGATGTAGAATTTTATTTGAAGAGAACTTTAAGTAAAATTATACATCACCAAACATTTATTGAACCAAACTATTTCTCATATATCTCACAGAACTACCTGGACGAAGAGGCAGAAGAAACTGGACATGAGGAAATTCAGGACTCTCAGCCAGATATACAGTCTGAAAACATCCCAACTCCATCACCCAGAAAAACTGCACCACCCAGACATAGAACAGCAGTGTCTCCACTCCCTGGTTTTGTCAAAGACAATTAGAGCATCACTACAGACATGCCTACAACTCCTTAAGATATGAGATCTCCACGAGGGGTGGGCAGTTAACTCTGCTCAGCCAGCGGAGTTTGCAGAAATTTTAGTACTCTGTGCTCCGTTTGGAGCACTCCGTTTGGCAAAAACTCCACACTCGCAGCAGAGCGGAGTTTACTGGTGTCATTAGGTTCCCAGTTACCTAGTCACCTCCTTCACATGGTGGCTATCCATGGTGGCGCAGCCTGCCAGTATCTCTTAGCCTCCTCTCTGCCGTCCTACTGGCTTTTCAATCTGTGCTGAATGGGAAGCCTCCACTGCTCTGGCTCGGATTCGATTCACTGTGGGAGCCAGCTTAGTGCATCAGCTAACACCCAACTCCAAGGACAGCAAGAACTGCAGTGTGCATGTCTAATTGTGTGAAGGCAAGCCTGTCCTGAGGAAATCCCGTGATAGGGTGGGCAAATTTTGCCTGACCCTATCATGGGATTTCTTTGCGCAAGAGCCCACCTCTGCAGCATACACTGCTTTTACCTAAGTATGAACAGAGCTCGTGGAGTTTCACACCGGGGAATTCCACGGAGTTACCGAAAAACTCTGCAAAATTCCACGGGGTTCCGTGGGTGGGCAGAGTATTGCTCTGCCACCATTCAGAGTAATACTAATGCTGTAAGCTAATGAGTCCAGTGCAGTCCTATTTCTATGGCCACTGTTTTACATGCTGTGACTCTGCTAGCTCAGCGAGGACATACGACACAAGCTACCCAGTAAATTTGATGAAATTAAATGTAAGAAACTGGCAAACAAAACAAAATTATTGCTTGTCAAAAATGAGTATATCCAATACTCCATCTCACAGCACTTTAGTTTTATACGAACACAAAATCAAGTCATTGCAAAACAGATAAGTAAATTAAGTATCAAGTCATTCACAGCATGAAGCTCTTGTTCACATTGCCGTGCTACTGCGCTTTAGATCATGTTTAATTCTGCATTACATAGGTTGCACTGATCACAACTATTTGCATTAACAACACACCTTTGGTTAACCGTGCAGTTAGGCATTTAATGAAACATAGTTTGAACCAGTCTCTTTAAAAAAGGGAATGAAAAAAAGTATCGAAACAGGGTTGCCTAGGGGATAACATGATTAGTTACATCATATAGTTGGTTTGAAATATGCACTTTATCTAATTCTGCTGTATGGGAAACTAATTATGGAACTACTGAGAGGTTCATAATGTCCTGCATATAAATCCTGGGCGTCGTCCATAATGCATGGGTAGCAGGCTTTGCACTCTATTTACAGAACGGTGTCATTAAGTGAGCAAATGAATAAAGACGTGAATAATTTACTGGCGCAGCATATTGTTGTGCTGTTTGCACTTTGAACGCAAGATATAAAAGAAACGAGGGAAGTGGGGAAGTGGGGAAGTGGAGCACGGGGTGAGGCGAAGACAAATTCAACTCTGCTTTAATGGTAGTGTACATGCAAGAACAAACCATTTGATGTTCATTTTAATGAAAAACAGAAATATTCAGTAGAGTCTTACATCTGGTTTCCCCTCATGAAATACATTCCTCCAAGTATCCACCATGTTCACTTCACAGGGGAACATACAGGTTGGGCATGAACTGTGCGAGTGGCCTGCTGTTAATTAAACATTTGGAAACCATAGAGCACTTTGTGCACTAAGTCTGAGTAACAGTCTTCGCAGAGAACATAGTACACAAAAGCCAAAATACTTCACACTTCTTATTGTATCTGCCCGTTGCACATAATCTACATTATCTTACCAATCATGCAAGCAGTCAGTGACTCTAGAAGCAGCCCAGGATGAGGAGCCGTCTCCAGAATTAGCGACCGAGTCCTCAGATCATGTGACAGCACTTCTCTTCCAGCGGGAGCGGCTCTCAGCTTTATTGTTATCTTGCTGTTCGGGATCACACAACTCTGTGTGCGGGATTTGCAGTGCACCAGCTGGCGAATGTTCAAGTAATGTAGATGTTTTAAACATCAATTCTGAAATTTGTTTGCTGGACCGCATTGGAATGTAAGGAATAGTGACTTAGATTTTCATGCTAACATGGGCAAAAACAAGATTTACTGATAACAACCTTTTTTTGAATGAACCATATGAATAGGACAGACACACATTAAGGACAAAATTGAACAAAATGAGCTCGTAATCCATACAAATGTTTTTTATCCACACATAACAAGTACGGGTGTGAGGACACGGAAAAGCCCTGAAGAAGTCTCTGGGAAGAGACGAAACGCGTTGACTACATTAACTACACCGAAGGAAAATATGTGAAAAAGAAGAACATTTAATAAAGAATTACGGATAAATGTTTTTTAAACAAACTTGAATGGAGTCTGTGCATTGCTTAACTTAGTTTATATGGAATGTACCATTATTTTTAAGGTGTGTGCAGTGACTGCTGGTCATTTGTGTTAAAATAATTTGGGGATTTATATCCCTATACAGAGGTTTAGGAGGTTGATCCTCCCGAACTGAGCACCACTTGTTATTGCTGATATTACAACCACCCAAGTTGAAAGGGATGGTTTAGAAGTCTCAGCCTCAATTTGTAAATCACACTCCTAAATATAATCTCATCATGTTTGGCTGGGATCTTACCCATAATAGCATTAATAGTCACTGGACTAATTGCAGGCAAAGCTAACTGTGCCTGTTCAGCTTAAGGAGCCCTTGCTGGGGCAGTATTTAAGGTACACATAATAAATTGCAACAGATGTTGACACAGTCTAACTGAATTGTTCAAGTGAGCAAGTGCTTCTTGCTGAGTTAAATGATTTGTATCTAGAAAAGGAGTACATCCGGCTAAGACTTGCCAACTTGCCCCTTCATTACTGAGAGGGCCCTGTTTTACAGTCCTATGAGTATGTGGGAGGGCGCCTTTGATTCAATTGTGATGTTCCTGATAAGTTGATGGGATTTCTAAATGTTCATAAGGTCCATATGCAGCAGGAACTGCAGCCCCAGTATATGTGTGAAATGTGTGAATTTGCATCAACTGCAGGAAAATGAACCCAGGAATATAGTATTTCACATTTATATGCTTTGTGAGCCTCAACCACGAAGGTAAAATTTTCACCGCCATTTGCTAACCCCTAGCTGGTTAAATGATTAGTTATTGCTTGTCTGCAATTAATAGCAATAATCTCTGCTTGCACCATTTTAATGAATGGAATTCAAAGAAAGGAAACAGTAAAAGGGGCTATCCTTTTAAAAGACCAAGCTTGATCAATGTACCAAAATAAATAGGTGTTTCCTATTAAACTGAGGAGGATAAATCCTTATCACCATGGACGTCTCTGTATAAAGGCAATAAAGGAGCCTTGGGCACACTAAAGAAACTACTCAGGAGACCCATAAAGTAGGTACCAAACCTAGAACATTGGTGGCGCCAAGTTATACGGTTCCTACCGATTTAGTAGGACAGTGTATTAGATCAACAAAACTTCATAATACAGAGTCTGAGTCTTCTTATGTTATCAGTAAATGTTCTTTTGTCTGGCTCATAGTGAAAAACATGTTCAAACCACCATCTTAAAAAGATGCTCTGTTAAAAAGGAAAACTTTCCACTCATAAATCCCACTCAAGAGATGGGAAGTGGGTATCATGCGTTAGAATTTTGTGAACACCCACATACAGGCATATTTTCCAGCATGTACAAACTCCTTTCTGTCCCCTTTCTACCTTGGAAAGGTTGTAAAGATTCTCCAGCACAAGGCTGGCATAACTCCTCTTTAAGGGTGGGAACAAGAACTGGCCTCCCTCAGATTTGCTTGCGGGCATAAGGGAAGGGCTTTCCTCACAGCAAATAATATTTCCTCATTTTGAAAACAAAGCACAAGTCCGTGCTGCATGTCATTTTCACCCGAATACAGTCCCAAATTTTATCTAATGCTGTTTTCAATATTATTGCTCCCTTACTTGTGCGGATGGCAATCACATGACAAAAAGCACCAATAAACTAATCTAATCTAATCTAATAAAATCTAATCTGATCTAATCTAATCTATTTTATGTAATCTATTCTAGTCTAATCTAATCCAATCTAATCTAATTCTATGTCTCATCACATTTGGGGAATTTAAAAAAAAACATGTGTGTGCAAAGTCCTTTCATTTGTTGACCTTGTGAAGACTGCTTTAGCCTCCGCAAAAAGGATATAAAGACATGTGTAAACAACTCTGACAGAATCATTGTTTTATATAAATATAATAATGTTGTTCTAAAGCAGAGGCAGGGTAAGGTTTGCAAAACACATTATTGACCCCCTCCCCAGTAAAACATGACTCATTCAATAAACTCCAACACTTCTCTTGTTTGCCCCCTTCAAGCTCACTTCCCCTTTTCTGATCGTTTTGTGTATTCTATTTTTTGTGTCTTCTAGTCCGGTGCCAACTACTTTTCCTTTAATCTACCCTCCTTGTTTTATGCCTTTCCCATTTCCTGGGCCCCTAGTCCTTTAACTGAACTACCACTACTTTATGTTTTCTTCATCTACTTGTCATATCTCAATTTGTGCTTACCAGCCTTTGAAAAGACTGCTTGCACTTTGACCAAATTTACCATTATGTATATATTGTTCAGGCAGCCCAAAAGCAGCGTAAGCTCACAACATACATATAAATGTAGATTTCTTTCTGGAAAATGAGTTGCCACCCATAATAATCCTTCCTCAGTGAGGTATTTTTGAAACTCACCCCAGTTAATCATGCTTCCTTCTTCCAGCACCACAGACGACTCCATCAATTTCATTAAGTATATTTCCATCTCTACCAGGAAAAAGTTAATGTCCCTTTGAGGCTGTTCCCTTTCACTTCATTTCATCTATCTGCCAACCTAATCTTGGAATAAGAGATCTATCTTTGGTCAGCCTGATCTGGTAAGTTCTATGCAGATTCCTTTCTTCTTCTTATACTTTTAACAGAATCTTGCACTCTGTGTAAGATTTTGTTAAATGTACACCCTGCTAGTACTCCCAGTTTCATTCCACTGCATAGCAGGTATCGTTTTTGCTCCCCTACCACGAACATTCCAGTAACACAAAAACACATAGGTGGACACTGACGAGCACAGAAACCCCTCCTAATAGATTAGGTATAATACCTCCAGGTTACCATTACCACACTCATTAGTCAGCCCTTCCAGTCCCTACTACCAAATTACTGCAAACATTGTAGTCTACCACAATGTAAATCATTAATGCCAGCACATTCCCCTTTCCTCTCTGAGCCTATTTTGGTAGTGTAAAATCTGCATACCAATCTGCCCACGTACTCACTTTACGCAAACTAAATAACAAAAACCACCCCATTATCCCATAGGACCTGGGGGTATCAAAAATAATAATCACAATGGACCCATGGGACTATTTTACAAATAATGGCAACCATCTTACTTCAATCAAGGTGCCCTGAATTAAACAATCTAGTTCATGATTGTGAATAATACAATGTCTGGGGATTCGTTATGCAACATAAACATTTAATTACATTTCAACCATCAAGTAGGTACAGAACATACAATTGTCATATAAAGTCAAAGAGTGCAGAGGATGGAGTGAAAGAGAAGTGCATAATGTGGTTATGTACAATTAAAAAAAGCAGCTTTAAGTGATAAACCCCGGCCTCTCTATACAAACAAGCAAATTCCGGTTCAAAATCACAGTTCCATTTTTCAGGAATGTAAAGACTTAGGGTCAGGGATCCTAATGTCGATGTTTCGAACATAGAACAATTTGCTGGGTCTCATCAGGACAATTCATCAGGAAAGTGTATTGCTTACAGTAGAAAACACAGGACCCATTCAGAAACAGAATGCCTGTGTGCTTAGCGTGGTGTTGGATAAAATAATTATGCAATTTACTCCCCACGTCAAGATATTTGTAAGGACCCAACCTATTATTCCAAAGTCCAACCATGTGAAAACTTATAAAATTACATAATGAATAACATAGCACCCATGACGGATATTATTTGATCCACAGCGATAGTAATTTCCCTGTGCCCTTAAAGTGTGCCGGAACAGATTATCTCAAAATCCACAACCTTCACCAATGACAGTCTCACAAATATGAGAACAATGTCAGTCAGAGGAATCATCACTCAATATAATGGTAAAGGTGCATCAGCATCATGCAACATACACAAAGCTGTATGAGGGGTGTGCCTCGGATTGATTCTGATTGTGAATTGCTGCATGCTGCAGAACAATTGTAACACAAAAAGCAGAATAGCATCAGTCTCATGTCTCCAATATGCCCGGCATAAAATTCCACTCTGCTCGCGGAGTTTACAGAGTTTTTCCCACTCCGAGCTCCACGTAGCTCATAAAGTTGGCGAGTGCAAGGATAATCTTACTCCAGACCACATCCCCACGAGATTTCTCAATGCAGGCGGCCATAGAAGGTCACTACCGCTCATGTTGAGAAACCTTCCGTTCACATTGAGGAAGCTGCCGCTCGAGTAGAACATCTTCTTGAGCAGCAGGGAGAAGCAGCGCCCTCTTGCACTGAGCATGGTGCCGTTCGCTCTGATTTTAAAGCATGGGACAAACACCTGGCGCTAAAAATCAGCGTGAACGACGCAACGTAACGCACTCCTCCGTAGTGCAGCAGAGTTTTTTGGTCACTTTGTGGAGTTCCGCTACCCAGAACACAGTGAACTCCGCCCAGGCCTAGTCTCGAACAGATAACAAGACATGCAGTAGACAGGGGAAGTCCTAAAACACGGTTAGTTTATCATTACCCACACAAAAGCAGTTGCATCAAAATGTGAGGGCCATAGCGTCCCTGTCTGCAACTAAAGCTTGTCTCCTGTAATCCCAAAAATAGTATTTCCTTGTAAAACAAGTTTAACAAAGTTGCCTGCAGTTGCTTAACACTGTCCACACTCACCATTCACAAGGTCAGGTCGTGCTTCCATTAACCGCTGCATCTTCAAGAATGTGGATGCTCCTCATCTGATAAAACCACTGTCTAATAAGAAATAGACCACTGCCCTTGGGACTGGTCACCATGTTAAGAGGAAAACCATCACAAATAGGACAAAGGAGACTCACCCATGTGTATGCATGTTGAAAATAAACCCCTTTATGAGAGAGGACCAATCTTATATAACCGCTCAGAATGGCAAATCTTCACCGCAACTTCGTCCAGTGGCTCCCTGACGACAACACTCCCTCCTCAGACACTGCCTGCAGCCTTGCCTCACTGAACTTTACCTTCTCAGAACTTTTTCTCCAGAATTTCGTTCTAGTCCGAAGGTTAGTGCTGACCTGGCCAAATCCATTTTTTGTGTCCGACGTGCTCCATCGCGGTTCGCCGTCTTTTTTCGACTTTGACCAGGTCTCGCACAACTAGATGTCCGTTGTTGATGCTTTGATCTGTTAGGTGCTAGTTTTTTGGGATTTTGTTATTTCGGTGTCAAATAATTTATTAAAATCAACTCTATTTTTCTAAATTGGTGTGGGAGTTTTCTTGTGTGGTGTTTTCACTTTGTTAATGTTTGTGTGCTGCATAAATACTTTACACATTGCCTCTAAGTTAAGATTGAATGCTTTTTCTACCAAGCTACAAAGAGTTAAGCACAGGTTAATGTAGTGGCTTTTGTGGTTCACCCTGACAGGGATTGTGGCTCTTGCTTGAATAGGGGCCACTCCCCTTCAACTAACAACACAATTTCTCACAACCAGCTTTTGGATTATTACTTACACCCTGCATTCTAAATTCCACTTCAAGCAATGTAACAGCATTTCCCTCCATAATAACCCATCACTTTTGAGTGGACAGCATATTTACCATGTACAACAATTCATCACTGTCTGCAACTGCTTTTCTTCTTTTATGTGTGTTAATGGTATATTATATCTGTCTTCAATGTCCATTAGAAAAAACGTTTCTTTTATTGTTCACATAAGCAATGGTAAACAGCGAGCAAAACAACAGAATTGAAGTGACATCACTTTCTGGGATTCCCAGGTAAGTCAGACCAAGTTCCAGAATGCCTGATGAGCTTTGGAAGTATTAACTGTAGAGTATATCAAGTAAACTTTATCAACCAATACATTATTTAATAATGTGTTCACTCTGCCAGCTACTGTGCACGGTGTGTATTGTGCAGTCATTTTTCACCTAAGCAACGATCCTATTAATTGACATATTTTATATTTGTATTTTATTATATATTGGTGGGTAATGTCAGAAAGTATGATAGAACTGTCATTCTCATTGGCTCCCTAGTTTTCCGTTCTCTATATTTGGGAATATCGTCACCACTGTTGTTTGTCTCTTAACAGGGATCGGCCTTCGGAAAGAACTGTGATGCTCAGATTCAGAGTAATCTATTTCTTTCATGCCTTTCATATTACCTGGGCCTACCAATTTATTAAAGAGCCTAACTGCCAAGGATTCTCCCTTAGTCTACCAGTCTTTCCAAATTCCTGACTTTTTGCCGCTTGGTAAGCATGTCTACACAATGGCCTGAACTGATATATTTCCAAAATATTCCATATGCATTTTCTAACCTCTACTTGACTCAAAATTTCCAATATAAATGAACATTTTATTTTTCCTTACAAATGAATCATCTGTGTTAGTCTCTTGTGAGTAGTACATAATGCGTCGTACATCTCAATTGCCCTATCTTAAGCTATCTCCCTGCAAACGTTTGCCAAAAGGGGTCCTCTTCACCAGTGTGGAAGAGAAAGAGTATCAGACAATAGACCGAATGATGACATCTCATTGCTGGGGGTCTGGCCTGTGTCTGTGCATTACTTTACACAAACTATATGCTCATGTTCAAGTGCCAATGGACCCTATTTACAGAGGTAAGTTTGGTGGAAATATATTTTTTGACAGAATTTAACTTTTAAATTTTTTTTATTTCAAAGTGTTTTATTTATTTTTATACAAAAACAATAGCATTTCTGTTACAAGGTTAGCCAATCGCAGTTTGTACAAGTGTCCTGAGGCACTCTGACACATTTACTTAGCTAACCCCACATGACGTAATTTACTGAAAACAAGAGAAAGAGTGATAGAAAAAGGCAAGAAAGAAAGGGGTGAAAGAAGAACAACAAGGAGACAGGCTCTGATGGTTATAAGTCCTTTGATCGCCTGTCAAAACTGAAATACGACTAGTTTACTTGTGGAGAGATTGGGAAACATGTTTGTTCACCTACAGACCCGTGGGGCCATGATAGTTGTGCTCAGTTACATTCACTTTTCCGTACATAAAGGGGATCAGGGTATGTTTCGCCGGCATGTGTTGTTTTCATGGGGGTTCGTAAAAGTCTAGGTACGTGTCGAGTGATTTCCACATCCCTCTGGTTGCTGGTCTCCAGGGTGAGTTCTGTAGTGCAATGTTGTCCGCACCTCTGAGATGCGTAATCCAGTTGAACCATCCTTTGTATGAGGTCTTACTTGTGTCTTTCCAATTGGCTAGGACCATTTTCACTGCTGCGGTCAGCAGCAGATCTAGTAGGTCTTTATCGTGATCTGATCTTAGTTCTGCGGTCATAAATGCGGTGGTGAGGGAGGAAAATTCATTTGTTAGCGTACAGCCCAGCAACTTATTTATAAAACCAAAGATTTTGTCCCAGAACGTTTTGAGTGTTGGGCAATAGTAGATAAGATGTGCTAGGTCCCCCTTTTCCTTGTTACAGTTCCAGCATAATGCGTCCTCCCTGAGACCTAACGAGAATAAGCGTGCAGGGGTCCAAAAAGCCTTATGGAGCAGCCAAAATTTTGTTTGTGATAGCACTGGGGAGATTTTATTGCGTGAGGCAGAGGCCCATAGTGTGGCCCGTTCTTGTTCGTTAAGTGTGTTTTTAGTTTGTTTTTCCCAATAGTTAATTGTCTTGTCATTAAGTTTAGAGGATTTTGGGCGTAGGAGTTTGTAGAGGTGTGAGACCTGGTGTCCTAATTTATTAATGTTTGCCATATACCGGGAGATTGACGGTTGTGCGGTGGATAGTTCTGATTTTCAAAAAGTTATAGAATTCGATGTCTGTTAGGTTATGCCTAGACTTGAGGTCTGCGAAAGTAGCGGGGTATGCACCGTCTTCTAATTGGTAAAGGCGGTAGATACCTTTCTCAATCCATGTGTCGAAGGTTAGGCATTTCCCCTTGTATAGAATCTTACTATTGGCCCAGACTGACTCCATCTTAGAGCCCTTGATGCTGTTCTCCAGTTTCTTATCTATCTTTAGTATTGCAATTTTTGTATTTTTAAAAATGGACTTGGAGGCGTGGTTGTGCCTATTTGCTGTTAGTAGAGCCAGGGGGCTTAGATTGTTCAGGATGGCCCTCTCTACCTGAAGCCAAGCTGGTGTGTATCCGGTAGGGGGTGATATCCAGTAAGACCCTTGTTTTGCCAGAAATGCTAGTTGGAATATTCTGAAGTCTGCTAGGTTTACCCCTCCTTGGTTTTTCTCTAGTCTTAGTTTTTTTATGCTTATCTGTGCTTTCTTCCCTCACCATAAGAATTTAGAGATCAGGATATCTACTTTGCGGTGAAAGTCATCTGTGAGTAGGAGTGGGAGCATGCTGATCAGGTAGTTAATCATTGGGGTGATCATCATTTTGATAGTTTCAATTCTGCACCACCAGTTATGAATTTTGGAGACCAGGACTCCAGAGTTTCTTAATCTTTTCTAGCAATAGTTTCTCATTGTGAATTAGTGTGTCTATTAGGTCACTCCCAAAAAGTATACCTAGATATTTGATAAACCCTGTTTGCCAGGCTAGTCCTGACCCCCCAGAATATCCCTAGTGCAGTGAATATTTAGTGGTTTGCATTCTGATTTGTCCCTGTTTAGCTTGTATCCTGAGTGCCCGGAATATTCTGCTATGGTATCTGCTATGGGGTCTGCTATGGTATCTATCAGGGCCTCAATTGAGGCCTTCGGTTGTTCTGTTACTATTAGTATGTCATCAGCGTATGCGGCGAGTTTTATCTCAACAGCACTAATATCCACCCCTTTTATGTTCGTGTTTAGCATGATGTCACGGATCAGGGGTTCCAGTGCCAGCAGAAATTGCGAGGGGGACAGTGGGCAGCCCTATCTTGTACCCCGTTGAAAATGGCTCAGAAAGTGACCCATTAACGACAATACGGGCTGTTGGGTCCCCATACAGGGCCATCACCATCCGTATATATCCTTCCCCTAAGTTGAAAGATTGCATGCAGCATTCCAGGAAGGTCCAGGAAACCCTATCAAAGGCCTTCTCGGCATCTAGTGTAATAGCTACTGCTGGCTCTGATTTTGTGGCCGTATGTTCCAGTATGTGGCAGAGAAGTCGTGTGTTGTCGTTAGACTTCCGAGTGCGTAGGAATCCCACCTGGGAGTTGCTTATTAGATTGGGTAGGGCAGAATTGAGTCTGACTGCCAATATTTTTGCGTATATTTTGCAGTCCACATTAATAAGGGATATGGGTCTGTAGTTTTTTGGTGACAATTGGTCTTTACCTTCCTTTGGGATGACTATTATGTTGGCTTCCGACATGGATTGGGACACAGTCCCTCTGGCTGCACAGTGGTTAAAGACCTACTTCATGGTTGGTTTCAGCTGTTCTAAGAAGGTCTTGTAAAAAGGCGGCTGTGAAACCATCCGGCCCGGGGGCTTTGTTATCTTTCATTGATTTGACCGCCATTTCAATTTCAATATCGCTAATCTCTTGACCTAATCTAAGTGCCTCCTCGCGGCTTAGCTGTGGTAGACCGAGTCTGTTGAGGTATTTTGTGCATTTCTCTAAGTCCGGGGTCTGATCGTTTTTGTAGAGTTCTTGATAGAACTCTTGAAAGGTCTTAAGGATGTCTTCGTGTCTTGTGTGGGTTTTGTTGTTTGAGTCTGTGATGGACGAGACAGTAAATTGGTTCCGTTTGTGTTTTAGGTAGGAGGCGAGCAGTTTCCCTGCTTTATTTGCTTCGCATAGGTTAAGGGCCTTGTATTTGTTGAACCACAGCCCCGCTCTCTCACTCAGGATTTTGTTGTACTCATACTTATTTTTTGTTAGGTCTGCTAGGAGTTTGCTATCTTGTATGGCCCTGGCATGGGCCGTTTCTAAGCTTTTAATCTCCTGCTCAAGCTGTGTCAGCCGCAGGTTTGTGCTTTTGTTTATTTTTGACTTAATTTCAATTATTGTGCCTCTGATGGTCGCCTTCAGGGCAACCCATAGTGTGGTAGTGCTAGTCTCCGGGGAGTCATTATGTTTGAGGTAATCTGTTATGGCCTCCTCAATCTTTTTTTTGTTCGCGGGGTCTGATAGGACGTCGCTGTTAAAACGCCACCTCCGGGGAACAGCTTCATTGTGGCAACCGCTCAGTTTTAGGCTGATACTTGAATGGTCTGATAGTAGTCTAGGTGCTATTTCTGAGTGTTCTATTAGATGTGTGTGGGGTCCCGAGGTTAGTATATAGTCTATCCTGCTGTACAAATTGTGTGGGTTAGAGTAGAATGTAAAGTCCCTAGTGTCCGGGTGCTGGAGGCGCCATGGGTCTTTAAGGTTAAATTTTGAGCACATATGTTTGAGTGTGACGTGTGCGTTTGTGGGCTGCTATTGGCAGGATGACTGTCTATCCATTATATGGTCCAGTGGTATATTAAAATCCCCCGCCACCACCATGAGGTCGTTCTGGGGGAAACTATCTAGCGTGTGTGATACCTCCTCCCAAAAGTTTGGGTCGTCCGCGTTTGGGCCGTATATGTTAGCTACGTGGATTAGCTCCTCTCCCCTTCTCAGATGCGTCACCAAAAGTCTGCCCTCTTGATCGTGGGTCTGTGATTCTAGTGTTAGGTTGGATCTTTTAGATAACAGTGTCATGACCCCTCGCTTCTTCTTTTCGGCTGGCGAGCAAGCCAACTGTGAGATCCAGTTGCCTCTCACTAGCTTGGCATCCTCCATGGATAGTTTGGTCTCTTGTAATAGGATTATATCTCCTTTAGTTTTGGCTAGATAGTCTAATATCTTCCTGCGTTTAATGGGGTGGTTAAGCCCTTTGACATTGAGGGACACTATGTTGAGGTCAGATGCCAGGCTGAGTGCGTTACTGTGGGCCATTATCTAGGGTAAGGCGTGCCGGGTCTTCTCTATATACCCAATTCACAACTACGCTATCTCGGAGTTCTGAGCTGGAGGATGGTACTATTCGTTCCCCCTCCCTATTCTCCCCATGCGGTACGGCTTCAGGCCCCGTGTGAGCTGCATGTAGAATAGGTGTCAACTCCGTGTGTGCAGATATGCCAGGTCTCCCGATTACGTAGGGTATCAGGACTTGCCAGAAACATTTTGCAGAGAAAAAAGAGGTGAAAATGGAAAGGAAGATAAGGAATAAAGAAAGCAAAGAGCTGAGTGACCCCCACCCTCTCCCCCTTCCCGCCCCTCCCCCCAGTCACAAAAACATTGTGTGTCGGACGTGCGACGACAGGGTCGTCGTCCCCGTCTCTCGGGGAATAACTGACTCGTGGTTATATGTCTCTGTACTCCCAAGAGAGCTTAGAATTTACTAGCTGCATGTCATTTCTGTGTTTGTAAGCCCCCGCCCATGAACACAACGACTATACAGGATAAAGGATATGAGGATTGTCTCTTGGGTTGAGTGTAGGCAACGCGTGTCGAGACGCTGCCGATGTCAATTGTCCGTTGGTCCGATGGTCCTTGGACGAGACTTGAGGTGTCTATTGAGGTAGGAATGTGTAGCTTAGTGAGGTAGATACTGGTTGCGAGTCTCTTGGGTTAGTTTTTGATTTACTCAGTCCCCAGCTCCGGTGAGGCTCTCCTTTTGCTGGATCCGGCTTGTGACGTCTCCATTTCTTGGCCTGTTGGGCCGTCCAGGTATATAGCCAGCTCCTTAGGGTCGTCGAAAATGTGCGATCGTCCACTGTCGCTTATCCTGAATTTGGAGGGTCCAATAAAAGAGAATTGTATGTTTTTGTTCCTGAGTTTGTCTCGTAAGGCAAGGAACCCCTTTCTAGTGTTGACCGTGGGTTTAGAGTAGTCCTGAATAAATATGATCTTATGACCTTTCCAGGTAATCTGGTGGTTTCTACGCGCAAAGTTGAAGATGGCCTCCGTGTGCTGTGATCTCAGATGCTTACAGATTATAGGTCGGGCTGCATTCCTTGTTGTAGATTTAAAGGTGGGAACTCTGTGTGCCCTATCTAGCTCAAACTGACGGTCGAATTTTAGGTTTGTGAGTTTGGGGACCAGATCCTCGAGAAAGGCCAAGCACGAGCCCGCTGTTTCTTCAGAGCCCTCCGGGATCCCCAGTATTCGGATGTTCCCCCGCCAATTGCGATCTTCCAGCTCCGCTGTTTGTTTCTGGAGTGACACGGTAATTTTTGTCAGGGTCCTCAGCTCTTTGCTTGAGCTGAGGCCAGTGTCCTCGATATCACTGATTCTTTGTTCTGCTGCAGCGGGTCTGTTGTTAACTTGGTGCATGTCGGCCCTGACCACTGCGATCTCTAACTGGATCGCATCTGTGGTTTGCTTTGTTGGCCAGGTCATGGACATCTGCTAATTTTTTTAGGATCATCTCTAGGGTGCCGTTGATGTCTGGTTTCTGTTTGAGCAGCGAGTCAGATACCGCAGGTTCTCCTTTGTTCTTTTTAAGCTGTTGCTGGAGCCTTGATTCTCTCTCTGCCATGTTTGCAAGTCGCGGAATTTCTTGGTGTTACGCAGTTTTTTGGGGGTTTTTTTTGCGCTGTTCCTGGGCTGCTGTGGCTTTGTGTTCATTGTGGTCCTTTTTCATCCATTGGGGTTCTGTGACTCCCTACCTGGTGGTAGCCTACTCAGCTTCAACTGCGTTCCTCCACTGTATGCTCTCAGGATGGTGCGGTGCAGAGTCCCTTCTTCAGCGACTTCCTGTGTGATGGCGTGGGGTTGCCTGTGTGTGCCTTATGGTGGGTCCCCCCCCTTGTCACTCTGCCACCTGCTACCCTCCTCGTCGGCCTGCCGTGGCTGTTGGTAGTCAAATGGTGTTCCCCCTGTCTGCTTCCATTGATCTACTGATGGTGCTGCTTTCGCTTCCTGGTCTGTTATGTGAGCAACCTCCCTTTTGCAGGGTTCTTTTTAGCACCGGGAAGCACCTTGATTCAACACCTTGAGTCAACACCTTATAATCCCCCTGTTGGGCCACTCTGTGCATTTGCTGGGGGTGACCTTGCAGTGGTTACGGGATCACGCACCTTATATATCCCCCCATGCTGGGTCACACTCTGCGTTTAACGGGGGTGTCCTTGCCGTAGTTACTGGGTCACGCGCTGTTCGGTGGGACTCTTCTCTTTATTGGTTGAGAGGTCTGCACACCAAGGGCTTGGGGGTTTCTCTGCCTTTACGCACCTGCCGCCATTCTGAAATTAAGATAGTTTCGTTTTCAAGGTGCTCTTACGCTCCCCCCCGATGACCACTATGCTGGAGGTTAACCTGGGGCGAGCGCTAGACTGGCAATGCTGGTGTGTCGGTGTGCCTCCTGATCCGTTGGCCCTCCCCGGGGGTGGATTGTTGGCTTGTGGCACTGATTCTGTAACACCGGCTGATTTTCTGTAACTCCGCTTTGGAGTTTGCTCGCTACAAGGTGCTGCTGTGGTAGAGACTCCCCCTTCACTTCTCCACCTGGCATCGGTTTCACCCTGTTCGCTGCCTGCTGCTTTTAGCCCCCTTCTCCTAGCGCCGGCGTGCTGGTGTTGCGCTGCACCAGTTCTTGGTGATCCAGCTAATGGTGCCAGAGATGCCTGGTGTGTGGCACAGGCGCTCTTGTAGATGATCTCTATTCCACCATTTTGTGGCACCGCACGTCTGGGGTTTCGCTTTCACTTCTTTCCCTTATGGTCTGCCGAGAAAGTCTACCGTTTTGCGCCGTTTTCGTGCCGGTGTACCCTTAATGTGAACGGAGCAGTTTCTCGCGCTATCCTCCGCCTCGATGAACTCTTCGCCTGCGGTCTCTGCAGTTTAGCTGGTCCGTGAGCGGGGGGACCCTTAGTTACTCGCCTTCGCCCCTCGCCGGTATTTGTGTCCCTTTTATGACTTCCTCTCGCTAAGTCAGCCAGTGCACCCGAGTCTCTTCCCCCTCACCTCTTCGCACATCGATACCCGTTCTTGGCTTACCGGCGCTGATTGGGGACGGTGGAGGTGTTTTCTTCTGTCGTTCAGCTTTCAGTTTCGTTTCTGGCCGCCATTTCCTTGCATCTTTGCGCTCCTCACATCGGGCACATCGCTATTTTCCTTCCTTTATGTGACCTCGATTGCCTTTGCGCTAGTGTCATCAGATGCAGCTATCATTCCGACGCACAAAAATGCCTTTAGTGCGCCTTCCCTGTTCGTTGATTCTCTTGGGATCCGTGCTCATCTCCCCGATCCGACGGAGCGACGTACTCAGGCAGCCATTCCCCCTGCAGTGCCAGATATTCACAAGAGATTTCTGTCAGGCATAAACCCTTTAAGATGGGCAAAGATCTTCATCGCAGGTGTAGAGATCTGAACACTTGTAAATCACACTCAAAAGGTGGAAAGTGGGCATTCCAAGGTGTGTTTTGCCTTGGAAGTTTGTGAACGCCCACCAACCGGGATACCTTTGCGCATTTACAAATTCCTCTCTGTCCCCATTCCACACTAAAAAGGGTAGTAACGATACATCAGCAGAGGGCTGATATACTGATATAACTACACTTTATGGGAGGAAAAAGGAATGGATCATCCCCATATTTGTTTGGGCGATAAAAGAAGGGTATTTTCACAGCGAAAGATGTTTCCCTATGATGGAAAGAGTACATTTTCAAAGAGGATATTATTCCCCCTATCCTGAGTTCTCCTCTATGGAAAACTATGTAAAGCATGTATAGATGTACACTGAAAAAGTCACAGGACCTTTCCAGATGTACACCTGGATACCTGCACCTGGCTCAACTTTCCTAGCGTACTCCTAAGAATAGCTATGAATTCCCAAAAAATTAAAGGCAGAGATCCCCATTCATAAGCATGGAAGGAAGTTGCATCACTTCTGCTTAGGGGCTTCATTAGATAACATGTGAAACAAAAATGAACATTCTGTATGTTGTCATCACCTTGTTCTGAAGCAGAGGCTGGGCATGGTTCATAAAACACATTATTGGCCCCTTCCCTCTCATTCTCCTGCATTCTACTCTCTGTACCTTCTAGTCCTGTCCCAACTATTCTTTCTAGCTTCCTTGTTTTATGCCTTTCCCATTTTCTAAGCTCTTTTAATGCGATTACCACCCCCTTATGTATTCTTAATCTACTGGTCATATCGCAGCTGTACTTACCAGCCTTTGATAAGACTGCCTGCACTTTGACAAATTATAACATTTCTCAGTTTAGGTATATGTTTTCTACATATAAATCTAGATATTTTTCCTGGCTACATGAATTGTCAGCCATAATAATCCTTCCTCGGTAAGGTGTTCTTTTTAATACTCGCCCCACTCAATCATACTTCTTTTTTCCAGTTACCCAAACGGAGCCATCAACTGCATTAAGTATAGTTCCATCTCTACTAGGAAAATGTGCATTCCCCATTGTGGATGTTCCCTTTCACTTAATTTCTCCTACCTGCCATCCTACTCTTCCTACAAGAGACCTACCTTATGTGTAGCCTGATCTGGCAAGTTCTAGGCAGGACCCTTTCGTCTTCTGATACATTTAACATAATCTTACACTCTGTGTAAGATTGTGTTAAATGTACACACTGCGAACACCCCCAATTTCGTCCAGCTGCATAACTGGTATCTTTTTTTCCTCCCCTACCACCAACATTCTAAAAACACAAAAACAGGTAGATGGGCCCGAAAATCACAGAACCCCCTTCCTCTAGCTTAGGTATAATACCTCCAGTTTTGCCATTACCACACTCACTAAACGCCCCTTCCAATACCTCTTCCCAAATCACTGCTACCATTTTAGTCTGCCACATTGTAAAACATTAATGCCAGCACCCCCTCCCTTTTCCTCTATAAGCCTACTTTGGTAGTGTAAAATCTGCATACCAATCTGCCCGCATACTAACTTTATGCATTTTTGTAGTCACTGGGTCGGTAGGGAGGCAGATTCCACAAGTGGTTGAAGTATGCTCTCCTATCCTGTAGACGTCTGTTGGTGTTCCACTTTAGACACCAGCCCGCAGAATCATGGCCACTCATACTGAGAGAAAAGTCTGCCAAACTCTTCACCAGCTCTTGGATTATTGACACCCTGCGTTCTAAATTCCACTTCAAGCAGTGTAACAGCATCCTCCTCTGTAGTATCCATTGGTTCCTAGTGGCCAGGCTGTTTATTTTGCTCACCATTTCCTAACAGTCTGATATTCCTTTTCCCCTTTTATGTGTGTTAATGGCATATAACTGTCATCAATGTCCATCAGAAAAATACATATCTCTTACTGTTCACATAAGCAATGGTGAGCACTGTGAGCAAAACAGCAGAATTGAAGTGACATCTCTCTCTGGGTTTCCTAGGTAATCAGACCAAGTTCCTTTATGCCTGATAAGCTTTGGAAGAATTATCTGTAGAGTATATCAAGTAAACATCATATATCAATACATTCTTTGATAGTACATTTACTCTGCCAGCTGCTGTGTGAAATTTGCAATCATTTTAAACCTAAGCAACGATCCTATTATTTGGCATATTTTATACTTTCTCAGGCAATAATGTGACTATATTTGCCATGAATTGTATTAGGGTCATATTATACTAATGAATAATGCATGCACATAAAACATAGGTTTTTAAGGCATAACATTTAATTAAAATGTAAATATAGCCACTGTTTGCACTACAAGGCCTAATTCAACAAGCATTAGCTGAAATAATGTATTACCTCCTAAAATACTATAATTCAAAAGAACAATGAATACATAAATAAACCGCCCTGTTTGTGTAAACCAATGTTCGGGTCATTTTAGAGTGTGCATTGAAAAATGCATGTTTGTGCATTTTTCAAAAAGTGCACATGGTTACCATGGACTTGGAGTCGATGGTAATAGCATTTTCCTAAATGCACACTTTGCATTTAGAAAATGCTTGGTAATAAGGGAATCGCAAATTGTGATTTCCCATTTGGAGCCGCAAATTTAGGTAATTGCAATTTTTCCGATTACCTAAAATTGCGGCTACAAAGCCTTTCATACATCTTAAAAGGCTATGTTGCATTTGCAAGCCACCGAAATTACCGATTTGCACCGTTTGCCAATGCAAAATTGTTTGATACATGTGGCATTAGGCTCCTACCCACTGTTGCAATCGGGTACGTCCATTCAATACTCACGTATTTATTTTTGCTTTTTGGATCACCCGGTCTTGTACTGTTTACTATGGGTTAGTCTCCCTACAGGTGTCTCACCCACTGTAATCACATGGCAAATGGACTGTGTGTGTTTACTGCCAATGTCTGCCTTTTAAGATATGGCAGCTGCGACGCAGCAAGGGTAAGGAGCAATTTGATGGTTACACGTGAACATGTGTACACACATGTGTGCACACGTGTTCGGGCTGCACATGGAAGACTACTGTCTTGTGCAGACACCAATAACTACACAGGTAGTCTGGCGCAGTGGGGACTCTGCAGAATTAAATATTGACCTGGGGTTGTCCTTATAATATTCGTGTAGATTAATAGGGAAAGTGAGTGTGATTTACAGTTATGTCTGTAGTGACTCTTTAATATACATATATAGAGAGAACTGCTTTAGAGTGCAGTTTCCCTTCCCTTTGGCCTACAGAGACCAGTGAGGTTTCGAAATGGAGTGAAACCTGTGTGAAAAAAATCAAATCTGCAAATTCCACAAATATATCTGTACAACAGATGGGTCATCCAGAATTGTGCTATTTCTCTGGCTCAACTCAGGATCAGAGCACAGTGTAAAGAAGTACCACCGCAGTACACTGGTGTAGGTTGGATGAAGGCTTTATTTGAAGACAGCAGGTACATACTCATGTGACGTCCTATGCACACAGCGCCAGCAGCAACTGACTACACAGTATTCCAGAGCAACTCAAACTAGATGAAGACTCTAGAATGAGGAACTCTAGACTTACTGTGAAGCATGGAATGATAGAACATTACAAACAGGTTATTACATGAAGGTAAAAGATAATGATGACACGCAGGTCATTACACACCTTCCCTCTTTACACGAGAAAAGGAAAGAAAGGAAATTTGCAATAGTCTGAGGGGAAGAGGAGAGGAATAGGGTAGGGACAAAACAAGAGCAAAGAAAATACTAATGTAAAACAAAATCACGCAATTTTGTTGGAACTTTCCCAGAGCGGGAGCTCCTCCGCAAAGCAGGTAACAGATCGTTATTTTTATTTTCAACATTAAACTCGGTTTGAACTTTAGTACGCATAGGAGCAATCCTGTTCAAGTTCCAGATGTGACCATCATTCAATTTCACAGCATTTTGGAAAAGTTTTTTAACAACAAAAGGTGAGGAGAACTTAGAGACACTGCATGATCTTTGAGGAAGATGTACCCTCACTCTGTCACCCACTCGCACTCGAGTGTGAGTGACAGCATGTCTGGCATCAAAATACTCTTTCCTTTTTGCAACTTTTAAAGCTTGACTTTCTCGCCAAGAGACCGCACCAGGATCCGCAGTGGGGGTCACAACACTAGAGCCTACACAGGGGATCACTACACCAGAACCTGCATCCAAATTCACACTCCCGCTCTTGCCCTTGACCCTCATCCACGCCTGAAACATGTGGGTGTTTGGACTCAGTCCCCGAAACAGCTCAAAGGGAACCTTACCAGTGGTTGAATGAGGTGTGAGGCGGTAAATCGTCACCCGTTCCACTACCTCGGACTTCCAGTCTTTATTTTGAGCTTTGGCCAGTTGAATAGATTCTTTTAACACACGGTTGAATCTCTCTACCATTCCGTTGGTTTCGGGATGGTAGAGAGCGCAACGTTTGTGTCTGATACCCCTTTCAGCTAAATATTCCTCCATCTCCCTCGAGACTAATTGGACCCCGTTGTCGGTTAGGAGACAGTCTGGGAGTCCTTCTCGGGAGAAGACTTCATCAAGGAACTTGGTGACATCTTTAGTTTCAGTATTGTGAGTAAATTTAATCTCTGGCCACCTGGAGAACATGTCTATTAGCACTAATACATAGGATTGACCGGAGCTGCTCGTAATAGGGCCCAGGAGATCCAGTGCTACTTCCTGCCAACAACGATCCTGGGTCTCTCGCACCACCATAGGTTGAACCCTGGTATTGTAAACTTTGTCACTGGCCACACACTCTGAGCAATCTCTCACCATACGCTCGACAAGGAGATCAATGCCGGGCCACCAGAAGTGTAGCCGAAGCCTTTCTTTTATTTTGGAGATGCTGTGATGTCCCTGATGGGCTTGTTGAGCAATTCTATGCCTGACAGATAGAGGAGGAACAAGTTTAGTACCCCTCCACAGCAAACCAGAGGAGACAGACAACTCGTGACGCACATTCCAAAACTTTCATGTCTCCTCATTAAGGTTTTTTATGCCCCCCAACCTTCAGACACCAACTTACAGACCTCACGAATGGTGGGGTCACATTCCATAGAGGACCTCCACTCCTCTTCGCTTACCACTCCTGTTACAATCTCACATACTTTATAGTTATCATCCTCCCACAAGTCACCTGAGGTGTCAAGTGTGTGATCCGGGCTGGTCAGGACAAGGCGAGAGAGGCAATCTGCAACCTTGTTCTGAGCACCAGGTATATGATTAACAACAAAATCATAGTCCTGGAGTGCAACTATCCACCTAGCAATTATTGAGGACACAGAATCTAAACTTTTTTTTGTGAACAAATCTTTCAAAGGTTTGTGATCGGACTGTACCACAAAAGAACTGCCCCAAAGAATTGTCTTCAGTTTCTTAATTGCCCCAAAAATGCACAGTGTTTCTTTCTCTATTACAGAGTACTGTATTTCTGGCCCCACCAGCACCCGTGATAGAAACATGACAGTTATCTCCCTCCCATCCTTCACCTGTTTAAGAATGGCACCAAGACCCTTCGAGCTAGCATCAGTGATGAGAATTGAATGGACAGTGGTGTCAAAACTGTGAAGAGAGGGCGCACAACTCAAAGTCCCCTTTATGTCATCAAATTCTACTTGACACTGAGGTGACCAGGTAAATCTCACACCTTTCTTGAGAAGTGTCCTTAAGGTAAAGGTGCGAGAAGCAAAGAGAGGGACAAACTTGTTGTAATATTCGGCCATGCCCAGAAAGGTGACCAACTCATCTCTGGATTGGGGTATGGGAAGATTCTCGATGGTCTTCACCAAATGATCTCTCGGCTTCACACCTTCAAAAGACAATTTATGCCCCAAATAGTGAATTTCTGCAAGGTAAATTTACATTTGTTTTCACGTAAAGTAAGACCACGTGACTTAAATCGTTCTAGAACAGCCCTGAGTCTTTCATCATGAACCTTCTGAGAAGGGCCATGTACCAGAACATCGTCCTGATAGATTTTTACACCAGAAAGTCCATGAAGGACATCTTCCATAGCTCTCTGGAAGACGGAGGCTGCAGAATTTAGTCCAAAAGGAAGCCTTGTGAACTTGTATGTCCCAAACGGTGTTATAAACGCAGTGAGGTTCATGGAATCTGAGTCAATCTTGATTTGGTGATACGCGGCCCTGAGGTCTAGCATGGAGAAGACCGCAGCCCCATCTAGCTGTGTCAGCATCTCTGCAATATTGTGGAGAGGATACTTATCAGCTATAACAGCTCGGTTGAGCAACGCAAGTCCACACATAACCTCACCTCCCCAGAGGTCTTGCGGGCAAGCACCACGGGGGCAAGCCAATCACTCGCCTCAATTTCAACTATAATCCCTTCTTTGAGTAACTTTTGTAGCTCCTTTTGCATGGACTCTCTCAGGGCTAATGGTACGCTTCGCACCTTGCATGTGACGGGAATGGTATCAGGCTTCAAGGTGATTTTATGAGTATAATCAGACAAGCATCCTAACTTCTCACTGAAGACCTGTTCAAATTCAGTGCGCAAATCATTTACTTGAATAACATTGGTAGACACAGGTGAACTGGTAATATCAGAACGTAATGGAGGAAGGTTCTCCTTCAGAACAATGCATGGATCTCCACCAGGGATCAGCATCACTCCAAGATCAGCCTGGTGAAACCGGCTCACAATGCTGTCACCTCTGGAGGAGATGTAGATTTTCCCTGCAGTAAATTTGCCCTTGTATTCAATTTCACCTTCAAAGTAGCCGCATAACTTATAGGCTGGCCACCGTAAGCAAGTGGCCTGATATCCGGTTTAAGGATTTTTACCTTCCCCAGAAGAGACGAGTCATAGAAACTCTTGGGAATCAACGTGATCTTTGCACCGGAGCCAAAAAGCATCCTGCCTGAGTAACCGTTAATTCGAACACTGTCGATGGGGTTATTGCGTTTTTACACTGACTAACTTGAGCCAAGACCTCGCCACAATGTAACTCATCAGGATCTGAGTCTGACTCATTTTGAATACAAATCTCCTTCACACGCTTGTTCTTCTTAAATCTGGACACTCTACAAGCTTTCGCCACATGCCCAACCTTCCCACAAACTAGACATTTAGAGTTCAAAGCCGGGCAAGACTTATCGTTGGCTAGGTGGCCAACCATGTCACAACGGTAACACCTACCAGAGAGAGTCATCTTAGGCTTGGAAGGCTGAGGCTTGGAAGGTTGGGGTTCAATGTGTTTAAATGTTTTACTTTTTACCACAGTTTGAACTTTATCACTAGTAGAGGACGTCGTGCCATTTTCTTTCTTAATCACTTCAACACATGCGAGCGAGTGTTCAATGCGCTTAGCAATAGAGATGACCTCATCCAATTTGGGATCGTCTTTTTGCCAAAGTTCATCCTTGACTTTCTCTATAGAACATCCCAACATGAATTGGTCTCGTATGCGTTCCTCAAGTGCACCTTCAAATTTACAAGTGGAAGCAAGTTTGCGCAAATGAGTCACATACGCTTCGACAGACTCTTTAGATTGTTGTACACGCTTCCCAAAGTGGTAACGTTCTAAGATTGTGCTGACTTTTGGAAGGTAGTGTTTGTCTAGTTTTTTTAAGCAAATTTCGAATTCGTTGAGATTATCAGACTCAAAGTCATTGAGGTCTGGTAAATGTTCGAAAACTTCTTGTCCTTCCGATCCCAAACAGTGAAGGAGCAAGGCTGACTTCCTTTCAGCACTCATGGATACACCACACACCCTCGCGTAATTAAGAAAAACTTTTTTCCACTTAGACCAGCGGATAGAGTGCTCACCTGGATTGGAGAGGAAGAAGGGGGGTGGCGTGGCATTTTGCATTTTGAGGACAAGGGAGAGACAATCACAGCAAATAGTAAACTGGAGAAAGCACTAAGAAGACAGGTAAAAGCACAATGCGTAGAAGTGTGCTTGTCACTGTGGAAAAATAGAGAACTTTGAAGATTGTGAATATAGGTGTGCCCGTCACCGAGTTGAAATCTTTGTTGAAGTTGATAGTGAGGGCGTCTTATAGGTGAGCTGTGCCTGTCAGCAAAACAGGCAATAATGAGATTGTAAGCACAGGATGAAGCTGATACGGTCAGACAACCCAATGATATATTTGTAGTAGGCAGCTGTGCCTGTCAGCGAAACAGGCGTGACATGAGGCGCCTGTAGCTTGAATAATCTGGGCAGCAAATGAATAAAATGAACAGGAAGTCTTGAATGTAAGAAAGTCAGCAGTATTTGCAATAACAAGCTGTGCCTGTCAGCGAAACAGGCGTGAATTGATGTAGCGTTAATTTTTAATAAAAAGAAAACAATCAAAGTGTTAACGAATATTGCTGCAACAGTTGAAGCAACTCTTTCTCAACGAAGGAAGTTGTGCAGGAGTAAACGCAGCGGCTGTGTATAGAACAGTCTTTAAAAGATGTAAGTGGCTGCGAGAGGTCAACAACATGCGCGGCTGAGTGAAACCCTTTCTACCAATAAAGAGTTATCAGTTGCCAGGCAATGAATTGTTGACAGTGTCGGCACGATCAGGAAATGCGCTGAGTTGCTTAGTAACGGCATGCGTGGTCGCGTAGATGCCGTAACTTTTTTTTTTTAATTGACGCTGATGGTTGCCAAGGAACGAATCCTCGTAGCTGCTTCGCTTCGTAATGAAGCTTGCGCGAGAGGTGCTGGCACAGCTTTCCGCATAAGAAACGGCAAGTTGGAACAAGTTAATATAAAAAAAACGCACTGAGTCTTAAATCAAGCGTTTAGTCATTAAACGCGGGGCTAAAGTTGGGCGCATACAGTACCTTAGAAGCAGCAGGAAGGCGTTGAGTATCAGGGAGGCAGCCGGGGTGTTCAGCGTAGATGATGTGTTAGGACGTCTTTAGTTGAAGAAAAGCAGGTGTGAATTCTTTTCCAAGTCGTCGCCAGTGTAAAGAAGTACCACCGCAGTACACTGGTGTAGGTTGGATGAAGGCTTTATTTGAAGACAGCAGGTACATACTCATGTGACGTCCTATCCACACAGCGCCAGTAGCAACTGACTACACAGTATTCCAGAGCAACTCAAACTAGATGAAGACTCTAGAATGAGGAACTCTAGACTTACTGTGAAGCATAGAGTGATAGAACATTACAAACAAGTTATTACATGAAGGTAAAAGATAATGATGACACGCAGGTCATTACACACAGGCCTTTTGTTACCCTGCTGTGCGAGGTTAATTACATATCACACCAGCAGCAGGAACTAAGCCCCCCCCATAGAAAGGGAGCAATTAACAGTGCTTCACTCAGCTCCTGAGGAGGAAGGGGTGGGGCTGAAGGATCTACATTGATCAATCAGCTGTCACACTGTACCAGGGATAGGCCTGCCCACACCTTCTAAAAATGGAGGTAGACCAGACCTCTGGAACCAACACTGAGGGGGCTCCCCTTTAAAAATTGGTATGAAAGGCCCTATCGATGTCAGTGAGGGGCGGAACTAAGGCCCCCAGAGGAGATGTGACTAATGACTCCTGGTTGACCCCATTTTCAACTGTCAGAGCATGCTGTGCAGGATGGTTGGTACAGGGGTAGAGAGGTGACAAGGCACCCTTGGATTGGCCAAGGGTCCTGGCTCTGGAACCTTAAACTCCCCTTTAAAAACTCTTGCACAAGGGAGAGACTCCTTGAAAGGAAGACAACTCTGATGCCCACAAAGGACTAATGACTCTTCTGAATTGAGCCCAGGACCAGTGGCTCTCTCCAAGGGTTAGTGAGGTTGGTCCCCTAGCACCCCCTGAGGATGAGTTGGTGGAAAGCCCTGGACATTTGTGCCCAGAGGCAGAGACCAGGAGGAAGGCTGGTACAGGGAGCAAAGGAGAACCAGCTCTCTGTGAATTACACCCCTTTAGAGGTGAGAAGGTCTGTTGTCCCTGGTGGCTAGAGCTCATCAACAGGAGTAAGATGAGGCCAAGACCATTAACATTGTCCCAACTGGGCCAGAGTTATGACATTTTAAAGATTGGTGACCTCTGACCTTTTTACTGAGAGAGAGCGTGGGGCTCCACCGCCGTTTCTTAATTTATCCCCAGGTTGGGCTAAGACCTGAGGGTCGGCGCATGTTGTGTTATTTAATTTTTGCCAGGAAGGGGTTGTTTATGGGGCCCCCTCCCCACACTGTTCGTTGGCCTGGACACCCCATCTCCCGGGCCGTGTCCATGTAAAGGGGGAACAGGCGGCAACCATGAGAAAAGAGATCCCTGCCTGCAGAGAAACAAAAGCTGCCAGCTCCCACAACCACACACAGAGGTGTGGGCCGTGCGGGACCTGACATGCCTGTGAGAGAGGGGCTCCCTTGGCTGTCCCCAATGTGAGGAGGCATGGGGTTGCTCGGGCAGGATGTGGCAGTGCCCAAAAAAACAAACAAAAAAATAACAAAAGGAGAAGTCGTGGGGCCCCAGGATGGCAGGAGCACCACCACCAGAATAAAGGTAGCACAGGGGGGTGCAGGAGTGCAGCAGCTCCCTCCTAAAGAATGTTTATATTGAACTGAGCCTATGTTTGTGGGGTCGTAGAGTCCGGGCCCCTCTAGGACATCATCGGTGTTTTAAAGCACTCTCAAGGCTGGAGCTTTGGCTCTATAGCTGGGAGTGCAGTGCCCTCTAGGTGGCTGGTTTTATGGTTGCAATTAATGTGGCCTGAAAGTTTATAAAGGAGATACATGTACTGAAGTGCCCTCTAAGGGGCGAAGTTATGTAATCAAAATTTGACGCCCTCTTGGAGCTGTTTTTATGATTGCATTTTCACGATTGGAAAGATTATAAAAAATGCACAGACACATGTTTTGCTCATTTTAAAATGCTTTATTGACATAATAACACTGACAGTGATTATTGATCACAGTGCATATGCTTTATTACCATTTATAAGTGCATTTGCACCTGATGATTATTATAGATGATGCATTTGCATTTACAAACAAAATAATGACTTTAACATGTGGTGTGTTGAGCCTGAACCTTTACCCAAGCCAATAGACTTATGTTAAATGGTTGTATGACCCATTTAGGGGGTCAAAGATGATTATGTGGTATTTTGTAGGCCTCGCTAGAACTCGTGGAGTTTTGTTCCACAGAATTCCATGTAGTTCCAAAAAAAACTCAACGTGATTCCACATAACTACGCAAACGGGTGGAAGAATGTCCATCTGTTCTGTGATTCATACCAGTAGCGATCTCCATGCTGAAAAATCAAGCAGCACCATGCAGTCTGTGAATGGTGCTGGGTCTGCTTTTTGAATTTCTTTTAATCTATTCCAGTCCTCCCCTGTTCCACTCATCCACCCCTCATTTACCTTTTTTTTTATTAGTGTGTGTCTTTCTGTGTGAGTATTTTACCTTTTTGTCATTTTTCAAAAAAATTCTGTGACTTTTTGCACTTCTTTTTGATTTCCCTTTCTTCCTTGTGTTCATCTTCCTTTGGTTCTTCCTTTCTGCGTTGCTGTTTTTGTTTCTTTTTATTACTTATTTTTCTTTTTCACTCCAACACCATGTCTGAACAACAGACAGCAAGCGGCGGCACCAGTGTGGCTATAACAATCCTCACACCTTGCGGTTACTGCTAAGGGGTGCAGCCCTGCCCCGTTTTTTCACAGGCAGATGTGGCCACATTTGTTTTTTTGTGCAGCGCCACCACCCTCCATTCTGGCAGAAGGCAGCAGGCCTGAGAGAGGTTAAGCCCTCGTACCCTACAGGAGCATCTGCTGCTGTGGGGAAGAGTGCGCCGGTGTGTGCCCTGTAGCACTGAGGTGCAATGCACAACACAGCAGCTTAGGCACTACTGGGCAGACGTGCTAGACCGCAAACAGGACCTTATGGACCTGCTGGGTGTCAAGGTTGGTGGACTCGGTGAGTGATTATTTTTATTTTTTAAATGCAAATTTTTTTTAGTAGCATGCTGCTCGCACTCATAGGTAAGTGAAGTTTATGTTACTAATAATATCTGATCCAGGTTGAGCTGGCCAGGTGCTCGGCGCTCCCTACTCATACCCATCAGGTCTCGCATGGGCTGAATATTTATGAAGTTGTGCAGACTCCACCGTCCTGTTACTAAGATAGTGGTAGCATATCAGTGAGTTAGCGTTCTCTGTGTCTTTCTTTATGTAACTCATACAGCCCCAATCTCCCATTAATGTGTAGTATCTATGCACTGAAAAGGAAGACTGAGTTGACCCATCATTGGTGATTGAGAAGCAAAGATAATTTGTTGAAATGCATTAATAGTTCAAAATGTAGTTTAGGTTTCGCAAATTAGGAATAGAGCTTAGATTTAGGAAATTAGGAATAGGTCAACTCAATACTAGTACTATAGGCAATCTGATTTAGAAAAGAACAATGCTACTGCATCTGCCTGTCATCAAATAGTTTTTGGGAGAGTAGCTGTATCACTAATCTATTTTTTTAATTTTCTTTAATTCTTACATCAGCACCCAAGGGCAAGAGGTCATCAAAGGCAGGTGAAGGGGCTGCCACCACCAGTGCCGCTGTGGGTGGAACCACCACCAGCGCCACGGCCAATGGTTCTGCTGGCCCCAGTAAGTCCTGTTATTATTATTAACTCCCTAAATGTTACCTCTCCCTACTATTAAAATAATTTTGCCTTGTTTAGGTTTTTTATATGGTCTCCTGTTTTTTCAACTCCTCTATCTAGTGTTTGTAAAAAAAATGGTATCCCTGCATCATCCTTTCTTTCAATATTTCATGTTTCTGTAGCTGACTTCCCCTTGTCTGTACTCTGTAGCTTTCTTCTTTAGTAAGCTTTCCCTCTCCCGTTATATACCTTGTGCTACTGTAAGACCCCCCTTATATATCTTGTTTTTACTGTAAGACCAAGACAACTGATTTTTGGTACTGTAAAGATTGCAGACCCAAGTAAGTTATTATTCACCATGCGTGTTTGTTGAGAAGGCTTTCTTGCTCATGCTTAAATAGTTAAAATGAGAGAGTGGCCATGGTCATGGACCCTCCTCAATATTGTGTTTTCATTTATTTTTACAGTTTACCAGAAGTTTCCATGACAGTGCAACACATCAGGAAAGTATGAGATCCCATTGCATTTACCAACTAAGACCATATGTCCTTCATTGGCCATTCCAACCCCTTCATTGCGCTTCAATGACTCAGAGTCATCAAAGCTCTGCCCCTCCATTATGGAAAGTTTTGGTTGGCTTGACTACCTGGCTTATCTAACATTCTCAACCAACAAACCTCCCAAAGTGATGATAGAAGATACTGCTAACCGAACTGTAGTGAGGTATTGCGGTTCTACTTTGCTCAAAAATAATAATAATTACTTAGGAGGCGAATATGACATCTAAAACATGTAAATTAATTTCTAGCAGCACAGACCACCAGGGCCAGCAGATTCAGGAGCGCAAGTGCAATGGAGGCAGTCCAGGAGGCGGTTGGTGGGGGAATCCCAGAGGTGGCAGGGACGGTTGGTGGTAGGTCACATTGCTTGTTTATTGACTAATTAAGTATCCTGTATTTGTTAAGCGAGGCAGATGTCCCAGCCATCATCATTCATCACCTCCCTGCCCATGGAATTTTGCCACCCATGACATAACTGCAGCATGGTACAATTTGTTAGTGCAGTGTTGGCTGTGCAATGTGCATCTGCTTCAGTGAATGCACCATTATGAAGTTTCCAATGCATTACAAACCAAAAACAAGGTGTGTTTCCCAGTGCCCACTCAGTCACCTCCTACTAGTACTTTACTTTATTATTCTTTCCTAAGTTCTGTCCCAGCCTACCAAAAAAATTGAAAAATCTATTCTTGCCATGTGGCAAATTTTTCTGGCCTAGTGATTCATTTATATATATTTCATGGCCTTCATAATGTATTTATGCATGTTCAAATGTTTCCCTTTCGTCATTCGTCAACTATGGTGATTGACTAAGCTCAAGTTACGACATGATTATCAGTGACACCACACTATTCTATAGCAAAACCTCTACCTAGCCTAATCCCTTTAACTTATCCTGCAGTAGAGTAACTTTCCTTACTGCCAAGTGAAGGTATTTGTTGAAAATAATTTGTGGTGGAAGCAAGGCAAGGAAGTAAACTGGGACTAAGTGCCTGATTTCGAGTTTGGCAGATGGGATACTCTGTGACAAACGTGCCAAGGAAAATCTGTATCCCATTCCTTTCCCTGTACTGCAGTGCATCGTTTTTTCCATTGTCTACTTACGGCAGATAGGCTATCTGTGTTCTATACATGATGTGTGTGATGTAGTATTATTATTGTTCATCTGCCTCTTTGGAGTCAAGGTAGAATTGAAAGGCAGTTGGAGAAGAGCAGGGCCTTTGGAATTAAAGTAAGATATTAAATTGTCCATTACAGCTGCCCCAGATGCAGTCTGCAGAGGGTAGCAAAGTACCCGATGCTATCATGCCTCTATTAATGTTCCATATTAAGACTACCATTAATTGTACTGCGTAATGCCTTACTCACTAATGAGAGGTCATTTATTTTTGTTTTTACAGATCAAGTGTCTGTTTAAGTTTTTTTTACTATGAAATCCCTTAAAAGGAAAAAAATCATGTAGTTTTAATTTAGAGGTATTCTGGTACCTAATTCCTTGCAGTCAGTGCTCTTATATGATGCATGTGTGGGGAACACTTGGCCCTGTGTGCCCTAGGGGACCAGCAATGTTATGCTACTGTGCCACTATATAAATACGTGTTTGCACTGAGCATTATTTACAATTCATCTTTTTTCTTTCTGGATATAGCTACTCCTGCTGGTCCACCATCTCAGTAAGGGGATAGCAGCCCGGCTTGCGGTGGCAACAGATGGAGGCCATCCAGGCCGAATATCGCTGGCTGGTGACTTTGGAGGAGGAGGAGGCGGAGGCATCTGCTACTGCCCCGAACCCCAGTGCCTCCAGCCAGCCTCCAGAACCTCCATCCCAGCCGCACCATAGGCAGTGCCTCTGCCAGCTGGGATCCACCACTACTGCCCACCCTCCATATCATACCCATACCACTTCCAATGCCGCATCCTACACGAGCTGACGCTGCTTCGCCGAGAGGTGGTATACCTTAATGACCATATCAATGCCCTCCTGCACCCTTTTTCAAATATTTGCTTTGATAGGAGGGACTTTTGTTATGGGTCGAGCAGGTGAGAATTGGGAAGGGCAGTTGGACTTTAGTTTCATCAGTGGACATTGGTTGGGGTGATTTATTTATTTGTTTGGGGAGAGGAGTGGGCCTGTTGTGGGTGGAGAGTGTGGGTTTCTTTTATTGCTACAAAAATTAAAGGGAAATTGTTTATGCCGGAAATCTGTCTTTTGTGTTTTACTTTGAACTGCTGCCCTTTAGTGCAGCCTGTTTTTTTAATCCACTTATCAAAGTATATACTAGTTAGTTATACCCGTGTCATACTACCCTCTCTAACTATATTGGCCACTAGAGGGGTATGCCTATGCCTATATTGCTTACAAAAGCCTATTAAAAAAATATTAATCTTCAGTAGAAGTTAGTTACTAACTAAACTAGCTCACTTCACTCCATAGTTCTCTTACCTGAGTAGATGAAGCAATGACTGCTACCTCTCTCAATCTTTCAGTATCTTATTCGAGGGTTTCCTTGGTGCCTTCTTAATGGTGGTGGTAGTAGTAACAGGCTAGTGTGCCAACAAGGAAGACATTACAAGCGAGGTTCCACTCCCACCTAGGTGAACTCCAACTGTAGGATTAATCAGAATGATTATCCATCACAGGCATTGAGATTGAAAGAAAACACAGAGTTAGTGGGTTATTTATTTATATTGTAACTTTACAAAGACTGAGACCAGACTACCACCATGACACAAAGGCCTGCTATTATAACTAAAACTGGCAATAATAACTTCTTCTGAGCAATGGGGAACTAGTGTTTAATTTTTTAAAACAATTAAAACAAGACTGATGAATTCTTTGAGTCAGGAGAAGTGGACTCAAGACAAGATTAAGCATTTGTGCAACACAGGGTGTCGACAAATGATGTTATATATGTAAATTATGGATCCCTTTTAAGCGTGGGTGGGTAAGTGTGGCTTATATGGGCTATTGCTCAGGTAACAGAAGGTCTAGCAGTGAGTTGGTGTCACTTTCACCTCATCCGCCCCACCAAGTGTGTGATCCTTTTATGGTGAAATTCATAAGTCACACCTCAATATATATCACAAAGCCTGGGGGTAGAGGGTTAGAGGTTTGATGAATGTATGGAAATGGGTAGTTGGGGAAAGGTGTGACAAAGACAAACACTAGAGAACAATATTCATCATCTAGATGAGCAACACATCAGCATCATCATCAAATGTGTTGTGAAAGGAAATGAAGGAATGAAAGTTTAATTAAAAGCATTTCAAACTGTCCTTCAGTCCCAGATACTAAAGTTATTATATAGCTAAAGGTTCTGTCATCTAGGTTTGAAAAATCCAATCTTATGGAGGCATGAACCCACACAGTTCTGAAATTATGACTGTTAAAAAAATGAGGCTGCATATATATGGCAAATTGGGCGGTGCATTTGCATTCTTCTTGGAGTGCCCATCTTCTTGGGTGCCTGGCTGAAGCGGTCCAGTAAGGAAGCAGGAGTGTTATGAAGCATTCAGCTTTTGTGCAGGAGAAGAGAAGGCCTGCAGATTGTAAAGCAGAAACAATGTTGTAGAGTCAAGGTGAAGCTTCATGAGGGGTGTACCAAGAGGCAGAGCAAGAGCATAGGCTGCTGTAATCATTCATTATGACTCATGTGCAATTAACTAAGGAGTAAGAGCAATTTTACAATCAATCCCAGACAAGTGGCTGATCAATCTCACAACTATCATCATAACATTTAGCCGAGTGCGTTCATCATGTGATGATGTGACATCACAAGTCTGTCTCTGGTTACAACAGGCCCACCCGACCACAACCACATTATAGAGTAGTTTCACATTTGAGCCAGCACACACACTACTCAGCAGCATTTCCGAAATCAACGCACCTCTCTCTATTCCATAGATCTGAGTAGGCCTCTTAGAGTCATCATCATGTTGGTTTCTCTTTGAAGTAGATAACATGCTTATTTTGGCCGTAGAGGAAGTCCTGCCCTGAGTCCTCTATCTGAGTAATGAATCAGTCCGACTCCGTCCCGACCCACATGAGATTGAGAGAGATAGTCCTGTAGTGCACTACTACTGATGAACAAGAAGAGAAAAATAATTTGAACATTGTGTGTAGATTTGTGTTTGTTATCGAAACTGACTGGTCTGGTCTCTGAAGAACCAGAAAAAAAATACAGCAAAGAGTGGGCCCTGCAAGTAAATCTAGCTAAGTGTGAAAGGGCCAATCACCTCCAGGCAAAATCACCCATCAGTCCCCAGACATTGCAAATAATCAAAATCAACTTTACAAATTAGTTTAAAACCCTCCCTCACTGTCTGCCACCACATGAATCATCAATCATCACTCATGATCACTCAATAATATATTACTCATTGGTGCAACAGTTATCTGTTCCAATCCAAGCATTGTGGTACACAATTATATCTCCTCTTTTGATGGAAGCAACACATTAGCAGTCTTGTAAATCAAATGATCTTTACTGGGGCAACAATGCTAGAGAATCAAAGAAAGACAAATAGGCATGGGACGGAGGCAGGCATTGTCTCCAATGTCCTTGAAGGGAATGGGGAGGCTTCTTCGCTGCACACTGGTCCAAATCCAAGCCGACCATACATGTGCTTACAATGGTGGGCTGCATAAGCTAGCCAAAAACAAAATATATAATGTTCCTTTAGCTATATCAATTTTTTTGGAAAAGCAGTTTGGCAATAATTAAAACATTCTGTGGTGGCCTACTCAGGCAGGGAAGTAGAGTTTGTCCTCAAACTGAGGTGGTTCACCCAGAAGTAGGTCAGCTAATGCACTCAAGTCTGATCAATTGGTCTCATCCTCCTTCTCCTCCTGTGGTGTTTCAGGAACATTGTAAATGTGTGGTATGAAGTATTGGTTCATTTTAATCATGATCAATCTCTAAATCTTTTGAGATAAGAAACTGGTCCCTCTCACTGTGACAACTGTGCCACCTGCACGGATTACATGCTCAACAGACACACTGGCAACCGGACAAGCCAGATACTTTATTGCCAGCCTGCTGAGGTCTGGCCATTGGAGCATCTTCCCATACCAATAGACCAATGGGTTTTGATCCAAGTAGACCTCTTTTGGGTCATCCAGATAGTCCTGGAACATCCTCTGAATGGTCATTTACTGCATCTTGCTCGACCTCTTTTGCTTTTGCCTTTGCCTCTGCACTTGATGAAAGACATGCCACTTGAAACCAAGCCATTCCAGAGGTTGGGTCCGATTCTTTAGTTGCTGTTGTTGGTGTTGTTGTTGCAGGGGTTTTTGTTACTAGTGTTGGGTGTTGTGAGACAACAGCACTGCCCTTTCTGAAGGTTGAAGGCAGAATGCCAGAACATCTGCACTGGACTCTAATTTCCCGCCTTTCTTATTCCAGGGCTCTCACTTGATCAACAATCCACATCTTGTATAGTGGAACATCTGCTCCTGAAAAAGGAATGAAAGTGGCCAGTATTTTTTTGTACAGTGACTCAAGTATTGTGACACAGATGTACTCTTTGGATGACACAATCTCTCTTTGCAGCCTTGGATTAACATCCAAGCGAAGGATTACGCTCTCAACCGACTGGTCCTGTAGCATATGCAATAACGGGATAGCTTGGCTCATCGTACAGTCCTCCTAGCTGACTTCCTTTGTGAAAACCTCAAAAGGAAGTAGCATCTGTGTCAGGCATTTGACTAGGCCGCATTTGTCCACCTCCATGATCATGCTTTTCCCAGTTGCATCCCCTCCTCGTTGGAGGACATAGTTAGTGATCGGTCTGTACTGCTCAAACAGACATTGTAATAGGTAATAGATCGACTTCCAGCATGTTTGCACCTCCTGTATGAAGGCTTTCACTGGTACTCTATTAGGATGCTGAAAGATGCTCCCCTGCTTCTGGGTTTTAAAAGAATGACTGAAATGAGTGCAGATTCTTCTGCAGGTGGTCTGTATATTGCTGACAATGTCTTATTTTTTTGCGAAACTCCTACACAATCAGGTTGATGCAATGCGCCAAACACATGACTCTGAAATAGCCACCATCTGCCATGGCCTTAAGTATATTACTGCCATTGTCTGTGGCAACAGATCCAATTCTGAGACCTCTGGGTCACAGATATTCAAACACCTTGCTGTTGAATACTTCCAAGATGTTTGCAACTGTATAGGATTTCTCCATGGTGAACATGGCTACTGTTGCATGCCGTCGAAAGCCCTTAAAAGCTGAGATGAGACCTGTAGATAGTTGTTGCTTAACTCCCACACAAGTGATCCAGTGTACAGTGATACACATGTAATCAGCTGCTTTACAGCTGCTATACAACTGGTCCACATGTGTGTCGTCAGGTGGATAGTGTGAACAGAAATCTGCTGCAAAGCTTGTCCAATCAATTGCAGCACATCGTGAGAGAGCGCTGGAACAGCAACTCTGGCAAAATAAGTCCGGCTGGGAACCTTCCATTTCGGGCAGATGGCCACCACAAATTCTAAAAAGTCAAATTTCTTCCACAAAAGAAAAAGAGAGTGGGTCAAAGCTAACATTTTAGCTAGCTTCCTGTTGTACAAATGTGCCTTTGGGTGGTTGTGTTCGTAGGGCCCCTCCTGCCTAAACATGCCTGGATTTTTTCTTTTCTGGTGCGACTGTCACAGGTGACTTCTGGAGAAAACCAAGAGGTGGTAGACTCAATGTACATCTTGGGGGCAGTCACTATATGCTGTGGTGTCTCCATCTGACTCTTGTGCCATTTTGTGGTTGTTGAGGGGGCAATACTGGCGCACTGCTGGGGACAAAGCTGCTTTGCATAAATATGACACCCTCTTCTTCTTCATAACCTCCCACCGTGATCAGAATTGATTCCCCTCTCTCATCACCAACACCAGCTGCAGCAATTGTGTAAGGAGTACCTCCCACCAGGTTGCGTAATGTTTTTTCATATGGGTCATTTGGCCTCCAGTGCCATACTGTGACCCATGCTTACCTCGGTGAACACTCGCGGGCAGCTGGACCATATTGCAATGTTATGCTCCTGCTTGCTAATCGAAACAATGACCCAAACTGGTGAGGAGAACTTTTAGTGGGCCACTGGTGCCACTGCAATGCCCAAAGAACTGAAGGTAGGTGGGTGTGTTGGCAATTACCTCTCTGCAATGCGTACTTCAACTGAGGTAGTGGTGGATACAGGTCTCAGCAGGGACCTAACAAATATGGAAGCTGGTGGTGGTTGTACCACTGCCACATCCCTTGGAGCAGGTTAATTAGGAGGGGTAATGCCGGTGTCCTCTGAGCCAGCTTCTACGATGGTTTCCTCAACCCCTTCCATAATTGTAAGCCTTTCAGGAACTTTCCTTTTCTCTTGACTCTTGTGGCGGGTCTCAGACTCAGCCGGTGGCCAATCCATGTCCAGATCATCAGAAGGTGGGCATGGAGAAGATGATGAAGTACCCTTCCTTTTTCTTGCTGGAGTTCAGGAAGCCAATGGTTCAAGAAGAGGTACATCTTGCTCAGTAGGAAGCTCAACCTCCTGTTCTGCTTCTTCTTCAGAAAGACCTAGTATTGCTGGCTATGGCTCCTGTTGTCCACTTTGCTCAGTTTCCTACCACAATTGGGTAATAGTTTTTGGCTGAGAGGAATCCAATTCAGACTCGCTGCTCGCTGCCATGATTGCAGTGGCTACCTCACTGAGAGACATGGCCTTGGGTTGGGGTGGTGCTGTTGATGCAGGAGTGCTGCTCTCAGCTTGCTGCCTGCAGGACGGTGCGGCAGGCACATGTTTCCTGAAAAAAGTTTGGGGTGGCAAGCCAGTGGTGGAAATCTGCTTCTTCTTCTCCTCCTCCTCATTGGGCACTTTCTTGACAGCACCTCTCATTAGGTCCATCTTCAAGCTCTGTTAGGTAGCAGTGGCACTTAGGTGCACAAGTGACAGAGACTCGAGGACTCACGTGTTGTGGTCACGTCACTTTGTGCTGGTCATCTTTCTGGTAGTACTGTGGGTGATGTCTCTTTTACACCTAAAACCAAACAAGCAAGAAAAACATTTAGTGAAATGTGGCATTTTTAGAGTTTGAATTAGTCATAGTACAGACAATATAGTTTAGTGTGGTTACTTATTATCCTAAATAATTAACAACAGGAGTGTATCCATTTCAAATTCAAACCACACCGCCATAACATAATGTTTAATTTTCAATCAGGATAACAAAATGCAGATGTAACTGTTTGCTTAAAGTGCATCTAAGGGGAGACACCTGTGACAGGGAGGGAGGTGCAGGGGAAAATAGAATAATCCTCAAAAAATTAATATTGATGTGTATATGTGGCAGGCAGGGGGACCAGGGGAAGAAGACATAAGCCTTAAAAATGAATACAGGTGGTTACCTATGGCAGGCAGGAGGTCCAAAGGAAAATTGAATAATCCTTAAAAAAACAATCATGATGTGCGTCTATGGCAAATGGGGGGGTCCAGGTGAAAATGGAATAATCCTTAAAAAATGAATGATGGTGTGCTCTCGTGGAAGGCAGGGTGTCCAGGGGAAAATGGAATATTGCTTAAAAAATGAATCCTGGTGTGTGCCTATGGCAGGCAGGGGGATGCAGGGGAAAATGGAATAATCCTTAAAAAATGAATGCTGGTGTGCACCTATGGCAGGCAGGGGGTCCAGGGGAAAATTGAATAATCCTTAAAAAATAAAGGCTGGTGTGCACCTATGGTAGGCAGGGGGTCCAGGGGAAAATGGAATAATTCCTAAAAAATGAATGCTGGTGTGTGGCTGTGCGCCTATGGCTAGCAGGGGTCCAGGGGAAATGAGTATTGGCAATCCTTAAAAAATGAATGCTGGTGTGAGTCAAGCACCTATGGCAGGCAGGGGATGGATGGAGAGAAAATGTAAAAAACATTCTAAAAATGAACATTTTGCTACAAAAATGTGAAAAATGTAAACTTTTTTTAAACAAATCACAAAAAATTTAATGTGAAAGGTAAAAAATAAATAAATAATTCAAAATAAATGAAAATAGATAAATAAATAAACCCATTAATTGCTGGTGTACTAGGGGGCTATGAGAAATCCATTGGGAGGCAAGGTGGTGCACGGAAAAATGGAAAAAAATGCATATATAATATTAAACACTGTTCACATATACATATACTACAATGATCCTCAAGCATATTAAACTGATATGAGGGAAAAGTAAAAAAAATTAACAGAATGTAAAAAGCATAGCCCTCTCCTATCAATCTCCCTAGAAAATGGCTTTGAAAACTAGATAAAACACTGGCTGGCTGCACAAAATGGCAGCCAGCCATATAGTCAACCAACACCAACAAGCAAGGAGGTATAAACACAAAAAAAAACGCATGCAGGCCTATGGCAAAAGCACACTGGCTGGCTACACAAAATGGCCACTGGCCACATGGTCAAACAGCAATAACAAGCAAGGAGGCATGATGATCACAACAAGGAACACCTGCAGGCCTATGGCATAAACACACTGGCTGGATACACAAAATGGCCACCGGCCACATGGTCAAACTAGAACAAGAAGCAAGGAGAAATGGCCACAACAAAGAACACATGCAGACCTATGGCATAAACATACTGGCTGGCTACACAACATGGCCACTGACAACATGGTCAAACAACAAGCAAGAAGGCATGGACACAACAAAGAGCACATGTAGACCTATGGCATAAACACACTGGCTGCCTACACAAAATGGTCACTGGCCACATGTTAAATCAACAAACAAGAAGGCATGGACAACAAAGAGCACACGCAGGCCTATGGACACTGACTACACAAAATGGCCCCCGGCCACATAGCTTGAAGAACAATGGCAAATGGTGGCCTTTGGCAAACACACACACATACTGGCCAGACAAAGGAGGTATGGTAACAACAATGAAGAAAGCATTACCATTAATTCAGCAATGCCAAAAATGAAAATTAGGTGAGCTATAATAAGTTTACAATAACACACATCATCCCAAGTCAGTTGTATGACGGAATCCAACGTGCATTTACCCCGCCTGTCTTTACAACATTGTCACTACCCCGACAGCAAAGTTACCACATGTTAATTTACCATGCAAGTCATTACTATTACTTGCCTTTTGGGGGACTTAAAATCCAACACCTGTCCAACAATGCGTCCCCTAAAGCAAGTCACTGTAATGACCTGCGGGGTTAAGGAACGCGTAGTAACGTCACAATCGGGGTAGTGACTCTGTTGAAAAGGCAGGTCGCTGTTCTGACTGCGGGTAAAGGATGTTTCCCACTAAGTCATCAAATATTACCCCACAAAAATATACTTTTAGCAGAAAAAAACAAAAAACGACATTTTATTTTAATCCAAAGCCATCCCTGGCTTAAATGAAGTTTTAAAACAACGTACATCACAGAAATAGTTGTTTCATGTACCAATGGCTAATGCTAGCAGGATGGCCTGAGGGCAGACTAAGCCACATTGTAAAATAAATGAATAGTGCAAATATAACAAACATGGAGAAAATTTACTGAACTGGGCAACCTTTTCCCTTACAAAAAATAAATAAATAAAATAAAATAACAAGGCCCCTACTGAAAGTCCAGGCTACCCACCACAACCACAATCAAATTTAAAATTTGAATAAAAGTACAAGTAAATACTGGTGCATGTCCTTGATCAAAAAAAACAACCCCTTTATACAAACGTTTTTGAACTTACTTGTGATATTATAAAGACAAAGTCCTTAAAATCCAATGGTATAAAAGCAGCACAAATGCAGACAAAGAGAGCGATCCTTCCACCTCAAAATACAAAAGAAAAGTGGCCAGGAGATGGACAAAGCACTGGGAGGAGCCTGCTGCACAGGAAGAGGACGTTGGAGTCTCTGGGGCACTTCCTTCTTGTTGAAAAAAAAAGTAAAATAAAAAAATGTTTTTTATTCTAAAAAAACAGCTTGAATATTCACTCAAAAACATGTTCTTGAGTAGATTTAGCTGCTTTTCAATTAGAGAATCTGCACGAGATGCAGCTGTGTCTGCTCGCATTCACCAGCATCACGAAAAAGGTGGAGGAAGGCTCGTGGTAACCGGAAGCCGCGCAAGCGGGTAGCAATTCTTGCTTGCGCTCAATAGGGCCGGCAAATCTTAGCACACTTGCCAGCATGCGCCAAAACAAGTCTTGAGGGCACCAATGGACATATATTTCCGGCACACACCGGAAGGCTGAATTTAGCAGAAACTCCCGAATTCTACCAACTCCGTGAGAGGAATTATATTTCCGCCCAGGCCTAGTATTTTCCACCTGCCAATGTGCATAATTGTAAATTACTGCATAGTATTGAGTAGTGCATGCTTAATAAATATACTTTTCCTTTTTCCTAAAGAAAATACACTGACTGGACTGTCAGTTACTAGCCCACACCACCTCCCCTGAGCAAGCCTTGGACTGCTCTGCTTTACTACCCTGAGAAAGTCAAATGGTAGAAGGGTTGCTTGGTTGCTAGTACGGAGAACTGTGGATATATTACTTGTGCAGGACCACACAACTAATAACCCAATTTCCTACACCCAGGAAACCCATGATTACCACATCTCAGTCAGAGGTGGTAGAACTGCCGGATGTCTAACAGCAGAGCCTCAGATATTACTGCCATTGGAATTGGTTGACCTGTGACCCATCCCCAAATGGGCCACCCAGCAATTAACCCCAGAAAGTACACAATTTTAGAGTGGATGTTCTGATTTTCATTTTTTCTGACCAGGGCTACCACATTAGCCACAGAAAGGAAAGAAATGCCCTCATCCAACTGGAAGAACACTCTCTGCATACCATAGACATTTTCTTAATATAGATCATAAACAATGCCCCCCCCCTTGGGTGTTTGTTTCTGAAATACACAAAACATTGCCAACTGACTGCCATGACTTTGCAGCTGGCATGTAATTCTGTGGTTCTCTGCATTTTCAAAAGTACTTTCACAAAACAGTCACCATCACCTCGTGGGGCTCTGTTGGTTGGAAGGGACGTCCTCTGCCAGGGAGGTGGAGCAGTTGGCTGTTCAATGGCAATCCTCTAATTTGTTAGCCACTGTTTAAATTGAACCCTAAGTTTCCCTTGAGCCTTTACTTTTGGCTTGAGATAACAGTTGTATTTATTTTTGTACATATTATTTGCATTAATTTCATGCCTTTCTGAATTTCAGAAGTATATGTAACTGTGAGAAAGTGTGTTGTTGGTTGAGGCGGGTGTGAGCCCTTCTAAAGCAACTGTCACAATATTTTCAAGGTGAATCACAAAACCATGAAATTAACTTGTGCTTAACCCTCTGGTAACTTGGCACAAAAGCAGCCAGGCTAATTTCAAGGCAATGTGTAAAGAATTTATACAGCACTCAAACAGTAACAAAGTGAAAAAAACGACACAAGAAGAACCCCACACCAATTTAGAAAATTAGCGTAAAATGTAATAAATTATTTGACGGTTCAAGAGGCACCCTTTCAATATGAGGTATATTTCCAAACAATGTGTGCAGACATGGTCAATCGGAGCTGCCCTCCACCCCTCCTGAGCACGGCTGGTGCGTATCACCCAACCCCCACAGTCTCTCTGTGCTTACGCCATGGTGTCCATATCTTCTCCCATTTTTTAGCGCACCCCCTGCTTTTATATACCGTCAATTCAGCTCGTTGGCACCAGTCTAGGTCTCTTTCTCGCTCTCCCAGCGACGGTGGTAAGGCCGCCCCTCACCTCCTTGCAATGTTTCTTTAGGTGATCCCCGCTGCGAGGGCCAGCCATATGCCTGTGTGCCTGGAGCAGTCAATGTCCCCACAGATCATCAAGAGGAGCCATTTCATGTCCATTGGCATTGACACCCCGGAAACCCTCGACATTGTTTCTGTGACTCTCTGCCAGAACCGGGCTACCTTCTGACACTTTCAGAAACAACGTGGACGGCCCCACTAGTGAATCCTTGAGCAAGGACGCCTCTACTGTGAATATTGGAATGTCAAGAACCACATGGGTTTCTAAAAAGAACCCTCACCCACCAACCTTGTTGGTGGCATGCTTCATCATAGGGTTCCCAACTGGGCGGTCGAATGCCACCCAGCTGTGCTTCAACGCCTGAGTTACAGCGGAGCGGGTTTTGTTTTTTTGTGTAAGTGGTGCTCGAAAAAGTGGTGAAGTTAAAAATGCCTCTGGGATTCCTTGCTGACCAATTTTTTATTCCCAGCGGCCCAGGACATGTTTAAAAAAAATAAGGGGATAAAGTGAAGACTAGCAATTGGTCTTCGTTATCCATCAGGTCGACATGTTTCAGCCTCAGCAAATGATTTTAGAGGCTTTCTTCAGGACCATACAACAAGAAAAAGTGGTGCTGTGGCAAAAATACACCACGTCTATTGTTTTTACAGCACACACGCTAAGGTGTGCTGTGCATGCAGTGGTGTAACCATACTTACAGACCCGCTGGTTGATTAAAACATGTAAGACAAAAGAATTGAACATAAAAGAACACATACAACATATAGCGATGATTCGTAATTGCTTCATTTTGGTTCATCATCCTTTTGCTCGTGGTGCACTTGCTTTATCATTAGCACTCTGTGAGTCGATCATTCATTTTTACCAACAAACGTACTAAAGCCATGCATCACACACCTCGTGTATGCAAACTCATGCATGGTGGTTTGGTGCAGGCATGCATGTCTAGTTTTGTTGGCGATTTATTAGCTTGTTAAGTCAAATGTCATAGCGTAATCTTATTGTGTTTACCATCAGTGGTCAGGCCATGGTGGACTACTATTGTGATGTCTACAGAATGGTGGCCGAAGTGTACTACTGGTGCACAGATCAATTTGAAGTATGTGCGTATATATTCATTGTTACAACAAATTAAAATTAAAAGCTTTCATATTGTCACAAAGAGAAAAAGATCATAATTACACAAGCTATGTGTTTTTAGTAGCTTTTACAGATCCCGGAAGGGGCAAGCGCCTGTAGTCACACACTGTGAGGAAGACAGTAAAAGCATTGTGAAGCTCGTTAAAGCACTCGGTATTGCGATGGGTAGTGTTTGAGTCAGGGATAGGGGGGTTTTAAATGTAAAATCCTGAATCAGGCCTGGTCTATAGAAAAACCTTACTTCCCCAAGGCTGGACGCCCGCCAGTAACACCTACTCTGGTCTTCTCGGGATCGAGACGATACCCGTGGCTGGAGCCATCATCTTTTGAAGTCAGTTTCGCGGGAGTGGCTGGGGGTGAGGTCGCGTAACCGCGTAACCGCGTCACCGCGTGAGCGTGTGACATGGGATGTAGACTTCTGAGCTGTTCGGGCACTAGAGCGCGCCATGCAGTTAGTTTCATTAAGTGGTGAGTTCATCCAGAAGTGCGATGTCTCATGCCTCTATACTGCTGGCCTATATTATCGTTTTACATTTATTAATGCGCTGTATTGGGCTTGGAGTGACTTATGGCAAAAAACCATTAGGGTTCCTAATGTATTTACCAGTTTCAGCCTCGCGTAAAGGCATTGTAGAAATGATATGTGTAAATAGGGTGATTAGGGATTATCAGAGGACATAGACTTCTGAACTGTTCGGGGACTGGGGCGCGCCTTGCAGTTAGTTACACTACGTGGTGAGATCACCCGGAAGTGCGATGCCTCTAAACTGCTGGTCTATATTGTTGTTTTACATATAAAACATTTCTTAATGCGCTGTATTGCGCTTGTAGTGACTTATGGCAAAACCATTTAGGTTCCCAATGTGTTTACCAGTTTACGCCTCACATAAAGGCATCGTAGAAATGATATGTGCAACTAGAGCGATTTGGAATTATCAGAGATTTTCAGAGATCGGAGTATGGCAACTTGAGTGATTTAGTTGTGAAAAGAATAAGTACAGGACAAGTAACTCCAATGGTGTTATGGAGATAGTAATGGCCGATTTTTCAGACTGTGAGGGAAAGTTAATGTCACAGGATGTTTCCTGAAGATCTCAGGCTTGAGTGGGTTTAAGGGAATTTGTTCAGAGAATTCCATGGAATATTATCGTTCATTCCATTTAAATTTGTGGACAACCGATAGATCCACCGTTGTTCGTTCTCTAGAAGGCAGCTCTGGAGGTTGGTGGTGTTTGGCTCCAGTTGTTCTATCACCACCCAACTCATGTCGTTGGTGGTGTGTCCAACTTCTGGGAAGTGGTCAGTCATACGTGTAGTGTTACGTTTACAGCGGATATTACTCCAGTGTTCACAGATCTACGTTTTGATTTAACGGCTGGTCATACCGATGTATTGTAAGCCACATGGGCATGTGAACATGTAAATGGCATTCATGGAGTTGCAATTTGTGTGTTTACAAATTTGGCAGATTTTTCCAGGTTCCAAATTTAGGCTTCTTGTGGGTTTGGTAAGGTGGCATACGCTGCAAATCCCGCACGGGAAATGGCCGATCACATTAGGGAGACCCCAAGCATAAGTACTGTGTTGTGTTGCTTGATATGCTGCTGTGGGCGCGTTGATACCAGGTTGTCTTTTAGACTTCTTGCTCATTTGTAGGAAAATAAAGGTTTTTCCCAATTCAAATTCCTGTATTCAGTATCCTCCAATTATTCTGTATGATACGTGATACTTTGTTGGAAATTGAATTATAGGTTGTCACGCATGTTAGGAGGATTGGCGATGATGTGTGCCGTGTCTGTTCAAGTAGGCCATCCCGATTTTGGTTGCGTGCTCGTTTTCTTGCTGCATTAATGAAATTGTCAGGGTAACCTCACTCCTTGAGTTTAGTTGTCAGGGATTGTGTTTGATCCTTGAAGTCTTTCAAATCACTGCAATTTCTGCGCAGACGAAGGTATTGCCCAAATGCTAAATGCTCCCGTAGTGTTCTGGGGTGGAAGCTTTTGTAGTGGAGGAGGGAATTTCTCGCTGTTGGCTTGAAATGTATTTTTGTCTTAAGCTGACCGCTTTCGTCCATGATATCCAAGTCAAGAAAAGTGAGGGTTTTTTAATTCATACAATGGGTGAATTTTAAGTTGGGGTCACATCCGTTGATCCAGACAAGAAATGCTTGTAGAGTGTCTTCCAGACCTTCCCAAATGAGGAAGATATCGTCGATATACCTTTTGTAGAACTTGATGTTCGCTGTGAAGGGCATATTGGAGTTGAACAGATGTGTTTTTTCAAAGTGAAAAACATAGAGCCCTGCCACACTAGGGGCAAAGGTACTCCCCATTGATATGTGCCGTATGTTTGTAGAAAGAGGTCCCCTTCGAACTCGAAAAAGTTGTCTTTAAGCGCTAGTTCTGTGCATTGTAGCACAAAGGATTTCGGGGTGTTATAATCCCATGTTGTAGAGTCCAATGATAGTTTTAGTACTTTAAGAGTGTCATCTTGGGGGAGACTGGTATACAGACTCTCTATGTCCAGGCTAACTAGAAATGATGTCTCAGGGTTGAAAGTGAGTGTTTGGATTTGTCCTAATAGGTCCTTTGTATCTTTTAGATAAGTATAGGTGGTCTGTACAATGGGTTGAAGGAAGAAATCAGAAAAGAGTGAACGGGGTTCTAGTAGGGACCCAATGCCCGACAAAATAGGGCAGCCTGGTGGTGGATTACTGTTGTTATGTATCTTCGGTATTGTGTGAAAATACGGGATCTTGCGTGTACTGGTGGTCAGAAATTGTGCTTCCTGTTTTCTGATTTTGCCCATGCATTCCGCGTCTTCTACTAGATTCTTTATTTTGGCTTTCAGACTTGCGCTGGGATCTTGTTCCAACCACTTGTAGTTCTTAGTGTCACTCAGTAATCGTCTGCATTCCGCTTGGTAGTCCTCTCTATTTTGTAGTACTATTCCCCCGCCTTTATCGGCTGGTTTTATGATGATCTTATCATTGGATTTCAGGGTCTGTAGTGCATCAAATTCTTTGCCACTGGTGTTCATGAATAGTAATTCTTCATTGGTTGCTTCAATTTCATAGAAGACGGCTTGTTCGAATGCAGTAATTTCTACCTTTATGGTGTTGGGAGGGGGAATAAATGTGGACTTGAGCCTGAACTTGGAGTCCCCCTGTCCCTCGCCATCAGCTTCTGTGGGTTGGTTTTGAAAAAAAGCTTTTAGCTTTAATTTGCGAATGAATTCCGCCAGTTCACAATGTAGTTTGAACTTATCAAGTCTGGCAGTGGGGACAAATCCTAGACCTTTTTTGAGGAGAATTTCCTCTGTCTGTGTCAGTACATGAGAGGAGAGGTTAGTTACTAGGTTCTGTTTGTGCTCGGCCCCACTTGTTGTTCTTTGGTTTTGCTGCATGTGTGCGCCCCTTTATTCTGATCTTCTTCCCAGTGGACCTGGCTCTGTCTCCTTCGCCTGCCTCGTCCTCTCCTGGCGTTCCCTAAAAAATGGAACCTTGGGTTGTCGTTCATGAAAGGGTGTTGGGGTTGGGGGAAAGGTGGGTTCCATCCGTACATCATGTGTGGATTCACTTGGGGATATGGGTTCGGGTAATGTATCTGGCCTCCAGGTGGAAGTTGTGGCCAAGGTTGTTGCCAGTTATTGGTTCTTCCTCTACCTCATTGTTTGTTGCGGTAGCTTCCTCCACTTGAACCGCTGCTCTCAGATGAGTCATCATCAGAGGAGCCTCCTGATAAGTTGGTGCGTCTTAAAGGTTTGTAATCTGAATCGGCATAAGGGTAGGTCTTAACGTAGGAGAATTTCTTTAAATCTTATTGAAATTTGTGAATTTGTGATTGTGTTAGATCATCTTTATACTCTGCCATCTCCTTATTGACTTCATCAAGCTTCTTTTTGAATGACGTGAGTGTAACTAACTGCAAGGCGCGCCCCAGTCCCCGAACAGTTCAGAAGTCTATGTCCTCTGATAATCCCTAATCACCCTATTTGCACATATTATTTCTACAATGCCTTTACGTGAGGCTGAAACTGGTAAATACATTAGGAACCCTAATGTGTTTTTGCCATAAGTCACTCCAAGCGCAATACAGTGCATTAATAAATGTAAAATGATAATATAGGCTAGCAGTATAGAGGCATGAGACATCGCACATCCGGATGAACTCACCACTTAATGAAACTAACTGTAAGGCGCGCTCTAGTGCCCGAACAGTTCAGAAGTCTAGGTCACACGCTCAAGCGGTGATGAGGTTACGCAACCTCACCCCCAGGCACTCCCACAAAACTGACTTCAAAAGATGATGGCTCCAGCCTCGGGTATCGTCGCGATCCCGAGAAGACCGGAGTAGGTGTTACTGGCGGGCGTCCAGCCTTGGCGAAGTAAGGTTTTTCTATAGACCAGGCCTGATTCAGGATTTTACATTTAAAACCCCCTATCCCTGACTCAAACGCTACCCATCACAATACCGAGTGTTTTAACGAGCTTCACAATGCTTTTGCTGTCTTCCACACGGTGTGTGACTGCAGGCACTCGCCCCTTCTGGGATCTGTAAAAGCTACTAAAAACACGTAGCTTGTGTAATTATGATCTTTTTCTTTTTGTGACAATATGAAAGCTTTTAATTTTAATTTGTTGTAACAATGAATATATAGGCACATACTTCCAAATGATCTGTGCACCATTAGTACACTTCGGCCACCATTCTGTAGACATCACAATAGTAGTCCACCATGGCCTGACCACTGATGGTAAACACAATAAGATTACTCTATAACATTTGACTTAACAAGCTAATAAATCGCCAACAATACTAGACATGCATGCCTGCACCAAACCACCATGCATGAGTTTGCATACACCAGGTGTGTGATGCATGTCTTTAGTACGTTTGTTGGTACAAATGAATGAACGACTCACAGAGTGCTAATGATAAAGCAAGTGCACCACGAGCAAAAGGATGATGAACCAAAATGAAGCAATTACGAATCATCGCTATATGTTGTATGTGTTCTTTTATGTTCAATTCTTTTGTCTTACAGGTTTTAATCAACCGTTGGGTCCGTAAGTACGGTTACACCACTTTATGCACAGCACACCTTAGCGTATGTGCTGTAAAAACAATACACATGGCATATTTTTGCCACAGCACCACTTTTTCTTGTTGTATGGTCCTGAAGAAAGCCTCCAAAATCATTTGCTGAGGCTGAAACATGTCGACCTGATGGATAACGAGGACCAATTGCTAGTCTTCACTTTATCCCCTTATTTTTTTTAAACATGTCCTGGGCCGCTGGGAATAAAAAATTGGTCAACAAGGAATCCCAGAGGCATTCTTAACCGCACCACTTTTTCGAGCACCACTTACACAAAAAAACAAAACCCGCTCCGCTGTAACTCAGGCGTTGAAGCACAGCTGGGTGGCATTCGGCCGCCCAGTTGGGAACCCTATGATGAAGCATGCCACCAACTAGGTTGGTGGGTGAGGGTTCTTTTTATAAACCCATGTGGTTCTTGGCATTCCAATATTCACAATATAGTCGTCCCTGCTTAAGGATTCACTAGTGTTTCTGAATATTAACTAGGGGATAAGGACGTACCCCGATAATAGTCCTCGCTCTCTCCTTTGTTGTTCATACCTTCTGACACTCCCATAAGATGTGGAAGAAAGTCGCTTCCTGCTGGCATCCCCTTGCTCATTGTGTTGTTTGTGCCCTACCCCATTTATGTAAGAGTGTACGGGGATAATAGGTGCGATGGTGTATCCTGTGCTGCACCAGCCTAAATCTTGCCCAGATAGCAATTTCTCTTGGGTTCTGTATTGCCTCCAGCCACTGCTCATCCTCTATGTTTCCAAACTCGTCTACCCATGCGGCTTGCAGGGACGCCAGGGGGTCTGGTACGTTGTTTATTAGTTTACGGAATATTGTGGAGGTCGCTTTTTCAGGGATGGGGTCTATCAACAGCCTGTCCTACAAGGGGGAGTGATCGGGAATAGGAGTTCCTTGCTAGATATGCCCCTGTAGGGAATGCATAAGCCTCAAATAGTGGTATCTCTGCATCTGATTTAAATTATATTCTTGCTGTAAGTCTTCGAAACACGTCACCCAGACGCTCAATACCTATCAATTG